>CM046875.1:674389043-675589043 GCA_025667525.1 Glebionis coronaria
AAGTCCTCTAACAAGTTTATCAAATGACTTTACTTATAAAGTTCCTTACCCGACCCATCTTCGAATTACAAAAACCGGACAGTTTTACGTCATCGACTCATACAATCGTTTTAGCTTCTATAAACGACTCCATCTACAAAACCGACAGTTAGGTTTGAAAATAGACTCATCCACTAGGGTTTATACTTCTTCATCAGTATGTGACCCATTTCAAAACTCAATTTATAGTCCCCGAGATTCGATCCAAATATCGACAACAACTATATGTTGTGCCGATACTCGTCTCCCGGTACACGCAAAATCAAACTATCATAACTTCTCGCTCGTTTCGAGCTAGAAGCTCTACTTTATATGTCGAAACTAATCGAATTCTCTACAACCCTATGCAATTAGTTAAGCCTTAATAAAATCATAAGGTACCAAATATACACTTTTCCCACTGATCTAAATCACCTTTCTAAAACTTGCATGAAATCATGTTTTTAGCTAAAACCAACCATAGTTATGATCATCCCATAACCCTAATACTAACATATCTCAACCATAACACTTGTATCATCATCAAAATCAAAAACCCAAAATCAAAATCAAGTTTTTAGCAAAAACTTAACATGAAAACCTTTTGATCATCACAAAAATCACATGCATGAGCATGGTTTTGACCTACCAACCCTAAAAAAATAAAACATCATGCATGTACCCAAAATTAGTATCAAAATGATCCCCTTACAATTCTAAGGATGGGTCTTGTGTTATTTTGGATTAGATCAAAGTAGATTTTTGATGAAAATTGATTTATGGAGCTAGGGGTGACGGCATGTATAGGAGAAAGAGAGAGGGTGGAGATTTTTCTAGTTATGTGTTATATATGTGTAAGTTAGGTGGAAAATGAATCTTATATATGGTGATGGAGGGACCATTGTTGTTAATTTCCAATAGTTGTGGTCCAAAAGGCAAATAGTTAGCTAAAAAGCGGAAAATGGCTATTAGTCAATTTTGAAAATATTCACGGGGCTCAGGTTTCATAAAAATACTTTTCAAAAGTTAAAGCCTACCTCAAATATAATAATATCGACTCCCGACTCGACTTAACACGTCATTTAAAAGAAAACATAAAAAATGACAAATATCGAACAACCGACAATAAAACGTAAAATATTAGGCATCCATCGACATCACGCTTGCTAATATTCCTTATACTTATTAAATATAAAATATAAGTCTCCCAATATCGGTTTAAACTTAAACCTCTAAAAATAAATATCATTCAAACTCATCAAAAATTTCAAAAATATTCGTAAAGTAAGATTAAGCAATGACCTCGGTTTAAGGTTATCACATCCCCTCCTTCTTAAAAAGAGCGACGTCCTTGGCGCTTAATCCCCTCTAAACAAATGAGGATACTTAACCTTAAAGAATTCCTCACTTTCCCAGGTAAACTCTGGTCCACGTCTAGAATTTCATCTCACTTACACAATCGGAATGCTACTATGCTTCAACTTCTTAACTTCCCTATCTATAATCTCTACAGGCTCCTCTATAAAATGCAACTTATCATCAAGTTGAATTTCCTCCAATGGAATTACCAAATCCCTTTCAGCTAAACACTTCTTCAGATTAGACACATGAAAAGTGTTATGAATAGCCTTGTGTTCATCATGCAACTCTAACTTATAAGCAACCAATCCAATCCTTTGGATAATCTTAAAAGGTCCAATGTATCTCGGGCTCAACTTTCCTCTCTTTCCAAAATGAATAACTCCTTTCCATGGAGATACTTTCAGCATAACCATGTCTCCTACTTCAAATTCTAACGGTTTCCTTCTATTATCAATATAACTCTTTTGTCTACTTCTGGGAGATAACAAACGCTTCTTAATTTGCACAATATTTTCAGTCGTCTCAAATATCATTTCAGGTCTAGTCAGTTGACTTTCTCCTACATCACTCCAACAAACTAGAGATCTACACTTACGTCCATACAAAGCTTCAAATGGTGCAACTTTAATACTAGCATGATAACTGTTATTATACGAGAATTCAACCAACGGCAAATGCTTATCCCAACTATTCCTAGTGTCAATCACACACGATCGAAGCATATACTCTAACGTTTGAATCGTCCTTTCACTTTGTCCATCAGTCTCCGGATGATATGTTGTACTTAAACTTAATTCTGTTCTCATTGCTTTCTGCAGAGATTTCCAAAACTCTGAAGTAAATCTACTATCACGATCTGAAATTATCGACAAAGGCACACCATGTCGACAAACAATCTCTTTCACATACACTGTCGTCAATCTCTCCATACTATCCGTCTTCTTCATTGGTAAAAAGTGAGCAGACTTAGTCAATCTATCTACAATCACCCATATCATATCACAACCACTAGAAGTCCTTGGCAAACCCGTCACAAAATCCATAGTAATCTTCTCCCATTTCCACTCACTAACTCAGGTTGCACTAATAATCCAGACGACTTCTTATGTTCAGCCTTCACCTTCGCACAAGTTAAACACTTATTAACATACTGGGCTATATCTGCCTTCATATTCGGCCACAAATACACTTTCTTAAGATCTTGATACATCTTTTCCGATCCAAGATGTATTGAATACTTAGGCTTATGGGATTCATTCATCACTAAATCTCGCACTCCTAAAGAATCTTCTTCAGACGGACACAATGGTAACCAAATCCTATTCCCAAAATATCTCAATCCATTCGGCCTTACTACAAACAACGGTTTCAACATTCTACCCAAATTTTCTGCCTCAATATTTTCTTTCTTCAAACCATTAGCTTGGGCTTTCAATATCATCTCTGTCAAATCAATACTTTCCATCATTGTCAAAGCTCTAACTCTTAAAGACTTATCTCTTTCTTTTCTACTAAGTGCATCAGCTACCACATTCGCTTTACCAGGGGGTAACTGATGTAGTGTTTTTACTACTCTTTAGGAAAAGAGAGCAAAATAGGGAAAGTATTAAGTGTCGGTTTAGGAAAACCAAGCACTAATGACCAATGTGGTTCAAGTTCGTTTTCCAAGGAGGCTAGTGTGTTGTGTAGAGAGATGATTAATTATGTGATTATATAGATTATGAGAAAAGAAAAATAGAAATAGGATAAGAAGAGAATGACGGTTACGACGACGATTTAAACTAAGACGAAAGGGGCGTACACGTAAAACCGTAAAAAGTACCAAAATTAAAAATTTACTCTAAAAATGCCTAGAAAATTGCAATAAATCCTAAATAATGTAATTAGAGTTTATAAAAAATAAAAATCACTCAAACCTTTTATTTAATTAAATAATAATATTTTAATGCTAATTAAAGCCCTAAAAATCAATTTAATTAACAAAAAGCCCAAAATGAGATTTTTTCAATTGTAAACCTCTAAAATGACCTAACTTAATTTAAAGCTATTTTTGAAAATTTTAAAATTAATTAAAACTATTTAAAAACAATTAAAAACTATTAAAACTTAAAATAATTATTAAAATTAATCTAATGACAATAAAAATATTCTAAAAGTTGCAAAACTCCTGACTTAATGTATTTAATCTAAGAAAAATGTAAACAAAATTGAAAAATCTAGATTTAATTTTTAATAATAAAATAATAATAAAATAATACTAAAAATCCAAAATTTATAAAAAATTCTAAAAACTTGCAAACTAGCTTAATTTAACCAAAATAACACAGAAATGAAGTTGAAATTACAAAATACCCTTAATGGGCCTCCAAATGGGCCAAAAGTTCAAACAGTCACCTTAATGGGCTTATTAAGGCCCAATAAGAAAAATGTTGTCCAATTAAGCCCAAAAACTCCTATCTGACTCAAAATTTGATTTTAAACATAACTTTTCAAAGGCCCAAAAGCTAAAAATGTGAAATAAGCTGACTTATATCAAACAACTTATTCTTAATGGGCTTTTTGGCCCATTAAGTTATAAGCTGATGCCATAAGCTCAAATTAGACACACAAGCTTCTTTTGAGTTACTTAAGACTTCTGTAAAAAGAAATTTGAAAAAGGTCCAAGGAATAAGCCTGAAAATTCAATAAGCAATCTACACAAAATGACAAAATAGTCGTTTTCGAGTTCTAGGCCACCCCAAGAGCTGATTCAAGTTTCAAAACTTTTAAATGACTTAACTAAGCTTAATCAACAAAAAGTTTTCTAATAAGTTCACTCAATAAGCTGAAATAAGCAAATAAGCACTTATGAAAAAGTCAAATGAGTTGGTTTTCTAGCAAAAAGTCAAAGTCAAAGCCTAATAAGCTCCAGTTCAAACAAATGGGTCAAATGATGAAGATTGATCACAAAAAATAAGTTGTTGCAGGTCTGGATAAGCCAAAATGGCTTATTAATAAGCTGAATGCAAATTAACACTAGCATGGGCTAGTTTTGGATGTTGAGCAGTGGAAACTTTTTCCACTGCTTGACTTGTTTGACTTTTTGTCTTTAGTGACTTTTTTTGAGATTCAAGTTACACAAAGGCACCCAATTGATCAGTGGATCAATAGGAGTCAGATACAACAAAGAAATCACAATCACTAATAGCCAGTTAGTACAGTTTAATCAAAACATCACCAGATCTAGCACAGACATGAACAAATAAGCAGTTATGGTTCAATAAGCACTTATAGCACAATTCAGCCAACCAAACTTCAGCAAATGCATACACAAGCAATAATAAACTTAAATGAACAAGTCTAAGCAGATTTCATGCACTAATGTAAAGTATTGAGCAAGATTTAAGCACTAAAAGTTACTGATGAACTATGAACATGCAGTTATGAACACTTGCTGATGCAATTGACCAACAAGCCAAATTCAAACACTCAGATCTCTAAGATATGTTATGATAACTTTGATTTAACAGCTTATATCCCTAAACATGCATATACTATGAGTATTCCCAAAATTTTAGGTCAGAAACAGTCAAACTCAACAAGTTATAGCACAATCTTTGATTTGAGGTTTTAAACCCAAAAACTTGCAGTAAATAACACTCAACCAAGCCAATAACATATAACAAGCACAAACACAAACTTCTAACCACACAATAACAACTTATGATCTCAAACAGGTAATTCCAAACACCCTTTTAACTTTTCAAAACGAAATTTTCAAATCAAAAGTGTTATCCAAGACCACCCAAGCCCAAATCAATACAATAACAGATGAGATATGCAGATTAGAACAAGATTAAGCCACAAAATCAGCAAGAACACAAGTCACACACAAAATCACCAAAAATCCAAAATTTATTCAGATTTTAAGTAGAATGATGTGTACCTCATGGATGTACATCCACACCCACGAATTTTGAGCTTATGTACTAGCAAGAACAAGTACAATCTTCCACAAACAACCCTGCTAAGAATCAACAAAGTTAGAAGCAAAATATAAAAATCAGAAAAATGGAAAATCCTTGATTAATGCAACCTTAATTCCCCATACTTGATTATCCCCAAGTTATAGGCTTCACCACACCTTGATAACTCAAAATCAGGATGCTATGATCAGCTTTATTGCCCAAGAATTCCAAGGTTTGAACTAGACTTAGCAAAATATCAAGAAAAGTGGAAAATGTGCAAACTTTTGCACACTCCTTTTGAAAACAGGTTTTTGATTCAAGATTAACAAACTAAGAACAATAACAAGCAGATAATATGAGTGACACTTGAGTTTTCTTCACCAAATTCAAACACATTTCATTCAATGAATATATGATTTACAGATTTGTGAACTAAGGAAAATTCAAGAGAAAATGTAAATGTGAGACCCTATACCCTTTATATAGAGGGTGTACATGGCCTTTGTAACCTAAAAATCTGAAAACCCTAAGCTGTGTTCTTCCAGAAATACCCTTGAGGATTTTGAAAATCCTTGAACATGTGATCTTGTTTTGGTAGTATGTTGAGGTGTGAGCTGTTGCAATTGCATCAAGGGTCCATATTAAGCTTAGATATGAAGCTAGGATCTTGGACGTTTGATGTTGGCAGGGTTTTTGGCATCTTCTTTAAAAGTGTGGGACAAAGGGTTTATTATGTGACAATGGGGTGATGTGGCAGGGAAAGTGAGAGTGGGGTTTTGTTTAGTGTCACCTTAATCTCAAATCTGGAGAAGATTAAGGCTTAATTGTAAATAATGAAGGAATACCCAATTTAGCTTATGAACATCAAGAACAGCCATTTGATCTGTTTTTGTTTTTAAAAGTGGTGTTAGGCGCGTAATTAACTAATCAGTTGGATTAGTTAATTAAATGTGGTGAGTGGAGTGTGACATGGCAGTAGGGAGAGCTCCCATTGGTTGAAAGGTAGTAGTGGGACACGTGTTGAAGGGAGAGTGGTCTAGGTAACTTGTGATGTCTGCCAGGTTTAACCCCTTACTTCTCATTCTCTTGTCACTTTGTAAATAAACAGCTCAAAACTCGTTTCCTTTGTTAATGAAGTTTCAAACTTCATACTTTTGCCCCAAAAAGTTTTGCACAATGATTTTAGGGGTATTTCTTGCCAATTCTTGATTCTTGAAGGACTGATTTGGTCATAGATGATGGTCTTGACTTGTTTGTTTGACCTTTTGGAGGACTAAAATTGCCAAGTCATGATTAATGAGGGACCATTTTTGCCATTTCTTCAAAGACAAGGGTCCTTTTGGTAATTTTGATATTTTCAAAGGACCAAACTTGTAATTTATTATAACTTCGAGTCCTTCTTGGTATGTTTGACTTTTAGAAGGACTAATATTGACATTTTAGTTTTTTTAAGGGACTAAAATTGCCAATTCTTCAAAGTGGAGGACCCTTTTTGCAATATTGACAAACTTTAGGGACCAATCTTGTAATTATGAAGATACAAGGGTATAAAGTGTCAGTTCTTCAATATTGGAGGACCCTTCTTCATAAATCTTCAAATCTTCAAGGGTTTTCTTGGAAATTCTTCATTAGGGCTTGGTTCAATGTGCGGCTTCGTTTCCCGTGTTCGTTTTTGCATCATTCTTGTGATCTTTTGTCATATTCTCAATATCCGTACCTAAAATACACAAGCAACAAACACAAGCATATATTGGGGTATATTCATGATATTTTATGCATTTAAAGCCCTTTTTGGACGATGAGACTATGTATAAAAGCAGTCTCATCACTCCCCCATACTAAACTATTGTCGTGCCCTCACGCAATGCTAGAATAAAGTATCGTAGCATCTCCAAAATTCATTTTTATTCACTTTATTGAATGATAAACTAGCTACACTACTACTATTACTACTACTTGCGTTTTAGACATAATGTATGATTTTCATCGCAAAATGGGACGTTTAGGTTTATAGAATAAGAACACGTGAATGCTTCGTTAGAAATAATTTCATCGTCCTCGATTTTCACCCCAATTCTATGCCAAGCGTGCAACGAGATCATTGTCATTATAAGTTAGTAATGCTAACACTACTCATATGCTCTAATCACGTACTTATCCTCCCATTATCCTAAGTTGTATCTCTTATATTTTATTATGTCTTGAATGTTTCACGAGGATATATTGTTTGACTTATGCGATAATAGAGATTTAGGTCTAAAAATAGAGTCCTAACGGTGTAACCAAGACCATCAAATCAATAAACCCTCCTAATAGACAAGGATGTCAAAAAATTAAGTCAACAAGAAGGATCGATAAACACGGTTTTATAACGGTTTTGAAAATGAGACTTATTACCAAGACTTTTATACGCCCCCTAACGGAAGGGCCTTATTATCTTTGGGTTACCTCCATCTTTTATTCAACTTCGCCATGAAGCTTTTATTATGACTTCGGTCTTGCCTTGCCTTTTATTATCCACCTCATCGGTGTTTTTATTAGCCAAAGACGTATATCCTCACGCTAAAGCGAATTTTGGATCTTTAAAGCTTCAAAGATTAAGGCTTGATTCACTTTCAATTTTGCATAGATTTTTCGGCGTTGTGGGCTTCAAATTGTTTGCTTGATTTAGGTGAGCACTTGAAATCTTATTATTGGGTGAAGCTTTCGATTATTCGGGTTGCCAATACTTCAAAACCGTGACGCTGGCGATACCTTAATGTCTTCCCAATTTAATTACACGGAAGCTACTAGAAAGGACTAGAAACCCAACAATCAAGACTAAAGCGCTAAGTCAATATTTATTAAGCAAAAAATATTTACAAGCGAAGGGAGAATAAGCAAACAACAAGAACACATGAGTTTTTGAAAGAATACGAGTACTCTACGTTTAGCATAGTAACTTATAATTAACCCTATCATTTCTCGTCCTCATTTAAGAGACTTAGCCTAATGTGAAGTTAAGGAATCAAAGCTAAGTGCTCAACACGCACGGTCGAGTAAAAAATTACTCTTATTCTCGCCATCGGAAAATCTACATTCGTGTCTTCAAACACTTATAAAACATGAGAAAAAATTTAAAATTTGGCTATTTTTAGCCTTATTTTGCAACAAAACGATAAACAAAAAGATAAACTTTGGAAAGCATGAAGGTTTGGCAAGGCAAGTATCTATTCACCCCCATAATAAAGTTAAACATTGTCCTCAATGTTTCGAGTCTAGGGGTGCAAACACCCCCATACTAGAGACGTAGTCGAATGCCTAATCTAGAATGGAAAGGTTGTAACCGTTAAATTTAAAGCCGTTTATGAAGTGTGCTATAAACCTAAGGTTAGAACATCAAAGGATATATCATGGATATTGAGAAAGTCTTCAAAGCAAACGATCGAGTGCTCCCATAAAACGAACACGAGAGGCTCCAATCGTGAAGATAATGATCATCTAAAATCCACAATTCACAAACAACCACGGAACAAAGGTTGGAAGGGCAAAAATCCCCACACGTTACTACATTAGAAAGCGATAATATATACATTGGATAAGCATGGGACTCCCCCACGAGGCACCTCGTTTTTGATTACCGAGTCATGAGCTCGACTCGATCCCCTCAATGCTAATTATCATTGGGGAAGGTAATTTGGTCAAGGTAGTTCAAGGATGGAACTTCCCCGCCAAAGTAGTGCTTCAACCTATGTCCATTCACCTTGAAATTGGGGCCATCATTTTGAGCTAGCTCGATGGTCCCATATGGAAATACTTGAGTCACGGTGAATGGACCGGACCAACGGGATTTCAACTTACCGGAAAAGATTTTTAATCGAGAGTTAAAAAGCAAAACTTGATCCCCAATGTTAAAAACCCGGTTTTTAATTTTTGAATCATGCAACTTTTTAGTATTTTCTTTATAAATCAATGAATTTTCATAAGCAATATCCCTTAATTCATCCAATACATTTAATTGCATTTTCCGGTGTTTTCTCGCGGTCTCCATGTCATCATTGCAATGCTTTAGGGCCCAATAAGCCTTGTGTTCCAATTCAATTGGCAAGTGACAATTTTTCCCTACACAAGCTTATAGGGAGTGCACCCAATGGTCGTCTTATGAGCGGTCCTAACATCCCATAAAGCATCGTCCAACTTATCCGACCAAGATTGTCGGTTTTCCCCAACGGATCTCTCCAAGATCCTCTTCAACGCTCGGTTTGAAACCTCGACTTACCCACTCGTTTGTGGGTGATAAGCCGTAGAAAGACAATGTGTAACCCCATATTTCCTTAGGACCCTTTCGAATTGGTCGTTACAAAAATGGGTTCCACGATCGCTTATAATCGCACGAGGGGTTCCAAACCGAGAAAACAAGCTTTTCAAAAACTTGACTACCACACGAGCATCATATGTGGGCAAAGCCTTAGCTTCCACCCACTTAGAAAGGTAGTCAACCGCGACAAGGATGTACTTACTATCACGAGATGATGGGAACGGCCCCATAAAGTCGATGCCCCAAACGTCAAAGATCTCACACACTTGGATGATATTTTGTGGAATTTCATCTTTTGGTGAGGCTTTTCCTTGTCGTTGGCATGAGTCACATGACTTCACAAGCTCATGTGCATCTCGGTAAATAGTAGGCCAAAAGAAACCGACATCAAAAACCTTCTTAGCCATGAGATTAGCACCATGGTGACCACCCGTGGGTCCCTCGTGACAAGCTCTAAGGATGTTAGAAGCTTCGGTACCAAAGACACAACGGTCGAATAATTTGATCCGCACAAGTTCAAAGACCACCCGAGGAAGAGGGTTTACACATGATTGCTTCAAACATCTTAGCCATTCGGTCCTCAATTTTGATTGCCTAGCATCCGCTTTTAATAACTCTTGCTTAATCTCATGTTGTCCTAATTCCATCTTTTGTTGGTTTTGTTGAAGACGTTGGACATTTCCTTCCATTTTGTTTTCATGAGTTTTAAGTTCATTAGCAAGTTCATTTTTAAGCTCTTTTTTCAACTCGGACCTTAAGCTAATCATCTCACGTTGCATGTTATCAAATTTAGCATCATTTGCTTTAGCATAATCCAAAAATTCTCCTTGAAGATTTTTAGTGTGAGCATTTTGAAAACCTTGTGTAGTGTTTTGAAAATCACGGTTTTGGTTTTGATTAGTGACTTGTCCATTCCCATTTTGATAATTCCCCTTGTTGTAGTTACGTGAATTGCCTTGGTAATTACCACCTTGGTTGTTGTTTCGATAGTTATTAGCATTTTGATTTGGTGGAGCTTGATTTGGGCGGGAACCTTGGCCGTTTTGGTTGTAAGTTCTCGTTGCTACATAAGCACTCGAAGTGTTACCATCCGCGGTAATGCACTCGGAAAGATCATGAGCTCCACCACAAGACAAACAACTCTTAGCAACCGCTTTAACCGAAGCGGAATTTGAAGCTTCTTGAGCTTTCCAATGGGACATAAGATTAGCAAATCTATCAAAAAACCGATTTTCCTCATTAGCTTCATCATGTAAGGCATTAATGCTACGAGACGATGACGACGATGACGAACCCAAATTGGCAACACTCGGTGTGTTACGAGGGTTATAAACCTTAGATCTATTCTCGATGATTTGTAAAGCCTCATTGGTCGTCTTGCACAAAAAATTACCACCCGCGGCGGCATTCAAATAATCTCGTTCATGATCATTAAGCCCATTATAAAAAGTATCAACTTGACGCAATTCCGTAAAATCATGGTGTGGACATTCATGTAACATTTCTTTAAAGCGTTCCCATGCCATTGAAAAACTTTCATTATTTCTTTGCACAAATCGTGAAATCTCATTTTTCAAATGTGTTGTTTTAGATGGTGGAAAAAACTTGTTCACAAACTTAGAAACGAGATCACCCCATGTCAAAATCGAATTTGGCGGTTCTTTCTCAAGCCAAATTGTTGCGGGTCCATCTAACGAGTATGGAAACAACATCATCTTAATGGCGTCATGTGGAACATCCTTAAACTTGCTAGTAGCGGTGAGACGATTAAATATCCTAATGTGATAGTGCGGGTTGTCTTCTCATGACCTCTAAACTTATTTGCTTGCAACATCGACATTAAACCCGTCTTAATCTCGAAATTCTCCGGAAGGATGGCGGGAATCACAATGGCCTCTCCAAAACCCTCGGTGGGTGCTTGTAGCAACTCCATCATAGTACGATTAGCCATGACGACTTCTTGTTCTATAATAGGTTCAACAATTGGAGGGTGTTCAACAATCAACGTCTCTTGATTGGCTTGCTTTTGAAGACGTTTACGAGCTCGTTTCGCTTGATTACGAGTGATCATAAACTTCACGAAGAATGGGAGGTGAGCAAAGAAGATTCTTTTTGGGTGTTTTGTGGATTTTCAATTTTTTTGTGTTTTTGATTGTATTTGATTTTTTTTTTTATTTTGGTGTATCTTCGTAGACAACAATCTACAAAATCTCTCCTCGAATCAAACTCTTGACTAAAGAAGCCTCAAAGGAATGAAAACGATCACGTGGAGTGAACGCCTTCGAATGACTATAGAACTTTGGTGAAAACCAAATTGTTCAAGAGGTTTTAATCACAAAGAAACCAAGCAAATATATAATATGTAATAATACTTTGGGCGGCAAAACCCTCGATTAGCCTTCAATCTCAAAATACTCACAAGCAAGCGGGGAAACGAGGCGGCGCGAAGCACTTAAGAGCCTTTTTCCTTAGGGTATATTTTATAATACCCGCCTTATACCCACCTTATAGTTTGTATTTTTCAAAATCGAGCTTCACGAAAGTATTTATCTATTTTTGCCTTTTTCTTTTTGTTTGAGATTCGAATACAATAATTAGGAGATCAAATCCCAATTAAGGTTGTGTTTTCACACTTTTGGAGATATTGTTTATTTGTTGTGATACTTAATACAATATAGTAATAATATTTTCACAAGAAAAACCAAGAAAACCGATAATACGTATTAGTAGATTTCTACTAATACAAATACTATTTTTGGTTAATATTAAAAACAACAATGCAAATTAATCACGACACACCTCCCCGGCAGCGGCGCCAAAATGATTGTGGTAAATTACGACCTTTAGGAAAAGGAGCGTAAAAGCGGTAAGTATTAAACAAATGATTTTAGGAAAAATCAAGTGTTAATGACCCAGAAGTTCGTTTCCCAAGGAGGTATATGTGTGTGACTAAGATGTAAATGATTTGAGATTAATATTTGGTTTAGAAGGGGATGAGAAAAGAAGATGACGAAGACGTGAAAATAATACTACGACGACAAAACGTAAAACCGTAAAAACTACAAAAATCAAAATTAATTCTAACAATTACCAAAAATTCACCAAAAATAAATAAATAAACTAAGAGTTTACCAATGATCAAAACTTTTTCAAACCTTTTAAATAATTAAATATTCAATTTTTAAATGCTAATTAAAGCCCTAAAAATCAAATAAATTATCAAAAAGCCCAAATAAAGATTTTTCAATTGGTAAACCTCTAAAATGACCTAAAAAGATTAATAACTATTTTTAGAAATTTTTAAACTAATAAAAACTATTTAAATTGATTTAAAAACTATTAAAACTTAAAATAATTATAAAAATTAATCTAAGAGTGATAAAATTATTCTAAAAGTTGCTAAATTCCTATTTTAATGTATTAAAGCTAAGAAAAATGTAAAAAGTTGGAAAATGTGAAATTTGAAAAATAATAATAAAATAATATTAAAATAATATTAAAAATCCAAAAATTATAAAAAAATTCTAAAAATTTGCAAACTAGTTTAACTTAACCTAAATAATCAGAAAATCAAAGTGAAATGACCAGAATACCCCTATTGGGCCCTCAAATGGGCCAAAACCAAAAACAGTCAACCTTAATGGGCTTTTTGGCCCAAAAAGTCAAACTTAGCCCAATTGACTTGGAAAAGCCCTATCTGACTCAAAATTTAATTCTAAGAACAAAACTCTAAAGGCCCAAAAGCTGAATGTGAGCTTATCACAGCTTAATAAGCAAACAGCTTATCCTTATTGGGCTTTTTAGCCCATTAAGCAATAAGCTAATGCCATAAGCTCTAGTTTGACACACAACCTTCTTTTGGGATGCTTATGAGATCTGTAAAAAGAAATTTTGAAAAAGCACACTCAATAAGCCAGAAATAAGCAAAGTACAAATCCACAAAACGACAAAATAGTCGGGTTTGAGATTTAGGGCACCTCAGAAGCTCTAGTTTGTTGCAAAAGCTCACAAATAGCTTAACTAAGAATAATCAATCAAGAAAATCACAAAAAGCCAAGTAGAATAAGCTGTAAGAACCAATAAGTTGGCTGAAAAAGCCAAATAAGCTAGTTTTCTAGCAAAAGCTTAACCAAAAGACTTGTAACCTTCTAGATTTGTTATGAAGCTAAAAAAAATGATTTCTATTACAAAAGCCAAGTTCTTGCATGTGCCAATAAGCAGTTCTCAAAAATAAGCCAATTTGTGCTTATTTGACCAAAAGTAAAAGTACTCCAAAGTTCACCAAATGATCAGGAATGGTATATGGGCTTGTTATAAGCAATTTTTGTGAAGGACTCAAGGAGGAGGCCTTGTGAATCAAGAGGTCAGTTGACCTTTTGATGGCAGATTTTGGCAATAAGGGCTTAATAAGCCAGTTAACTTATAAGCCAGATACAAAGCACACCAAATAGCAAAATCCACTCACAGGCAGCACTTAAACAAGTTCCAAGCAGCAAAATCACAAGGCATACACTAGGATAACAAATGCAGACACACAATGAGGTGGTCACTTTGCTGATGCAAATGACCACTTCAGCCAACTTTGATAAGCTATAGCACACTCAATAAGCCACCAAATTCAACAACCAGATAACCAATAGATAGTCTATCACCTAAACTATTCCCAAACCTGATTTCAGACCTTAGATCCAACAAACAAAGAAGTTATCGGATCTGATGTGTTTGACCAATTTCAACAACACTTTTATCAGATTTTTGCAAAACTTCAAATACCTTTTCCAAACTTTCAGAAACTAAACCAATGACTAAAACTTGTTCAAAATGACTTGTTTAGACCTCCCAAACCCTAAGAACCAAGGGCTCAAGGCCACAAGGCCTTATGAACCAGTAATCCCAAACATTCCTTAATCAACCACTTTTCAAAGCAACTTGTGATTTTTAAACACAACCTACTGATTTTATCCTTCAAATAGCTACACTAGGTGACAATCAACAGATTACAACCATAAAACAAGAAGCACAAACACAGAATCACCAAATCACATGCCAAAGTACAAAACAGACAATATCATATGATTTTTTAGAGGAATCTTAACAAGAGGTTATACCTGCCCTACACAACATCCTAGGAGGGCCAGCTATGCTCCTTGGACCTTGTTCAACAACTAGAACAAGACCAAGGTACTTCAACAAGAAAGATGATGAATGCCTTGGTTGATGTTTCAAAGCAGAAACTCAAGGGCTTTTGGATAAGGATTAGTACACAAAAATAAGCAAATTCAGAAACCTCTTTTCAAGCTTTTTCAAACATGAAAAACCTTACCAAACATAAACGTCCTTGAACCAAATGATTCAAGCACATTTATAACAACAAATGGAACTCAGAATCACCTTTAAACAACACCAACTTTCAAAAACATAAAAAGGAATTACAATTTTCTCAAAATACCAACTTTTATAAATTTCAAAAAGGAATTACAAGTTTAAAAGGTAAAACTGGAACAAAGGGACTCTCACATGTTGAGGTCTCCTTTTATAGGCAAATGCCTGGCTACACTATTCACAAACCCTAGAAGTGAATTCTCTAAAATGCCCTTGAGTGCTTCTAGATCATATGATGGAATGAGCTGTCCAAATGCATCTTATACGTTCATTTTAGCTTTGTGATCAAGCAAAGAGTGTCAGCTGTTGATTTGGACACGTAGGATGACTTGGAGGCTAAGTTGTGTTTTGATTGGGTGACGTGTTGAATGGTGGGGTCCTTTGGGTAATGGGATTGAGGGTTTTGTGTGTGGGATGTGTTTCTGCACATGTGAATCACACAAGTGCCAGGGTAATTGCAATTAACCCTTTGTTTTAAATGGGGTAAAATCTGGGTGGGTAAAAGTGAATAGTTGAGTGTTTGATCCGTTTTTGGTGGGATGGAAAAGTGTTTGGCGCAATTTCCTTTTGAATGTTTCAATTGCCCATGTTTAACCCTTTTGTTTTGATAAAACATGTATTAAACGTTTTTCAGCCTAAAAACTCATATCCCTTTGTTAAATAGTTTCACACTTTGGCAGTTTTGGCACAAAACTTTTGGAAAAAGGTTATAAGGGTTGTTTTTGGAACTTTTGCATAATTCAAGGGCTTATCTTGGACAATGTTGATCTTCAAAGGTCTTCAATGTATCTTTGGCTTCATGAGGGACCATAATTGGCAATTTATAATTGTTGAGGGACTAATCTTGCCATTTCTTCAAAGTTGAAGGACCATTTGTGTAATTTTGACAAACTTAAGGGACCAAACTTGTAATTATCAATATATAAGGGTTTTAAGTGTCATTTCTTCAATTAATGAGGATCAATCTTGCATGTCTTCAAGTCTTCAAGGGTACTTGTTGAATATTTCATGAATTAGGGCCCGGTTCTTTGTACGACTTCGTTTCTTGTGTCCGTTTTTCCTTGTATCTTGTGATCTTTTGTCTTTTTCACGATATCCATACCTAAAATACACAAGTAAACAAACACAAGCATATATATGGTATATTATGACATTTTTATGCATTTAAAGCCCGAAAAGAACGATGAGATCATGTATAAATGCCATCTCATCAAGGTCCCCCAAAGATTTTTATCCAATCAACAAACAATTTACCAAAGTACATGACCGTACATTATTATTTTTATGACAAAAGGGAACGAAATCCGTTTTAGACCAATCACCACAAAAGCAATCCGCAATCCTTCTCCAGCAAGCTCCGCAATTCATCATCTTCAATACTTGAAATACATGCTTAAAATTATCAACACAACGGTTGAGCGAGTCTATAGGTTTTCCAAATCATCATTTGAACAGAAAAATCAATCATAATAATTTAATAGAATTGCCGTCACAATCTATTGATCAAGCATTCTGGTATATAGCAATAGCTATTGAATGGAATTAAGCTCATGACACCGACCCCTTAACTTAGTCACCCACGCCTAAAGGCGGCATGACTAGATGAATTCCAGTGCCCCTACTAGGGTATCAGTTGCAAGTATACCACATTCTCATTCTCGTAAAATTATCCTTCCCAGCGGGTTACTCAGCGTAAAGCCCTGGTCTCAGATAGGGTCGTCAGTCCAATAGTACTATTATTAGAATAAGCGGCTATTCCCAACTCACAACATCAAGTCAGAAGATAGTTAACGGCTCTTGAATTTAGGGACTTTTGCAACATAGGTACTTATACAATTCAAATCAACAAAGGCAACATTCAGGTCCAAACAATCAATCATGACTTGTGTTCATTTTATTTTCAAATAGCATGTATCCCCCTCGCGGGTTTTAAAATCATCCAAAACAATTACAAAATCGAGGCTATAGACTCACCTTGAGTAATAGCAGTAACAAGACGATCTTCGACGATAGTTGATGCCCGATAAACACAAAAACCGCAACCTGTCAAATAAGCTGCGTTCATCAATAAGTAACTCGAATAAAATCCATACTTAATAACATCAATCTCAAAATAATAAAATCACAACCAACCCAAGATGAAAACAATACAAGTGACCTATTACTTCATTCTATATGTTTACTTTATTAGTCCATACACTCGATAAAATCTGTCGGTACACACCAAATGTACTAGTTCATTTACCCCACTTAAACACATCAAATATTTATGATACTAATCAGAGACCTCACTTACTATATATAGAAAGACCTGTTAAAAGCCCATCAAAAGATTTTACTTTTAAAGTTCCCTGCCCGACACATCTTTGAACTACAAAAACCGGACAGTTTTACGTCACCGACTCAAACAATCATTTTGACCATTCTAAACAATCCCGTTTACAAATCCGACACTTGGGTTTGAAAATAGACTCACAACCCTTATTTTATAACCAAACATCAGAACTTGACCATTTTCAAAACTCATTCTATAGTCCCCGAGATTCGATCCAAATATCGACAACAACTTCGGATTGTGTCGATACTCGTCTCCCGGTACACGAATAATCAAAACATCATAACTTCGCGCTCGTTTGGAGCTAGAAGCTCTATCTTATATCTAATCGAAGCTAAAAGAATTCTCTACAACCTCATCTAATTAGTTTGTTCATTTTCAAACAGTAAGGTAGCCCAAAATAGCCTTGAACCTACTGCCCTAAAATACCTCTTTAAAAATCATGTTAGATCAAATTTTCAACCCATTTTAATCAATTTTATGCTACTAATATCACCCTAATATCATTTTAAACAAATCATCTAATCATAACACCCTTTAATGATTCAAAATTTCTAACATGCAATAATTAATATATATATAAAACAATACTAACAACACACCAATATAACAAAAATAGATCAAACCTTCATGGATCATATGAAAAAAATAAAAGTTGGTGCATGTGTATAAAATTTATACCAAAAGATGCACAATTTAATTTCCAAATATGGTCTTTTGTTAGATTTCTTTGATTCAAGTTCAAAATAAAAATCAAAAATCAAAAACAACTTTTTAACAAAATTTTGGCATGATCATCTTTTGATCATCACCAACAACACATGCATAATCATAAATTTGACCTACCAACTCTTGAAAAATCAACCTTCATGCATGTTGCTAAATTTAGTACCAAAATATAGCCCTTGAAAATCTAAGGATGGGGCGTGTGTTGTTTTTGGATAGATCATAGTAAAAATCAAACCAAAAATTGGTTTATAGTGTGGTGTAGGTGACGGTAAGACAAGAGAGAGGAGGAGAGGGGTGGATTTTATTTTTCACACATTTTGTATGTGTTTTATTTAGTGGAAAATGTTTATATAGTGGGGTGGAGGGGTAGATTTTGCCAATTTGTGATAGTTTTGGTCCAAAATGAAATTAAATAGTTGTAAGGGTGAAAAATGTAAATTGTCAATTTTGAAAATATTTACGAGGTTCGGGTTTCGTAAAAATACTTTTCAAAAGTTAAAACGCACTCAAAATATGATAATAATATGATCCCGGTTCGACTTAATACGAACTTAAAATAAAAACGTCAAAAATATAAACATCGAGACAACAAATGATAAAACATAAAATCTCGGGCATCCGTCGATACCGTGGTCACTAATAATCCTCGCTATTAGTAAAAAGATAAAAATAAGACCTCCAACGTCGGTTTTAAATAAAACCATCAATCGTCATATCATTCAAACTCATCAAAAATTTCAAAATTATTCGTAAAATAATATTATATAATATTAAATAAATGACCTCGGGTTTGGGTTGTCACACCATTGCCCGCAGACTAGCAACTTCATCCATTTCCCTTGCTCGCACATACTCTGACCTTTTCACACTAGTAAAAACCTGTCAAACTGTCTTTCATTCTGCTCAAACCTTTTGATTACTCGGGTTTCAACTACATACCATTCAAATAAAGACCTATCAAACTTTTTAAGAAACCAGATAATATCTTCATATGATCTAGGACCTGGGCAGTACACCTTAGCAATATCATCGTGAATCGATCGGGCACTAACAGCATTACTGGACTCAGCAGAGAAATCATTCCTAACACGGGCAACCCTAGGCTAACCACTCAAATAACTATCA
Source organism: Glebionis coronaria (assembly GCA_025667525.1). NCBI lineage: Eukaryota > Viridiplantae > Streptophyta > Magnoliopsida > Asterales > Asteraceae > Glebionis > Glebionis coronaria. The sequence continues at coordinate 674,408,239 of CM046875.1, forward strand.
CAAGTAGGCATGGAAGAACGTACAACAGGTCGCTGACATTCCTGAACAGTCGGTGGCACCACATTAGCTCTCGGGACATAACTACCCTGAATTACCTCGGACTCAGTTTGTCCAACTGCAGTAGGAGCAATTCCATCATCTAGATATTCATATGGCTCCTCATCGTCACTAGCACCAAAGTTATCTACTTCCTCAACTTCTAACATATCAATTATTTCAATCCAATCATCTTCCCGGGGTATATCAGCCATGTTCTACAATTATAAGGGTTCAAGGATACTTAAGGTCATTGTTAAAAATTAATATGCACTACTCATGCGTCGCAATGTTATACGTAACCCATGATATGCAAAGCAATGCAAATGATATATATGCAATGCTCGCAAAAATAAAATATGATAATGACAAGCACTCTGCGTACTTCCAATAACCTTGATACAATATCATAGTATTTACTTAATAAATACTCGGGAAATCATTTCAGTTCTAAGGGATACATCTATAATACAAAACAAAACTAAAAGTGATCTTACCGGAGCGTTGCAGAGAAGTTGTGTGCTTTTGAAAAATAAATACTTTCGACCCCAAAGTTATAGTTTAGGAAAATTTTCAAAATCGATCCAGTTCTCTATAACTTGTGGCTCTGATTACCAATCTCTAACACCCCCAATTTACATTGCGCAACGGAAATATACAATTGGGTGCTAGACACAAGCATCATCACACAAGGTATATTGAACGACTCAAAATAGAGACGTTTACACATAAAATATAAATAAGATTTCACACATTGTCTAAAACATAATTTCATCCATAATGTACTAAAACAACACCACAGTAAAGCGTTTAGTCCCCACGGATCTCGACCAGCAAACCAACAAGTTTCAGTACAGTACACATAAATTTAACAAATTGTTTAACAGTAAAAAGGATAGAAATTGTTTTAGACCAACAAACTTCAAAAGCCAACCCACATAATCCACTTCAAAGCTCCGCCATCAATCACCTTCAATTACCTGAAATACATGCTTAAAAAAGTCAACAATAATGTTGAGCAAGTCCATAGGTTTATCAAATCACATTTTAACACAAGAAGAAAATCAATAAAATCATTTATAGAATTGTCGTGCACACAATCTATTTCAAGGAAACACATTGTATTTAAGCTCATGACACCGACCCCTTAACCAATTAGTCACCCACGCCAAATGCCAGCATGACTAGATAAAAACCATTACCCCTCTAGGGTATCAGTTGCTAGATACATACCCAAATCTCATTCTCGTAAATTATCCTTCCCAAAGGTTACTCAACGTAATGCCCTGGTCTCAGATAGGGTGGTCAACCCAATAGTACTATCATTTGAATAAGCGGCTATTCCCAAATTATAACATCAAGTCAAAACATAGTTAACGATTCATGAATTTAGTGTCTTTAGCAACAAGGTACTCAATACAATGTAAGGCAACATAGGCAACATCCGGGTCCAAACAATTACTCATGACTTGTGTTCGTTTATTTTCAAATAGCATGTATCCCCCTCGCGAGCATTAAAGAATTTAGTAGCTAGCATGAAAAGCGAGGCTACAGACTCACCTTAGTATAAGAAACCTAGCGAGACGATCGTCGATGATAGAGGATGCCTTTCAAACACGAGAACCGCTACCTATCAAATAAGGCGCGTTCATTAATAATGACTCGAGAAATAAATCATACATAATAATATCAAACTCAAACTCATAAAATCACGACAAACTCGAGAGAAAATGATACAAGTAATACTATTACACTCTTCTACACATCTACTTTACCATTTTATACTCTCGACAAAATCCACCGGCACATACCACATGTACTAGCTCATTTACCCCATTTAGACTCGTCAAACGTTTACGAAACGACTCGAGGAAATAACTTACTATCTATAGAAAGTCCCCTAACAATTTTATCAAATGACTTTACTTTTAAAGTTCCTTACCCGACTTATCTTCGAATTAAAAAAACCGGACAGTTTTACGTCATCGACTCATACAATCGTTTTAACTTCTATAAACGACTCCATCTACAAAACCGACACTTATGTTTGAAATAGACTCATCCTATAGGGTTTATACTTCTTCATCAGTATGTGACTCATTTCAAAACTCATCTTATAGTCCCCGAGATTCGATCAAAATATCGACAACAACTATATAACGTGCCGATACTCGTCTCCCGGTACACGAAAAATCAAACTCTCATAATTTCTCGCTCGTTTGGAGCTAGAAGCTCTACTTTATATCACATCGAAGCTAATCGAATTCTCTACAACCCTATGCAATTAGTTAAGCCTTAATAAAATCGTAAGGTACCAAAAAATACACTTTTCCAACTAATCTAAATCACCTTTCTAAAACTTGCATGAAATCATGTTTGTAGCTAAAACCAACCATAGTTATAATCATCCCATAACCCTAATACTAACATATCTCAACCATAACACTTGTATCATCATCAAAATCAAAAACCCAAAATCAAAATCAAGTTTTTAACAAAAACTTAACATAAAAACCTTTTGATCATCACAATAATCACATGCATGAGCATGGTTTTGACCTACCAACCCTAAAAAAATAAAACATCATGCATATACCCAAAATTAGTATCAAAATGATCCCCTTACAATTCTAAGGATGGGTCTTGTGTTATTTTGGATTAGATCAAAGTAGATTTTTGATGAAAGTTGATTTATGGAGCTAGGGGGACGACATGTATAGGAGAAAGAGAGAGGGTGGAGATTTTTCTAGTTATGTGTTATCTGTGTGTAAGTTAAGTGGAAAATGAAGCTTATATATGGTGGTGGAGGGACCATTGTTGTCAATTTGCAATAGTTAGGGTTCAAAATGCAAATAGTTAGCTAAAAAGCGGGAAATGACTATTAGTCAATTTTATAAATATTCACGGGGCTCGGGTTTCATAAAAATACTTTTCAAAATTTAAAACGTACCTCAAATATAATAATATCGACTCCCGACTCGACTTAACACGTCATTTAAAAGAAAATATTAAAAATGACAAACATCAAACAACCGACAATAAAACGTAAAATATTAGGCATCCATCGACATCACACTTGCTAATACTTCTTATACTTATTAAATATAATATATAAGTCTCCCAACATCGGTTTAAACTTAAACTTCCAAAAATAAATATCATTCAAACTCATCAAAATTTTCAAAAAATATTCGTAAAGTAAGATTAAGCAATGACCTTGGTTTCAGGTTATCACAGTCTCAAACTGGTGATGACCATCACTTAGAAGATATTCCAGATCCTGATCCAATGCCACAGGGACAGTCTCAAGTTGTGCATCCTGCACCACCACAAGGTGTTCAATCCATAGATGTTGTAGTTACTTCTACAACTACACCTTCTTCCCATACTCTCTCTGCTGTCAAACTCCTAGTTCTCAAAAGTGATTACTATGAGACGTGGGCTATGCAGATGGAACATTACTTGAACCACACAGATCATACTCTGTGGCAGGTTATCAAGAATAGGAATACACCTAAGAATTTGCATTGGTTACCTGATGGTACATGCTATGCTTTACCTGCTGTGACTGCTGAACATGTGCAAGCAGAGATCAGAGAAAGAAAGGCCAGAACTACTTGGCTATGGCACTTTTAGAAGACATCTTACCTAGCTTTCATCACTACAAGGATGCAAAGGCTATGTGGGATGCCATCAAACTTAATTTGGAGGTAATAACAAGTCTAAGAAGATGAAGAAGATTGTTTTGAAACAAGATTTTGATAACTTCTCAATTTCCAATACTAAAGGAATCCATAGCGGTTATGGAAGGTTCATCAAATTTCTTATTCAATTGGCAGTTTATGGACTTATAATTCTTAATGAAGAAGCCAATCTAAAATTCTTAAGAGGTGTTCCACAAGAATGGAAAGCAATGGCTATGCACTTCATCACAAGAGATGATTTGGATACAACTCCTTTTGATCATATTTATAACAATCTTAGATTTTATGATATGGATGTTAAAGGCATTGAAGTGACAAAAGCAGCAACAACAACAACAAAGTCTAACTTGGCTTTTGTGTCAGAAGAAAACAGTGGCCTTTACTCTCAAAATACCGCTGGTGGATCAAGAAGCGGTACTTACTTCCAAAATACCGCTAGTGGATCAAGTAGCGGTACTTACTTCCAAAATACCGCTGAAGGACTAACAAGCAGTACTTACTCTCAAGGTACTGAAGGCAGTCCAATTACATCTCAGAATTCACAAGGAAGATCCTCACCATTGTTTAGTGAGAATGATGCCTTCTCATTCTTTGTTGGACAATACAACAGACAAAGGTTGACTCTCAATGACTTGTTCCAAATGGATGATGCTGATGTTGAAGAGATGGACCTCAAATGGCAAGCTGCTATGATCTCTGTAAGATCTAATAGGTTCTACAAAAAGACTGGAAGGAAGATGACTGTTGATCCTAATGCACCATTAGGATATGACAAGTCTAAAGTTGAATGCTATAACTGTGGAAGGAATGGACATTTTGAAAGGGAGTGCACTAGAGATAAGGCTGATAGAAGCAGTCAAAAGTCCAAGGACAACTATAGAACCAGTCCAAGAATCTCTGAAAGCTTTCCAAAAGAGACAGCAGGAGTCCCAAAGGAACCACAGCATTGGTAACTGTAGATGGAGTGGTGAATTGGGCTGAAGATGAGGAAGAAGAGGAGCTTGGTTTGATGGCTCTCTCACATGAAGATACTGATGTACATCCTTGTTCTAAAGACTGTGTTTTTAAATTTAATAGTTTAAAAGTAGAACTTGATGAACAGTATCAAAATGTCAACACATGTACTGTAGAAGCAAATGCGTTTAAACATGGTGTTGCTAAGTTAGAGAAAAATATAGTTTTGTATAAAAAGGGTCAACAAAACTATGAAGAGAAAACTAGAATATTGACTCTTCATATGAGAGAAAAAGATGTGGAAATTAAAGCTTTTGAAAAACAACTTGTAAAAGTAACAGTAGAAAATGCAAGTTTTAAAAGCCAGTCTTTTTAAGGAAAGGGAAGTGATTAATCAATGGCAAAAATCCTCTAAAGGATTGGGTAAGCTGATTAATTCACAAATGCGGTATTATGATAAAACAGGCCTAGGATATATTGAGGACCAACCTAGGATAACTTTAACTGACAAGGACTTATCAAAGAGGAATTTTGATACTTCTAATGAGTCAGATGATACTCTTGAAAATAATAGATATGCTAAAGGAATGAAGGCAGTTCCTCCACCATTATCAGAAATTTTCATGCCCCCAAATAATGATGTATAGAGTTAGATGAGTCAAAAGTTGTTATTGATATTAAGTTAAATGATTCGAACTCTAGTACCTTGACCCAAGATAAATCTGTTGTGACCAAAAACATTATTTATCAACCTTTAATGAGCAATTTTATGTCTGAAGGACATGTGTCTACAACTAGTTCTGCTCCCAAGCAGGTAAAAACTCCTAGCAAGGCATTGGATAATAATGCAAAACATAATAATACCAAGATAGGTGGGATAGGTTTTGAGAAAACTAAATCAAAACAACCTTTTGGGTCTTCTTTGAGAAGAAAAGGATGTTATGTTTGTGGTAGTCTAAATCACTTTATCAAAGATTGCACTCTACATGAAGATAAAATTGTAAAACAGAAGGCTGCACAAAAGGTCACAAAGAAAGGTAATGGGAAAAATGCACAGGTAAATAGGCAGATGGGATCTAAAGATGACAAACCTAAGTTTGATCATGCTAAAAGGGTAGATAAACCTCATAAGGTTAATAAGGTTAAATACCCACTCCCTACCTAGGACTTTGTTCCAAGAGCAGTACTTATGAGACAAGGTCTAGTACCTTTGAAGTCTGGTAAACCAAGTACCGGCAAGTCTAGAACTGCAAGCACTGCTAGACCAAACTCAAGTACCGCTTGTCAAAAGTCTGGTAAACCAATGTCCCACAAAACTTCTAAGAGTGTAGTTGAGTATGCTAAAACACCTAGAAATAAGTCTAATAACAAACTAGTGCAAATGTGGGTCCCTAAATGAGAAAAACCATATGTTCAAGCAAGTACTACTAAAACAATATTTAAGTCAAAAAGGTTCAAAGACAACAAACCCACTGATGTGTTTGATTATTTGACTGGAACCATGAAGTATAAGAGTGTGTGTAGTCTTACTGGAAAAAACTACCTATCAAACTCTTAAGTATGTAGGTCCCACACGATCCGAGCCAAATGTGGCTTGGGTCCCTGTTAAAAACTAATAAGTTTTGTGTATGTGCATGGGCATCTAATGATGAATTGAAAGATAAAGGTGTTGTAGATAGTGGATGCTCAAGACACATGATAGGGAACAAAGATTTCTTTTCTGAGTTTGAAGAATTCAGAGGTGGACCAGTAGCCTTTGGTGGTAGTAAAGGTAGAATCACTGGAAAAGGAAAAATCAATATAGGGAAGTTGGAGTTTAAAGATGTGTTCTTTGTAAAAGAACTGAATGAATTCAATCTCTTTTCTGTATCACGAATGTGTGATAAAAAGAACAAGGTGCTCTTTACAGATACAAACTGCTTGGTGCTTTCCAAAGACTTTGAGATGCCAAAATAATCTAAAGTACTGCCTAAGGTACCCAGCCAAGAAAATATGTACACCTTTAATCTTCATACTATTACTCCAAAAGGTGGTATTACATGTTTGCTGGCTAAGGCTTCTAATGATGAGTCTAATTTATGGCATAGGAGGTTAAGTCATGTGAATTTCAAGAACCTTAATAGATTGGTTAATAAAAATTTGGTTAGAGGGTTACCTAACAAATCTTTTCAAAATGATTTCACATGTATTGCTTGTCAAAAAGGTAAATGTTGGAAATACGTTTTACGTATTAGAAAGGATCGGTCACTCCAACAATAGTCTAAGAAGTAGCTCGTAGTTTAGTTATCGTAATAGTAAACAAACAAGGCCAAGCCAAGCCTACAAATTGTGTAGGCCGGCGGCCCAATGTAAGCCCAAGCCTATCTTATGGGCTTGGGTATATAAACCCTCTCCTTAGTTGGAGAGGGTGTTGGTTCACTCATTTTTACACATAGTAGAAAGTGTTTTCTTTATACTTTCTCCCTCTAAGTGTGTGTGTTATTACCATCTTTCTATCTCTTTCTCTCTCTAGATTATACATAGATTTACAAAATCCTACAAATGGTATCAAAAGCCATGTGATGATTGTATTTTTTATGTGTTTGTGTTCTTGATTTTTCTGCTTATTTTGATCTAAGTCATTCAAACCAAAAAGCATAGAGCCTCTTGTAATACCAAGACTGTCAATTCTGTGACTAAGCCTTTGCAACTTTTGCATATGGATTTGTTTGGTCCAGTTTCTATTAGGAGTATTAGTCATAAGACCTTTTGCCTAGTTATAACTGATGATTATAGTAGATTCAGTTGGGTTTTCTTTTTAGCACTTAAGAGTGAAACCAATGAATTACTTAAGGATTTTATTACTTTAGTTGAAAAGCAATTCACTAAACAAGTCTTAATCATTAGGACAGATAATGGGACAGAATTCAAGAATGCTGAATTTGATGAATTCTGTAGGTCTAAAGGTATCAAGAGACAATTTAGCAATCCTAGGACTGCAAAACAAAATGAAGTAGCTGAAAGGAAAAATAGGACACTAATTGAGGCTGCTAGGACTATGCTAGCTGATTCTCTTTTGCCAAATACTTTTTGGGCATAAGCAATCAATACTTCATGTTATGTGTTAAATAGAGTCTTAGTGACCAAGCCTCAAAACAAGACACCTTATGAACTTTTGACTGGTGTTAAGCCAACCATAAGTCATTTGAGACCTTTTGGAAGCCATGTGTCTATTTTAAATACTCTTGATCATTTGGGGAAGTTTGATGGAAAATATGATCCAGGATATCTTGTAGGATATTCATTGCAAAGTAAAGCATATAGGGTTTATAACTTGGTATCTAGAAAAGTTGAAGAAAATGCCCATGTTAATTTCTTAGAAAATGAGCCCAATGTCCCAGGAATAGGTTATGCTTCGATGTTTGATTTGGATTATCTAACTAAATCCATGGATTACTATTCTGTGCAAAAGGATTATGAAACCAACAATACAGGTGAGGAGATTGGTACAACAAAGTTAGGTACTCAAGCAGGACCTTCTTCATTAGATTCTCAGGATGATGATGTTCACATTTATGTACCAAGTATGCCTACTGTTTCTCCTATGGATGCCAACCCCCAGAAGCAAACAATGCCATCATTTGATGATCAAGCCTCACGAGCTTCAGAGGCTTCAAGATCAAGAGAAGAATGTTACAAATGCAAATAAGCATTCAGGAGAAGAATATTTGGAATCACAACACTCAGCAGTACACATTACACCTAGCGGAACCTCATCTGCAAGTATTGCTAAGTCAAATTCTGCAAAGTCTGTTGATTCAGCTATGGACAGTGAAGATGCTTATACTAGTCCAAATGAAGGAATCTTCTCCAAAGCTTCCTATGATGAGCAAGGTGCAGTAACTGGTTTCAATAATTTGGAAACTGAAATTCCAGTCAGTTCTATTCCCACTCATAAAGTCAACAACAACCATCCTACTGCTCAGATTATTGGAGACCCATCTGCTGTGCAAACCAGAAGACAACTTCAAGCCAATATTGAAACTCATGCACTTGTGAGTTATGTCAAACAACATCAGAGAACAAATCATAAGGATACTCAACATTGTTTGTTTGCTTGTTTCTTATCACAAGTAGAGCCTAAGAACATTTTTCAATCTCTTAATGAAGAAAGTTGGGTAGATGCCATGCAAGAAGAATTAATGCAATTTGAACTACAAAAGGTTTAGATTCTTTTGGATCTTCCCTCAGGTAAAAGAGTTATTGGTACTAGATGGGTTTTCAGAAATAAGAAGGATGAAAGAGGTGTTGTTGTGAGGACCAAGGCAAGGCTTGTTGCTCAAGGCTATAGACAGAAAGAAGGGATAGACTATGATGAGGTTTTTGCACCAGTGGCAAGAATAGAAGCCATTAGGTTATTTTTGGCCTTTGCATCATATATGGGTTTTATAGTCTATCAGATGGATGTGAAAAGTGCCTTTCTTTATGGTACTATTTCTGAGGAGGTATATGTTTCACAACCTCCAGGTTTTGTGGATCCTAAATTCCCCGATAGAGTCTACAAAGTTATCAAAGCACTTTATGGTCTACATCAAGCTCCAAGGGCTTGGTATGCAACCTTATCCACCTTTCTGTTGGAACATGGATATAGGAGAGGGACCATTGACAAACTCTCTTCATAAAAAGGAATGTTAAGGATATTATCCTAGTTCAAGTCTATGTTGATGACATTATTTTTTGTTCAACCAAGAAATCATAGTGTAAAGAGTTTGAGGCTTTAATGAAAGGAGGATTTCAAATGAGTTCTATGGGAGAACTTACCTTCTTTTTAGGACTACAAGTCAAATAGAGGAAGGATGGAATATTTATCAGCCAAGATAAATATGTTGCTGAAATCTTAAAGAAATTTTCATGAATCGATACAAGGAGTACAAGCACACCTTTTGAAGCTAAGAAATCTTTGTCAAAAGATGAACATGGTGAAAATGTTTATATTCACCTATGTAGGTCAATGATTGGTTCATTGATGTATCTTACTGCTTCAAGACCATATATTATGTTTGTTGTGTGTGCCTGTTCAAGGTCCCAAATCAATCAAAAGCTGTCACATCTACATGTTGTGAAAATGATTTTTAACTATCTTAAAAGTCAACCTTATTTAGGATTATGGTATCCTAGAGATTCAACATTTGATTTGGAAGCTTACTCAGATAGTGATTATGTTGGATCCAATCATGATAGGAAATCCACAACAAGAGGTTGTTAATTCCTAGGTAGAAGACTCATATCATGGTAGTGTAAGAAGCAAACTATTATTGCTACTTCTACAATTGAAGCTGAATATGTAGCTGCTGCTCATTGCTGTGGACAAGTGCTTTGGATTCAAAATCAGCTGTTATACTATGGGTTTAACTTCATGAACACCAAAATCTACATTGATAATGAAAGTACTATTTACATTGTCAAGAATCCAGTCTTTCACTCCAAGACCAAGCATATTGTGATAAGACATCACTTTATAAGGGATGCCTATGACAAAAAGCTTATCCAAGTACCGAGTATGTTGCATGTACCGCTACATATCCGTTGTACCGTTGAGGGTCTCTTTTGTAGATTTGGCGGTTTCTTCGCGCTTGTGTTTGTTATTTACATAAATACTAACTCCACAATTGATTCACCTAATCTTTTATTCTTATCTCTTAATTCTATAACCTTCTCTCTAAATTTTCGATCATCAAAAATATTAATGGTTTCTTCACAAGTGATCTCTAAGCACAACTTAGTTGCGAACCTTGCTCAGAATGATGATTCTCTTGGTTTCCATGAGATACTTGGATTTCTATCTCGAAGTCATGTTCGTTTTGCGTTTACTGTAAGTCCTATTGTCTCTATTCCTATTGTTACACATTTTTGGAATACCGTTGTCTTAGGTACTCGTCATAATCAACCATGCATTAGGGCTAGGGTAAATAATAGAAATATTTATGTGACTGAGGTACTGTTAAGGGCTAGTTTAAGGCTTAATGATGAAAATGGACTTAGTTTGTTGAATAACACAGAGATACATGATGGCCTTGCAGCCATGGGTTTTGAGGGTGTAGGGAAAGTCTTACTTTCTTTAAAGCTTTATTTTCAACACAATGGAAATTGCATTTTCATGCCATTATTCACTGTTTAAGCTCAAAAGTACTTCGTTTGATCAAATCCCTGCTGCATTGGCATCAGCTGGTATTTTTCTAGCAAATAACATAGCTTTAACTTTTCGAAATTAATTTTTGAAGGCATGACTAGGAATTTGGAAGGAGTTAAAAAGTTTTTGATGTATCCTAGATTCATTCAAGCTTTTGTTAATGACCAAATCCCTAACCTACCAGAGTTGACAAATACATGGGATGTTCCTACATTTACAAAGAGAACTCTCTTTCTTGACCAAACAAGGCAATGCCTTTACAAGAACTGTTACACCCTTATTTGCACACATGTTAGCCCAACCAGCTAATCAAGAAGGTGAGGAACCTAGCTAAGCTAGTGCTTCTCAGCAAACTCCTTCTCACCAGAGTCCCCAATCTTCTCATAATGATGGTAATCAACCATATTCTGATGAAATGATGCACACATCTGCTGCTTCAATTGCTGCTAGTGGTTCACCACAAGCACCAGCAACAGAGGTGGTGGATGTTGCAAATTTAACTGCTTTGTGGACTAGCTTGTCCAAACAGGTACAAGTATTGCAAAAGCAGAAGCTCGCTCAAGATAAAAGAATTGCTGAGTTGGAAGCCAGTTTAATCAAGCTAAGGAATAAAGTAACTCATTGGATGACGCAAAACAGAACAATTTAGAAAGCTGCTCATAAGAAGCAAAGATTCAGGAACTTCAAGAAAAGGCAACTGAATGCAACCAAACAAGGGAGGAATGATGAAGAACAAAGACCTTCTTCTAAAATTCATACAAGGGTCTCTGGCAATGACATCAATTTTGAAGCTGATGATGTCATTGGAAATTTTAAAGATGTTGATGGCATAGAGACTATTATGGAATAAGAGAGTTTGGAGCCTACAAATATGGAGCTTCAACAAGAGGAACCACAATCTGCTCATGAGGAACCACAAAATGAAGAAATATTGGTGACTCAACCACAACCACAACCTCAATCACCACAACTAAAAGTTAATTGGAGTAGTTTCTATGAGAAGCTAGAGGAAATCAATGTTCAATTTCCTGTGTCTTCAACTCTACCTCAAAGTCAATTTTGGTTTCACAAGAAACAGTCTTTCCAAGTACTGTCAAGATCAAGAATGAGTTTTGGATTAGACAAGACTGAGGAGTTACAAATTGAGAAGACAGCTTCAAAAGAAGGAAACGTATCTGGATTTACTTTGGTGATTCAAGAAACAAGTTTATCTTACACTAGTGAAGTAAATACTATTGAAGATCCAAGTACTGCTAAGCTAACTGCAAGTACCGCTGGTGAAAAATCTTCACTACCTTCTTTTGCAGAAAGTCAAAATCCATGTTTTGGAGATGATGAGACTTTAGCACAAGTACTGCTTGATCTTAAGGAGAAGAGCTCATCTGAAAAAGCAAGACAAGTAGGAGGAGAAATGAAGACACAACAAGCAATTCTTGCCAAGAAGGAAAAAGCTAAAGGTAAGAAGATTCAAGCTTCACAGCTCACAAAAGGTATTATCATCCAACAACAATCAAATGAAGATGAAGAAAGAAGATCTTCAAAGCTATTAAAGAAACTACCTAAGATAAATCCAAAGGATAAAGGCAAAAAGGCGTTACAATCTGAATCTGAAGAAGAAAGTGATTCAGATGATGACGTAAGCAAAGTCATGAACAGGTTCAACCAACTAGGGCATGATGATGAAGTAGCTTTCAGATTACAAGCACAAATGCATGAAGAAGAGCTACAAGAAGACCTTGCAGCAAAGAAACAATTGCTTGAAGCCCAAAGAGTGCAGCAAGAATGGAACGTTGAAGAATATGATAGGCTTCAGGCTGAACTTAAAGCAAGTGAGCTTCTTGAAGAATCATTGCTAGCTGAAGAAAGGGATGCTTATGATGAAAAGGAAAAAGACAAGATAATTGATGATTTAGTGAGGGAGCAACAAAGATTCTTTGCAGAAAAGAGAAGAAAAGTAAGGGTTAATCCTTCAACCACTATGCAAATCAGGAATCAGATGATGTCATACCTCAAGAAAGTTAAGCATTTTACCCATGCTCAATTAGTCAGAAAGACATTTGAAGAAATCAAGACTTTGTATGAACAACACAAGAGGACCAAGTTGAACTTTGTTGAAATTGGTTCTGAAAAGGACAAGAAAGACATTGAAGATGTAAGGAAGCATCTTCAACAACAAAGATAATTTGGAAGTACCCCCAGGCTTGATGCAAGTACTGCTGGACAAAAGGAAGCATCTCCACCTATCAAGACTACCTATGTTAGGAAGAAGAAAAGGGTGACAGAAGTTTTAAAAGGAGTAGAGATAAATCAAGAAATGGATGAGGGGAATACAACTCATGATGTTGACAAAAAGACTAGAAATGTACAAGCAGTACATACACAGTCAACAATACTTAAGGAAATAGTACAAACTGATTTGGAGGAGGGATCAATAGAGTTTGAAGGAACCTCCAAGGGTATTAAAAGGAAAAGATCAACCAAGAAAAAGCAAGAAGCTGAAAAAAAGTAAAGTCTACATATCAAGATAGTGATGATGATGAAAGCTGTAGAAAGCACTTAAAGATAGTGAACTTTGAAGATCGGTGTATTGACACAAAATTCTTTGGAAAGAAGTCAGATATCATAAGATGGACAAGTGCTATGAAGGATGGATTAGAAATTCATGGAATCACTAGATCAGATGGAACATTCAGGATGTTCAGACTGCTAGAAGAGATTCTACATATCCTTGACAGACAAGACATTCAAGACCTTAATAGATTTGTTGAAGGTGGAAGTGAAGGTCAAGCAGAAGTCACACTATTGAGGAATGAATTGAAGTTTATGTATGCACCATACAGCAGTGATCAAAGAACATTGAAGGACTTAGAGAATCAGTTTCTTAGTTACTAGAGATATTATAGATCATGTGGAATACATACTTTGGATATAGATGACATAACCTACTACATGCTTCAAGAAAAGAGATATCCTTTTGGAAGAAGATTGTTGGAAAGGATGTTAGAACAACAATTGGAAGTTTCAGAAGAGTCTGCTAGTGCTTTGGAGTTGATTAGAATGGTTAAGCAATAAATCAAGGATTTGAACCAAGAGGAAGAATATGAGAAAGAGTCTTAAGTGTTTGACTTTCACTCACACTTCACAAATGGTTCTTAGTTCACCATGTCTAACACACATAAGAACTGGCTAGTCCATAAACAAACGGTTTGTGGTAAAGACTTCTCAAATCCGTTGACAGCTGGTAGTTTGCTAAAAACTATATGGTTCTAACTCACCATGTTTCGAGACAAAGAGTTGGCTAGTCCTAGACAAACGGTACTAGGTAAAGACATTATCAAATCCGTTGATGGTTGACAGTTTACCAAATATAGGGTTATTAGTACACCTTATTCTTTATGAATAAAGTATTGGCTATTCTAGAGTGTACAGCTAACTGGTAAAGAATAAATCAAATCCATTGATAGCTGATGATTTGCTAAAAATCATGAAGCCAATACAAATTGGTTTTTGTCGTTAACTGTTTTATTTCAGGTATGAGAAAGAATACTCAGAAGGTTTTGTCTCATCAAATCAAGAAAGAATGTTTTTGATCTAGAGTTCACAAATTTAACTCAAGAAGACAAATATTGTTGCTGCAGAAAAAAATGAATGTTTACAAGACACAAGAAGATCATAATTTGAAGAAAAAGATGATACTCATGAGACTTGAAGGTTATCTTATCAGAAGAAGATCTACAAAAAAGTGTTTGGCTACATTCAGTTGGATACAAGTACAAAATTACCAAGCTCAATCCAAGTTTGAAGAGAAGACTGAAGACATGTATTTTGATACATTCAATATAAATAGAAACAAGAAGAAAACAAGTTGTCACTCTTGTTTAGGGGAGGATTGTTGGGAATTATTTGTAAAGTACCAAGTACTGTTAGTGTAAGTATAAGTACTGTTAGTGTTGGCAAGTACCGTTAGTGTTAATGCGGTACATAACAAGTACTGTTAGTGTTAAGTACAAGTACTGCTATATTGATTAGGACGAATATATCTTTGTAAAAGATATGTCATGGTTATAGTTACAGTATATCTTATGTGATATACTTAATAGTTAGAATATTGATAAGATATCGTGTCTGATGTACTTATCTTTATAGAATATTATAAGGTTTCTAGGGTTCCTTACTCTATAAAAGGAACATAGGTACGATGACATTCATGTACCTTATTCAAGTAGATTAATAAGAGAATCGAATAGTTAAAAGTAATTCTGTTCTTCTGTGCTTTATAAGTTAGATTCCGCATAACTTATTTAGTTTAGTAAGAGTTCTCAAAGTGTTTTAGTTTGATTACAAACTACTATACTAATTCTTAGCAGAATATAGATCCATTCAAAGGGATCAACAACTAGTTAGGCCATTCTTCATGCAGCTTATTTTTGAAGCCATGTGTTACACTGGTACGGAGTATATGTGACTTGTAGAGTAAGTTAGCTAACACAATAGTTGTTGACGTTCTCTCTCGCCAAATTTTGAGAGCAATGTCTTTAGGCACCCTACAGGTATTAAAATGACACGCGCGGATCCCCTTACCTCCCGTATATTTTTTGCAGAAGACTCACTCTTCTTTTTAAAAGCTTCACATGCTGAGTGTACCTCTCTTGTTTCGTAACTAAATTCATATTATGAAACTTCAGGCCAGACAGTAAACTTCCAAAAATCGTATGCCTTCTTTTCTCCCAACACCCCATGGTATCAATGTGATTATATATGTTCAGCTCGTCATGTACAACAAATGGACTTTAAAGCTAAATATTTAGGCATTCCCTCAATTTTTGGTCAAATAAAACAAAGATGTTCGGTTTCTTGTTAGACAAAGTCTCTAAAAGATGCAAGGTTGGAAGCAGAAATTTCTTTCACAGTCAGGTAGAGAAGTTTTAATTAAGTCGATTATTCAATCTATTCCAACATATGTTATGCAATGCTTTCGAATCCCATCAACCCTTTTAAACAAGATAATGGTTTATGTTCATTGCTACTTCTGGGGAGGTGATTCTCATAAGAATACATCCATTGGAAAAACTGGAAAAAACTTTTAGAGCCAAAGCATCAGGGAAGTCTAGGATTTCGGGACTTTGAAGCTTTTAACACTGCTCTTCTCGCCAAACACGGGTGAAGGCTACTTATCAAACCCGTTGATTTTTGGGGAAGGGTTCTAAAAGGTATATATTTTCCCAACTCTAGCTTTATTGTCACAAAAAAGGATCACATCCCTCTTGGCTTCGGAGTAGCATGCTTAATGGTCGTGACTTGTTGTTACATGGTTTAAGATGGAAAGACAGAAACGGGTGGAACATATCTTTCTAGATGCATACATGCGTTCCTTTCACTAATGATTTTTACATTCAATCATCACTTGGTCCTTTCCATAATTGCAATAATGTTTTCGATATTATTGATGATGGACACTGGAATGTTAATGCATTACGCGGGCATATTTCATCTAAAGAAGCCGAAATGGTCACCCAAATACCAATCTCATGTACTGTCTATGTGGACAAACTCGTTTGACACTTTGATCCCAATGGTCAATATACAGTTAAGTCAGGCTACAAGCATACTATTGCATTGAATAATACACGTGATGTGATTGGTGAACCAAGTACAACTCCATCATCAAAATTCTATAAAGTTATATGGCAGATTCTGGTGCAATTAAAAATCAAATTATTTTTATGGAAAGATATATTAAATCCAGTTGTCACAAAGGACAAATTATTTATAAGAGGTTGCTTTCCTTCTCCAGCATGTCCAATATCTAAAGAATGTGTCAAATCAATTAAACATCTCCTTTTTTAATGTGCCTGGTCACGCCCGGTATGGTTCGGCTCTTCTTTAAGTTTTCTCCCTCCACCAGGTATTAATATTTATGGAATTATACAAATCTTTATAGATAGCACTCACCCTGCTGAACATGTCTCTTGAGTTCTATCAATCGTTGCAACTATCTGTTGGTTTATATGACGATCTTGAAATAGCTTTATATTTGATAATGTGCCTATATCTCCACATAACACGTTAGTGTCCATTTCAACTAAACTAAATGATTTCCAGATCGCCTCTCGGTAAAATATGAGTACTTCCTCAGTGACCACCAACCTTGATTCCGCCTCCTAATATTATCCACAGTAGATACCCCCCCACAGCCTCTCGGTGAAGTTAATTTGCGATGATGCCTTCAAGAATTCTAAAGCTTCTTTTGGAATCGTTGTTCATGATTCTACAGGTCATCTTCGTTACATCCTTAGTAACACGTGCCATGATATTTCTCCTTTTTTGTCGAGATGATTGTGGTACACTATGCTTGCTCGCTAGCTTTCAATCAAGGTTGGTCTAACGTTATGGCAGAATCCAACTCCCAACTAGCTATTACCTTATCATTTTGTAAAACAACCCCACCTTGGATTTTAGCTTCCCTTGTGGATGATATTCTGAATTATGGGAAAATAATATGCATTTATCATTCTCATTGGTTAATCGAGCAAATAATCCAGTCGCTTATTGTGTTGCTCGTCACGCATTTGCTACCACCTTACGGTTTAGTTAGGATGCATATTTTCCTCTAGAACTTACCTCGCTTGCAAGTAGTGATTTGTATTGACCTTAGTTTTTCTAATGCATGTTTTTATTAAAAAAAAACATATGGAATATTGAAAAAAGCTAAAAGTTATATTAGGCTATAATAAAATACGGCTAGTTTCATGATTTTAATATTACTTTTAATTTTGGCCTTTGCTATTTTAGTTAAATTTCAATTTGAAGTAAAACTTTCATCTTGGGTTAACATTTTTACATGCATATGAAAATTTGAAATATCAAAATTTTAAAAATTAAAAAAACCCATAAAGAACAACTTTTGTAAATGTTTTGTTTTTAGAAAAAATTACACGGTTCGTCCTTATGGTTTATATAAAATAACATGTTTCGTTCCTAACTCAAATTAATTACATCGCGCATCCCTAATTTTGAAAGTAGTAACGCTCACGATCCCTATTTTGGATGGGTGTTAACTATATTCGTTATGTCTAATAATTAAAAAGGTATTTTAATCTTTTCCACTCATTTAATTAATAAAATATCCATGCTGAACAACTACTTCACTAAGACTATCTTTATCAACAACTTCAACAAACTGGTTGTAGTACAGCAATTGGGAGATAGAAATCAATATAATATAAAAGAATAGAAGAGAGAAATATGTTAAAATAAAAATATAATATATGAAGGTGTTTGATTGGTTAATAAGGATGACATGGCAAGTTGGTTATATGATTTGAAGGTCATGGAATGACCAGTTCGGTTAAGAGTTGTGAGTGAAAATTGTACTTTTGCAATTTATGAGTCAAGTTATTTTGGATACCATATCTATCATGGATACTAAGGGACTCATCCCCACCATCCATCCTCATCATATCTAATGGTTGAGATTAAAAGTATTTAATTATTTCACTTATTTTTAAAACTTAAATATCTTTTAAACCGTTAAGTGTTAAACGGAAAAAAATATACCATCGCGACGAGCATTTAATTAGCTTTCTACAGATATGCAATATGATATACTTTTGAAGAAAAAAAAATCGTTTTTTTTTAAATTTGCGTAAAATATCATATATGATAATAGTGTTTTATCATATATGATATTATTGTTATGTTACAAATTATTACAGAATCATATATGATATTGGTTTATATCATATGATATTGGTTTATATCATATGATATTGGTTTATATCATATATGATAAGTTATATCATATATGATACCAGAGTTATATCATATATGATATTTAGTATCATATATGATAAATTACGGAAAAAACAAAAAAAAATAATTTGTCGAAAGTATATCATATAGCATATTTGTAGAAAGATAATTAAATGCCCGTCGTAATGGTATATTTTTTTTCGTATAATGATTGACGGTTTAGAAGATATTAATGTTTGAAAAAAAAGAGGAAATTGATTTTATGTTTAATCTTATCTATTAGATTAAGATGAAGATGAGTGGTGGAGATTAGTCCCTTAGTATTCAAATAAAGTTTAGTATCCAAATGAACTTAAATCATTAAATAATATTATCTACCAACCAACCGGTTGGTTCAGTGTCATGAATATTTCTAGGGGTACCCCTATTGGTACCCCCCCTATCCCAAAAAAAAGGTACAAAAAGTATATTATTTGTGTACTTTTTGTCTCCCAGATTTTTTCTGGACAGTTTTTTTATCAGTTTTTGTTCCGTATTTTTTACTGTTTAACAGTTTTAACCTGTTAAACTTTATTTTTTTGATTCCGTATTTTCCGATTCACAGTTTTATAACAAAACCAAAATTATAAAAAAAAAAAAAAATAAAATAAAATAAAAAAAATTAAAAATCAGAGGGGGTATATATAGGGTTTTTGGAGGGGTCTTTATAACCTGACCCTATTTCTAGTCTAAACATAACTTCATATAACCATTTACTTTTCTTCTTTCTCTCTCATCAGTTCATCTTTCTTTTTTTATTTCAGTGTCATGAATATTCCTTTTCTTTCCAAGATCGAGTTTTTATTCCAACTTGTTTTTTTCGACAGTGACTTGATCTGTTTGTAAGAGGTGATATGATTAAGGTTGCCCACTTTCGACTTCAATCCAAACTTTTCTACACTAATAATCTAACGACCAACGTTGCAAGCTCCCCGATTGAATCACGCTCTACCCTCCCCGATCTTGCCACCACCTCACACTACCTATGTCCCCACCACAGGCAGATACCCAAATCAAAAACCATTATCATCATCAATTAATTAGGATTTGTTCTTGAATCGATTTAAAATATTAGTTGGCAAAGATAAGGATAATGATAAAAGTGATGTTTGGAAGAACACTGAAGATGAGATCCTTAAAGCTGCTATTATGAAATATGGTCTAAATCAGTGTAAGGCTCGTTGGTATGTCTGGATTGATCCTTCTACTAAAACGACTGAGTGGACTAGGGAAGAAGATGAAAAGCTGCTTCATCTTGCAAATCTTATACGACACAACAGAGAACAAAAATCATCCAGATCAGGAGATGATTGTTGTTGTTACAAGCTAGGAGGAGATGATTTTTCATACTTGATCCTTTGTGGCTATAGTACCAAAAACCACCAGGATCGAACCTGACATGGCTGCAATTAGATCCACATTTAAAATATATAGATCTACATATATAGTGGTGGATGCGATGTGTTGGTTATTTGGGCTGAACGTCGTGATGGGGCTGCGAGGTGGTGGTGGCAGCTAGGGTCCTTATTTTTTAGGGTTCTTCCTCATGATGACAAGGGAGTTTGATTTTTAGTATGTCAAGATTATTAAATGAACAATCAAAGGAATGAGTGGGTTATAACATGTATACTGTGAGTTATTATGTGAATGGAATGAGTGGGTTTTTAACCTTTTTGGTGTTCTGTGTGATTTGATCTATATTGAGGGTGTGATATAAGTGTGTGTGAAGTGTAACGGGTGGGAAATGAAAGGGAAAAGAGGAAACAAACGAAAAGACAGTTCTGCCCCTCTATTAACGAGATAAATGGTTAACAATTAACGATAGGGACTATATGCGTTACTAGTTTCATTTTTAGGGAGGAACGGTGTATTTAATTTGAGTTAGGGATGATATGTGATTTTGAAGTATACCAAAGGGACGATCTGTGAATTTTTTTTGTTTTAATTTTATAGAATTTGGGCTACACATTACGTATGCAAATTTAACTGTTATTCTGAACTAGACGTTTACCCGCGCATAGCAGCGGAATTACCTAAAGACATACTAATTAATGATATGCTAATTGATTCGATGGTCGAACTCATGACTCAATAATTGCCTAGAGATA
Organism: Glebionis coronaria; assembly: GCA_025667525.1. NCBI lineage: Eukaryota > Viridiplantae > Streptophyta > Magnoliopsida > Asterales > Asteraceae > Glebionis > Glebionis coronaria. The sequence goes on from CM046875.1 coordinate 674,429,001, forward strand.
GATAGTTAATGATTTATTAATTGACCCGATGGTCGAATCGGTACCCGGTGACTCGTCCGGGTTGAACCGGTAGGCGAGCCCGTTCCCATTGACTCGATTGGGTTGACTTGGTGGTCGAACTCGTGTCCCGGTGGTTGAACCCGTGACCCGGTGACTCGATAGGATTGACCCGGTGGTCGAAGCCAGTGACTCGGTGGCTCGACAGGATTAACCTGGTTGTCGAACCCGTTACCCGGTGACTCGATCGGGTTAACCCGATGGTCGAACCCGTGACTCGAAAAGATTGGCCCGATGGCCGAACCCGTTACCCGGTGACTCAATCGAGTTGGTCCGATGGTCGATCCGTGACCCGATGACTCGACCGGATTGACCCGTTGGTGGAACCCGTGACCAAGTTACTCGACCGGATTAATCCGGTTGTGGAACCCGTGACCCGGTAACTTATGCAATTGTTTATGGTTTAATTTTTCAACATTTCCTATTTTATCCAACTTATGTGCATTTGATTTTTCAACAATTTCATAATTAATATCCAACTTCTATGCATTTAATTTTTCAACAATTCCATAATTAAGGTTTTGGGGTTTTTCTTTTATAAGTAGTAGAGATGAATCAAATTAAAAAACTCATGGTTCTTAAGATCTGATTATGGATTTTAGGATTACACGATTCTACAATATCGGATAGAAAAATCGATCCTCTACGTAATATCTTGCAAGCTTAAAATTTTATAAATCTCATATAAAATATTAAGGTATAATCTCATACGATCTCACATCTTTTTAACTATAAACTAAAAACCTACAAAACTATGAATTATGCTTTACACAATTAAAAATTACCAATTTTTAATTTTTTTAAAATTGCATAATCATAATTTAAGACAACATTTACATTAAATAGAGATATATTTTTATGTTCACAATATATAATAGATTATAGATTTGTAACATATCACAAATAATACATAGAAAAAGACATTATAATGGGATATTAAAAATCTTATGATTTTACGATCTCGATCGTAAAAAAACGAAACAATCACCATGAAAAAACCATTGTATATAACTCCCAACTTCCGCGCGCTTACACATGGAAGCCTCAACGGACCTAGCGTTCCCATCTCGTACTCTCGGGCGCCATTTGCCAAGCAAGGAATTGCCACCACACGATTTGGAAAAAGTAGTTTTTTTTTCTTTTTCTTTTTTATTATTAAAATGCGTGTAATAGTGTTATTTATGTTTTGTTTTTTCGTTTTAAACCTTAGAAAAGGTTTTTTTTGTGTTTTTTTAATGAATGGAAAATTAGTTGTTTTGATAAATGCAAAAAAAAATAAAAATAATGGGTTCTCAAAAAGGGGAAACAACTAACCGACTGATGTGATTATTTTGACGAGTGAATGTGAAAAGTGGAATGTTTAGGTGGCGCTGAAGTGACGAAATCTATTTGTTAAGACTTCGATTTTGATTTAAGAATCTTACGAGTTTATGATATTGTAAAGCGAACTATAAGATATTCAGATCGAATTTGATTCAATCTTACTTTTCTCAAATTACAAATAAGAAATTTACAGATTTATTAATTGTTTTGGTATACAATTTTAAAGCAAAACACGTTAATATTCTTAATATTCCTAATATGTAAATTATAATTATTAATAAAAATTTGATATGCATAGTTTATGATAATATTTCTATGGAATATTCATAGAATTTTGTGTATATAATATATAACAATTCGTATATTTGTATAATGTTAAAGATTATAAAGAAAATGACTTTATAATAGTATTTTACAATCTAGATCTAGTCTTCGATCTCGATCTTACAAAAACAAATCATAAGTAAGATCTCGCCAACCTTAGACGTGTTAGATAGGTAGTTGGCTCAAACCTGATATAGGTTTGGGTCCATTAGGTTTTGGATTTGAATTAACTTTCTTATTATTAACATTATGCATTCTATATATGTAATCTCTTACTAGCAGGGTACCCACGCAATGCAGCGGCGGGTACCTGTAATCATACTTTTAGCGAGCAATATTCTTCGATATCATGTTTTTTTGGGTATAAACTTTACGCGTGACGAAAAATTTAGTAAATAAATCTATGGCGAGCCATTAAATATTGATTTTTTGAACATGTTTTTATTAAATTAATAATGAATATAATTATAGTAATGCCATTCAATTCAAGTTTTGTAACCGACGTGTAGATAGCTTGCATAATATGCATATAAATATATATTACTTAAATAATTAATGTATATAAATATGTACTACTTAAATAATTAATATGAGAGGATACTAATCTCTTTTTTCATAATAAGCAACCTAATCCAAAATTGACTCATACCCATTATTAGTTTGAAAGTATAAACTTAATTACTTCAAGGACAATTTATGCAAAAGTCACACAGTATTGTATGTATAATGGTTAAAACGTGTATATAGTGATTTGTTACACTTTAGGAGGTATAGTACGATGTTTAATTCGATATGATACACAGATTTTTCGCAAAAAGATTGGCTCTGTCTGTTCCATGTTTTTCGAGGAATGTACGAATGTACGATTCATATTGTGAGAACCTTACCCCAATTCAGCACACGTTAAGGAAAAAAACTCTAGAGACTCAGTCATACTCAATCTCCATATATATATAATCATCATTCAGTTACCTCAAAATATGTTGTGATGTGATCTCTCTTTTCACCGATTTACGGATCATACATACCTACATACATTTTTGTTCTTTCATCATCAATATATCAGTGATAACACATTCGTTTTCTGAGACATAAATGGCCAACGTAAAAGATGAAGGAAAGAAGATGGATCCCTTGTTTCCAAGGCTTCATATTAGTGATGCGGAAAAAGGTGGTATAAGAACACCTCCTAGGAATAAAATGTCGTTTAATGTACCTTCACAGACGGCGCAAAGGTGCATTTCTGGATCTGTTTCGCCGATCTTACCACTTTCGAAAAGCAATGGTGGTAGTTTGGTTCCTCCATCGTCTTCTTATCATGTAAGTTTTAACTTTTCTCTCTTTTTCATGTTACAAAATCGACTTTTGTTTTAGTATGATTGAGTTTTTTCACTTTGTTAGACTAATAATCACATAATTAGTCTTGCACTCCAAATCTGAGTGATAATAAGCAATCGAACGATTGTCTACTATAACAAAATGTGTCGCACACGACATGTTTTGAGTGTCTTTAATTTCTTTTAGATCTAAACCTAAAATGGCCTCTGATATATCACTAACTCTTGTTGCTAGTACTTTTAATCAGATTTTCACTTATGAACAACATCAAATGCACCCTAGCTAATCTTCAGCTGTGTACTTAATCATATATTCTTTTATCATACTCATGTATTTGTATTTTGTGATAACTCAATGGCGATATAGGACACAGGCTATAAACGAAGTGTGTTTTCGTCTTTTGGGCACTCACGTGGATCAACAAGAATGGCTACAAGGCTTGATTCTTATCACTCGAGTGGCGTCAATTTGAATATCTCATTAACAACAGTGAAACAAACCATAGAAACTACCAAGTGTCAAACGCTATGCAATACGGGACAACTCAAACGTGGTGATTATTCTTTGTTTAAGCCTCAAGATATTAGAAGTACAAGGAACTCTTCGATAAAAAAGATTGAAGATGAGGACGATTACTTGATTCCAAGTTTATCATTTGAGACTCGTCTACAAAACACCAAACAGATGACAGCTAGTCACAAACAATTAAAACTAACTGATAAGGAAATGACCCAAGAGAACAACTTACATAGTACAACTATTAAAGACATTGATGAAGAACCCGTGCCACGTTATTCTGATAGAGTTCAGTATTCAGAAATGTTAAGCCGAGAAATTTCTCCCCCAAACCCAAAAAAAAGAAGTCTCTCTATAGATGAACCTAATATGTTACACAATCCCAACATTAGGTTCCCACTTAAGAGAAAAGCTTATCAAGAAAACATGGCCTACAACTACAAAGATGGTACAAAAAGCATGACTACTCCTATATGCCCTTTGTTGGGAGACAATAGTAAAACTGATAGAAGTACTCATGAAGTTATTACTTCTACCAATCAAGATCACCCCTCTATAAATCTTGAAGATTCGGAGAAAAATGGAGACGCGTTGGAGATAAACAATGTATCGGGTTATAGTAATATAACCCCCGAGGAAGTTTCTGAAATAATTGGCCCAGAAGAATATTGCAGAGCAAGAAGAGTTATCATTCAGTAAGTATCTCTAATTCAAGTGTATTTTTCCATTCTACTATAAGAACATGATTGATTTTGGGGTGTTTGGTTTTGTGTTTTAAATGTAACTTAATTTTTTTTAAACACAAAACACCCTTTGAAATTTGAAGTTATAGATAGCATAGCTTGTTTTCAAGATATCTTAACTTTTGATTGATGTTTTCGTTTGCGATGATATTTCAGACAACAAAGAGAGTTTCAGTCACAACTCTTCGAGCTGCATAGATTGACCAAGGTATGTCTCATGTCATGAGCATACAAATACCCCTTTAATTCAATCGTTTTCTTTTAGTTAAGCATTTTACTAACACCGGAACTTGAACAGGTACAAAAGTTACTAGCGGAAGCACCTGAGCTTCTAATCGAAAATAACTTTCATAAACGAAAAAAGTACCCTTCAGAAGACATTTATCCACATATCGATCATCACAAAAAAGAAAGATACCTTAGTTTCCCAATAGATGGTACGATTAAAAGAGATATGGAGAAAAGATACACCCCGAATCTAATAGACCTCCCTCCACCACCTCTCGCCACTAGCCCAAAACAATCACCATGGTGTTTCCTTCCACCACCTGGAAACCAATGGTTAGTCCCGGTTAGATCACCATCCGAGGGACTAGTATACAAGCCATATACCGGGCACACACCTCCACCCGTTGGTCTAATGACCCCGGTCTATGGTATGACCATACCACCCTCAAACGGTGATCATTTCCTAACAAGCCCTTACAGCATGAATCCAACATCTTATAACCAAGGGATTAGTGTGTTTCCTAGTACTCCACTTTTTACATCATACGGATTACCAACAATAGAAGACGCTATTAAATATAATGTACCTATTAAAACTACTACTTGTAAAGAAAATGATCATTTGCAAGTAACTAAAGATGAACTTCCTTTATTTCCTACCACACCAATGGTTCACGATACGGATAAATCTAGAGACGAAAAGGGGTTCGATGAACGAATAAAAGCCATCAAAGTTATACCACGTAATCCGAAAATGGCATCTGAATCAACTGCTCGTATAGTTCAGTTTATACAAGAGGAAAGGAAAAATACTGAATAGAGATGTATATTGGTATCATTTTTGTTAGTATAGTGAGAATGAGAATTACGTATTACTTTTGAATAATTTTTGCATTCGCGAGATTGATATCGAGGTTTTATTCATATTACAATTAAATAGTGGCTATCAATATTTGCTGCTTTATATTTTTATAGCTCAAACTCTGACTGCTATTTGGGTAAAATTCATCTATATATTCTCTCTAAAATGTCCTTAACGTGGTTAAGGGCACTTAACCAACACACCCATGGCATGAGCTGTGATTCCTTGTATGTCTACGTTCTCATTTTGAGTGCATTGCTAAAAACGTAAGCGTGTTAAATCTGATCTATAGATGCATATGTTGTTAATAATGGACAAGATTTACTTTGATCCTTACTTTTTAGGGCTAATTTTTTAAATGACCCAAAGTGATATTTCATTTGTTTTTTTAACTCACTAAACTAAAATTTCTTTAAATATCTCATGCGACTTATTCGACATATGCGACTATGCAAAAAGATGTATTTAAGAAATTTCAATTCGCATGGTATTTTGATAAATTTTGGTTTGATTGGTGCAAAAACACAAATGAATTGTCATCTTAGGCATTTCAAGAGAATTAACCCTAACTTTACTACATAACCAAAATCAACCCTAGTCATCTATTACCTGACATTAAAAAAAAATGAAAGAATCATTTTTGCCAAAATGTTCAAAAGTTGTAAAAAAACGGTGGAACAACTAAAGTTGTAAATGTGACGAAAAATGGTTATCAATAATGATATTTCACTATTGATTAAAGTAAATGAAATATCACTAGCGATATTTTATAAACATAGTTAATGCAATAATATTTCAGGGCTTTGTCACTATTGATATTTTATTGCTTTCACTACTGAAATATCACTAATGATAAATCAGTACTTCATCATATTTACAACTTTAGTCCTACCGCCCTTTCTTTTTACAACTTTGGGAAAGTAGCTATATGTTTAATAAATATCGCTAGTGATATCTTATTACTTTAATCAATATATCTTATTGCAACTTTTGGACATTTTGACAAGAATGTCCCTCCGTGTTTTTTTAAATCTTATGTTAATCTCCACTATTAGATTAAAAGCATATGAAATGTGAGAATTGATCCCTTAGTATGTAGTAAAAAATAAGGATATAATATAACTCTTTGATACACTGTATCCCCATTTTGGATAATATATAAATTGTGCTACGAAAATAACATGTATCTATACTACTTTACGAAACATTTATCACTTTTTCTATTGGGTAAAAGCTATAAAATACCATCTTACTTATTGATTTGTGCCGACTTTAAACATTTACCATTTATCTCGTGACTTTACCATTGTACTTACAAATTTGTTCATAATATACCATTATTAGCCTGGAATGACTATATTAACCCCGTCTTCTTCAACATAATTACATTTATTGCTATCACATCTCACTCTCCTCTATTTGGAGCACATCCAGACACTACCTTAGCATTTCTATTTGGACACCATTACATAAATATCCGAACACCATTTGACACCACCAATGATTGAAAGTAACAGAAATTCACAAAATAATGAAGTAAGAACAAGAGTGTGTCACTTTCAATTTTACCCACTGTGACAATTTATCTCACACATATATTAGAAAAAACTTTACTATCTTTTCTTGTTAACCACCATAGCAACCATCGGTGAACCTCCTCCGACGGATCTTAACGGCCAATCCTTGATGTAAACCCCCTCTTACATGTCGTCGAAAAGCAACAGTTGTTTTCTGATATGCCATGCCGCCGGAAAACCCTTCGGGAACCACCACCGTCTCATCAGACCACTACAACCATGTCACCGGAGATTGTTATGTGTTTTTGTTTAAACTGATTTTTGATTTTTGGTGGTGTGCCTGGTTAGCTATTTGGATCGGGAGGTGTTAGTGACCGGATATGATCTTGATCGTGTTGGTGGTCGGATTTTGATGGTGTTTATGGCTGAATGACTAGAAATATCATGCTAATGGGAAAAGTATTTCTCTGTTGTTCTAGGGATACGGTGCACTGTACTTGGTGACAACACTTCTGGTGATAATTGGTATATCTGTGGTCTTGATTTTTTTCTATAAAAATACTAAAGGATACAAAAATAAAAATAAGACTTAAATAGAACTTACACAAAAAAATCTGGGGCATCATATTTTAGATCAGCGTTATGATAGGATAAATAAATGCCAAAATGATCTTCGTATTAGTTTGATAATATGGATGATATGCATAGGGGAGAATTTGGGTTTCACTGTTTCTGTTTGATAAATGCGAAAATAAGCAGCATGATGGAGAAGATGTAGTTGTGTAAAAAGTCAACAAATATATCCCAATATCTATCCATTACTATTTAATACTATTAACTGCGTAGTATTCCCATAAAGTTAGGTAAGTTTTGATAAATAGCTTTTTTTTTCTTTGTATTTTATGCCCAGCTTTGATAGTATGTCGATGAACTAGGCTCAACACAAAGGGTATATTAGTCATTTACAAGGGTAGTATAGTCATTTCATACTAATATTGGTATAGTCGAAACAAATTTCAAAGTTCCATGGTAAAGTCACGAGATAAAATAGTAAGTGTTTAAAGTCGACACAAATCAATAAATAAGATAGTATTTTATAGTTTTTACCCGTTTCTATTTTTAGAAGTCTTAAAAATTTCAGCCTCAAATATTTTTTAAAATGAAAATAAATAAGCCATTAGTCAATGTTGTTTTCAAATTCAAAATAAGGTCAATAACAACTTAAATGTTACAAAAGAAAAAGTTATGAGCTTAAAATTTTGTAACAATCTTAATATGATAAAGCTCATTTCAAATTTTGTAACACCTTAATAGTAATACGGCCTATTTAATAACTTGGAAGTTGTAACATCCTTTATCGTAACAACCATTAACCTCAGTTATAAAAATAATTTATTGATAGATATTATTACTACTAAAATATCAGTTATGAAATCTTAATATAAAAAGAATTTTATGATTTATGAAAAAAGACAATGAAAAAAATATACACACAAAACCATCAAGATTCTTCGAACCACCAATGAAATGTATTTGTTTGCCGAAAAGTTTAGTCACGAGGTACCGCCGTCGCATTGCGCGGGTACAAGGCTAGTATGATGTAACACATCTACTAAACATAAATACAAGCTAACTATGGAGGTAAACATGAAATACTCCTGCAAACTGAGAATCTATTATCTTTATTAATGATATCCGTACAACACCATAATCAACCATCCTTAATTATTAGGTTTTGCCATCAAAATACTTGAACCAACAAAAGAAGAAAACTCTGGTTTTCTTTTGGATACGGAGGGCTACACGGGAGACCAAATGGAGAGAAAATGGTTTTCAACTGCAAGTAAAAGTGATGGACACCCTTTGGTATTTATAGTGTAAATGGACAAAAGTAAACATTAAGAAGGTTTAGTAACAAGAAAATCTTTGCATGGTTTAAACTTGTCCCCCATGTTGTTATCATAACACACGGCTACCACAGGGCGTTTATCCCCTTAATGTTCATCTATATAGTAATTACATTAATTATTTTAAAGTCTTAAGCCTTTCAAGTTAGTTAATGTTAAATCTTTTAACTTTTAACTAATTACCATTAAATTTTCTTTAATGACAAATTAAGTATAAACAATAAATATAGTTATATATTATGTATTTTAATAAAAAGCAGATCGCAACAAAAGAAAATTCAAAAGTCAAGAATTTCAAGATTAGTCTTCTCACCCAAAAATACAAGAAATTGTCAATCTCGAATGAAGAAAATATTGATAGCGGTCTCATACGATTCAACACTATTATGACTACTCTCAAATCTTTTCATCCTGACTTCTCTTACAAGAATCATTTAAGAAAGTTTCTTCATGGTCTTCCATTGAAATAAAGAACCAATGTGACACCAATAAAAGAAGCCAAAATTTGGATACACTTCCTCTTAATGCTATTCGGCAACCTTAAAGTTTAGGAAATGGTCTTAAATGGCGATAGTGTAGAATCTAAGATCTCCAAAGAAAAGGTAAAGTCATTTGCTCTTAAAGCTAAAATCACTAGGGAACAAACTAGAGATGAAAGTGATAGTCAAGAAGGTGGTGATGATGATGTAGATGAAGAAGAAGCCGAATCATTCAACTAGATGGCCAAGAACTTTCGTAAGTTCTTCCCAAAGGGTAATCTAATCAGAAACGAAATTGATTTTCTCGTAAATCTAAAATCACTAGAGAACAAACTAGCAATGATAGTGATAGTCAAGCAGGAAATGATGATGATGTAGATGAAGAAGAAGTCGAAGCATTCAACTTGATAGCCAAGAAATTCGGTAAGTTTTTCTGAAAGCGTAATCGTTTCGGAAGCGAAAGTTGATTTTGTAACGGAACTATGTTCGGAAAAGTCCGCAGTAATAGAAGGTCACTTCGCCTGGGTGTAAAAAGCCCAAGGAAAACAAGGATTTGTCGGAGGAGGATGGAACGATAGTGAAGACAGACATGAACATCAAAAGAACAGAACATGTCATGGCCATCGAATCTCACGAGGATTGCCTCAAATGTAATCTTCTACCGTATGATTCGATTCTGGATTGTGGTTTCACTAAGCACATGACCGGGAATGGATAGTTGTTTACTTCGTACAAGGCGTATGATGGCAGACAAGTCGTATTTGGGAGCAACTTAATAGGCAAGGTAGTCGGTGGAGGTAACATTACTCGTGACTCCATTACAATTACCAATGTTGAGCATGTTAGTGGTTTAACGTTTAATTTTATTAGTGTTGCTAAATTATTTGATAGTAATTATGTGGCTGATTTTACTAAAGTAGATTATGCTATTAGTAAAAATAGAAATTTGTGGCAAAATGGTTTATTATATGAAAATTGGGAGGAGATAACTCCAAATAACAAGTATGTCTTGCATATGTGGTGGATAATTCAACACTTTGGCATAAAGGATTACATAACGCTAATATAAGTTGTTAGCCTTAAAATGTGAGCGACTAACAAAATTACATTAGTTTATATAACCGGGACACGCAAGGACTGGTATTGTTACATGTTATAAATTAGATGCATCCCGAGCTATATATATACACTACTACAAAAATTGCCATAGAGCTCTGTTGAAAAGCTACATAAAGCACGTTTTTGACTGGGGGCTCAAAAAGGGAGGGACTCTATTCAAAAACCAAATAAAGCCCTGTGTGAAAAACGGGGTCTATTCCATGTCATAGAGCCCTGTTTTCTCTTAACAAACATGGCTTTATGTAAAGAAAAAAAAATACACTTTCTGAAAGAATCCAGGCATTCTATACTATTTGATTATTTGAAGAGCAAAAAAACTCGGTATTATTATTCATATACTCTGTATTACAAGAAAGCCTATCTATCAAATTTCCATCATCCTTACTTATATCTTTAGTTCAGCCTTCAAATCACGACCCATCTTGTTCTTGAGCTTTCGTTCCAGGCCTCATTATATATAGAAGCTGCATATACAACAAGTATGAATTAGATCAAGTGAAGTAACAAGAACAAACTTATGGTTCAAGAATCGTCTTAAGTTGCCCCAATGCAGGATAAGGAGGTTCAAAAATAAAATGACCTGTTTGTAGACAACATCAAGATATGGTCCAGGAATCGTCTTAAGGTGTCAAATAACATCAACTAAAGATCTAGTGTCCTAATAATCTAATGTCCATGTATTCTGATAACCAAAGACATAGGATAAATGTATGCGGCAATGCAGGTCAAAAAAGTGTAACGAGTCATGAAAACCTTTATATAGCAACAATAGAGACTCATTTGATTTATGTTCACCTAATTCTAAAGCCTAAATGGTTTTAGAGCTGAAATGCAAACATATAACAATCATGTTTGTAGTCATGGAAATCTATAGCAAAACATAAACTGAACAATCAAACCTTCAAAGCAAATGATGTGCCAACCCATTTATGTGGAACCGGTTGAACAACATCTCCACTTCCTTTTCCAGCTTTTTTAATTGACAATATTTCACCTGTAAATTCAATTGCGTAACAGGTCAGAATTTTTCGTCCAAGCAAATAACACATTTACTTGGAAGAAAACAACACAAAATGATAATGAATATCGACAAACATAAAATAAAAAATGTACGTAGGTCCTTTGTAGACATTCTTTGCTGCATGAAATGCTCGGTTTCTAGGTTATCTCCGGTCTGTGGTCTAAAATGCTCAGCCCTATGTAATTAGTTTAAATTCTACCCCAATAGGTAAAGGGCGAGAAACCAAATATGAAAGTAGTGTTTCTGGGACCAAGCTTGTATTTAGTATCATCGAGGGACTAAATCTGTTACTATTTTTTAACGAATCTTACAGACCATATAGGTAACCTACTTTAAAATCTCAATTTGAAATAGACCAAGTGTAAAATTAGAAAAAATAAAAAAACTGAAATTATAAACAAGGACAAGATACTAACCCTTCAATTGGCGTGGGGTAACATTAAACTCTTGCCACCAAACCTTTTCTCCATCTGTTCCTGATTGAAGGTCTATTTTAACGCTCTGTTCTCGAGTTTACTTTTAAAAGAATGGAATGGGGAGAGATGGGAAGGGATGGGAAAGGATTATATGGGGAAGAAAGACAAGTGTACTAATTAATGTTCTTTAGTTTATATTTTTAGTTGGAAGGAAAGGAAAAGGAACCTCATATAACTACTACATTAACCCTGTGTTTGCTATGTCATGCAAGCTTTATATATTTGTTAGTAGTTTCTTTCTGATTCTAGTTTTAGAGTATTTTAGTAGTGTTTAACTTATTTATTGCATACTAGAATCAATCAATTAAATTACATATGGATCTTGTTATGTCTATCAATCCTCCTAATACTAATGTTGCTGTAAACAAATCATGCAAAATCTTATATGCATCAATGATACAACCTGACATATTTCTCATGTTAAGTTTTTTTCACGCATTTGGCATGCGCTCATCTAAAACCTAAATAGAAGATTACTTGAATAAAGAATAACAATTTCGGGTCGACTCATATCTGTTGTACACTATCAAGTGGGTAAGTGCAAATGCGCATAATTGTAAACACATAGTGCAAGTTGTGTTTGGGGATTGCACTGCTCATGGTATAGACAATATTCAAATGCTATAAAGTTTAAAACAAAAGAACCAAAAGTTTTGATTTAAAGCCTCAATTACCTCATATTTTTAGTTCCATATTCAACATTCTAATATCAGCATTCAAGGAATCATGTTTTGCCTCATGTGTGCTTTTCAATAATAGTATTTCAGACATGGATTGGTTAATCATTGTATTTAGTTCTGTAATTTGATTATTACGAACATATATATCAGCTACACATAATGATACTTCCTCTTGCAGTTCACTCTCTGGACCTGTAGCTTCAGTCTAGTATTTTCATCTTGCAGTTCAAACGCAAACTTATAAAAAACATAATGAAACGCGTTTAAACACGACCAGAGACAGTACATAGTCAAGAAGCATGAACTTGTATTCACATAAGAACCGTTTGCCACAAGTCAGAAGCACAAAACAAACTACATTTGCATTACCTTTTATGGTTGGTATACAGGGGTAAACAAATACACCAATACCTCATTAATAGATACACAACCACTGTTTTGTTCTCTGGTTCAGTTTATATATTCTAACGAACTATATATGAAACAATATGAATGCATGCCATAAAACAAGAGAAAGAATGTGTGCTCACTTGTTTTCGTCATCCGCAGGATTCTCGAGAAGCTGTTGAGCAGATTTTAACCTCTCACGTTGAGCTGCTGTTGCTTGCTCAATACAATAGTTTCTTCTTCTTCAATACCCATGTTTTGATATCACTAGATATCTAAATATTCAATTTGCAAACAGGAAGTCTTGTTAGCATTAGCCATTACAAATTATCGCACTTTCATTCGCAAAGATTTGTTAACTTATATTAAAAGAGTGTTCAAATTTGCTTTTAGTTAACTTATCATTGAAATTGACAGCAAAGGGAGTGACAGAAAATTACAAGAGGTGATATCCTTATTTCACAATCAAGAGACCCCCTATTTTTTAAGTCACACGTGTACATGTACCAGCAAAGCATCTTTGTGCAAAGGGGCAAAGATATAGAATTGAATTTAGGGATAAACTTAATTACCTGGTAATGAGAGAAAAAACAAGAGGCCGATTACAGAGAATGAGAAGTGTAAAACCTAGGTCAAATTTATAAAACGTGAATGCATAATGGGGATATAATTGTAATAAGCCCAGGATGTTAATAACACACATCCCTTCCTAATCATCCCAAAATTGGACGAAAAGAATTATGTCTAAAAAGCCCATACTTTCCTTTCCTTCCCCTTTCCCATCCCCTGCTCTTCCTTCATATAAAAAACATAAGAACACCAAGATTTGTTATTTCCTTTTCTATACCTTTCCATTCCTTTAAAAATAAACTCGAGAACAGAGTGTAAGGAACTTAGCAGCAAGAAAAATAGCACATGCTGCAATGTGGTGTGGCTTAAATTGCAAACAGAGGGTTATCCAAAACCTGCATATGCACATCCTTTTTGCAAATCAAAAGCAGAAAAGGAACAATGTCCAGAGGTCAACGGTACAAACTACACAAAGGAATACAACATTACCCATCGTTCACTAAATTCCATGCAACTTGAGCAAGTGTATTTTGAGCAACTTTGAGCTTTTTTATCGCCTCGACAAGTGGCTTATGCCTTTGGTTCCTTTTTGTGATTGATTTCATAAGAAACAATGATGACGTCTTTCAAAGGATGAGGAGTTTCTTCCACCTTTCCTGCAAGAAACATGCAGACCGTTGCAATCGTCTGCAATTCAAGTATATTAGTGGATATTCTAACTGTCAGTATCATAACAACATAAAGATTATAAAAACTTGATTACATATGTATAGTCTAAACGTAGATTAGGGATTCTACATGACTGCATTTACATCTAGAAGAGACAATATAGACATGCGTAAGCAAGACGTCACATGTTAAAAATTTTGTGTAAGGCGAACCAATATCACTGTTACTCATCTTAAATATGCATGGTCAAATTTTGATAAAATTCCACAGAATTCACAGTTTCTCTGATTTAACGAATACTTTCAGTGTACAATAAGAAAATCTTTGACCGTCAACAAGTATATTCAAGAATCTAAAATGCCATTATAGCACACATATTGGACAAATTGTTCAACAGGGCTAAAAAGATAAGTAGAACAAATATTGTGATGACTCCTAGATCTTTTTAAATTAAAGAGCCAAAAAGATGATGTAGGGTGAACTACGATGATAAAAAGTAGTAGCAAACAAAAAGAACAGAAGTATGTTTTATCTCCTTAACAAGTAACCCGATAACCCGTAACTCCGATAGACCTGATTCCTTATAGGGTCGGGTTGCGAGTCACTTTTTATTTTTTCAAAACCCGGTAGACCCCACCCGATAAACCATAAACCCAACCCGATAACCCGATTGACACCCATACTGCCTATAATAACAATATATGTATGACACGCCCAATTTGAAACTGTATGGATGCATTCCAAACTGAATATTAGCTAATAGCACCCAAAAAAATACACATATACACAACCTAATCATTTCTAGCAACACCATTTACATTACAGACCTTTGAAGCCGGTTCCCTATTAGCTCCACCTGTCACAAAACTTTTATTTTAGCATTCCGAACCAAATATCTAAATTCTAAAACAAACACCCATACATAATGTACTTCGTATTATATAAGCACTTTAAATAACCAGTTGGGGAGAGGAACTGTTCTTACAGAAAATAATTGTTTACATGGTCTTGCAATCGAGCTCAATTCTGTCAATCGAAACTGTAACCTCCATATTCGATTATAATTTGACTTGTACCCTATCAAGATAATAGAGATAATATGTGTTAGTATGTGTGAGCCAATATCAAGAGCTACTAAAGAAATCCATAAGAAGAGTAAGTCTATAGTTTTAATCAAGGCCAAATTTACAAACACAACCAGATTGTTTCTTAGTTTCCATTCAGTTACGAGTTTCCAATTAAAACAATGTGTTCACCTTAGCCAATCTTGTGTAGCATACTTGCTTAATCACAAACTCCTTAATGTTCAAACAATCCACCATCTTAAGAAACCTATGTATGTTAAAACAATCAGTAAATAAAAAAGCATTTCATCAAACACCTTAAGCGCAAACATAAACCACATGAATGTGTTTCATAACTAGATTTAATTCGCTTACATAGTATTTCTTATCAGACAAACACTAATCAAGTATTGAATCAAGTAACCCAACTCTAACTTATATAACCCAGATCCAAAAAATTAAAATAATTGATATTAAGCAAGAATTAGAAAATAAAACAAATCAACCTTCAAACAAATATAATAATTACAAGGAATTACAGATTAGTTAAAGTATTACCTAATTTTGATGTAAACATATCGGTGTAGGTTGAGCCTGCAACAATCCCGCAATCTATGCTTATGAATCCTGCATAGACTCAAGAGAAAGGTTAATATAGGGATTAGATCGATAAAAAAATGCTAACTTTTTGTTTGTTAGAAATTATGGTTTAATTAGTACCTGACTGGTCATCCTGAGCATGAACCAGTACTGATGCAAGAATCAAACGAAGAAGAACCAACAATGGAGGAAAAACTTGGAACATATTCATTTTTGTAAGAAAAACTTACTTGCAGTCTCATGGCACTGGGTCATCTTATACAAGGTTAAAAGATTCCTAGTTTATTTATATAATTAGTAATATAATGTTTAAAAAAGAAAACTAAATTTTATTTCATCAAAATAGATTTTTACATAGTGGTGGAAGTCAAACGTGCAACAAGGTGGGTCCTTTTTGAATTACAAAACTTACTCTTTTAGGGGGTGTTTGGTTGGATGTAATGTAATGTAATTAGATGTAATTATAATTTAAATTACACTGGAATTATGTTTGGTTTATTGTAATGAAGAAATTGTAATGTTTAATACATTACATTGTTTGTTTGCCTATGAATATGATTGTAATGTATTTTTTCCAATTACATTGAATGAGAGAATCATGATTACATGCCAAAATGGATGTAATGTTTTAAATTACATTGTAATTCAAGATTTTATAACTTTATTATCAATATTTATAAATAATAATAATAATAATTAAATTTTATTAAATTTTATTTATTATTATTATTACAATTTATTGAAATTAATATTTTATTTACATATGAATTTTAGTTAATATATATTATTATTTTTATTTTTATTATTAAAAATAAAAAACTAATAAAAAATAAAAATAAATAATAATAAATAAAAATAACTAAATAAAAAAATTTATAAAATAAAAAATATATAACAAATAATATTATAATAAAAAATTACTTTATTAATATATAATATAAATATTAAAATATTCATATTCAATATTATTATTATATTAAAAAAGTTATATATTTATCTATTTTATCTTTTCTTATTTTTTAATTCTTTTTTATTTATTATTAGTATGTTTTTATATTAATAGTGATAATTAATATTATTTTTAATTATTTATTTTATATTTATATATTATTTTATATTATATTTTTTTCTAGTTTATATTTTTATTATTTTTTTAATTTTTTGTTATTTTATTTATATTTATATAATTTTTTTAATTTATTATTGTTATATTTTAGAAATATTAAAATTTTATTTTTATTTTTGTTTTTGTTTTTATTTTTATAAATATTTATTTATTATTATTTTTTGTTAACGGCGAATTAGTAGTTAGTGATTCGAGCTTACAGTGACATCCAGTTAGGTAGTATGCAAGCCTCGAACCTTCTCCTTAAGGACAAACCCCACTCCTGCTTCTTAATTCGGCCCCTGAATGTTCTTGATAAGACTCGAACTCGAGACCTCTCCAAAAATACATCCCCAAGGTTACCTTTCGTGGCCAACTGAGCTAGCTCAGCTGGTTTATTTTTTAGGGGTGAGCATGGTTCGGTTTGGTTCGGTTTTGTATAAAACCGAAACCGAACCAACAAATTTCGGTTTCTGATTTTTAAGAACCATTCGGTTTCGGTTTTGTGTCGGTTGATTTTTCGGTTTTCGATTTACTTTCGGTTTGGTTTTTCGGTTTTTTCGGTTTCTATATGATTTGTCGAGCTTCGCTTTTACAAGTCGATTTTGAATATACCATTAACCGACACATTAAAAGCTTTAAATAAACAATAACAACAAGAAACACAACATTAACAATAAGGAAAAAATATCATATAAAATTCAAAAAAAATCATTTATGTGTATAAATCAACACAACAGAAACGATAAAAACCTAAATAAAAAAACAATCGAGAAGAAAACTTATTATTTAGTCATGTTCAATAAGCATATGAAACAATGATTAGTTATTAAATAAGGTAGAATTAATCTAGCGTAGCATATTCATCGTCCATTAGCTTCGACGTGAACTTATATATATATTCTCATGTTTATAAAGGTCGGTTCGGTTTATATCGGTTTTCTTTAATGTAAAACCAAACCGAACCAAAAGCTTCGGTTTTTTCAAAATGCAAAAACCGAACTATCGGTTTTTCAATCAATTTCGGTTTTTTTGGTTTCGGTTCTTTGGTTTTTTTCGGTTTAGGTTCGGGTTTTCGGTTTCTTGCACACCCCTATTACTTATTATTATTATTATTGTTATTATTATTTTATTATTTATTTTTCTTATATTATTTCAACTATTACTTTTTTAATTATTTGTAAGTTTTATAAAAAAAAAATTGAATTACATTACGTTCGGAGTCAACCAAACATATCATCACATTTAATCAATTACAATTACAATACATCACAATTCCATCACATTCAATTACAATTACATCAAACTACAATTCCTTTCAAAAATTAAAATTCCTTCAAAAAACATTATGTGAACCAAACAGCCCCTTAATGTGGATCTGAGAGTCATAACATTACTGTGCATGACTAGTTGAACTGTATCGAGGACCTCCACCGTCTCGGGTGCAAGGAAACCAAAGGTATCAAACGCGAAAGAAACAAACACGTGTTGATTTTCAATGCATGCTTTCTCGTGTTTTGTCACTTTGCACGAGACGTCTTTCAAAGCACTTAGTCCCACCGTAAAACCATGACTACTTAAACCCAAGGGAGAAACCCCGGTCGAATTGACACATGCATGTTTCCCCCAACCCATCTAAAAATCAAAACCTACGCACAACCAAACTGAGCTAGGAGAAGCTTTTTATTTACATTCATTTTCATGTTTTTTAATCAAGCTTACATGATTTCTTTCACAGATTGGGTGCAACTAGAATACATCTTCTATTATCTAATTTATTGCAATCTCAGGATTATATTGAAACTACACTTATACACTATGTTGTTGTATACTCGTGTGATGGTCAATGATGCTTGATATTGCTTATGCTTTTCGACGAGCAATTGTGTATGTTCATAAGTAGTTATAAATAAGCTAAGGCCGTGGTTGCTCATGTAGGAGATAAGAAAATGCAAAAAAGTTGCAGTAAGCTTCTAACGCGTTTTTAAGTAGGGAAGAAGTAAAATAAAGTGTTATCTTTATATAATTTCGTTTTATCGATATTTGCATTAAAAATTCGCTAAAACTTGCTCTACTGTCCCTGTCTTTCTATTGCAAAATAAGTTGAGATGACATAAAGATTATGGTTTTCTGTTTCTTTTCAAAGCTTTCATTTTCTCTCACTTTTAAAAACATGAGCATATGTAAGACTATGTGCAGTTTCTTTCGAGGAAATTTTCTTTCACCATGGAGCATGCATGCGTCATTCTTGTTTTATACTTGCTTTGCCTACAAATTCTTGAGTCTGGACCACAATTAACCAATATTATCCGTTATTAAACGATTTTAGATATGTTTTGTTTATGAATAACTTGATAATATAATTTGGTTGACAATAAAAATTTAACTAGGAAGAGGAGGGAATATTTGTATCATTGTTGGTGATGCCAGGTTTTGACTTTCAGTATAGTTTACTTAAAACAAATACCGACCTTGTCATTTTATTTTTATTGGCTTCAGGGTAGGAAAAAACTCTAGCAAGATACTAGAGAAAAGATGTACTTAATGAAGGTTTATATAGTTCATAACAATTATTTAAAACCATAAACAAGATCAAAGCACAAATAGCGGAAGCGAATTAAAAAGATTATAATCAATAACACAATTATAATTAATCGAATTAGGGTTACATACCTTTATCCTAGTAACGACCCACAAGATAACGGAACAATCACCAATGAGGTTTACCACGAATACCACCAAGATATAGTCTAAAGTAAGACTATATCACGTTCTTTTACACACGTAATACAGCGAGCTAATCGTGATTCTAGCACGAACAAACCGAGCTTACACGCTTATGGAATATCTACCCAACAACCCTAGAGAGGGGCTAGGACTAGATAAAAATAGCTTAATCGAAAACCAAAGAAAACCCTAAAAGGGGTGTTTTTGGCCCGCGACTAAGAGCAAGAGAAAGAGAGATTTGTGATGTGATTTATGAAGGCTAGGGGTTTGTTTATATAGGCCTTGGATAAACTTTTTCTCCAAGTCATAAACCTAATAGGAAACAAAATCTTTTTCTTCCCTTTTTGTCCCCTTGGCCGTCGACTACAAGCCCACCCACAAGGGATTCCGGAACTTTCCGTTTACTTCTTTTCTCATCTATTTAATTCCATAACGGTCGTTTATATTTAACTTTTAATTATTAACGATCGTTAGTTAAGCTTTGGTTTGATTTAATAAATATAATAAATATATTTAATAAATAAATTAACCCTTTACGTAATGTGTGCAATCCCGTAATCCCGAGTTCGATCCTATCTCACGACTATTAATTTTAAGTCCATAAACTTTCAGCTCCCACTTGGACAAAATTCGAATATCGAGATTACATTGACTAGCGTCTAGTTGCACTAGCAATGCCCCTAGTACAACTCGGGTAAGGTCTCCTGGACAAGAACCTTTTAATGATTTTATCATTATTATTATCCTTTCATTTCAAATACAACGTTAATAAGGATATGGATCTCAGTCATTCTTTTCATTAACCATTTTGTTTCTCGTTTACGGATATAGCAAGATTACCCAAACACATTTGGGTGTGGCCACACAAACATCTTACTACTCCCCCGAGGGGCCCATCTGTATTTATACTTCAAAATTATTTGAAGGAAACAAATCCCATTTTGACTACAAGCAAAACACATGAACTTTGCAACACTTCTGAAAATAACCCTTATAGCTACCAGTTATATTTAGCGTTAGGTTACCTTACATAAATGCACTACATTCAATGCAGTTTTCTGGTATCTCAGGTCTAAGGATAACTATTTATGATTTACTTAATGACAAAGATCCATAAAGTAAAATCATATAGTTGGGATAAGTCCAATATTTGATCTATCAAATATCATCCAAAATTGACCAATATACTTTCAAGTATACTCTGTCACCATTTTGAATTGTCTTAGTTTAACAATACTCCCATATTATTAATCGACAACGGACATTTAGAAACATCATAATGCTCATGGATTAAAACATGTAAAATAGGATACAAAATTAAATAACAGAAAAATAAACGAAATCCAATCTTTATTTCATCAATTCAATAATGTCTTACATCCTTTATCCAAAATACTAATCAACAGATTTATTGCATGAATTCGCTAGCTAGTTGCAGCCCAATTACCTTGGCATGCTTAACTACCTTTGGCCTAGATAAAGCCTTAGTAAAAGGATCAACTACGTTATCATCTGTGTGAACTTTTATTAATTTTATTTCTTGAGCTTGCACTTGTTCTCGAACGTAGTGATATCTACGTTTAAAGTGTCTCGCGCCTTTCATAACTCCAGGGTCATTGGCGAATATTATTGCCGCATAATTGTCGCAATATATATCAATAGGTTCTTTAATTGAAGGCATCACTCCAGGATCTCCAATAAACTTCCTAATCCAAACAGCTTCTATTGCAGCTTCTGAAGCGGCCATGTACTCCGATTGAGTTGCATGCATAGCAATGGTTTTCTGCTTACTGCTCTTCCAGTCAACTGCTCCTCCATTGATGACAAAACGTAACCCGTCTGAGACTTCGTATCGTCTTTATCACATTGCCAGGACGTATCACAGAATCCTGTTACATTCAATTCTGTGTCTGGTTTACCCCTAAATACCAAAAACATATCTTTCGTACTCCTCAAATACTTTAGAATATGCTTAACAGCAGTCCAGTGGAACTTTCCTGGATTCTGTTGGTATCTACTGACCAAGTTCTGAGCAAACGCCACATCAGGCCTTGTGCATCTCACAACATACATAATAGATCCTACTGCCGAAGCATAAGGCGCCTTTCGCATGTAAGCCACATCTTCGGGTGTTGGTGCATTTTTCTCATGACTTAATTCATGCTTAACCTCTATCGGTTGAAAACCTTTCTTAGAGTTATGCATGTTATACTTCTTCAATATCTTATCTATATAAGCATCTTGACTAAGACCAATTAACCGTCTACTCCTATCTCGATAGATTTTAATTCCCAGAATATATGCATCATCTCCTAAATTCTTCATAGAAAAACATTTACCAAGATAATCCTTAACTTCCTTAAGTCTTGGAATGTTACTTCTCATCATTAATATGTCATCGACATATAAAATTAGGAACACTACATTACTCCCACTAGCTTTGCGTACACACATGGCTCATCACGATTTTGAATAAATCCGAACTTTTTGATTTCTTCATCAAATCGCTTATTCCATTGACATGATTCTTGATTCAAACCATAAATAGATCTTTGAAGTTTGCATACGTGCTTTGGATATTTAGGATCAACGTACCCTTTCGGTTGTTGCATATAGATGTCTTCATCTAAGCGACCGTTCAAGAAGGCAGTTTTAACATCCATTTGCCATATCTCATAGTCATAGTATGCTGCTATAGCTATGAGAATCCTAATAGCTCGTAAGTCTGCTACAGGAGAAAATGTCTCCTCGTAGTCTATGCCAAAAGTTTGAGTAAAACCTTTAGCTACTAAACGTGCTTTATAGGATTATATTTCACCATCCATGTCGGTTTTCTTATTGAAGATCCACCTATTTTTCACTACTTTAGCATTTTTAGGCGCGTCTACAAGAATCCAAACATCGTTGATTTCCATGGATTTCATTTCCTCATTCATCGCAACTATCCATTTTGACTTTTCAGGATCAAGCATTGCGGATCGATAGTTAGCAGGTTCACCAAGATCCCCTACTTCCTCCTCATCATCCTCTATGTAAAGACATAGTTTGCTCGGCGCACGTACGGTTCTTTTTGACCTATGTGGAGGAATTAATTCTGGTGGAACTCCCAGACTTTCTGGTTCTACAGGAATTTCTTCGCTAGTATTTTCAGAAGGCAATGTATCTTCTTGGATTTCTTCAAGATCATAATTTCTCCCACTGAATTCTTGATTTACAAGATCACTCTCAAGGAAGTCTCCATACCGAGCCACAACTACTTTGTTCTCAGCCGGATAATAAAAGTAGTAACCCATAGTTTCCTTAGGGTAACCTACAAAGATACATTTTAGTGAGCGTTGTTGGAGTTTATCTCCAGAGTCACGTTTCACATACGCCTCACAACCCCAAATTTTCAAATAAGACAAATATGGCTTCTTTCCATGCCATAGTTCATATGGTGTCTTATCAACCTTATTTGTGGGAACCATATTTAGAATACGAACAGCAGATTCAAGAGCATAATCCTAAAAGGATAAAGGTAAAGTTGTAAGATTAAACATAGATCGCACCATATCTAATAATGTACGATTTCTCCTTTCAGATACACCATTTTGTTGTGGAGTATATGGAGAAGTAAATTTCTGAACAATTCCGTTCTCACTTAAATAATCTTTAAACTCTTGACTTAAATATTCACCACCTCAATCAGAACGAAGAGCTTTAATCTTCTTTCCTAGTTGTAACTCTACTTCTGCTTTAAACATTTGGAATGTTTCAAATACCTCATGTTTATGCTTAAGTAAATAAACATAACCATAACGGCTATAATCATCCGTAAACGTTAAGAAGTAGCTAGCATCTTTCCTTGACACGTGTCTAAGTGGTCCACACACATCAGTATGTATCAAACCAAGTAGTTCAGTAGCTCTTTCAATATTGCTATTAAAAGGTTTCTTGGTCATCTTTCCAGAGATACAAGACTCACATTTATCAAATGATTCATCATTGATAATTTCCATAAGACCATCACGTTGAAGCTTTTGTATACGAGTCTTCCCAATATGGGCATGTCTACAATACCAAAGATAACAAGAGTTCTTGTCTAACTTACTCGTCTTATTCATGCTAAAAACAGAATTATTTTTCCTCTTGGAATTATTATCATGCATGTTAATTTCAAAAACATCATTCACAGAAATTGCATCAAAATAGAATAAACCATCTTTGAAAACAGAAATTCTATTATTATCAATAGTGTGAATAAATCCAAGATCCAACATACAAGAAAAAGAAATAACACCCCTAACAATTGAAGGTGCATAATGACAATTATTTAAAATCAGTACTAAACCCGAAGGTAAAACTAGATTAAATATTCATATAGCTTCAACCGCTGCTTGTGCGCCATTGCCCACTTGCAGAAATTGTTCCCCATAGGTAAGCTTCCTCTTCAACTCAAATCCCTGCAGGGTATTACAAATTTTAATACCACATCCCGTATCATATACCCAGGAGTTTGATTTGTATGTAAGATTAAATAACTCTATCATAAATAAGTTACCTGAAGGTGCTGCAGCGCCTAGCTCAGCCTTCTTCTTATGTTCTTGTAACTCATGGAGGTAGAGAGAGTAATTCCTCTTCCAGTGTCCAGTCATTTTGCAATGGTGACAAGTCTCATCTTTCTGAGATTGATTCTTCTTGACAAAGTTCTGCTTCGGTTTTGATGGAGTTGCAACTTGTTTGCTCTTGTCAACCTTGCCTTTGCCTTTCTGCTTCTTCTTGTTCACTTGCGGTTTTAGCTTATTCACTCTACCCTTTTGCACTAAAGTACTCGAGGAGTAGAAGTGGATGCCTTATCTTTTAACCCCTTTTCAAAGTCAATGAGCATTGCATGCAGATCATTAACTGTCTTCCCCGTGCAATGCATATTATAGTTACGAACGAAATCATTAAAGTCCTTATTAAGGGACCTATTGATCAAGTTGATAGCCATATTATGATCATAAGGTTGTCCTAGTGCGATGAGCTGTTCCATATAACCCCTCATCTCCATATAATGGGCACTTACAGACTTTCTAGGAGCTTGCTTGCAGCTATGTAGAGCATCAACCAAATCATAGATCTCTACAGCTTGCGGCTTTTCATACACAGCTTTGAGTTCATCAAGCATTCGATGTGGTGAAAATAGATCATACTTCCTTTGAAGTTATGAAGCCATTCTCCCTAATATTACAGCAGCCACCTTATGATGCTTCTTAACATTAGCAGCGTGTTCAAGCCTTTGCGCATCAGATACTCCCTCAGCAAGATCCTCCGGAAAATGAGTAGTCAAGATATCAATTGTACCCGCTGCTCTCAGAACAATTCTTAGTGAGCGATACCAATCATTGAAGTTAGGGCCAGTAAGTTCAGGACGTTCAAAGAAAGCTTTGAACGCCGAACTTATTGTCAGATTTTTTTCGGGTTGAGCCATTTCTACAGAAATAAGTTCAAACATTAGTATTTTTGATAATACAATTCAAGAAAATAAAATTACCCCGGTAATAAAAAACCATAGTATTTTCCTTGAAACTAGAATCCATATTGACATAGACTCATCACATTAGTTGATCTGCTAGTGACAAATGTATTCAACACAGTAACTTGTCGAACAATAATTGACAAACAAATTTGCAATTTCTAGATATGTTAGGGATTTACATTGCCAAAATCATTTGCATTGTAAACATGTTTCATCCCTACTTTACGCCTTAAGTTTCTAGTTCTTACTGAGTAACTTAATTAAGTCGACTAATCTAAAGAACGTAAAACATTCATTGTGAATTCTCATTCTTATGAATGTTTTCTTTCCATCACAACATCGCCCCGAATCTCATATGATGATAATTGTGACTTCAAGTGTTCGTCAATTAGATGGCATATGACTTAAATTTTAGGGTATAGATATTTGGTGTCAAAATCATGTATGGAGAAGCATGCATACATCTCCATAACATAAGTTTAATAAAATGTTTAGTAAACTTTTGGTGAGACTAAAATTTCATCATATATTTGCAAGTTGAGGTATTGGTTAAACCAATTAAAGATTTTACCCACAACTAAATTCACACCATACTTTTCCTAGAACTCAGCTAAAGCACAAAGCAATAACCTTATTCATTGTGTTTCGGATGTGAATTAATGCAGTTAAATCAACCTTAAAGAATTATACAAATAACAACCGTAGGTAATTCCAATTTTGACGCACAGGCGAGCCGGAAATTTGGTCAGCGCTGAAGCATAACACCTCCTTCCTTAACCGGGTACATGACCAGCGGTGCGTTATACCCACTTTATAGTTTGTCAAAATTGAGTAGGCCGTTAAGTTGTTATTGCAATTCTAATCAACGCAAATCATATGTAATTTAGACCTCAAAACAATTCATTAATTTTGATAAGATTTAGCCAATATTATTTTTCTTGGAAAAAATTAACCTTGTTTATAACATACAATATAAAAAACGCATGAAAACAAGTAGTACAAAAAAAAACTAAATCAAATAGCCACATGCATAACAATGTATTCAAAAAACATCAAATCTAGGATTTTTATAAACATAAAAAGTCTTCCCTAATTTTAAAACTTTGAATCAAATAAAGCAAATAGCATACAAAATTATATGATCCGTAAAAAAACATGCACGTTCATTACGGATCTCCCACATACTCTTAATAATTAAATACTACGAATCGTAACCACACATGACATAACAATTAATTCATGCAAACATCTAAAGATAATTACCATGTAATTTTAGGGTTTACAAAAAAAAATTTAATAAAAAATTCGGCATAGCCGATTTTTAAAAAACAATAAAACAAAAACCCTAATTTTTATAAAACCTAAAAAACAACATGTAATTTTTAACACAAATCAATATTAGTTAAAGAACTTTAGATCTTGATAATTATAACATGTAAAACGGCTCTCGATGTCACTGAAGGTTTATATAGTTCATAACAATTATTTAAAACCCTAAACAAGATCAAAACACACATAGCGGAAGCGAATTAACAAGATCATAATCAGTAACACAATTATAATTAATCGAATTAGGGTTACATACCTTTATCCTAGCAACGATTCACAAGATAACGGAACAATACCAATTAGGTTTACCACGAATACCACCAGGATATAGTCTAAAGTAAGACTATATCACGTTCTTGTACACACGTAATACAGCGAGCTAATCGTGATTCTAGCACGAACAAACCGAGCTTCCACGCTTATGGAATATCTACCCAACAACCCTAGAGAGGGGCTAGGACTAGATAAAAATAGCTTAATCGAAAACCAAAGAAAACCCTAAAAGGGGTGTTTTTGGCCGGCGACTAAGAGCAAGAGAAAGAGAGATTTGTGATGTGATTTATGAAGGCTAGGGGTTTGTTTATATAGGCCTTGGATAAACTTTTTCTCCAAGTCATAAACCTAATAGGAAACAAAATCTTTTTCTTCCTTTTTTGTCCCCCTTGGCCGTCGACTACAAGCCCACCCACAAGGGCTTCCGGAACTTTCCGTTTACTTCTTTTCTCTTCTATTTAATTCCATAACGGTCGTGTATATTTAAATTTTAATTATTAACGATCGTTAGTTAAGTTTTGGTTTGATTTAATAAATATATTTAATAAATAAATTAACCTTTTACGTAATGTGTGCAATCCCGTAATCCCGAGTTCGATCCTATCTCACGACTATTAATTTTAAGTCCATAAACTTTCACTTAATGGCATTATGAGCTCAGATTCGATCAAACCAAAAAGGCCAAACACAAAAGCTTGTTGTAAGCAATCCAAGCAATAAAAAAACTGCGCCCAAGAAACCAATAAGCACAACAGAGATATAAATCATCAGACAAATATCACCCCCAAAATGTGTACTTAATTCATTATCTTGGCTTCGGGCCATCAGAACACACTCTAGATCAAAAGAAATGACTCCGTCTAATTTAAGTCCTTTGAGTTTGTGTCTTGACTAGCTCTCTCTATCGCCAAACATTAACTTAACGTCATTACCACTTCAATCATGTTTGGTCTTTTGCTGGGTGTTTGGTCAACACATGCTATTGCCACTTCTACTGCCTTCCATGCTGAATTGATGTTGAAATCACCTAGTAGCCTTAGATCAACTATATTTTTCACATTCCCATCATGGAGCATCAGATTAACCCATCTAACTATGTGTATGTTCTCTTTATTGTATTTGGTTTATGCTGATTGTCCTGTAATCAACAATAGAAGCACAACCCCTGGTCCATTATAAATGTCAGTATAGGTTAACTTGCTTGACGTGTAATACCTGCACGCCAAAATTCGCGTCAGATTTATACCATATAATATATGCATGGATAACATACAAATGAAACCTAACTGTATGGTTTTTCATGTTATCCTGTTAGTTTTTAATAATGGTGAAGAAGACAGAATGCAATCATAACGAAAACGAATCTACAATTGAATGGAAGGAGCAAGTTAATATTCGGAAACTTACTCTAGGTCAAGATAACCAGGGGTGCCAGCAACTACTGTTAAATTATGGGTACCACCTTCTACAGTAAAAGCTCCGGACAGCCAAAAGTCTGCTAATTTTGCTTGAAAGGATTCAATTAGAATATCGTTGCACTTGACATCTCTATGGACTATTGATGTAGGCATTCTATCCCTACAAATAGAACACCAAATATGGTTAATGAATCTTCATGATTGAATATAAGCAAGTAGATTTGCGTACGGACCATGTGCTGCATCATATCCTATTCGTAGTCTTTCTTCCCAATTCAACACACTTGAACTCACTTCTGCTCAGGCGATACGTATTATTAGCGAGTTAACTTAGTTGTAAATGAGGTGAACGTTAAGCGTGTAGATAAATTCAAATTAAGTTCACAAATTACCAAATAAATGTATTTCTAAGTTCCCATTAGCCATGTACTTGTAGATTATTCCCTTGTGGTCGTCTTCATTACAGTGTCCAACGAGTGAAGTTATGTTTTTATGGTGAATACTAAAGCATGGCATGTACAAGGTTACAAGATACCTAGTTTATTTATTAGTTAATTAGTAATTTTATTATTATTTATATTCATGTTTATTATATAAGCTTATACAGATTGGGTGGCTCTTAGAACATGAACTCTGCCAGGTGGGTTATACATCTTCTAATCAAATTTATCGCACTTAATATCTCAAAATGCAGTCACTACTATGTTGTCGATATTATACCATTTTTCAATTTAGTTATATACTCGAGTGGCAGTCAATGATGTCCGATATCGATTGTGCTTTAAACGAGCAATTGTGTATGTTCATAGTTAGTTTTTCCGTATTAGTTAAGGTCGTGGTTACAAGATTCCTAATTTTGTTTCCTTGATATTTGCATCAAAAGTTAGCCCAAAACTTACTTTGCTGTCCCTTTCTTTCTACTGCAAAATAAGTTGAGATTACGTAAAAAATAAGGTTTTCTGTTTCTTTTCAAATCTTTCGTTATCTCTCCACTTTTAAAATCATGAGCATATGTAAGACGCTGTGTGCAGTTTCTTTCGAGGAAATTTTCATTCACCATGGAGCATGTGTGTATCATTCTTGTTTTATAACTATATACAATGGGATTGACTTGCTTTACCTACAAATTCTTGATAGGTGTCGTCTGGACCACAATTAACCAATATTATCCTTTAAGAAAACGATTTAAGATATTTTTTTTTAATAGCATAGGTTGTTGACAATGAAAGCTTAAATATAGAATCACTGCTAGGAAAAGGAGGGAATATTTGTATCATTGTTGGTGATGTTATGTTTTGCCTTGCAATTTTTAAAAATTGATTATCAGTGTTCTTTTATATTGTTTCCTCATGTAGTTGGCAACATGGATTGGTATAGTTTACTTGAAACAAATAGCGACCTTTTCATAATTTCTTATCGACTTCAGGGTAGGAGTTTAATTTTTTTAATGGCAAGAAAAACTCAAGAGATACTAGTGAAAAGATGTACGTACTTAACAAGCATTATGAGCTCGGATTCGTTCAAACCAAAAAGGCCAAACACCAAAGCTTGTTGTAAGCAATCCAACCAATAAAAAAATTGCACCTGAGAAACCAATAAGCACAAAAGACATATAAATCATCACACAAATATCACCCCCAAAATGTGTTCTTAATTCATGATCTTGGGTTCGGACTATCAGAATACTTTAGATCAAAATAAATGACTCCATTTAATTTAAGTCCTTTGATTTTGTGTCTTGACTAGCTCTCTCTATCGCCAAACATTCACTTAACGTCATTACCACTTCAATCATGTTTGGTCTATTGTTGGGCGTGTGATCAACACATGCCATTGCCAGTTTTATTGCCTTCCGTGCTGAATTGGTGTCAAAATCCCCCATTAGCCTTGGATCGACAATATTTTTCACATTCTTATCTTTCAGAACATAATTAACCCATCGAACTATGTGTATATTTTCCATGTCGTATCTAGTTATTGTTGGTTTTCCTATAAATAGAACTAGAAGCATAATCCCTGTTAAATTTTAGGACCTATTTAGATACCTCAACTTAACTTCAGGGACTTTTTGTGTTCTTTTACGTTGTTTCAGTTAAGTGCTTGGATGTCTTATGATGGAATCTTGAGAGGTGGAGGGCTATTCTTGTCTCCTTGGAAAGATGAAGCCCATGTTGTTGTTATTATTGAAGATACAAAGGACTTCAACGTCTCTTTGTGATTTTATATACATACTAGACGCTCCTCTTGTTGACCAGTTATCTGCGTTTTCATGTGTGTGTGTTTTAAGTGTGTTTCTCTCTCGTTTTAAACATGTAACCCAGATCATATTTTTGTTCTTTGTCTTTGTAAAACTATTATCATTTAGATAATAGGATCACACCAGATTAGTTGTGGTGATCTCTTTCCAGTGTTTAATCTTTGAACTTATTTTTATTTATGAAAGGTTTGAGTTTGAGTTTCAATCTGGTTTAATTTCATCTTATTAAGTTTTTCTTCATGGTATTAGAGCCAGGTTGCTCTGAAATCGTTGGAAAAAAATTTAGGGTTTCAAATTTTTTTTTGGGGTTTTTAAAATTGATATGTTTTTTAGATAGATATGCTATTGAGATAGTCAGATTTGAAAGGTTTTATACTTTTTTCTTCTTTATCAGTCCTAAAATCGATTTTTTAATTTTAGGGTTTCAAAACTTTTTGGGGGTTTTTGATTTTATATATGCTCTAACCTTGTTCTTGGTGCAGGGACGTTGTTTCTTTGATCTATTGCGTAGATCCGTTGTTGATTGCACTTTTCCCTATTTTTTTCAAATTAGGGTTTGGTGAGGAGTTTATGTTTTCTTCTAAACTAAGTGAATCTAGAAGAAACCGTTTGATTGGGCTTTTATGTATGCACTGTATCACCTCTCCTCTCTCTCCTTTTTTAATTGATTGGTTATTGGCTTACTTGCTTTCTCATACGTGTTTTTTGGCTGATTATTATAATTATACTCTCTCATATATTGTTCTCTCTCTTTTGCTGGCTTTATTATTGTTTTGTTGGGGTAATCTGTTTTTTGGACCCTTAATCATTATCTTGCCCTTGATCTGCCACCCTTGAGTGGTTTGGAAGCCTGGGAACTTTGTTGACCTTGATTAAGTTCTTTTTTTTAGGGGGGGGGGGTTTGGTTTCTATGATTGTTCACCATGACTAGTGTTCATGGTGACACAAACACTGAACATCAAGATGACTAGATTGGAGAAGAATCTGTTGTCACCTTGATCAGTAAACTTGATATTAGTGACCCTTTGCACCTCCACCCTAATGACTCTGCCACATTGACTGTGTTTTCTATCGAACTTAAAGGAACTGAGAACTATCAAATTTGGTCTAATGCTATACTTTTGGCTTTGGAAGGAAAAAATAAAACTGGTTTCATAAATGGGTCTTGTAAAAGATCCCTAACTAATGATGTGTTGGGAAAACAATAGGACAGCGTCAATGCTGTTGTGTTAGGCTGGATTCTTAATTCTATATCTGATGAATTGTTTCTTGGTCAAATATTTTCTAAGAAAGCTGAGCATGTTTGGAATGATTTGAAAGAAACCTATCATAAGGTTGATGGATCTGTGATATTTAATCTTCATCATAAGATTAATACCTTAAAGCAAAATGGCTCCAATTTGTCTGATTATTATCATAGTTTGAATGCTTTGTGGAAACAATTTGATGTTATGGTTGAACTTCCTAATTGTGTTTGTGCTGCTACTAATGAATTTAAGAATCATAACAAGTTGTTGAAGTTCATGCAATTCTTAATGGGTCTTGATGACACTTATATGACCATTAGAAGTTTCATTCTCTCTAGAGAGGTTCTACCAGATATCAAATGTGCTTATGCCATCATCTCTAATGAGGAGTCTCACAGAGTTACTTTTGGCAACTTATCTAGTACCTCTTAGAGGAATCAGACTTTTACTTTTCTCTCAAATGGGCCCACCAGAAATGTGTTTCAAAGCCATCAAAATGTTAACCCTAATACTTTCAGACCTAATGGTGGCTTTACACCTAACTATAATAGCAGAAGTCCTAGACCTAACATGGCTAATAGACCTAATACTTATATACCCAATGGGAACTCTGAAGTGGTCTGTGAAAACTGTGGGTACAATGGGCATACTATTGATAGGTGTTTTAAACTCATTGGGTTTCCTACTGATTTTGGAAAAAAGAAATATGGTCAAAATTCTAAAGGAAAAAACTTTTCTAACAACTCTGTTGGCTCTAATTGCAACTCTTTGTTCTCTGATGAACAACTTTCTACTTTACTCTCTCTTATCAAAGAGAACACTGGTTCTGATAAAGGAGTGCAGGCCAATATGGCAGGTACTTATTTTAATTCTAGCAAGGTTTTTAATGATAACTTTGGGAAAAAAATTTGTTCTAATATTCATTCCAAAGTGACTCAACATGGGAAAGTTGTTGACTCTGGGGCAAACCAACACATGACTAATAATGAAAAGGAATTGGACAATGTGTTTGACATTTCTCACCTTATAATTAAAGTCAGCCATCCTAATGGAACTGAAGCTTTCATATCTAAGATTGGAAATCTAAAATTGGGAAATGGTCTTGTCTTGTTTGATGTGTTAGTTAAACCTGAGTATTGTTTTACTTTAATATATGTGCATAAATTAGCCAAGGATAATAAGATCTTTGTGGTTTTTGATGAAAATAAATGCCTTTTTCTGAATCAGGATTTGAATCTGAAAAACATTCTAGGGATTGGTAATCAGTGTGGTGGTTTATACTACTTAGATACTAAAGTTATTAAGTGTAATACTAGTCAAACTGTCCCTGTTTGTTCTCTATCTTACTATGATTGGCACTACAGGCTTGGCCACCCTGCTGACCCTGCCTTAGACACCTTAAAGGACACCTTGAAACTTGATAAACATGATAAATATGATTATTGTGAAGTCTGTCAAAGGGCCAAACAAACCAAAAAGCCTTTTCCTTTAAGTGACCATAAGACCAAGTGTTTGGGGGACATTGTTCACTAATAAGTGTGAAAACACTTATCCTTTTACCACTTATTTCCATTAATAACAAGACCAAAACGTGTATTTTATGTCGTAAAATTCGGAATTATGCGTGGTTTGTGTTTTTATAGTGTTTTAGGACCAAAAGATGAAAAAGGAAGAAAACACGGGCTTTCACGGGCTTTTATCGAAGAAAACGAGAAAAGACGAAGTCAAAAGATCAAGAGTGCAAAAAGAACGGAAATCCAAGGCCTATTCTAAAGATTTATCGAAGAAAAAGTCTAAAGACGGAAGTTTAATGAAGTCGAAGAACTCAAGTCTAATAGAAGAAGAAAATTACTAGACAAGTTCAATTTACATCAACAAATCCCGAGACGACGTCGAGAAAGACAAAGAATTTAGATCGAGTCGAGAAGAAAAGAAAGAAAGAAGGAAGCACACATGCATTCCCCACTCCCTATATATACCCTCCTAATGACACATTAGGAGGGTGTTAGTCATTAGCTAGTTTAATTTTCTTTGTTTTAGTTTTCATTTTTAGAGAGAGAAAGTGTTTAACTTTCTCTCACTAAAACTTCATCTTTTCTTTCAAGTGAAGCTTTATTTAATCTTTGTATTTGAATTTCATTCATCAAAAGTTCAAGTTTAAGCTTTTAATCTTCAATCTTTTTCTTCCTTTCTTGATTTCACTTTTGTTTTAATCCGAATTTTAAAACTTCGAGTATGATTTTTATGTTTTGTTGATTAAAAAGTTAATCTTTTAATTCCTTATTAAGCTTTTATACGATATATGCTATAAGCTTGTTGTGCTTATTGGCTTATTTCATATATTTAGCTTATTGCTTTTTAGTTTTCTTAAAAAGTTTCATCTTTTAAAAGTTAATCTTAGAAAGTTTGCTTATTTGGTGATTTGATAAGTTTTCCATTCGTAGCTTATTGAGTCCCCTTATTATTGTCCTTGATGAGTTCTTGACAATTGCTTATTGGTACTGCTTATTGAGCTTTTGGCTTAACTTCATTTTCGGATTATTTTTGTGTTCCATCGCAATATTGGGGGTTTTACACATTCCGACGGCTGCTTATTTGTATCGCAATAACCATTTGTGGTTCTACTTTGCGATCTAGAGTAACATCCCCCTTATTCCGATCTGGGAATGAGCGATCGCATATTCCGACGGGTTTTAAGGTCATTTTAAGTCGAAACTCTGCCAATATTTTGTTAGAGACATTCCGATAGAAAACCTGTGTTCCGATCTGAAACATTCCGATATCTTGGACATTCCGATAGGACAACATTGCGACAACACTGCATTCCGACAGCTTTTACTTTGTTACATTCCGATGATTATTCAGATGGCAGTATTCCGATAGATTTGGTCACTTACATTCCGATGGTTTTGTGTTTGCTACATTCCGACAGAATGGACTTATTATTATTCCGATAGTTTAAGTTTTTAAGTTTTATAAAGTTTTAAGTTTCAAGTTCATTACGTTTTAATTTCTAAAAATCGCACGCTTCCCGAAATCTCTATTTTTACCAAGTGTTTTTCTAGTAATTTTTAGTTAAATTTTTAAAGCTTTATTTTTTTCTCAACGACATTTATTTGCTTTTAGTTTAAAAATAGATAATTCACCAACCCAAATTATTTTCCACCAAGAACGACTGAGTCGCACTAATCAACGGTTATCAATTTGAAAAGATCGGATTCAACGAACTTACATAACTAAGTGAAAACAAAGTTATTAAATGGCGCCGCTGCCGGCTTTTTTCGTTAAGATTAACGGTTTTTAGTGAGAGACGCGTTGCATTTTGGGAACCGTTCTTTTAGGAACGTTATTTTCCTTGTTTAAAAATTTTCAAAAATCCATAAAAATTAAAAAAAATTTCAAAAATACAAAAATATTAAAAAATCATAAAAAGCATTTCTTTTCCTAAGTTTTGCACCAAAAAGATTATATATATTCTTTGTTTCTTTGGTATCTTTTTCTTTGGCAGGTGTATGCGTACTAGATCTTCAAATTATTCTGAGCCCGAGACTCGTGAAGATTTAGATATGGCTGGTGTGCATAACAACAATAACAACCCACCTCTACCCAATTTGAATAACAATAACAACAACAATGTTACCCCACCTGATTTACGAACAATGGAGGAACTTTGTCAACCCACCATGAACGGACGCGGAGGACTGATTGCGCCGATGCAAATCACGGCTCCTGAATTTTCGTTGAAGCATCACATGATCCAGCAAGTTCAAAACGCTTGCCCGTTTAGCGGATTACCGGATGATGATGCCAACAAACATCTCGACAAGTTCATTACCATCACCCAAAGCATGAAACTTCCCGGTGCTTCCATGGATTTTCTTCGCCTTCACCTTTTTCCACACACTTTATCCCATCATGCCGAAAAATGGTTTGATCGTCTTCCCAAAAACTCAATTCAAACATGGGATGACATGACTCAAAAAATTTTGTCGCGCTACTTTCGACCATCCATGGTCACTAGTCTTCGCAACCAAATCAGTGGATTTACTCAAGAACCTGATGAGTCGCTTTTCGATGCTTGGGAACGTTATAATGTCTTGATCGACCGTTGTCCGAACCATAACATGCTCCCCGTTACTTTGATTGATACCTTCTACAATGGTTTAACTTTTCGTGATCGTGATACGATTAATGTTGACGCCGGTGGTACATTCATGAAGAGAAGACCTGAGGAGTGTAGAGAGCTGATTGAGAACATGACCACTCACCACAAAAATTGGGATTCATCTGCATCCTCAAGATCAAACCCAAGAGTCAATGTTTCTTCTACTTCTTCAAACCCTGATATTACTGAAATGTCCCGCGCAATAGTCAAAATGAGCAAAAAGATTGAACTTTTAGCCACTAACCAATTTCAACAAGCTAAAGCTGTAGCCACGTCTTGTGAGATTTGCAGGGATTCTCATTCATACACCGATTGTCCTTTTACTCAAGACACTCCGGAAAATGTGTATGCCGCCAACGGTAACTTTTCTATGGGAGGCTATCAAGCACATCCTCAAGGTGACCGCAATTTGCTTAGTTATCGTTCGAATAACTATCTATCTCCACCCGGTTTTTCCCCTCAAAACCAAAACCAAAACAATTTCAACCGCAACAATCAAAGCCAACCTCGAGCTACCAATCAATACCAATCCCAAAGAAACCCATATCCACCTCAAGGAAATAATTCAGCTTACCAAGCCCCACCTCTCAATCAACCCCCGGCATTGAACCAAGACCTCGAAACTTACATGAGGACCAATAGAGAGATGGTGACGAATCTTCAAAGCCAATTCATTAACTTGAAAGGTGACATGGCAAAACAAGGGAACGATATTAGAGCCGAGCTAAGGAATGACATGGAGAAACAAGGGAATGCTCTTCAAACCGACATGAGAAACTCTATGAACAATCAAACAAATAACTTAAGGGATATGATGGCTAGTTTTTTCCCAAGTAATCAAGCCTCTGGTTCGGGTTCTCTTCCGAGTAACACCGTTGCTAATCCAAGAGGGGAGATGAAAGAAATCACCACTCGCAGTGGAAAAGGTTTAAAGGAACCCGAGCTTCCTACACCTACACCGGTGATTGTGACAAAGCAAAACGAGTTTCCTCCTCCAATTCCTCCACCTTCTATTTCTCCAATTCCTCCACCTTCTATTTCTCCAACACCTCCACCTTCTACTTCCACCCCTCCACCACCCAAGGATGTGAGTGAGAATTCCATTCCAAAGCCTTCATCTCAACCTAATATACCTTATCCCTCAAGGTTGAGGAAAGAGAAATTGAAGAACAAGGATGATATTCATGTTTCTAACTTTCTCAAAATGTTTAAACAACTGAATTTCAATATCTCCTTTGCTGAGGCTCTCGCTCACATGCCGAAGTATGCGAAAATGTTTAAAGATCTTCTCAGCGATAAGGAGAAACTCCTTGATATCGCTCAAACCCAACTTAATGAGAATTGCTCTGCAGTCCTCTTAAGAAAATTACCAACCAAACTTGGTGATCCAAGTCGTTTCTTGATTCCTTACAACTTCCCTGGGGTAGAGAATTGTATGGCCCTAGCCGATCTAGGTGCTAGTATCAACTTAATGCCTTTAAGCGTTTGGAAACAATTGCCTCTACCCGAGCTAGTCCCCACACGAATGACACTGGAATTAGTTAACCGTACGGTTGCTTATCCGGTGGGGATAGCCGAATACGTCTTCGTTGGTGTCGACAAATTCACCTTTCCGGCGGATTTTGTTGTCGTTGACTACGAGATAGACCCCCGTGTTCCATTAATCGTTGGACGTCCATTCTTGAGGACCGGTCGCACTCTCATTGATGTCGCCGCGGGCGAATTAATCATGAGAGTTGGTGATGATAAAATCGTTTTCAACATGGGTAAACTTTCTAAACAACCTTCTGAAAACGAGAGCATTAATTTCATTGACGTTCTTGATG
The DNA here is from genome assembly GCA_025667525.1 of Glebionis coronaria. NCBI lineage: Eukaryota > Viridiplantae > Streptophyta > Magnoliopsida > Asterales > Asteraceae > Glebionis > Glebionis coronaria. Next base: position 674,466,728 of record CM046875.1, read on the forward strand.
AGGCTTGAGAAGAACATTTCAAAGACGCTTGTAAAAGTGGTTCTTCTTCTCTACCCATTGTTGAGACCGTTGCCTCTCTTGCTCCATCACTAACTCCATTTGGAGAAAGTGATTTCATTTTCAAAGACTTTGAAGCAACTTTGGGAGATGTGGATTTGCAATACGACGATTCTCCCTCCAATTGGGATGAAGACATTCGTACCATTGAGAAACTTCTCAATGAGGACCATATTTCTCCACCATCTCCTAAGGATATCTCTATCAATGATCCGAATTTGAAAACGCCGTCCATCGAAAATCCTCCGGATTTAGAGCTTAAGGACCTACCGTCTCATCTCGAGTACGTTTTCCTTGAAGACAACAATAAGTCACCCATCATCATCGCTAAGGATTTGAAAGAAGACGAAAAATCCCGACTTATCATCGTGCTGAAGAATCACAAGAAAGCGATTGCTTGGAAAATCTCCGATATTCGTGGAATTGATCCTCACTTTTGCACACATAAAATTCTCATGGAGGACGACTTTAAACCCACTATTTAAAGCCAAAGAAGGGTGAATCCCAAGATCCATGATGTTATCAAAAAAGAGGTTATCAAACTTCTTGATGCGGGAATGATCTACCCTCTCTAGGATTCACCGTGGGTTAGTCCCGTCCATTGTGTGCCTAAGAAAGGCGGAATCACCGTTGTGCCCAATGAAAACAACGAGTTGATTCCTACTCGTCTCGTTACAGGATGGAGAGTTTGTATAGACTATCGAAAGTCAATGATGCTACGAGAAAGGATCATTTTCCCCTTCCTTTCATGGACCAAATGCTTGAACGTCTAGCGGGTAATGACTATTATTGCTTCTTAGACGGTTTCTCGGGTTATTTTCAAATACCCATCGATCCCCAAGACCAAGAGAAAACCACATTCACTTGTCCTTATGGAACATTTGCTTACAAAAGAATGCCTTTCGGCTTATGCAATGCTCCTGGGACTTTCTAAAGGTGTATGATGGCTATCTTCCATGACATGGTTGAAGAAACTATGGAAGTCTTCATGGATGATTTCTCGGTTTATGGTGATTCTTTCTCTCATTGCCTTGCCAATTTGGAACGTATGCTTAAGCGGTGTGAAGACACTCGCCTTGTTCTAAATTGGGAAAAATGCCATTTCATGGTAAAAGAAGGCATTGTTCTTGGACATAAAATCTCCAAAGCCGGTCTTGAAGTCGACCGTGCTAAAGTCGATGTTATTGCTAAATTTCCTCCACCTTCAACCGTGAAGGGTGTGAGAAGTTTCCTTGGTCATGCGGGCTTCTATCGTCGATTCATCCAAGATTTTTCTAGAATCGCTCGCCCGATGACCCACCTCTTGGAAAAAGATACTCCTTTCATCTTTTCTAAAGAGTGTCTTGAATCCTTCAATCTTCTTAAGGATAAGCTAACTAAGGCACCGGTCTTGGTTACCCCTAATTGGGAGCTACCTTTTGAATTGATGTGTGATGCTAGCGATTATGCTATTGGAGCGGTTTTGGGCCAAAGAGTGAACAAACACTTCCAACCAATCCATTATGCTAGCAAGACAATGACGGGGGCTCAATTGCATTTTACCACTACCGAAAAAGAGCTTTTAGCTGTAGTGTATGCTTTTGAGAAGTTCCGCCCTTATCTTGTTCTTTCCACCACAATCGTGTACACCGATCATTCCGCGTTGAAGTACTTGTTAACTAAGCAAGATCCTAAGCCAAGACTGCTTCGTTGGGTTTTGCTCCTTCAAGAATTCAACATTGAAATTCGTGACAAGAAGGGAGCCGAAAACCTAGCCGCAGATCATCTAAGTAGACTTGAGGATCCTTATCAAGGGGATCATCCGAATCAAGAGATCAATGACTCTTTTCCCCTTGAGGCCTTAATGTCTATCAATTCTAATCTTGATGACACCCCATGGTTTGCGGACATTGCAAACTACTTAGCGGGTGGTATTCTCATCGAAGGGTTAACATCCCAACAAAAGAAGAAGTTCTTTAAAGATGTTAAGACTTACTTTTGGGATGACCCTTATCTCTTCAAACAATGTGCTGATCTGATTATTCGTCGATGTGTTGATGGACCCGCAGCTTTAGACATTCTCGAAGCTTGCCATAAAGGACCCACTGGTGGTCACTTTGGTCCCAACTACACCGCGAAGAAAGTTTTCAACTCTGGATTCTATTGGCCCACCATTTATCGTGACGCTCACGAGATGGTTAAAAATTATAATGCTTGCCAACGCCAAGGCAAGATCACACATAAAGATGAGATGCCTCAAAATTTCATACAAGAATGTGAAATCTTTGATGTATGGGGCATCGACTTTATGGGGCCATTTCCATCATCTAAAGGGAACAAGTACATCCTCGTAGCCGTTGACTACGTTTCTAAATGGTTTGAAGCTAAGGCTCTTCCTACGAACGATGCGAGGGTGGTTGTGAACTTTCTCAAGCAACTTTTTGCTCGATTCGGTGTTCCTCGTGCTATCATTAGTGACCGCGGGACTCATTTTTGCAATGATCAATTTGCTCGAGTCATGGCTAAGTACGGTGTCAATCATCGTCTTTCCACCTCTTATCATCCTCAAACCAATGGTCAAGCCGAGATTTTTAACCATGGATTGAAGCGAATTCTTGAGCGTACTGTGGGAGAGCGCGTGCCTCGTGGGCCGATAAGTTAGATGATGCTTTGTGGGCTTTCCGTACCGCATATAAGACCCCGATTGGTTGTACCCCTTATCGTCTTGTGTACGGGAAAGCATGCCACCTCCCTATTGAGCTGGAACATAAGGCATACTGGGCCTTGAAGTGAGCTAACTTCGACATCAACAAAGCCGGCGATCATCGGAAGATTCTACTCAATGAGCTAAATGAATTGAGGAATGAAGCTTATGAGAACTCGTTTATCTACAAGGAGAAGACCAAAATCATCCATGATGCTAAGATTAAGAACCGAGAGTTCCATTTTGGTGATCAAGTCTTACTCTTTAACTCTCGGTTGAAGATCTTCTCGGGCAAGTTGAAGAGCCGCTGGTCTGGTCCATTCACCGTCGCCAAAGTCTTCCCCTATGGCACCATTGAGCTTTCTCGGCCAAATGGGCCAAATTTCAAAGTGAATGGCCAGCGCGTGAAGTTGTACTTTGGTGAGGACATCTCTCATTATATGATTCCATCCCTCACCACGTTTCCCTTGAATTAAGTTCTGGGTCGAGTCAGGATCGTGACTCGGTTAACAAAAACAAGCGCTTCTCGGGAGGCAACCCGTTCATCTATCCTTTACCGTTTTCATAATAAGTGTAGGGGGAGTCCCGTATGTGTTTGTTGTCTTGTTTCTTCTAATGTGCAGGGATTTAAGCTTCAAAGATCCATTCTCGATGACTTTTGACGACCCGTGATTCCGTGTTCGCGTCTTCCTGGTTCTACCCTAAACTGTCATGATTCAATATTTCATATCTTATATGTTCACATTGAAATCACTATAGTTGTCCTTTCCTTAGCAAGATTTAAACAAAGTGCACAATGTCCTAAGTGTAGGAGAGTTTACTCCCACATGCTTAAACATTGAGGACAATGTTTATATCAAGTGTAGGGGGACTTATATCGATGTATGTGGTCTTTTCCATGAATTTGCCCTCATTTTAACCAGAAAATTTGATTTTTGGACATTTTTCAAAATTTTTAATCTTTTTTGGCCTAGTAGTATAGTAGTATTCTCCTTTGTTATCGTTATTTACTTTCTGTGTTAGAATAAATTTTTAATAAAGTGGTTTTAATTTTTCAAAGTCGTGAATATTTTGACTCAACCCGAGTTTACTTATCTAAGTTTACTCTAGCTAGTATCCTTAACGTGTTTAAGTCAAGTTTTGCTAGGCTTTTATATAGGGAACTTTAAAACGCGAAAGTCTTAACTCTTACGGGTTAAGAACAAGAACTTTTCGCAAGTTCCTATAATTGATCCTAGAGAGTCGTTTATCAAGGGAACTTTAAAATGCAATTTCTAAACTTGAAAAAGTCTAAGAATTTGCAAGATCCTATAGATGAATCGAAAACCCAAAACTTTGATTTAATTGGCTAAGCATCCACGAGTCTCATTCCTTGAGATTTTAAACTATGGAGAACAAGAGATGATAGAGTCAATTATAAGTTTGGTATTCTTTCGTGAATTTATGTGAGTTGATTATAAGCTTTTTCTCCCATCGCTTGCTAATAAATTTATCTGCAATAAATAAGGTTGTACGATTTGAAAAGTTACTTAGCTTCTAGCCCAAGATCGTTTAAAAGTTGCTCGGTATTAATTAGAGTTCATAGCCAAGGCATAACTTATTGAAGCGGGATGCGAAGATTGGCGAGTCCGAAAAGGCCCTAACAAGGCATGAGGGCTACATTTTGTTGCTAAAGATCCAAAAGTGATGTGAAGAATCATTTATCAAAAATCAATATGAAGGATCGAGACACACGAACAAAAGCAAATACTCCCCTAAATATCATGGAGAAGTCTATCCGAAAAGACCCTAGCAACGTATGAGGATAAATAGATCCAAGTCCTAAAAGGAGGCGGATCGTTGTATATCAAAGTCCAAAATAAAGATTGGAGAAAAATGAAGAAGTCGTGGTCCAAATATGAAGAATCTCTCAAACAGTTCAAGAGAAGAAATTCCTATAATGAAGAGAAGACCATTATTTCATGAACGTCTCTCAAGATTCGAAGTATGAAGTCACTGCCAAATATCGGTCCGAGAAAGGTCTCAAATCGTGAAGCGAGTTATGCCAAGATATGAACTATAAGAGGTCTCGAGAAGGAGTTTTAAAAGATTTTGTCCTTTAGCTAACTATTGATTAAATCGTCCCACTTTATTTTCAGCCTAAATAACTATCGAAATAAGTCAAACAATGCATCCTCGTGATCATTCAAGACAAATTAAAAAAGAGATACACCTAGGAATAAGGGAGTCTAAGTAAATAATTGGCCCACATGAATTCGTGTTAGTTTGCTAACTTATAATAACAATGATCTCGTTTTTAAGCTTGGTATGGGGAACGTGAAACTTGAGGATGATAAACATTCATGGCAGCCAAAACCCCAATGTAATTTTTGATTTCTTTACTTGTTTCTATCTTTTTATTTTCCTTAATGTTTAGTATTTAATAAAGGCCAAGGTGGGTTATTTATGATGGAAAATGTAAACCGTGCTTTAAAATTAATGCATTACATAAGGGCATTGCAATGGTCAAGTGTAGAGGATTTAATAAGTGTGAAAACACTTATCCTTTTACCACTTATTTCCAATAATAACAAGACCAAAACGTATATTTTATGTCGTAAAAGTCGGAATTATGCGTGGTTTGTGTTTTTATTGTGTTTTAGGACCAAAAGATGAAAAAGGAAGAAAATACAGGCTTTCACGGGCTTTTATCAAAGAAAATGAGAAAAGACGAAGTCAAAAGATCAAGAGTGCAAAAAGAACGGAAGTCCAAGGCCTATTCTAAAGATTTATCGAAGAAAAAGTCTAAAGACGGAAGTTTAATGAAGTCGAAGAACTCAAGTCTAATAGAAGAAGAAAATTACTAGACAAGTTCAATTTACATCAACAAATCCCGAGACGACGTCGAGAAGACAAAGAATTTAGATCGAGTCGAGAAGAAAAGAAAGAAAGAAGGAAGCACACATGCATTCCCCACTCCCTATATATACCCTCCTAATGACACATTAGGAGGGTGTTAGTCATTAGCTAGTTTAATTTTCTTTGTTTTAGTTTTCATTTTTAGAGAGAGAAAGTGTTTAACTTTCTCTCACTAAAACTTCATCTTTTCTTTCAAGTTAAGCTTTATTTAATCTTTGTATTTGAATTTCATTCATCAAAAGTTCAAGTTTAAGCTTTTAATCTTCAATCTTTTTCTTCCTTTCTTAATTTCACTTTTGTTTTAATCCGAACTTTAAAACTTCGAGTATGATTTTTATGTTTTGTTGATTAAAAAGTTAATCTTTTAATTCCTTATTAAGCTTTTATACAGTATAAGCTATAAGCTTGTTATGCTTATTGGCTTATTTCATATATTTAGCTTATTGTTTTTTAGTTTTCTTAAAAAGTCTCATCTTTTAAAAGTTAATCTTAGAAAGTTTGCTTATTTGGTGTTTTGATAAGTTTTCCATTCGTAGCTTATTGGGTCCCCTTATTATTGGCCTTGTTGAGTTCCTGATAAATGCTTATTGGTACTGCTTATTAAGCTTTTTTCTTAACTTCATTTTCGGATTATTTCTGTGTTCCATCGCAATATTGGGGGTTTTACACATTCCGACGGCTGCTTATTTGTATCGCAATAACCATTTGTGGTTCTACTTTGCGATCTAGAGTAACATCCCCCTTATTCCGATCTGGGATTGCGATCGCTATATTCCGATGGGTTTTAAGGTCATTTTAAGTCGAAACTCTGCCAATTTTTTGTTAGAGACATTCCGATAGAAAACCTGTATTCCGATCTGAAACATTCCGATATCTTGGACATTCCGATAGGACAACATTGCGACAACACTGCATTCCGACAACTTTTACTTTGTTACATTCCGATGATTATTCAGATGGCAGTATTCCGATAGATTTGGTCACTTATATTCTGATGGTTTTGTGTTTGCTACATTCCGACAGAATGGACTTATTATTTTTCCGATAGTTTAAGTTTTTAAGTTTTATAAAGTTTTAAGTTTCAAGTTCATTACGTTTTAATTTCTAAAAATTGCACGCTTCCCGAAATCTCTATTTTTACCAAGTGTTTTTCTAGTAATTTTTAGTTAATTTTTTAAAGCTTTATTTTTTTCTCAACGACATTTATTTGCTTTTAGTTTAAAAACAGATAATTCACCAACCCAAATTATTTTCCACCAAGAACGACTGAGTCGCACTAATCAACGGTTATCAATTCGAAAAGATCAGATTCAACGAATTTACATAACTAAGTGAAAACAAAGTTATTATTCACCCTGATTTATGGGGTCCTTATAAGGTGACATGTCACACTGGCCATAGATACTTTCTGACCATTGTGAATGATTTTACCAGAGCTGTTTGGGTATATTTCATTAAGTCCAAGGATGAAGTGGTCACTTTTATTGATGTGTTTTATAAAATGATTAAAAATCGGTTTAAAAGAAACATTAAAGTTTTTAGAAGTGATAATGGTACTGAATTTGTTAACCAAACTTTCAACAAGTTTTGTAACAACAATGGCATACTTCATCAAACTTCATGTGCTTATACCCCACAGCAAAATAGGGTGGCTGAAAGGAAACATAGACACCTTTTAAATGTGGCTAGGTGTCTTATGTTTCAGGGGGGAATACCTTTGAAAAATTGGTCTGAATGCATTCTACCTGCTACATTTCTCATTAACAGATTACCCTCATCTGTGTTAAATGGAAAGTTCCCTTATGAAATGATTTACAATACTTGTCCTAATCTCTCTCTTATCAGAATGTTTGGTTGTTTGTGCTTTGCTACTATTTTGAATAGTCATGATAAGCTGTCTAATAGATTTGAAAAATGTGTTATGATGGGTTATTTTAATTCTCAGAAGGGCTACATGCTTTTTAGTCTTGATATAAATCAGTTCTTTGTCTCTAGAGATGTGAGTTTTTTTTAGTCTATATTTCCTTTTAAGGATTCTGTCTCAAAAAACAAGCATGATGAGCCTAATGTCCCTAGTGTTAGTCAAGATAAAAATATGTTAAACTTTTTTTATTTAGATAACCCTGAGCTACCTAATGATGATGAGAGAGTAACACCTAGTCATAATAGTGACCATGAGTCATAAAGTGAGGGTAGCCACTCTCCCAACCAAGGGAACAATATGGACACTGTTGATTCTCCAAATATTGGAGATGATGCTCAGAACAATGATGATACTGAAGCTGGGTTGGGAAAGGAGGCAACAACACTTAATGAAAACAATGAATCTAAAGGTAACTTGGATCAAAATCCAAGTTCTTCTACTCAGGGTGTTAAAAGGTCTACCAGACCCTCTGTTTTTCCTAAAAACTATAATGATTTTGTGGTTAATTCCAAAGTTAAATATGGTCTTGAAAATTTTGTGGGGTATTCAAAACTTAATCATGAAAACTTCTGTTTTGTCACCCAACTTAACAAAAACACTGAACCAAAAAACTTTTTTGTAGCCTCTCAAAATCCTTATTGGGTTGATGCTATGAATTCTGAACTTACAAGTTGCAGCCCTTCTTGAGAATGATACTTGGGATATTGTTGAACTACCAAAAGGTAGAAAAGCCTTAGGTAGTAAGTAGGTTTGGAAACTTAAGTTTAAGTCTAGTGGTGAAATTGAAAGGTACAAGGCTAGGGTTGTTACCCAAGGTTTTGGTCAAAAAGAAGGGATTGACTTTGATGAAACCTTTGCCCCTATTGTTAAGATGGTCACTGTTAGGTGTTTGCTTAATCTTGCTATTGTGCAATCTTAGCCTGTTTTCCAACTTGATATTAATAATGCCTTTCTTTATGGTGACCTTGATGAGACTGTTTATATGAAACCACCCCAAGGATATCTTCCTGGTGGTGATAACATGGTCTGTAGGCTTAAAAAGTCATTGTATGGGCTTAAACAAACTCCTAGGCAATGGAATGCAAAGCTTACAGCTGTGTTGAGTGAAAATGGTTTTGTTCAAAGTAAATCTGACTATTCTTTGTACACTAAGTCTCTTGGTAATATTTTTCTTGCCTTGCTTGTGTATGTTGATGATATCATTATTACTAGGAACAATGTTGCTGAGATTGAAAAGGTTAAAATGTTTTTAAAAACTAAATTTATGATTAAGGGCTTAGGGAAGTTGAAATACTTTTTGGGTATTGAGGTTGTTGATACTAATTGTGGCATCTGCTTGAATCAAAGGAAGTATGTATTGGACCTTCTTTCTGAGTATGGTATGTTGGCTTGTAAACTTGCTAGCACCCCCTTGATTACTAAACTTACTATATCTAATGAGCCCACTATTGATGACCCCTTGCTTGATAATATTGTTGATTATCAGAGTGATGGGTAAGCTTATTTACTTAACCAATACCAGACCTACATATCTTATGCAGTTCATTGCTTAAGTCAATTTATGCACTCTCCTTTGAAATCTCATCTTAAGACAGCCTTCAAGATATTAAGATATCTCAAAGGTTCTCCAGGTTTAGGCATTCACATTAAGAAGACCTCTGGTATGTTTCTAAATGCTTATTCTAATGCTGCTTGGGCTAAGTGTGTTGTCACTAGAAAATCTGTTAGTGGTTATTGTGTGTTTGTTAACAACAATCTTGTTTCTTGGAAGAGTAAAAAACAAAATACTCTCTCTAAATCTTCCACTGAAGCAGATTATAGAGCTCTTGCTTTAGTTACCAATGAGGTTATCTGGATTCTTAAGGTTTTAAAAGATCTAATATGTGAAAACCTTTTGCCTGTAACTTTGTATTATGACAGTAACTCAGCTATCAAGATAACTGATAATCCAGTTTTTCATGAGAGGACTAAACACTTAGAAATTGACTTACACTTTGTAAGGGAAAAAATTCTAAATGGTGTTGTTAAAACTTGTAAAGTGGATTCTGCTAATCAAATAGCAGATATCCTCGCAAAAGGGTTGGATACATTGCAACACAATGTCCTTGTTGAAAAACTTGGAATGCTTAATCTGTATGAGGTATCTGATTAAGGGGGATGTTAAATTTTAGGACCTATTCAGATACTTCAACTTAACTTCAGGGACTTATTGTGTTCTTTTACATTGTTTCAGTTAAGTGCTTGGATGTCTTATGATGGAAGCTTGTGAGGTGGAGGGCTATTCTTGTCTCCTTGGAAAGATGAAGCCCATGTTGCTGTTATTATTGAAGATACAAAGGACTTCAACGTCTCTTCGTGATTTTGTGTACATACTAGACGCTCCTCTTGTTGACCAGTTATCTGGGTTTTCATCTGTGTGTGTTTTAAGTGTGTTTCTCTCTCGTTTTAAACATGTAACCCATATCATATTTTTGTTCTTTGTCTTTGTAAAAATATTATCATTTAGATAATAGGATCACACCAAATTAGCTGTGGTGATCTCTTTCTAGTGTTTAATCTTTGAACTTATTTTTATTTATGAAAGGTTTGAGTGTGAGTTTCAATCTGGTTTAATTTCATCTTATTAAGTTTTTCTTCAATCCCAAAGCTATAAATATCACTTTTCTCTGTCAACCTGTTTGACGTATAATACCTGCAAGCAAGCCAGTACTCTTATCGTATTTATACCATAAAAAAAACGAGATGAATTCTTAACGTTATATTAATAATCTGTTCTATTAATGTATTTATAATTAAGAGGGTTCTTAGTATGTGATATATTTTTCATGGAATTAGTTTCTTATTGGCTTATAAATTTGTTAGTTAAGATCAAGGATACTCACTCGGGGTCGAGGTACCCAGGGGTGCCGGCAACTACTGTTGAAATATGGGTACCACCTTCCACTGGAAAAGCTTTAGACAACCCGAAGTCAGCTAATTTCGCGTCGAATGTTTCATTCAATAAGATGTTGTTGCACTTGATATCTCTATGGATTATTGGTGGCTTGCAACCATGATGCAGGTACTTTAGCCCTAAAGATAGAACGACTCAGATGGTTTACACTCATAATCATAGAAGCCAAAACTATATTTCTATGGTGTACTGACCATGTGCTGCATCACATCCTATTTGTAGTCTTTCTTCACAATTCAAGAATTGAACACGTATCTGCTGAAGTAATATGTAATTGTTACTTTTACGTATTTGTAATACCTTCATCCACTTTAAACTTATAAGCACAGACAAACTTATGAGTTGTAATCCTTGTCAAGATTAAAATTTTGACAAATACCGGATAGATGCATTTCTAAATTCCCGTTAGACATGTACTCGTAAATGATTCCTTTGTATTATTAGACAATAAAGTACGCCCAAGCCCGGTTTGTGGGTTTAGGGTATTTAGGGTTTTACCACTATATATAGTGGATGAATAATACATAATATTCATGGGAATAACCTAAATTAATATGGTATCAGAGAATAAAGTAGGCCCAAGCCCGGTTTGTGGGTTTAGGGTATTTAGGGTTTTAAGAGAGGATCTGTTTTGGCTGTGATACCATATTAATTTAGGTTATTCCCCATGAATATTATGTATTATTCATCCACTATATATAGTGGTAAAACCCTAAATACCCTAAACCCACAAACCGGGTTTGGGCCTACTTTATTGTCTAATAAATAATACATAATATTCATGGGGTTTTAATCATTCTAACATGGTATCAGGCCATACCCGATCCTTAAACCCTAACATTCTCAATCAAACACTATACCATCACCGATCTATTAAAAAAATAAAAAAATAAAAAAGAAATCGCCCGCAACCTAAAACAGGCAGCCGCCACAACGATCGTACAACAAGAAGCTTTTGGATTCTGGGATTTTGGCTCGGTCATTAATTTTGTGCATGCTCACAAAATAATGATACTTTTCCGAGAATACAATTGGTGTTATGTAAGCTACGGTCATGCAAGTAAGGTTAAAACAATATGAGATCCAATGAATATCAAGGAGAAGCATGAAAAAGTAGATTGTGGGTCTCAGTATTCCTCGGTATCCATGTTTCTTCGTGTGGTTTCGTCATATTTGCTACTTTATCAAAGAAAATTTTTTAAAAAATAGTTAGTTTTTGTTTTAATTGTTAGTTATGTTTTTGTTTTAATTGTTTTCTTTAGTCGAATCTAGGGTATCAAGCCCCGAGACGACTTGGTTTTCGACCGATAGATATAGGTTGAGTCTGCCATGTTTCGCAGATAGATATACCTTGAGTCCTCCGCGTTCTGGCCGATAGATATAGGTTGAGTCTGCCGTGTTTCGCAGATAGATATACCTTGAGTCCGCCGCGTTTCGGTCGATAGATATAGGTTGAGTCTGTTATCGTTGACAGATAGATATACCTTGAGTCTGCCGCATTTTTTTTTATTTAGTTTTTTTAGTGATTTCCGCTATCCGCTGCTACGATATGTTTTTATTATGTTTTGTTTTTCTTTCTAGTTTACTTCTCCAATCCAAGCTTTCGCGATTTCGCCGTTGGGGAGTATTAGACAATAAAGTGGGCCCAAGCCCGGTTTGTGGGTTTAGGGTATTTAGGGTTTTACCACTATATATAGTGGATGAATAATACATAATATTCATGGGGAATAACCTAAATTAATATGTATTGGCCTTCATTGCAATACCCAACCAGAGAAGTTATGTTTTTATGATGAATGCTCAAGAGAAGAGTAGCCTGAACATAAAGGACACAAAAAATTAGTGTGTACACATTTCCTTGTTCCTGGTTTTGTTTCTAAGCATTTGATGAAAGTTTCGGTCTTGAGCAGCGAGTACTCAAAAGGTTACATTAAGCCCAACTAATATTCAAAACAACAGTCAAATGTCAAATTCGCATGCACCTTTATCTATTCACATACACAAACACTCAGGGTGTGGGAAGAAGATAAGTTACCTCAGACTGAAATTCCTTGTTTCCTTGTTCTGTGAATTTAGAAAGCATTTTAACAGCAACTTGTGTATCACCAATATGCCCATGGTAAACTCTTCCAGATCCTCCTTCTCTGATAACAACACTAAAGTTGTCTGTGATAATTTGCACTTCCGAGTATGTGTACATCTGTTTTCTTATTTTCAGCTCCGAGCCTGCTTTTGTTTTGCCTGCATGGATTGATTCAGTTACTGAACGTGCATGAATTATGCAAGGCTTCATACTTGTGCATTACGAAAAGGATATTCAATGAAAGAGTAATTCTACTCAATTCTCATATCGTGAGACATTTTTTTTTCTAATGATCCATGTGATGGTGAGTGCAGTCAAGATCACAAAGAGTGAAGCAACTGGTGCTACTACTGGAAGAATAATTTTACCCTTCTTAGAACTTGCATCACCACCCGAATTTTCTACATCGTAACTGGTTAGGGAAATACATATTAGTTTCAAAATAAATTTATACTGCTATCTAGCTTCCTTGATGACGTCGGTAGCAAACCTCAGTGATAACAATCCCATGTTTGACTTTTCAAGGAGCTCTGCTGGAATTAGCCCGATGAAACAGTTTCCTTTTAGATTGCTGTTAAAAATAGTAAGTAGTGAGTGTTTTATTGTTGGACGAATAACATATGAAGACTTGTAATAGATTTAGTATTTGTAAAACATACGTTTATGTATAAGAAGAAATCCTGACCACAAATTCCACAAAAGAAGGAGTATTTTAAGGGGAGATGCATCTGACTTTGTAGGTGCATCTGAAATATGTGGCTGTTGTTTCTTCTCATTCTTCTCATTTTACTTAATCTTCTTATTTGATCCTAACTCTTTGTACTGTATCATTATCTGTATTTGTAATCAGTAGAAGGCCCAACCCAAAACAAACAGAAGGGTGCAGGCCCATTAGGTTTAGGAACGGGTGTTTGTTAGATAACTATTTTTGTTAAACGTTATACCGTTTAACAAACAAAACAGACACACCCTTTCATTCAGTATATAAAGATTAGGATCCTGTAAAACTCTTTAACGTGAATCAAAGTTACTGCTTTAATATATATCGTGACTTGTGTTTATACTTGTCCTATCGCTATTCCCACTGCTATACATTTATCCCACTGCCTACACAAATCATGTCAAACACAAAACCTTTTCCTGGTTTTAGATGGCCGCCAAGGGGCAGACGCCCTGCCATACACAATATCTGGTATCAGAGCAAACGCTCTGGGGAAAACCAAGGAAAAGTTTCTGACTTGGAATTAATTAGAAGACAAACAAGAAGAGAAAAGGAGTACAAGATAAATCGGTGTGTTATGCAGATAACGCGAAGTTGTAAGGAGATGCTGAAAGAGAAGTTGCAGGAAATTGAGGCGTTTAATTCCTCAATCGACAAAGGCGAGAGAAAGGGCATTCGTTGTTTTTACTGCAAAACAATTGGACATCGAATGAATGTGTGCCCAACTATGGCAGAAGATAAAAAACACCATACTCTCGGGAAGATGGAAGATCCAAACAAGGCTGACCCAGTCGATGATGATGAACAAGTCACCATCTGTTTCATTTGTAAAGGCGCAGGCCACAACAAAAGGACTGCCCCCAAAAACAGCCCGTACCATATACACTCAAGTATCCAGAATCAATCCACATGCCCACTGACGGAATTCTCAAGGGATCCGATGAAGGTACTTGGAACGACTATTGGTACATCAGTAAGACTTCCCAAAACCATTATTGCTCAAATCTTAAATTATTTCGCAACATCTTTGAAGAATTCTTAGTAACCAAATACGAACCCATTAAGCAATTCTTATTTACATACGGGATAGGAGAAGTATTGTTAGAAAACACCTTTCAACCCTACTTGATACCCGGGGTTTGTTACGCCCCAGAAATTACTCTAAATATCCTCTCACACGACCTTTTAAGAAAACAAGGTTTCGAAATAATAGAAGAAGGGGATAGGATTAGACTTGAGTACATGTTCAAGAGGATAAAAGGGAACAACTTGAATTTAGATTCTTTGAAGAAAAAACAAGACGATTTTTTGGAAAACTATTTTGTGAGTGTGGAGAGAAGTCTTGAAGAATGGTCGAATCAGACCCAACAGAAAACTACTCAATCCGTGATCTTGTTTCGTTCTTAGACTTAATCAAAGATGATAAAATAGTTACCACAGATTGGGGATATTTTAGGGAGCGTTTCATGAGTTATTATACATGGTTTTATACACGTTATCTCAAGAAAGAAACCCCTAGCCCCCTACCATCGACCATACTTGGCACAACCGTCCATTTGTTTGATCTTTACAAGATCATGGACTGTATGGGTGGATACCTTAGCGTCCAATTCTGTCACGAATTTGGAGCAATTGCTGAAATCCTAGGCCTCGAACGCAAAGATGGAGATGTAATCAAGGAATTGTATACTTCATACTTGGAAGTTTTCATTTCCTACTACAAGACGGCAAGGGTCCCTACTATGAAAGTAGAAGAAGACAAGGATCTTAGCCCTTACCCAATGAACTGAGGTAAGCACGAAGACTCTTCGACCGGTCTCAAAGGAAAGGAAACAGTTGAACACTTTGGAATAGTGTTGGAAGACGAGGGCCACGTTTGCAAGAAGGAACACCCCGAAAACTACAATAAGTATGCACCGCTCTCAACTATAGATGATTCAAGTTTAGGAACAAGCGATGACTTCATTGTTATCACTTGAAGACAGGAAAGAAGATTACAAGCCGTACCATAAGCCCTTCATATATTAGGGGGAATTTGTTGGACGAATAACATATGAAGACTTATAATAGATTTAGTATTTGTAAAACATACGTTTATGTATTTGTACTGTATCATTATCTGTATTTGTAATCAGTAGAAGGCCCAACCCAAAACAAACAGAAGGGTGCAGGCCCATTAGGTTTAGGAACGGGTGTTTGTTAGATAACTGTTAAACGTTATACCGTTTAACAAACAAAACAGACACACCCTTTCATTCAGTATATATAGATTAGGATCCTGTAAAACTCTTTAACGTTGAATCAAAGTTACTGCTTTAATATATATCGTGTCTTGTGTTTATACTTGTCCTATCGCTATTCCCACTGCTATACATTTATCCCACTGCCTACACAAATCATGTCAAACACAAAACCTTTTCCTGGTTTTAGATGGCCGCCAAGGGGCAGACGCCCTGCCATACACAATATTTATTCCATGTAACTGAACTTATTATTCTGGTTTAACCGGAAGATAACTTACAGAACTTTCAGGAAACTCAGTCCGGCAATAAATTTTGGCACTGATCCGGTTAAGGTATTATTGGACAAATCCCTGAAAAAAAACCCGGAGAAAATAGGACAAACATTTATGTATCTCCTCAAATTATTAACTCACAAGGTATGTAGCTTTGTGAGATTCGCTAATCCAGGATATATTTCTCCGTTCAGTCCACTAGCAGACAAGTTCCTGATTTCAGATTGTCAAGTAAACTGTGAATAATTTGTTGTGAGCAGAAAAAGAAGTTTCAAACGTGGGGTTCTTTGAAATTATATACTTACAACAAGGTGATCCTATGAGACTCTGTATCATTGTAGCTGCATCCAATTCCATCCCAACCATCTTCTTTTGGAGAACATGGATCTCCTTGCCAACTAATATCCATTATACAAAAAACAGATAGGAGTCGATTAAGGTATCTAAGATTGTACTGAGATACTTGTGAGTCGCATTATTAGTATTTAAACTCACTTTGTTATAATTTACATGATGAATTTTAAAAGGTTGGTCACTATGGGAATAGTCGGCTCGCAATATCGACTCGAAAACCCATGTAACCCAAAAAAGAATGGATTCTACACTTACCATCTCGATCATCTGTTTGCCTTTGTGGAAGCTGCTTTAGAGTATAAAGCTCGAGAGCATTGATTATTGGAAGAAGGGTTGAATTTTCTGTTTTGTTTATTTCGAGTTTGTACGTGGGTGCTGTGTTTAAAGGTTCTACGAAATAAAGAACGTTAGTTGTGTGATATTGTGGAGAGAAAGGTCCATATATGAGGTTCCCATTCAAGTACATATTGAACTCTCTGATCTGGTTATCTTCCAGTAATTCAATTTCGGCAAAATACGTGTAAATGAAATAGTTATCAGTGGCATTCTTTGGCTCCCACCCTATATGAATTGAATTGGATGGATACATAGGCGTGATGGCACTACTCATGACGGCTGACGGTGGGGAAAAGTTTGTTGCATTAGGTGCTGGAGAAACAGTATCATTAGTGCTTAAGACGGTGACATCACGAAAAAGAAGTTTATTCCATAGTCGATCATACTTGTCATCTTTAAACCTAAGGCAAACAATCAACATAAGTGAGTTAGTACAATAGAAATTATGTTTTTGTAAATATAACCATATGAAAAGAGTTGCGACTGTCAGCTGTGGAAAATTCTGTTAGCCCTGACCTGACTGATATATAACGGTTTTGAAAAGTTTTGCGTGCGTGAAGATATAATGCTCCAAAGCTAGTTTCTAAATATATGTTGTTCCCTAAAAGCCGCAGTTCTATCGCTGATATGAAAGGTGTCCCGTGATCTGTATTTACAAGACAAACATGAATGTAATCTGATGATAAGATAAGAATGATCTCCTTGTCTAGTATATCAGTCGACGAATTAAACGTCACTGTATCCAAGTAATCAGGTCCAAGATAAACATCAAATTCTGGAAATTTATCCTTGAAGTCATAATTCCCATACATAAACCTTGCTCTTATGAGATACCGATTACCCTTTCCTTGTGTTGGTTTTAGGGTATAGCAGTTTCTAGTGTTTTCAGGAAAACTTCTGAGGGTGGTAAGCTGGGCAAAATCTGCATAAATGTTGTTTATTGGCATTATGTTATGGCTTTCGCCACTGTCTATGAAATCAGCATCTGATACATAATTTATGCCTGTTATGTTATCAATGTAGGTTGAGCCTTTGTCAATCCCACAGTCGATGCTTATGAAACCTGCAATGGGAAGTTTGTCAAGAGATTTGATAAAGATACATGATGACTGTATTTAAAATGATTAGGCGTAAGTACCTGATTGATCATCCTGAGCACGGATCAATCCTATTGCATAAAATAAACCAAGGAAGAACAAATTTGGAAGAAACCCTTTGGACATCTTCATATTTTACCAACTTATTCTTTTCAAGACTCTAGCTAGACATGGCATCATCTTATACATTCTTTCAAAAAAAATCCTACTTTGTTAATTAGTATTCTAGTATTAGTAGCACGATTGTTGTATAGTGGGGATTTAATAACTAACATAAACACTTCACCTGGTTTGACGCTAATATTTTTTTCCTTGTAGGTCTTAACTTGCCAATATTATTCGAGTTGGAGACTTCGCGCTATCAACAGCTGAAGTCAGCCAGGTTGGTTTTACATCTTTAATTAATATTTAGTATATTGAAACAATCTTCAATTTCTTTGTGTTATATTCAGTTTTAGTCTTCTCCAAATCTGATGTCTGATATGTCTAAAATTCTTGATCCTTGTACTTCTTCAGTAATTTATTCATCTCTTACCTTTAGTAATTTTTTCGAGTAACTTAGGGTTCTTTTACCTGTTTTAACATGGCCTCGCTCAGTTTCCTATAGGGTGGTTATATATGCATCTCTTTCACTTTTAATGTTCAAAAACTTAGTTGATTAAACATTCGAAAGTCAAATATGGCTTTTGGTTTGCATCAAAGATTTGGATTAGTTTACGATCTGATAAGTTTTTGACTTCGTGGTTAACATGAATATTTGAGATTTCTTAGTATGATACAAGAGTTTAATAAAACCACTAGGCTAACAAAAACAATAGACCTGGTTGGGTTTATGACTGGAATCTTTTACTAAAATAAGAGGTAACACAGATTTTTGAAGTACAATACTAAAGCTGTATTATTATGTCACCTTCTTGGTAACTACTAGTACTAAATTTGTGATAACCCCATAACTTGAACTTCTGCTACATATATCAGCTAAGGAAGTAGGAACTTCTATCATTACACATCTTAGATTGATAGTCACAATTGTCTTTTTTGGGTAAGCATGGTTCCGGCCTTTTGGCCGACTATGCAGTTTGAACTAACCATCATACAGTTACAAACCGGGTAAAGCCCTCCCTTTTGGGGAGGTTGCCGGACCACTTCAGGGTTGTTTGCGCCGGCAGGAACTCAATTTGAGATCTCTCACATGTTACTGATGATAGTTAGAAACCCTTTGCCACTAGGCCACCCACATGTTACATGTTAGGAAGTAGAGAAAATGTTTGCTTGCGACTCCATTTGTTGACTTGCATAAGTTTTAAATTTTCGTTGTGAAATTATATTGTTGTCATATACTCATGTAGGTAATTGGCATTGGAGACCAGAAAATGGCATTTAAAATTTGGATTTTTTTTCTTGTCTTTGGCTTCCACTACAAAAAATGCAAGCCTTCTGATGACGTATAGTCCCCAGCCGGGTCATGAACCCAGCCCACGGGTACTACCCGTATCCGGCCCATCACAGATGGGTGGGAATAATGTCATTTGAGCTTATGGGCTTGGATGAACAGTAACCGCACACATGTGTGCGGCCCACGGCCCGGCATGACCGGTACAGGGTTAGACAGAATCATATTCTATCTCTGAATAGGATTCACCCAAAGAAGAGGATATTCACTCACCATAATTAGAAGATAACAATCAATCTAATTCTGGTGCTTATTCTTTCCTTGGGGCCGAAGCATCAGTGACAGCCCATTAGGGTTTCACTGCCTATAAAAGGAACCCTCAAGGGTTCCACAAAGGTATTACGTTCTATATACTCTCAAATCCTATAAACCCTAACCAATTACTTACTCTCACGCCGGAGTCTAATCGTGGGAAACATTCCCACGGTAAGTCTAACGCGTGTTGTTTAGTGTGCAGGATCCCAACCATACAGTTCACTTGGTGCAGGAGCCGGAGCCCAGCCTACCCGAATTAAGCCTAATTCGGGTCAAGCAAGGATCACCCAACTTTTGCATCAACAAGTTGGCGCCATCCGTGGGACCCATTACACTAAGCTAGAGCAAAATCTCATCTTGAACTCTCAATGACGAAGGGGCATCCGCAAGCTAATCCCAGGAACATAAATCCTGGAAATCGGAAGTCCCAAGGGGAAGGGATACTCATCCCCAATCAATCCCCTAGCCGTCCAACGGGCGGACAAAACAACCGCAGTGGTTTTCAGTCTATGGGAGTGACGAGCACGATCTCCATGACTCCTCCACCTACTTCGACCCTGGACAACCCTGACCCAGGGAGTGCGCCTAATCCCCCTAACAAGGAGCCGCGCAGACCGTCGATAGAGGAAGAAGTAGAAGTCCAACCACTCAGCGAGGAAGATCTCACTCGAGTTCTCACGCAGAACTTTGATAGGATCATCCCAGGGATTGCATCAAGGTTGAATCTAGGAAGGAACCTCCAATCTAGACTCAACTTTGGCAATGCCGGACCAAGCACCTCTTCCCAAAATCAGAGGAAAAGGAAGACCCGGCCTCAGGAGCAGAGCCTCTTCGAGGAAACTCCCCAACCCAGGAATGTGTTTGAGCGCATAGGAGATCGCCTCATGCAAGAACTAACGCAGTCTCGGGAAGGGGGAGAGAACTCCGACGGTTCACCCGAGCGACCAGATCTGGAACTAACCAGAGCCACTCGCCGCACAAGTGTGTGGGATAGGATGAACACTAGGAAGAAGGATCCTGGCTCTTCTCAAAAGAGCGGTCCCCACCCAAGAGATGGGGCACCACCTCCTTCTCCAGATCCATCAGGAGAGGACTCGGATGACCATCCGCCCAAGCGTCACCGACCTAGGCGTACCCCTCCACCACCACCAAATAATGATGAGTATTATGGTGGCCCCTATTATCGAGATGCAGAAGCGGAGGATCTTTCCCGTCCGTGGTGTGACCCGTGGGAAGACCCTAGGCTCACCCGTCCATGGGCGGATCCCAGGGAAGATCCTTTTACTATCCGCATACGGAATTACTCCGAGGACACAAAACGTCGCATGCCGGCGTGTGTCAAGACTTATGATGGAACTGGTGATCCGGATGATCACCTCAAAATATTTGATACGCAGGCTAAGATCGAGCGATGGCCCATGCCTATATGGTGCCAAATGTTCAATTCAACCTTGATCGGCAATGCTCGTGACTGGTTTGAGGGACTCCCTCCGCGAAGTATTGATAGCTTCACTGAACTACGCACTGCGTTCAAGAATAATTATACTCAGCGGAAGAAGTATAATAGGGATCCGGTCTCATTGGAAACTGTCAAGCAACGGCCGGGGGAGTCTATAGAAGCTTTCACTGAACGCTTCAACGACGAGTGCACACACACAAAAACAATGCCGGAACTCCTGAAAATTTCCGACTACATGCATGCCATAACAGACAGGGAATTAATCAGGCGTCTCAATGACAAGCGTCCGGAGAGGTATGATGACCTCATGGAAAGGGTCAGAAACTTCATAGAGGGAGAAACAGCGGTTGCCGCGGCCTACTCTTTAAACGGAAACGGCTACCGATCGAACGATCAGTCCAGGAGACAGTCGGGCGGTCAAAGCAACCAGAACAATAGTAAGGGCTCAAATTACAAGAGCCAAAACAAAGTAGGACGCTCGGACGATAAGTTTACCCCTCTAAAGATGTCCTACCGGGAGATCTTGCTGACGGAAGGGGCAAATTTTCCGAGGCCTCCCCCAATGAAGACTCTGCTGGACCGTCGCCAAGGAAATCGTTTCTGTGAGTTCCATAACGACAAGGGCCATGGCACGGAGGAGTGTATCCAGCTCAAGAAGCATATTGAGTCACTGATCAAATCAGGTAAACTCAAGCATTTGGTTAAGGATTGGAAGGATGGAAAAGACAACAAGAAGTATGGCAAGAAGGATCCCCAAAAGGACAAACCTTCGACCATATACATGATCCAATCCAGACAACGCCGCACGAGGCAGAAAATTGGTCAAAAATTTTCATGCGGCAGGGAAATCTCATTCCCTCCCATCACAGCAAGCGATGTGATTGATGCGCCTCTCACTATTGAGATAAGCATTGGAACACATGTATGTGGATGGAGGGTCATCAGCAGAAGTACTATAAGAACACTGTTTTGTGCAGTTACGACCAGAAATAAGAAGCCAATTGGTACCGGACACGGCGTCGCTCATTGGTTTTAGTGGAGACACCATATGGCCGATAGGGCAATTGCGTCTGCTTGTAACCATTGGGAATGAGGAACACTCCACCACTGCGTGGATGAACTTTATGGTGATACGCTCACATTCTCCATACAATGGGATCATAGGCAGACAATGTATTCTGGCCATACGTGCGGTGCCTTCCATGGCACACAGAATGATCAAGTTCCCTGTAGAAGGAGGAATCGTTATCATTTACAACACAATCGTACCAGCATCCAAGTGTCATACCGTGAGAACACCGGTTCCGCTCGTTCCACCCAAGGATGGATCACCACCTCCCAATTGGAGGGTGGCAATCCATCCTGATTATCCGGAACAGGAGGTATCCATAGGAGGAACGCTCTCGGATAGCGGCAAGAGGGCCATGTGCTCTCTCTTAAAAGCAAATTTAGACATATTCGCATGGGAGCCAAAGCACATGACAGGCGTACCACGCGCGATATCAGAACATAAGCTCCAGATCCGCCAGGGGTATCAACCCGTCAAGCAAAAGAAGCGCGGCCAGGCACCTGAACGCAGCCGAGTGATACTGGATGAAGTACGGAAGCTAGTGGACGCGGGTATCATGCGCGAGGTATACTACCACGAGTGGTTATCCAATCCAGTCATGGTCAAAAAACATGACGGAAGCTGGCGCATGTGTGTGGATTTCACGGATCTGAACAAAGCCTGTCCACAGGATTGTTACCTGTTACCGGAGATTGACTGGAAGGTGGAATCTCTATGTGGATATCCCTTTAAGTGCTTCCTATACGCATATAAAGGATACCACCAGATCCAGATGGCGGAGGAGGACGCAGAGAAGACGGCGTTCCATACTAGTCAAGGCGTATATTGTTATACGAAAATGCCGTTTGGACTAAAGAACGCCTGTGCTACATACCAGCGGCTTGTGGACAAAGCCTTTGACTCACAGATAGGCCGCAACCTGGAAGTCTATGTGGATGACTTAGTCATAAAAAGTCATACGGAGGATGCACTTCTCCGAGATGTCCAAGAGACATTTGACACACTGAGGAGGATTAATATGAAGTTAAATCCAAAGAAATGCACGTTTGGGGCAACGGAGGGAATGTTCCTTGGCTATATGATTGATCAAAATGGCATCAAACCTTGCCCAGAGAAAACGGACGCAGTAATACAACTACCATCCCCTCAGACACGGAAAAAGGTGCAATCCTTAAATGGGAAGTTGGCCGGGCTAAATAGGTTCTTATCAAAGTCTGTAGAGAAGTCACTACCCCTATTTAAGACACTCAAGAAGTGCATTAGGAAGGGAGACTTCCGGTGGAAAAAGGAAGTCGAGAAAGCCTTTGGTCAACTCAAGCAGCACCTTGCATCTCTCCCTATGCTAGTAGCTCCCCGGCCAAAGGAGGAGCTCATTATGTATCTCTCAGCCACACATGGAGCAATAAGTGCGGTACTCATGACGGATAGGGATACGGTACAAACTCCGGTCTACTTCATAAGTAGAACATTACAAGGGCCGGAGTTGAATTACTCCTCTATGGAAAAATTGGTTTTGGCACTAGTGTTTGCTACAAAACGGTTGCGCCGATACTTTCAGGCGCACCCAATTGTAGTCATTACTGACCAACCAATAAAACAAGTCATCTCTAGATCGGATGTGACAGGAAGGCTACAAAAATAGAGCATTCTATTGGGGGAGCATAATATATCTTATAGGCCAAGGACGGCTGTTAAAGGCCAGATCTTGGCAAATTTCTTGATAGAGAAGTCGGATGAGGAAGGACCAATCGAAAAACAAGACGAGACTCCAGCAGAACCATGGGTGTTATTTACAGACGGATCTTCGTGTACGGATGGGTCAGGAGCTGGTCTCATCCTCACAAATCCGGAAGGAATAGAGTTTACGTACGCCCTCCGCTTTGAGTTCACAGCCACCAACAACGAGGCGGAATATGAAGCATTAATTGCGGGTTTAAAAATTGCCGCTAGAATGGGAGTCCGCAACCTTGAGGCCTACGTGGACTCACGGCTTGTCGCGAACCACATTCTAGGTGGATATGGGGATAATGAGGATAACATGGTCCGATACTTGGAGAAAGTCAAGTCACTCATCGCGGCTTTCAGCAAGTTTTCTGTCAAGCAGGTACCAAAAGGTGAGAACAAGAAGGCGGACGCTCTTAGCAAGATCGCATCCACAAGCTTCGCCCACTTGTCCAAGCAAGTCTTGGTGGAAATACTCAAGGAAAAGTCTATAACAAAAGGGGAGGTCGCTACTATAGTTGAGGAGGATGGACCTACATGGATGACCCCGATCGTCAACTATTTGACTAGTGAAACCCTTCCGGACGATGAAAAAGCGGCGCGACGCATCAGAAGGAAGTCGCAACACTTCGAACTTCGAGAAGGTATCCTCTATAAGCGCTCTTTCTTGCAGCCGTGGTTGCGGTGTGTTGGACCACGTCAGGCCACTTATGTAATCAGTGAGATACATGAAGGGTTATGCGGCATGCATGCAGGTCCATGATCCGTGGTAGCTCGAGCCCTACGTACAGGATATTATTGGCCTACCATGCATAGGGACGCACGCGACATGATTCGCAAGTGTAGTGATTGCCAAGTGCATAGACCTATGCCGCGACATCCGCAGCAGGAGCTTACACCTATTACATCCCCATGGCCATTCTATAAGTGGGGAATCGACATCGCAGGACCATTTCCTATGGCTGCGGGGGGGAGTTAAGTTCTTGATTGTCGCAATGGACTACTTTACACGATGGATAGAGGCCAAGGCAGTCAAATCCATCACAGGCAAACAAGTTAAAAAATTTGTTTGGGAGAACATTGTGTGCCGTTTTGGCTTACCAGGAGAAATCATCTCGGACAACGGTAAACAGTTCGCGGATAATCCATTCAAGGACTGGTGCACATCATTAAATATCAAACAGCGCTTCGCGTCTGTTAAGCACCCGCAGACAAATGGCCTTGTGGAACGAGCAAATAGAAGCTTGGGAAACGGCATCAAGGCACGCTTGGAGGAACGAAGTGCCAAATGGGTGGATGAACTACCACATGTTCTATGGGCGCATAGGACTATGATCAAAACAACCAACGGGGACACTCCATTCGCATTGGCCTACGGCACTGAAGCTGTTATACCAGCGGAAATTAGAATGCCTACCATTCGCACAGCGGAGGTTAACGTCGTCACGAACGACGAGCAACTACGAATCAACTTGGATTTATTGGTAGAAAAAAGGGAGGTAGCAGCCATCAATGAGGCTAAGTCCAAGGCTAAAATGAAGGCTTATTATGACGCCAAGGTTAAAGGTGTTTCTTTTCGACCGGGAGATTATGTCTACCGTGCTAACGAAGCAAGTCGAGTGGAGAATACAGGAAAGCTGGGCCCTAAGTGGGAAGGACCGTATGAGGTCACGGAAGCCTTAGGACGAGGCGCGTACAAGTTACGTGACATGGATGGCCGCGATCTGGAACGCACATGGAACATCTCCAATCTCAAAAGGCGATATCTTTGAAAGCTACGGCTTCCGCATGGGTACTTCGCTATATGTGGCTTTAATGAAATCCATGCACTCTATCTGTTTTGTTTCTTATGTTTTTTCTAGGTTCCTTTTTGTTCTTTAGGACTTATCATTCCTTTTAAAAAATGTAAACGTTCTAATGAAATGCCGTGGTACCTAGCTAGCTCCACGGCTTGTTTTGTGCAAATTATCTTTTAGGATTTTGTTATAGTCGTGTGAATTTAATTATTATTATAATGTGTCATACCTTATTCATATGCATTCATTCAATACCGTACATGTACAATACGCCTCCACGTGGGGTAAGAGGATTAAGTGAACCTAATAATTCAACTTGTCACATAAGAGGGATGCAACCCCAGTGACGCGGATCACGTATCCTTACTAGACACCTTATCCACAAGACGTTGTGATAAGTTTCCATATGTCGCGCTCACGAAGTTCTTTGCATAGTAAAGACGCACGCCGCACGTCTAGTAAAGTATAGACTTTGTTATATTTTGGGTAAGACGTGACATGTCATGCGACACAGATACATGATATCTAAAAATATAAACAACTTTCCAAAAACATCAAAATTGCCGTGCCTCCGCACGGACTTATACATAGCAAAACAAATGTCTACAATCATAAGGTACCGTGGACATCCACGGACAAATGTTTAAAGGTTACAAACCAAATTGTCTGAAATATATAACAAATTAGGGGCACCCTACATGGGGGGAGAAACTTACCTATCTCCACTTGTTCTTCAGCCAGGCAAGGCAATCTCTCACAACGTTTCCTCCGCTTCAAGGCTTGAGCCGCATTCCTCTCCAGCACCCCGCTTAAAGGTTCTTCATCAAGTACGATCCTGGTCACGTCCTCATAGATAGGGAGTGTAAGGTGGCTGGGCGAGGGAGTGAAGGAAGCACGGGAATGACCCTCATCTTGAGAGAACGCACCAAGACTAAGCTTTTCCATGATCTCCATGTTTGATGCATCCTTTGTGGCTTCCATCTCGGCCAAGAATGGGTAATGTAGATCTCGCATTGCGGCCATGGAAGCAGACATCTTGTTAGCAGCTTCAGGATTAAAGAAAGCATGCCTGGTGAAGTTCTCCTTTTTCTGGATTAGCTCTACGGCCTTGACCATTCCTTCATGGCAGCAGTGATCAATGCCATCTGACACAAGGCTCGCAAACTGTTGTACAAATTTAGGGGCTTCCAACACCTTGGTAACGGCCAGACGTGCCCCATGTCCCACCATCCACCTGCGGCCGGCAATGGCTGCTAGTAGTTGGGGGCATAACACGTCGTCGCGTTCGGCGGTAAGGGCATCTATTATCACATCTTTTTGGGCGGACTCCTCCCTTAGCTCCTTGGTCATAACCCTCTCGTAAGCAAGCTCCTCTTGTACCTTTTCCACCCTTTGGATTGTCATCTGGGCATCCTCAAGTTTTTTGGTAAGCACGGATACTTGGCTGGAGGAGGACTTGGCAGACACCTCTGCTGCGGTCACCTATATGAGAAAGATTACTTGTTAGATTATGATTCTTATGGAATAAGAGTGATGCGTCGCGGATACGTACCTTGGTTGTCGCGGCATCAAGTTTTGCCTCGAGCTCGGCCACCTGTTGGTCATAAGCATTAGCGTGGGCTGATTGTTCCTTCACGGTCGCCTCGGCACTAGCAAGTTGGGATTGGAGGGCAGCAATTTGAGCTTCATTCTCCTCGATCATCCTCTCCCTCCGTCCAACTTTCCTCTTGAGGGACTCCACATGCCCTAGTGCGGCTTCGAATCTCACTCTCATCGAAGTGCCCATTGCCATTTGATGCACCATGGCGCCGTTGTACTCATCCACCAGGTCAGCATGGCTTAGTACATTCACGTCTCGTACCAAACCTGGTGGGATGCAGTTATTGAGGTACTCACGGCACTCCTCGGCTTCCCTTATTCGTGACGCGGTGGTAATATTCCAAACAGGATTGAACGATTGAGGGGGGCCGGATGTTGGGGGTCTTGGGAGGCTGTGGGGGTACCTTCTTCGAATACAGGACCGGATCTTGTGGCGGCCGTATGAAGCATAGGGTCTCTCTCCACTTCCTTCTCTTTTCCCTTCTCCTTTTGGGCATCAGGGGGAGGCATGGCACCAGTTTGTTCATTCCTACAAAAAAAACATTTGGATACATATCAAGTATTGATTAAAGGAAATTCGTGGCTCTTACTTAGCAAGATGAAGCCTTACATGTTATTTCCTGTTAGTTCTGATGCAGTCGGGGGAATCTGAGTAACTGGATCCACATGTGCAGCCCGGACCGTCTCGGAGGCCTGGGTGGTGCTCCCAACAGATTGATATAGGGGGTGTTCCTCGCGTAGCTTTTTGGCGGGGGCATTATGTTCGCCAACATCGGCCGGAGCGACTCTTCTTACCCGCTTATTTTTTCTGCGGGTACGCTTAGCGACGGGCTGAGCTGCTGCTTCTTCAACCTCCTCTTCAACTTCTTTTGCGGCTTCCTCGTCTTCCTCTTCATTGACTTGCTGCACCTCCTCCTCGTCGTCGCCCAGCATCTGGCGAAGGCTGGAGGTGGTCCTCTCAATATTGTCTCCTTGCTCTTCCCCATGTGCGGGAGTGGCAGTCTTAGGTGGCGAGGAGGGCCCGGCTCCTCCTTCGAGCATCCTATTATTACCATCCTCGTTGGAAAAATCGACGGGGGTTCTCAAGAGAGTTGTTTCTTCTTCGTCCGAGTGGGGGTCCGGCACGGCTTCCAGAGCAACCGTCACGTTTCGGGTATGCTCAAGGAGGGGTAATTTGTTCTCACGTCTGGGACGAGATCCCTCTGGTACGAGCTCTGGGTCGCCTTGACGTAAGAGTCCAAAGAAGTTCATTTCTGCCACAATCAACAAAATATATTAGGCATTACAAAATAATTGAATGCACTTTTTGGTATGCGGATGCTAACCTACCTTCACCCTGCCTTCTCCAAAACACAGGATATCTGTTGGACGAGCCGAAATAGTTGCGGCCAATCCCTAGCAAACAGAGGAATGATTCGGGGAGGTTTCTATGGAATCCTGTTATGTTCAGATCTATTTCTCGGGAATGTTGGAGGTTATAGGTACTAACGTGCGGCAAGGGGTCGTGGGATAACCTATGTTTGAAGGCATAATCGGCCGGCCACACTATCGAGTCAATGAAAAAGTAATGGCCGTACCAGTTTTTCGATGAGTCCATGGGCTTATTATGGGACTGGGGGCTGTTGGGAGATCGTTTCTTAAAAGATAGTCAACCATTTACTATACTGGGGGTGTAAAATAGCCGGAATAGTTCCACGGTTGGGGGGATTCTTCTAGCACGGCAAAGAATATCGAATTGACTTATCTTACATGCGCCTATACAGTGAAGCTGACTAATATGTACATCATAATATCCTAATAGATCTATGAGGAAACGGGTAAACGGAATGCGGTAGTTGGCCGCATCAAAAAGGCGAGTGTATAGGCCAATTTTACCCTGCGGAGCCTCAGTTATGAGGTCTCCGGCGCCAGGGAGTGAGGGGTGTAGGTTGGTAGGGATGAAGTAATTGGTACAAAAGTGATCTAGTTGCTCCTGGATCATTACATTAAGCACGGATCCAATTGTGGGGTTGTTTCTTTGGGCCATTACTGAATAAAAAGGTAAGGACGTGGTATTCTAACCTGCGGAGGAAGGGATCCGTGCGTGATTAAGTGAAGCTAAGAAGAAAAGCTTTAATGGCAGAAATGGAGATAAGAACTGTGTGTTTCACACAGCCGTAGGGGTGGCTTATTTATAGGGTTGCCTTGTGGGTCATGGTCTGTTGGATGCGTGACACGTGTTTGCCACTATCCTTAATCGTGTGGTTAGGGTGCAAGTGGCAAGAGAAACGTCAGGTGGGACCCACGGGTCACTTCTGACTCAAACGTTTACGCTGCTCGAGGTTCTGACTGTTTGCACTTTGTTAGTCAAAGTGGCAGGTGAACAGTTATTTATGTCGGGTTATGCGGTCTTACGTAAGACCCAAATTCAATGCTACATTTAATTTGTCTCAGTCGTCACGTGCGGCTGAGATATTAATGGAATAAATTCATAAATCAGGTTGCCACGTGCGGCCGAAACGAATTCTTGGACAATTTATCATTCCCTAAAGATCTGTCTTGGTACGTCCAGGGAGCATCTTGATAGTCTAGAGGTTACGCCTACGGCTGTAACAACTAGACTGGGGGGACATGATGACGTATAGTCCCCAGCCGGGTCATGAACCCGGCCCACGGGTACTACCCGTATCCGGCCCATCGCAAATGGGTGGGAATAATGTCATTTGAGCTTATGGGCTTGGATGAACAGTAACCGCACACATGTGTGCGGCCCACGGCCCAGCATGACCGGTACAGGGTTAGACAGAATCATATTCTATCTCTGAATAGGATTCTCCCCAAAGAAGAGGATATGCACTCACCATAATTAGAAGATAACAATCAATCTAATTATGGTGCTTATCCTTTCCTTGGGGCCGAAGCATCAGTGACAGCCCATTAGGGTTTCACTGCCTATAAAAGGAACCCCCAAGGGTTCCACAAAGGTATTACGTTCTATATACTCTCAACTCCTATAAACCCTAACCGATTACTTACTCTCACGCTGGAGTCTAATCGTGGGAAACATTCCCACGGTAAGTCTAACGTGTGTTGTTTAGTGTACAGGATCCCAACCATACAGTTCACTTGGTGCAGGAGCCGGAGCCCAGCCTACCCGAATTAAGCCTAATTCGGGTCAAGCAAGGATCACCCAACTTTTGCATCAACACCTTCCCCGGCTAATTTTCGAGGGTTTCCCTGGCGACATGTCGCTAGGGAAACCGTATCCCTGGCGACATGTCGTCAGGGAAAAATCGCCAAAGAAAGCTGGTGCGGGAAATTATCCCTGGCGAAATTTTCGGTTTTCCCTGGCGACTTAGTGGGCCCCGCAGCCCTTGGGTTCAAAAACTAGTGCCACGCTGGATTTGGTGCGGGAAAGTTTCCCTGGCGACATATGTCGCCAGGGAAACTTTGGGTGATTAACAAACTTAAGTAAATCTGCTGCTTAATCCTCACTTTCCCCTGGCGACATGTCGTCAGGGAAACTATTGTTTACGTTGACAAGTCAATGCCTCGCGTTGACAAGTCAACGTTGTGCCAGAGTTTCCCTGGCGACATGTCGCCAGGGAAACTCTGCTGACTTTTCAAAAAGTCAATCCAGCCCCAGGTTTCCCTGGCGACATGGCGCCAGGGAAACTTTGACATTTTTTTTTCAGCCTGCACAGCAGGCTATTTCCAGATTTTTTCTGGAAAAAATCCACCAAAACCTGGGAATACAAATACAAAACCTGGGGATACAAATACAAAAAATCTACCATGAATCTAGTACCAAAACACAATAACATGTAACCTCTCGATCGATTAACTCGATCAATACAAATACATATGTCACAATACTTGAGTACAAAGTTCCTAGTTACACTTATTAAACTTGCAATTCGGGGTTTACAATTATTAAACTTGCATGCTAAGGTAGGAAAAACAAGACATACTAACCATTATTGCCACTACCGCCACTCCCACCGGCGCCACTACCGCTGCCTCCCATGCCACTCTCACCGGCGCCACTACCGCTGCCACTCCTGCCGACGCCACTACCGCTGCCTCACGTGCCACTCCCGCTAGCACCACCCGATAAGAATGCTGAAAACGCATCGGCAAACCTAAAGTCACTTCTCAGAAAGTTAAACACTTGAGACGCTTGTTCCGATCGTGGGTCGACGGTAGGGGAGGAATATATTGAGTCCTTCTCGGCACTATCTGACCGACACCGGGCATGTGGCCTCGCTGCTTTCCGCCTCGGACGATACGGTTATGAACATAAAAATAATAACTGACCTCTATGTTCGCCCAAACCGTCGCCTCAATCTGATCAGGGACATCATTCCAACTTGGGTAGTACAGTAGCACGAGCCTCCTGATACAATCCCTGACGTAATTAGCTAAATGATGAGCATGCGTGTCGTGAGGCCGGAAAGAGACTTCTTCAAAATCTATCGGGACAGCGCCATGCGCTTCAACTACGTACAACAAATCGATACATCGGGTAATGCCCCGATTCTTTCTACCGGCCTCTCTGCCGCCTAAATTTTCTTTTCTTTTTCCTTTGCCTGCAAAAATCAAGTGAGTGACAAAGTAATAAAATATACACATTTAAACATATATATGCACCAAATTTATGATTGTGTTACAATAATACAAATATTCTTACCTTTATTTCTAAATACGGCGAAACAACCGCTGCGGATGTTTGGCGTAGGAGGTTCATCCTCACCACCACCGTCACCACCATGTGATCGTGCAACATCTGCTGACATCTGTACAGGTACAATTAGCATAACATAGACAAATTCATGAACAAAATAATATAAGCATGCACAAATCCAAATACAACACATCCAAATAAATATACAAATTTAAACAATCCACAACAATTAGATTCATTCATTAAAACAAATAAGTGTCTTTTGCAAGTTACAACTAAAGGTCAATCTTCTTCTTCACTTGAATAAACTCTGTCTTCACCATCATCATCATTCACGCGTTCTTCATCACTTAAATCATGAGGGGCGTCTTCATCATCAGTAATACCATCGTCTTCGTCATCAACATCAATGATATTTGGCGGTGCATCAACCTTCGTTTCTTGGCCATCTATATGCAAGGTCACATCACCCAAGTCATTCAAATCAGTGGAAAGTGGTAGATCGGATGAGTTGTCGAAATGTATAATATCAGGAACGACATCTGACACTATGACACCCCTGTTGGAAAACTTTTTATGATTAACATGTTCAACGACCTTCCAGTTAGGTTTGTTCTTATCTTCAATGTAGAAGACTTGTTTGACTTGTGTTGCGAGAATGTATTGATCATCTTTCCAAAACTCAGCTCTTGTGTCGGTGAGTTGAGTCATGTTGTTTCTATAGACTAGACGTTGTTTACGTAATGTGGGGCGAGTGTCGAACCACTTAACTTTGAACAACACAACACTGAACGACAAATAATGAAACACGAGGATCTGTTGAAGCTGACCATAAGCCATTGTGTTCTCAGGGCCAGGCGCACAAATGCCACTGTTTTGAGTTGTATGACGTTCATCGCGACTGTGCACGACATACCTCACACCGTCGACTATGCAAGAGTTTAGTGAGATTGGATGCGGTGATGGTCCATAAGCCAAAGCGAATAACTCGTTGGTTTGGATAACCTCTGGGTCTTTGTCATTGTCTACGTGACGTTGACGGATCTAGGAGGAATAAAGGATTAGGTACATAAAACTATTTATAATAATATTATTTTTTTATAGGTAAGTACACAAGATAAGTCTAAGTTTACCATTTTCCCAAACCACGCGGGGAATTCTTTTTTCGTGTCTTTGTCAGGATATAATCTGAAAAACGTTCATGGTATTAGAATAAGTCGTTATAGTTAAGAAAAAGAAGTTTCAAAATAAAATAAAAACGCGTACCTCTTGAACTCGGAAATATACTTGTCGATTTCAGGACTGTTGTTTAGTACATACCATTCCACTTTCTTGAACTCTTAATAAGGGAACAGAATAAACGAATTTTTCCCAAGCGGGTTACATACCGATCGGAACACCTGAAATTGACACGTTGGGGGAGGGGGGTCCACACGTCAAGACGATTAAATTTAGTGGTAACATCATCCCGAAAATACTTAGAACAGAAAGTCAATGCTTCTTGTGCAACATAACCCTCCGCAATCGAACCTTCTGGCTTAGCATTATTTCGTACATAACCTTTTAGCTCTTTCATGTATCTTTCAAATGGATACATCCACCGGGGCGGATAGGCCCGCCTTCAATGGCCTCATTAGGTAAATGAATAACCAAGTGAACCATAATGTCAAAGAAATCAGGAGGATATATGAGCTCAAGATCGCACAAAATGTCAACCACCTTTTTTACAGCAGTCAACATGTCATCCACCATTAAAGTTGTAGAGCATAGTTGCTTAAATAAGTTACATAGGTCGATCAGTGGTCTTGCAATCTCAGCAGGCAAGTATTCCTAAAGTGCGAAAGGAAGTAAACGTTGCATCATTATATGACAGTCATGAGACTTCATGCCCGTTATATTGGTATCGTTATCGGTCACTTTGTGCTTGAAGTTGGATCCGAACCTCTGGTAGTTTAACACTTTTGATGTACTAACAAAACTTTTTCCCGTTCTCTGGTGTGAAGGAATACGAAGCCTGAGGCTTCTTGCACTTCCCGTTTTTATTTTGGGTGAGCCACAAGCTTTTTCGAATGCCCAACTTTTCCAAGAATTGTCTTGCCTTGACAGTGTCTTTAGATTTGTCATTCATCAACAAAGTGTTCAGGATGGCCTCCAACACATCTTTTTCGATACCATTCTGTCACACCCCACCATGGCGGAATATGGGGCGCGACGTATGGATATCATCACAACAATAGCGTGTCTATAGAGATAACTAAATGATATAAGAAATGTCATAAAATGGTGACACAAATGTCATGACAATATCTCAACAATGCAGGAGTCTAGGTAAGTAGGTAACAGTCCTACCTCTTACCCAAGACAAACAAATAACACAAACAAACAAACAAACATATAGGTGCCAACAGTATCACTTATTAATATAAACAATCAAATAAAACTAAGAAGGAAACGGGGATTCTCCTTCTATATGCAATCCTAAGCTTCTCCCATCCTAGCCACTTATGTTCTCATGCTTAACCATAGTATCACCTGAAAGAGACACTAAAACACGTCAACATAAAGTTGGTGAGAGTCATAGGTTTAGACTCCAACGCTAAAACAGTTATAAGCTGTGAATAACAATCATCAACAAAAGAACATATGGACAATGTGTTACAATTATGTATTAACTGTTAGCCCTATATTTTATATAGTCGAACAAGAATGTAATAGGTCATCTTAGTCGTTAAAAGGTCTTGTATTGTAATAGGTTAGTCGGGAAAACCGGGCTTGGACTTTAAGCTAATATTGTATAAGTTAGGGCCGTAAGCCCAAAACAAAGCCAAGCCCGGCCCAAGATGAAGCCCACAAAGGCCTTAGGCCGTGGCATATATAACCCTCTTCCACATGTGGAAGAGGGTGTTGGTTCATTTCATAAAACACATAGTTTTAGTGTAAACCTTCCAATTCTCTCTCTACTCTCTCTCTCTACTTTTCTCCTCTTTCTCTCTCTAAGAATCTTGTGTTATGGATTAAATAGGAACAACATTTGGTATCAGAGCCTATAGTGGATAGGTGATTGAAGATTCGTGTGTGGTGTTCTTGAATTTTCGTGGCCTTTTTGATCTACATCTCACGTCCAAAAACTTCTTTTTGTGTTTTTTATGGTCTTTTCTTGATACAAATCATCTACATACTAGTATTAGTGATTTGGGTATCTTGGTTTTGGCTAAAACACAAATCTTTTGGATCAAAAGTTGCGAAATTTCTTCTTGTTCTTCATTCCGAAATTTAAGCAGAATCTCCATCGGAATGTACAAGTGAAACGTGGGCTTCCATCGCAATAACCATCACCATCGGAAAGGGTTTTGGTTCTACATTGCGATACCTGGGTTTTATTACTTATTCCGATCTGGACATTCCGATCGTACTTTGCGATCTGGATTCCGACGGGTATAAGGAAGTATTTTAAGTCGTTACTCTGCTTGAATTTTGTCAGCTACTTTGCGATCTGAGCATTGTGATCTGAGTATTCCGATAGACTTTGCGATCTGAGTATTCCGACAGGCTTTGCGATCTGAACATTGCGACAGTGCATTGTGATAGAACATTCTGATCTGAACATTGCGATAGAACATTCCGATCTGAGCATTCCGATGGACATTTCGATGGATATTTTGTTTGAGTAATTTTTAGACTTAGCCACTATCTAGACTAGTTTCGGAACGTAGTTTACACGAAGATTAAAAAAAAAAGAGTTAAAATTTTTAGGTCAGGTAAAATCAAATTTTTTCCCTACTAGTTTTTGGCTATTTCTAACTCAAATTCAAAATTTGGCGATACAAAATTTTTCGGCTTACCGTTTTGTCAGACTGAGGAATTTATTGTCGGGCTGAGAAAAAAATTTTGAATTTTCGGAATTCCAATTTTAACCACACATCATCACAACAAATCCACTAAGATCTGCAATTCATCCACAAGTATTCACCATGTCTAACAACAACATCAACATTGCAACTGCTAATCAAGTTTGTTTGGAACAAGGTGGCAACGGTAACCCACCTGTGCTCACTGCCGGTTGCTACGTTCAATGGAGATCTCATTTTCTCAGATTTCTCGATGGAAAAGAAAACCGAACTGCTCTTCGTCACTGCCTTGAGAACCCACCTCCAGTTTTTGAATTCAAACCAATTACAACACAGGCAGAGGATGGTACTTCATCAACTATACGAGCTATGGAGGATTTTGACACATGTTCTGCTGAGAAAAAGAAACTCCTCCAAGCTGAAGCTGATGCTGTAAATTTCATACTCACTGGAATTGATAACGATATCTATTCCACAGTTGATGCATGTCCTAATGCTATGGAAATGTGGAATGCAATTCATCGATTGAAGCAAGGTGAGTCAATCAATGTTCAAGATCTCGAGACTAATCTACTTTGGGAGTTTAGAAAATTCACATCTGAAGATGGTGAATCCATTGACTCATATTACTCGAGATTCTACAAAATGATGAATGAGCTTGTAAGAAATCAGTGCACCATCTCCAATCATCATGCCAATGTTCAGTTTCTACTTCAACTCAAACCGGAATGGCAAAGGTTTGTGACTTTGGTCAAACAAAGGGAGGATATCAAGACTATATCTTACCACAAACTTTATGATATCTTGAAACAACATCATAATGAAGTGAATGAACTAAGGGCTGAAAAGGCAAAACGGTCTGCTAATTCTATTGCCACTGTGGCTGCTACTTCAACAAAACCCGTTCCTCGTCAACAACCACCTAATCATTCCTCGAAGTCATCAAGCTCATCCACCAAACCTCTAGCTGCTGCTAAACACAAAGCAAAAGCAATTGTCCCCACTCCACCTCCAAAGTATGACACCGAGTCAGATGGAGACAGTGATGATGAACAAACTTCAAGGGACAAGAAGATTGAAGAACTCATGTCTTTACTCACCACAACTTATAAGAAGATCTACAAACCTACCAACAACAACCTCAGATCATCATCCAATGCTAGATATAAGGAAGTTGATCATGCACCTAGGTATGATCGTGATGCTAGGTATGATAATCAGAGGATGCTGAATCAAGTTGGGGCTAGAGATACTGTAGGCACTCCGGTGGTGCAGAAGACTGGGATTCAATGCTTCAACTGCAAGGGATTTGGGCACATGGCTAGGGAATGTAAGAAGCCAAAACGGGTTAAGAATTCGGGATATCACAAGGAAAAGATGTTGCTGTGCAAGAAAGAAGAAGCAGGAATTCCACTCACAGCAGATGAAGTTGACTGGCGTGATGACACTGATGATGAAGCCGATGATCAAGAGTTAGAGGCACATTATGTGTACATGGCAAAGATTCAAGAAGTGATCCCAGAGACTGATGATACCTCTGGACCCATCTATGATTCTGAGCCACTTAAAAAGGTACAATCACATGATAACTATAATGTGTTTGCTAATGAACGACGGCATCCTGAGCAACCCGAAAGCATCAATGACACATATGTAATGGACACGGAAGATAGCAATATCTCTACGGATTCACAGCATATGTGTAATGATGACGGAAAAGTTGTTCAGGATGCTGACTCAGATGAGGACCGTGATTTTCTTGCGTCTATTATTGATTCTTTAAAACATGAAATTGAGGAAAACAAAGATGCTATTAAACGTTTGAAGCAAGCAAACACATCCTTAGCCGAGGAGATACATAGGCTTAAAGAGTGTGATTATGTAAAAGAAGCTGATCGACGGGTTTCAATAGCTAATGGTTTGGTATATGAACGTAAGGTGCTCAACGAACAATATTGTTCTGAAGTAACACACGAAATTCATATGTCAAAACAGAAGATATCGGAACTTGAAGAACAACTGCTGCTACATAAACTCCAAATCACTGAATTAGAGTCGATTAACAAAGAACAAACTGAGCTTTATAAAACTCGTGAAGAAAAGGATATTGAAAAAATTCTTGCTTTGGAAAAGAGAGTCGACACGTTAAACAACATTGTTTACAAAACGGGTCAGTCTATTCAAACTATGAATATGCTCAATAGAAATATGAAAACGAGTTTTGTCAAGCCTGAATATCTCAAGAAAGCTCAAAGTACCAAGCCTGCTCTTTATGATATCGGTTGTTATGTTGATAATCTTGCTCTTATGCTTTCCCCTGACTGCGACGAAATCATTCGTCAACAAGAAGAAAGTCGATCAAACTTAAGTGATTTAATAAACCTTTCTGATTCTAACAATCATATTAAGTTTGTCCCTCAAAAAGAACTTTCAAAAGAACAAAAGATGTATAATAGTGTTCCACCACCAAGTGATGAACCACAAAAGAAAGTTTCTTTAAAAAGGAGTTTCAAAAAGCAATCAATTTTGTTAGAAAAGCGAATTTTGGATGAAAAACGTAAATGGGATGAGAAAAGCAAAATTGTTCAGCAATTTGAGTTTATAAAACAAGGGGTTTTAAATTTGTACAAAGGTGTCGTCGACTATGAAAAAGTTTCTAGGGATACCATTTGGAATATTAAACCTAACCCACAAGTAGAAGTCGTCATTCAACAATGCATTGTTCCAACCATTGATGATCTTTCAAAAAATGTGGAAATGTTTTATAATGCTCTCACTGAGGAAATGTTAACTGATTTAAGCTATGTCAAATCTCTTGAAGATGAAGTTGATTTTCTTCAAATTAAATTAAAGACACAAGAACACCAACTTTCTAACGAAATTGATCGACTTTCTAAGGAATACTTTTATGCTGACCATATGAATGCTATACTTGGTGTGTATACCGATCTTGATCAATATTGTCATGTAGCATGTCTAGTGTCAGAATCAGACGAGAAATGTCGCAATCTTGAAGTAGAGCTTTCAAAACAAATTCAGTCATATAACAAACTTTCGAAAAGCTTTTCTCAACTTGAGAAACACTCCATTTCTCTTGAACTTGCTTTACAAAAAGGTGAAAAATCTCATAATCATAAAAAGTGTCAAGAAATGTCAGCTTCTTCGTTTCGTCTACTGAATGAAAAAGATTTCGAAATAAATGATTTGAAAGCTCAGCTAAAAGAAAGGGACATAGCCATAAGTGAGTTACAGAAACTCATTGAGAAAATCAAAGGAAAGTCTGTTTTGGGTCAACCATCCGCCGTTCGTCAACCGAATGCGGTTAAATGCCCTAAAACATCTATTTTGGGACAATCCCCACAGACTTTGCCTAAGATAGGAAATGATAAGAGCACTAATGTGATAGCACCTGGAATGTATAAGATGAACACTAGGTCCACTCAAACTGGAACAACGCAGTTACCTCAGAATATTAGGAAAACTAATCAACGTGTGTCTTCTTCTACAGGAGTAAATCCCACTACTAGTGTTAGCGGACCACAGCTAAAGAGCACTAGAGTTGAAGATAGAGTCATGCCTAACAATAGTCAAGGGAAGAAGAATGAAGTAGAAGATCACCGTAGGAATTTTAAGTTTTCTAAGAATAAAACGTCTGTAACTGCATGTAATGACAGTTTAAATGCTAAGACCTCGAATATTGAATTTGTTTGTGTTGAATGTGGAAAATGTGTTCGTACTTTCAATCATGATGCTTGTGCTCTTAATTATAATGGCGTGAATACTAGAACTAGGAAGCCTATTCGTATGCCCACTAGTACTAGTAAACCCACAAGAACTTTGAACCAATCCACTGAGCAACCACTTAAGAAACTAAGTGCGTTAGAATCCACTACTCTACGTAAACAAAGCAGGTTAAAGAAGCTTTATGAGAACATGATTAGGACATGTACACGGGGGTATTCAAGATTTACACCACCCGGATACAAATGGGTACCTAAGACAACCCTCATTCTAATTGGGTCTATGAATGTTAGCTTGCCTTTAGAATCTAGGTCCACTACTATTTTGGAACCCGTTTCTATCAAGGGCTCCCATTTGTCAAATGCTACATTGTCTTCTAATTCTTCTGCAGCTCGTCGAACTCATCCTATTCATAATGGACTCCGGGTGCACAAAGCACATGACGGGCAATCTCAAGCTTCTCATTAACTTCGTGGAGAAGTTTCTGGGTACGGTACGGTTTGGAAATGATCAATTTGCACCGATACTCGGATATGGAGACTTGGTTCAAGGGAATATCACTATAAAACGGGTTTATTACGTCGAGGGACTGAATCACAATTTATTCTCGGTTGGTCAATTTTGTGATGCGGATTTGGAAGTGGCTTTTCGGAAATCTACTTGCTATGTTAGAGACTACGATGGGAATGACCTTCTTACAGGTTCTCGCGGTTCTGATCTCTACACAGTAAATCTTCAAGACTCATCTTCAACAAATCCAATTTGCTTAATGGCTAAAGCTTCATCATCTCAAGCATGGTTATGGCATCAACGACTGTCACATCTCAACTTTGACACCATCAACTTGCTTTCGAAGAATGATATTGTGACCGGTCTTCCTAAGTTGAAATTCGTCAAAGACCATCTTTGTTCTTCTTGTGAGTTGGGGAAAGCAAAACGGAAGTCTTTCAAAACAAAGACTACCCCTAGCTCAAAAGGACGATTGGAACTTCTACACATGGATTTATGTGGTCCCATGCGTGTAGAGAGTATTAACGGGAAAAAGTATATTCTAGTGATTGTTGATGATTATTCTAGATACACATGGACTTTCTTCTTAAGGTCCAAAGATGAAACACCAGAGGTTCTCAAAAACTTTCTCAAGATGATACAACGCAATCTTCAAGCTCAAGTCTTAACCGTAAGAACGGATAGGGGTACTGAATTTTTGAACAAGAACTTGCAATCTTACTTTCAAGAAGAAGGCATCGAACATCAAACGTCTATTGCTCGAACTCCTGAACAAAACGGCGTTGTCGAAAGACGGAACCGTACTTTGGTTGAGGCTGCTCGAACAATGCTTTCTGCTTCAAAATTACCGCTATTCTTCTGGGCTGAAGCAATTGCAACTGCCTGTTATACTCAGAATCGTTCTCTCGTCATCCCTAGACATGAAAAGACACCTTACCACATCATCAATGGTAGGAAACCTACTGTAAAATTCTTTCACGTATTTGGATCTTTATGCTACATCCTTAAAGACGGTGAGAATCTCGACAAGATGAAAGAAAAAGGTGATGCATGTATTTTTGTGAGGTTTGCTACATTGTCGAAAGGATATCGGGTCTATAACAAGAGAACAAAGATCATTGTCGAAACAATTCATGTGAACTTTGACGAATTGCCACAAATGGTACTTGATCACAACAGCTCAAGTCCCGCACCTCAATGTCCAGCAATGGCACCTACACACAACAGTGTACGTCCCGTGCAAGAATGTCAACAAAGTACTCCTACAGCAGACTCGACGGATACGACACATATGAATGAGTTGGTTGACTTATATGATCCTATGTTTGATGAATATTACTATGGAAACAATCAAGTTGTGTCAAAGCCTTCCGCTGTCACCACTACTGATGCACCCAAACAAAGTCAACAAGACACAACTGCATCTACTTCAGCAACCGTTGCTCAAGAGACAATTCCAGTGGATACTCAACAAACTCAAGAAACAGTCATACAACCAACATCACCAACCGTCAATGCTGAAGGAGGAAACAACAATCAAGCAGTCGATGCACAACCTGATGAAGAAGAATTTATCAATCCGTTCGGTACACCGGTACGCGAAGTCGGAGAGTCTTCTACTCAACATGTTGATCCGTCCAACATGCATACATTCTACCAACCATATCCATCCACTCACCATTGGACACGTAATCATCCATTGGAGCAAGTCATTGGAAATCCTTCACAACCGGTTCGAACACGCAGACAACTCGAAACCGATGGCGATGTGTGTATGTATGCACTCACCATGAGTTCAACTGTACCTACAAACATCAAACAAGCCATGACTGATCATGCGTGGATTGAATCAATGCAAGACGAAATTCATCAGTTTGAACGCCTAAATGTTTGGGAACTTGTTGACCGACCCTATGGAATGTCAATTTTAGATTTCAAATGGATCTGGAAAAACAAACTGGATGAAGAACAAACCATCATCAAAAACAAATCTCGTCTTGTGGTTAAGGGATACCGTCAACAAGAAGGCATAGACTACGATGAATCATTCGCTCCAGTCGCTCGTTTGGAAGCAGTCAGGATATTCCTTGCTTATGCTGCACATAAGGGCTTCACGGTTTTTCAGATGGACGTCAAAACAGCTTTTCTCAACGGTCATTTGAAGGAAGAAGTGTATGTGAATCAGCCGGAAGGATTCGTCGATCCTCATCATCCTGACAAAGTCTATCGTCTCAAGAAGGTTGTATATGGACTTAAACAAGCTCCAAGGGCATGGTACGAAGAACTTTCAAACTTCTTGGTGTCCAAAGGATTCTCCAAAGGTTCTATTGATCCTACTCTCTTTACTAATAAATATGGGGATGACATAATGCTGGTGCAAGTTTATGTTGATGACATTATTTTTGGTTCTACGAACCCAAAACTTTCAAAACGTTTTAAAAAATTAATGCACAGCAGATTTGAAATGTCAATGATGGGGGAGCTAAAATTCTTTTTAGGCCTCCAGATTCATCAATCCCCACGTGGTATCTTCATTAACCAAGCTAAGTATGCTCAAGAGATACTTAAAAATCATGGTATGACCTCATGTGCTCGCGTTGGTACACCATTGTCGACCACATCCCTAGACGCTGACTTGTACTCATATCCCGTAGATCAAACGCGATATCGCAGTATGATCGGGTCACTTATGTACCTTACAGCCAGCAGGCCTGATATTCATCATGCCACATGCTATTGTGCACGATATCAAGCCAGACCTACTCAAAAGCACCTCAAAGAGGTTAAACGGATCTTTCGGTAGCTTAAGAATACCATTCACATGGGACTCTGGTATCCGAGGGAAACCGGTTTTCATCTAACGGCTTTTTCAGATTCTGATCATGCAGGTTGTCTTGATAGTCGTAAAAGCACTTCTGGTAGCATACAATTTCTAGGGGAAGACAAGCTTGTCAGTTGGTCGTCAAAGAAGCAGGATTGCACTTCGCTCTCATCAGCTGAAGCATAATATGTGGCTCTATCCGCGTGTTGTGCTCAAGTCCTCTGGATGAGAACTCAACTCACGGATTATGGCTTCCACTTTGATAAAATACCTATGTATTGTGACTCAAAGTCGGCCATAGCCATATCTTGCAATCCGGTTCAACACTCCCGCACCAAGCACATCGATGTCAGATATCACTTCATCAAGGAACAAGTGGAACGCGACATCGTGGAATTATACTTTGTCAGAACTGAGTACCAGCTGGCAGACTTGTTTACAAAAGCTCTATCGAAAGATAGGTTTGCGTATCTCGTTGGCCGTCTTGGTATGAAGTATATGACTCCAGAAGACTTGGAGGTTTTGGAAAATGAAGCTGCTTGATATTCTCTCACAATGACTTCTAGGCGCATCACAGCTTAGAACTCGGACCTCAACTAAGGAAAGTTTATCTCGGACGATAACTTATCCTTCTCAACGAGAAATTCATATTTGTCGGTCATGAGCTTCTCATAAAAACATTCAAAGTTTTTAAGTTCATGAAAACGATTTCTAAGTAAATGTCAGCTTAGAACTCGAACTTCAACTTAAGGAAAGTTTATCACGGATGATAACTTATCCTTCACAACGGGAAATTTATTTTTCTCGGTCATGAGTTAGTCACAAAACAATCAAAGTTTTGAGCTCATGAAAAACGGACCCGAAAGGGGAGTGTACGTTTCAGTGCGCTTTCCCTAAGCAATAGAAGAGAAGTCTTCTATCCTGATTATTTTAAAACCGTTGAACACAATTTTTCAAGAATTTCTCAAAAGGTTTTTCTAAATCTTTCAAAATTGTGTGTTCAACACTCCCTTCCTCATAAGTGGTTTTTATATCTCAAAATTGTCATATGTTATTTTGATCAATTTTTGAGGGGGAGCGTTTTAAAATCAAGCCTTTTAATGTTGTTGGGTACATCTCTAAAATTGTCATATTTTATGTATCCAACACATTCCGAAAATGATATGAAATTGTCAACTGTAATATATTATATCGGAAAAGGCATCTCAACTCCGTACCTCAACATATTTTGTGGTGTCGTTTTTCTAAAATTTTGTCAAATTTTGTCTCAAGACACACATATATTGTTGAGGGGGAGCGTCCCGACTGAAAATGTTCCATGATTCATGCGTGCACACATGTTTCTCTCCCGTCGATTTTTCAGAAAATGTCATATTTTAATCAATTGGTATCTCTAATATTATATTTTTAT
Organism: Glebionis coronaria; assembly: GCA_025667525.1. Classification (NCBI taxonomy): domain Eukaryota; kingdom Viridiplantae; phylum Streptophyta; class Magnoliopsida; order Asterales; family Asteraceae; genus Glebionis; species Glebionis coronaria. Next base: position 674,510,696 of record CM046875.1, read on the forward strand.
ATTAGAGATAGGGGGAGAAAATGTGATTAAAATGTAATATATCGCAACATGTGATCTTAAAGACTCAAGTGCAACACTTTCCTTCACATGCCAAACTATTTCGTATATCGATGCATGTGTGTAGGGGGAGCTTTTCGGAAATGTAAAACTTTCAAGTGTTAAAAGTTTTGATTTTTATCAAACACTTTGAATGGTTTTCAATTGTTTAATGGTTACGATCTATACCCAAAACAACCTACTATCCACGACGGAACGATGGAGTCAAAAGGTGGTTTAGGATAGGAAACTAAGTCCTATGATCCAACCAGAACCGGAGGGATCTACCCAAGGACATTCCATAGCTAGAAATAGTTGTCCTTAGGAAAGATGGAGTGGAATGAAGCTGAATGCGGACCAATTACTTAAGTTAGCACTAGAACAATCACAACAAGGTGCTAATGATGACGTATTGGTAAGCATTGAAGGAGTTGAATATTCTATGCAACTTAGGTAGAAACCGGGTTAACACATCTTTTGAAGACAAGTGTCATGGACCCAGTGATGCGATGCACAACCCTTCCCCAACCATTCGAGTTTCTCTCAAAAGAAACTTGTCTCATTGTCACGGAGATCAACACGTATCTATTGACTTTCTCACTCCGAGTCAGTTAATATTGAAAAGGTGGCAGTCTGCTCCAGCCTCCGATTACCAAAATGCACTTATTGAGTCTAGAGCCAAACAAGATCAATTTATCATCTCATTAGGACACAATCGAGTCCTACGCATTATCCTTGTGATATTGCCAGAACATCTGAGTGATACGATTCACAATGAAGATGGAAATCCTGCTTGAGCCAGCATTAAACAAGCTCATGGTAGGTAACTTGTGCGATTCTACACGAATCAAACTTGTGAGAACTGGAAAGCAACTAAGTTTCGATTCTTAATTGATTCAAACTTGATTCCCGGTTTTTTGCAAAATCCATGTGATCTTGCCAGAACATTCAGAGTGACACTCATTAGTGTTCACAGTGACGAATGGAAATCCTTCCAGTGTCAACATCAAACAGCACTGCGGTAGGTAACTCGCAAGATTCTCTATGAATCAAGCTTGTGACAAACTGGAAAGCAACAATGGTGCGATTCTTTTAGAATCAAACTTGTTCCAGGAAATCTAAATTGACGACTCTAATCAGACGGATAATTTATCCTTATGATTCACTCTTTACGTTCGCAGTCTGCTTTGAGACGGTCGAGTAAAGAGAACTGGCTACTACCGCCAGGAAACCCTGTCAAGGAGGTTCTTAATCGAATCTACCTGATCACAGGTACGGTATTTTAATACCGTTTAACGGTCTTCACCGACCGGAGGTAAAACGCTACCGAGTTAGGATGAAATGTTCAAAGCCATTTTATCCGTGTCTATATGTGTTGCTGCATATCAAGAAGGTGGCGTAGCTGTGTAACCGATGTCGATTCAGAAGCCACAAGAGCACAAGATGGCGATAATCAAGATACCTAAGAATGTAAGAATGTAATAGGTCATCTTAGTCACAAGGAGTACAGATGAAGATCTCAAGCACTCAAAGTCAAATGACAAAGGCTCAAGATAAAGATCACGAAAGCATGAAGGAACAAAGTTGTTACAAACAAGATCAAGACCAAGATACAAGACCAAAGCAGGAAGATCTCCTCTACAAGAATGTATTCACTCAATCATCTTATGCTTTTTAAGCTTTTTAAGATGACCGATACATTGGGGGAGATTGTTAGCCCTATATTTTATATAGTCGAACAAGAATGTAATAGGTGATCTTAGTTGTTAAAAGGTCTTGTATTGTAATAGGTTAGTCGGGAAAACCGGGCTTGGACTTTAAGCTAATATTGTATAAGTTAGGGGCGTAAGCCCAAAACAAAGCCAAGCCCGGCCCAAGATGAAGCCCACAAAAGCCTTAGGCCGTGGCATATATAACCCTCTTCCACATGTGGAAGAGGGTGTTGGTTCATTTCATAAAACACATAGTTTTAGTGTAAACCTTCCACTTCTCTCTCTACTCTCTCTCTCTACTTTTCTCCTCTTTCTCTCTCTAAGAATCTTGTGTTATGGATTAAATGGGAACAACATTAACAACTATCAATCAAGACCAATCATACCAAACCAATCCAAGGCTCCTACCTTGCCAAACAACATCATGGTACCTTAGATGATCACCCTATGTACCTATCCCAAGGCCACTACCTTGGCAAACCACAAGGCCACTACCTTGTCAAACCACAAGGCCACTACCTTGTCAAACCACAAGGCCACTACCTTGTCAAACCACAATAACTAAGACGACACGTGTCCCCCGATCCAAATCATACATAATCAAAAATCACATAGCAGTTAATCACATAATGTACACACAAGTCCATCTCAAATCACAAACACATTCACAGCATCAATTTAGAAAATAACTCAACACAGTGTCTCTTCCATCCCATCTGGAAGTCAAAATCAATATTAAACATGGGACTATGAAACTCACCTGATTGCTTCTTCACAAGTCCTTGCACTAGCAACAAGCTAACAAACCAAATACACGAACCAATCACTAAGATGGCTCATTAACCTATGATGGACATCTAGCCTATTCCCACATATTTACCTCATTGACAAGCTCTAATCACCCCATTACCCTTCCTTAACAAGTCCTTAACTTGGTTAAGTTTAATAACTATCCCGTTCATATTTTACCCAAAAAAGTCCCAGTTTTTAGGTCTCAAAACTTTAAGTCAAACTTCCACTTAAACATACCCATGGTTTCTGTAAAAGGAATATTCAAACCCTTACGTATGTTGGCTAACACCTCCCACTTGCCCTAACCTTAAAGCTACTGTTAAGGCCCCGATATATACATATCTACTTTTGTCATTCCAGATTTTCTTGATTTTAAACGTACTAAAAGTTTGTTACCATTAAGGGGTCTTACCCTAAACCTCCACCTTAGCCCAAGTGCAGATATTAACTACAATATATAAACCATCTCTCACGTTCGTGAGAAGATCCCAATGCAACCCTAAGTGCCCCAAACAACCCAAAACTTAAAAAGAAAACAGGCTGAATTCAAAACTGTTTTGACCTCCGACTGTTGTAACCTGTTTTTGACCCACTTCCCTACCTCCAATTTAGTTCTAGATTCTTGCATTGGAAAGCCACTTCAAATCGCTTTCCAGGGGTACTTGGATCGTAAAATAAGAGTTTATAGAACTCCCGATATGATCAAAACAATTGACTCAAAATCTGCCCAGTTTTTAAAAAACGGGTTTAACAAAATCAACCTCATTAATTAACCCTAATCCCTCTAATTACAAGCCCTAATTTATGTAATCATCATATTATGATTAATACAACATTAATTCACTGTTTTTATATTAAACCCTAACCTAAATCCATCATAAGATTATTAAAGAAAACATAAAAACAATTTAATTAAAAAGGGATTTGAAGATTTACCTTGGATTTATGAAAACCCCCAAATTTTATGAAGAACCCTAATTTTTTTATAAGACTCACGAATTTCCTTCATCTCCAGGAGAAAAATAATGAATTTGGTTTAGTATATACATTATATAGGGTATGGGTGAATCCTAGTCCAACCCAAAGCCCACTTTCCTTTTTTTTCCTTTTTTTCCTTTTTTTTCTCTTCTAAACCGACCCAAACACCCCTAATCTCGTTTTTTTTATTTATTTTTTTTCTTTTTATTGTTAATTAATATCTTATTAATATTACCTTAATTTACCTTAATTTATTTCAGCTCCTAAAACTCCCAAAACCCCAAAACCGTAAAACTAGTCAAATTTACGCGTTTTACCGTAAAAGACGTAAAATATACACTTTTATAAAAAATCTCAAATTTTGAAATAAACTTTATAATTAAGTCCTAAATGACCTAAAACCATCCCGAAAAATATCCATATGACTAATTACCTCATACGAGACCTCTAAATGCTAAACCGTAAATCCTAAAAAAAATACACTATTACTATAATACTTATACGTATACGTAAACACCACAATATCACCATTTTCACTTCATAGTCACCACTTGTGAGCTCATGAACATGAAATAACCGTTCCTCGATTTACTTATGAGTACTCTATACTCATAAACGATAACCACACCAACCTCGTTCACATAAAATAAACACGTAAACACACAATCACATAGTCACACATAAATTAACCTTAAAAATAAGACCAAGTGACGAACCTCAAAACCACGGTTGTCACAATGATGTCTAAATTGTGTCTTAGTGAAAGAAAAGGCCAATACTCAAGATCGTAAAAAATAGACCGTTTAGACCAGTTAGGCTCAAGACGAAAATTGCGTTTTATCTTCACACCCCCATAATCCTTATGTTTACCTGGCAGTCGATTTGGCAATGAAGCATATTGATCGTTAATCTGGTCCATGGTAAATGTTCTAGGACGGGGCTGGTGTTCGGGTTTACCATTGAATAAACGTGAAGACCTGGATTTATGGCGGGGCGGTAAGAATCTTCTGTGGCCAACATAAGTTATTTTGCTTGCCACATGAAGAGATGGAGTATCGTCATTACATGATGGTCCATAAAAGCATCACTCTCATGGTGAATGCCTCGCCTTTAGCTTGGTCTATAGTACTGACACCATCCCATAAAATTTTTAGATCATCAATTAAAGGTCTCAAGTAAACATCAATGTCCTTTCCCGGTGATTTAGGGCCAGGAATTAACAGCGTCAGAACTAAAGAACTCTCTTTCATACACAACCACGGAGGCAGGTTGTATGTTGTCAATATCACCGGCCACATGCTGTAAGTCTGACTAAGGTTGCCGAATGGATTGAAACCATCAGCAGCCAACCCTAATCGAACATTTCTTGGTTCTGCTACAAAATCAGCATACTTGGCGTCAAATTTCTTCCAAGCCGCACCATCACACGGGTGTTGCATCTTACCGGGCTCCGTACACTTTCCAGTTACATGCCAAATCATATCCTTTGCACTTTTACTAGACTTGTACAAACGTTTTAGTCTAGGAATGATCGTAAAGTAACGCAGCACCTTTTTAGGAACTTTCTTCACCGGCGTGTTAGTGTCTTTCCATCTACTTGTATTACACACCGGACAGAAATCCAAATCGGTGTATCCTTCCCGAAATAAGCAACAATCGTGTTCACAAGCATGTATCGAATCGTACCCTAACCCAATCGTTTTAAATGTCTTCTTTATTGCATAGTATGACAGTGGGAGCTTGAATCCTCTGCTTGGGGGAAAGATAATTTGCAAAAACTCTAGAATATCATTGAATATGGTATCGGTGATTTTACCTTTGGCCTTATAATGTGTAAACTTTGCCATAAAGTCTAATCGAGTCGCTTCTACACAACCAGGGTACAGCGGCTCATTGGCACTGCGATATAACTCTTCAAACTCGTTAGCTTGAGTCGGTCTGTTACTTGAGTTGGGAGGAGGTGGAGGAGGAATATAGTCCGGAGGAATATAGGTAAGATCATCAAGTAACGATGTCATGTCACTAATCAAAGGTTCTCTTGTGTTATCTATTATTAGCAGTGGTGGCGGTGGTGGTGGAGGAGGTGTAGGTGTAGGAGGAGCAGGTTCGCCATGGTGTACCCATGTTGTATAACTGTTGTCAAACCCGGATTTCATAACGTGGTTCGAAAGAAGGTCGATATGTACCAGGAGTCTTGTTCGACAACGCTTGCATGGACATGTTATTTGATTCAAACTATTCACAAACTTCCTGGAATGCTTGACAAAATTGGTAAGACCCAATATAAATTCTGGCTCATGACGCTCTAACCGTGTCTAACTCTTATCAATGAGTACCATAACTGTGTTTTAACGATACATTTAGTTATTATATGCAACTTAATTAAAACAAGGAATTTAAAAAATAATTATTATATATTTCATAAATAATAATATGTATTATATCAAATTATAAAAAAATAATTATAAAATATATAATTATTATTTATAAAGTATATAATTATATAATAATATTTATAAAAGATATAATTATCAGGTATAGAAAATAGTATGTTCACCTAGTGCAACTATGGAAGGCAATCCTAACCCACCCTTTTAATGTTTCGTCTCATATATGAATGCGTATAACCGATTTACTATTTGAGAAAATTTCGGCAGCATTTCCCCTCAACTCCCCAAATATGTGTTTAAAGACATATTCGTAGGAGTAAAGGAGAAACACTGTCGAAATCATCTCAAATAGTAAATCGGTTATATGCATTCATATCCTAAATGAGACAAAACATTCAAAAAGCAGTCCCAAACAGGGGACTTTCCGAAGTTAATTCCTAATAATTAACTTCAGACGGGTTTTCTATAGGTTGATCAATTTCAGACGGGAATTTTCCGAAATTAATCGCTAAATCCTAAGACATTCCTAAGGTTTAGTCCAATAAAACATTTATATCATATAATAAAAACAGCTTATCCTGATAAGCTTATCAGAATAAACTGTTTGAAAACTGCTTATCCTGATAAGCTTATCAGAATAAGCTATTTTCAAACAGCTTATCAGAATAAGCTGTTTGAAAACAGCTTATCTCGATAATCTTATCAGAATAAGCTGTTTGATAACAGCTTGTTTGAAAACAGCTTATCTCGATAATCTTATCAGAATAAGCTGTTTGATAACAGCTTGTCCTGATAAGCTTATCAGGATAAGCTGTTTAAAAACAGTTTATTCTGATTATCAGGATAAGCTGTTTTCAAACAGCTTGTCCCGATTAACTTATTAGGATAAGCTGTTTTCAAACAGCTTGTCCCGATAAGATTATCAGAATAAGCTATTTTCAAACAGCTTATCCTGATAAGCTTATCAGAATAAGCTGTTTGAAAACAGCTTATCCCGATAATCTTATCAGAATAAGCTGTTTGATATCAGCTTGTCCCGATATGCTTATCAGGATAAGCTGTTTAAAAACAGTTTATTCTGATTATCAGGATAAGCTGTTTTCAAACAGCTTGTACCGATTAACTTATTAGGATAAGCTGTTTTCAAACAGCTTGTCCCGATAAGATTATCAGGATAAGCTGTTTTCAAACAGCTTATCCTGATAAGCTTATCATGATAAGCTGTTTGAAAACAGATTATTCGGATAAGCTTATCAGTTTACTCTCATAAAAAAGGTAGCATAAGGAGTGTTTGGTTGTGCGTTTAAAAATGTTAAGGAGTGTTTGTATTTTCATTTAACCAAATTTACCAAGTTTATAAACCCCGACGACATGTCGCCGGGGAAACCTAAATGAATAAATAAAAAAATAATTATATGTATTATGAATAAGAATTTAAAAAACATACTTCTTAGCCGGGTTTGGTCGGGGTTGTTGGCGTCGGGCTTGGTGGTTGTCGGGTGTGGTCTCGGTTGTGGTCGGGGTTGCATCTCCGGCCGCGGTCGGGGCTACAATAACATAAAACAAACCCATTTTAATTATCAATCATAATAAGATAAACAAAAAAAATTTATTATAAAATTAAAATTACAACCTTTTAAAATCTGGAAAGATTGGATGTTAGAAAAAGAAGAAAAGTGGGAAAGATTGGACTCGTCGGAGTGGTGCAGTCGTCGGAGTGGTGGCAGTCAGCGGAGTGGTGGCGGAGTGGTGGCGAAGTGGTGCACGTGTGAAAGTGTGGTGGTGAGGTGGTGAGGTGGTGTGACTAGTGGTGGTGGTGGTGATGATAATGATGGTGGTGATGGTGGTGTGGAGGTGATGGTGGTAAGCAGCGAAGAAGAAGAAAGTGGGTTTTTTGGATAAGTGTTATGAGAAAAGAGAAGCAGATATGGTCAATAAAGGTCCATTGTTTCCCTGGTGACATGTCGCCAGGGATACTATCTACTTTTGTCGTTTAGCCAAAAACGCGCGTGATTGAAACTTTTTGGAGGGGTGTGACCAAGTTTCCCTGGCGACATGTCGCCAGGGATACATTTGACTTTTAACGCATATATACGTACCTAATTTGTTTTGTCGTTTCTCCTAAACCTTCCCTGTCGACATGTCGCCAGGGAAACTATCCCTAGCGACATGTCGCCAGGGATAGTCCAAATTGTCGCAGGGGATAATTTTTGTCAAAATAAAATTTATTATTACTTATATATTTTTATAATTAGTAATAAAATAATAATTATTATTATTATTATTTATAAAATAATAATTATTATTATTACTATTTATAAAATAATTATTATTATTTATAAAATAATAATATCATCCCGGTCAGTTTAATTTCTAAATTCATTCCGATTTAGTTTGTTTAGTTTCTCGATTTTTTCTAATTCGGTAACCATTTAACATCTAACGTTTAACAAATGCACACCGACTCATCCATTGAACATCTAACATGTAACCAAGACATATCGAGTCATCCATTGAACAACTAACGTGTAACCAAGACATGCCGACTCATGCTTTGAACATCTAACGTGTAACCAAGACATGTCTACTCATCCATTGAACATCTAACATGAAACCAAGACATGTCGAGTCATCCATTGAACATCTAACGTGTAACCAAGACATGCCGACTCATGCTTTGAACATCTAACGTGTAACCAAGACATGTCTACTCATCCATTGAACATCTAACATGAAACCAACACATATCGACTCATCCATTGAACATCTAACGTTTAACAAATGCATACCGACTCATCCATTGAACATCTAACGTGTAACCAAGACATGTCTACTCATCCATTGAACATCTAGTGTGTAACCAACACATACCGACTCATCCATTGAACATCTAACGTTTAACAAATGCATAACGACTCATCCATTGAACATCTAACGTGTAACCAAGACATGTCTACTCATCCATTGAACATCTAACGTGTAACCAACACATACCGACTCATTCATTGAACATCTAACGTATAACCAACACATACCGACTCATCCATTGTACATCTAACGTTTAACAAATGCATACCGACTCATCCATTGAACATCTAACGTGTAACCAAGACATGCCGACTCATTCATTGAACATCTAACGTGTAACCAAGACATGTCGACTCATCCATTGAACATCTAACGTGTAACCAACACATACCGACTCATCCATTGAACATCTAACGTGTAACCAACACATGTCGAGTCGTCCATTGAACATCTAACGCGTAACCAACACATACCGACTCATCCATTGAAAATCTAACATTTAACAAATGCATACCGACTCATCCATTGTACATCTAACGTGTAACCAAGACATGTCTACTCATCCATTGAACATCTAACGTGTAACCAAGACATGTCGACTCATCTATTGAACATCTAACGTGTAACCAACACATACCAACTCATCCATTGAACATATAACGTGTAACCAAGACATTGGCGGGAAAATATTGGCGGGAAAACATTGGTGGGAAAATATTGGAGGGAAAACATTGGAGGGAAAATGTTACAATTTCCCTCACTTTTTTAGCATAAAAGGAGAACCACACACACTCCTTATGGTTAGTGAATCACAGCCCACTGGTGGTGAATCACAACATGTTGTTGTTGAATTACAGCATGTCATTTGTGAATCGCATCTTATGGTGGGTGAATCGCAGTCTATGGTGGGTGATTCGCAGTCAATTGTTGGTAAATCGTAGCTTGTGGTTAGTGAATCATATCTTGTTGTTGATGAATCGCTTAAGAGGGCCATGTGGGTTGTTTCATCCAAACATAAGGAGTGTAGAACAACAATCCAGAAATTGTTACTACAGGAGTCCGAGAACAAGTTGAAAGAGAGAATGCAAGTGTTTAGGCATCGACGCAATATTTGGGATCCCGGGATAATGAGCTTTCTAAGACGTCACCTTGAGGGCAATGTGAATTCGAAGGAGTGAGGAATGTTACGCTATGGTTTGAATGGGTTGGGCCAAACGGGCCACTATTATTTATCTTAGGATTAGGGTTTTCATGTTTTATAAATACCGTCATTGTTATCAATGTAATCAGTCAATTAAATGAATCAATAAAATCTACAGTTTCTCTTCTCTAATTCTTAAGGATCCACACACGCTATAGGGTGCCCTATCCTGATACTACCCGAGAGGGTCGTATTGTTATCATTGTTATCATTGAGATAGGATGGTTCCAATTAAAAAATATAAAAAAATTGTTCATCTGCGCTACTGTTCACCGGCGGCTACTGTTCCGAGGGGGATTGTTCATCACGCTACTGTTCATCGGTGACGGTACTGTTCATCGGCGGCGGGTACTGTTCACGAACAGTAAAAAAACAACTGGATTTCGGTTCATGGCTTTGGGAGGTGACAGGGAGCAGGACACAAAAGCCTCACTTTCTAAGCTTTTGTAAATGAGTACAGCAATCGAATATCAAGGTGAGTTTAAGGATCTTATAAGTCGAGTAACGGGTATGTCTGAAAGTTTGCTTGCTTCATTTTACATTTCCGGACTTAAATTGAATCTACAACTAGAACTATTGCGTTCGTACTCGAAGCCAACAACATTAGGAGAAGCCTTTTACTTAGCTCGTATAGTAGAGACTCGTCTTGAGACAATTGCAAAGAAAGAGCATACCCTTGAAAATAAGGTGTCTGATTCCTCTACAACATTAGAAATTGCACCCAGGATTGCACCAGAATTCGTACCAACAGCAATTGTCCATGAAGGTTTAGCTAGTGATCCGGGCGAGGGTTTAAAAGTAGTGGGTACACATTCACTGAGTTGTGATGAGGCTAAGCGAGAATGGATGGCGGATTTTGAATTGAAAAATTCACCGTATCACCTTGAGGGCAAGGTGATTTTTGAAGGAGTGAATACGCCTTGGGAAGAGATAGGCGAAAGAAAGGTGTTGTGTTATGTCCTAGGAAGCGGAAGACGGAAGAGGAAAAAAAGTGTTGGTCGCGGGAGGAAGGAGACCTACGACCGTGAAAGCGCTAGGATTAGGATTGACAAATTGAATGTTGATACGACAAGTGGAAGTGAGTTTTTGCTTAGGGGCCGAGAGCGAATGTTGATACGAAAAGTACAACATTCATTGAGTTGCAATCCAGAAGAGGCTGCAATTCAAAGAAGGTTATGGGATCCCGGCATCACGAGTTTTTCAAGATATCACCTTGAGGGGAAGGTAAATTTGAAGGAGTGAGGAATGATACACCCGGGGGTTGTGCGGGTCGGGCCGAATGGGCCATTGCTATCTATCTTAGGGTTAGGGTTTTATTATGCTTTATAAATACCTTGTCATTGTTATCATTGTAATCAATCAAAGTTAAAGTTCAATAAATCTCTAGTTTCTCATCTTAAGTTCTTATGGAGCAAGCACACGCTTGAAGTGGTGTTATCTATCCTGATACAACCCTAACCGGGTCGTATCATATCATCAGTTATAAAGGTACAAGAAGCAGACTTGAGTCTTCACGTTCTTCAGAATAAGTCAAACTAGCTAAAGAGTGTTATCAGCAAGATACCCGATGATGTTGAGAACAATTTGAAAAGACATAATTTAGTGAACGATGAGATGAAAGTGATGAACAGTGATGAGATGAATGAAATGATTGAAGATATTGAAAGGAATGAATGAGCGATGAGATTTTTTTTAGATCCGGTTATCTTTTTAAGCAACTTATGGGTCAGATCCGGTGGATTGGTTTAATTGGGTTTATTTGTTTATGATTTTTTGGGTTTTGATTATGATTTTCTGAGTTTATGAAGATGAAGATGATGAAGATATGATGAGGGTTGAAGAAGATGGATGTTGTGTAACAATTTGGATTTAAAAATGTTAACTTTATAAATTTTTGTTGTTGTTAAATAGACTATTTGCAATCCAAATTGGTCAAACTGTTAAAAGTCAAAATGTTTGACCAAATACTACGTGGCAAGTGTGAAAATCAAACATAAAAAAGTTAGATGGACATAATGGATCATTTGAGAAAGTACATTGTGTATTTTCGACATTTACCCTTGACATAAATACCTTCATGTGTTATTGTATTGCCTTTAATATTTTCTATTTTTCTTTATTTGTTTTTTTCTTTCGTTGTAATTGTTGGAAGATAACGCCAACAAACTTCGATGGCGAAACCGCTAGATCGCGGGATCTCTCGAGCACAAGTAGTAACCTTCTAGTGAAGAACAAGACGAACAAGAACACAAAATATCGAACCCAACGATTAAGTTTGTTAATGAGCGACCGGTATATTATGGTACACATGTAATAACCAATATCACGTAACATGATCATGAAAACTAATTTACACTCTATGAATAGATTGGTATTTAAATGTTATTTCATTAATATAGTTTTCATTAAATATTTTATAACAAAAAACTTATTTAAAGTCAAAATTAAAAAAAATAAACTTTAGTATTTAAATAAGAACACTTATTTTAAGACGGATGTAGTACAAAATAATCAAGTCCAATGTTGGATAATTTTCGCATGTACTCTCTTCTCAAAGAATCTACAGAAAGTTTGTTAGAAAAATAAAAGATCAAATATTGATCATGAAGTTTCTCATTCATAACAACCATAGAAAAAAAAACGGATTTGATCAAAATTCATACCCTCAATTTACTTCTAAGACTAATTTCATTTTAAGTACATATATTTAGTCATACACAATTGCTCAACTCCATTAATTTATTGCTATGCATCATATTTTTTTTATTATTTCCGGTCCCACACATGTCCACCCTAACAAGAACAATATTGCGTTCAACCACCAAGTGATCAACTGTGTCAATTTCCAAGAAAAAATACACAAACAAGTTGAGCATTTGATGGTTGAGCACCGTCGGTAGATCATTTAAAAAATACCTTTTGGTGGACACTTGTAAACTTTTGAATAGTAATGACCAAATCCGTCTTCAATTTGAAATTAGTCCAATGATTAGTTATTAAGTGCTCAAATTGACCAAATCTTTCTTTTTCCCTATTCTTTACTTATGAAGATCATAAAAATGATAGTTATTGCATACGACCACCGTACAACATTTTCCCGGGTCAAATAAGGCAAACCAAATGCTACATCGAGTCATGTACGCTCATGGAAAGTTCAGTGTAAAACTTTTTTTAGCATACACTCAACCAACCAATTACAACTATCCATTTTTTCATTAAACAAAAAACCCATTTTTATATCTTAAAAAAAATAAATATCTTATAAGCGTTAATTGTTACACAAAATAAAAAATAGCATCGACACCAAATATACCCTATTATAAAAACAAAACCCAATGTTAAAGTTGCCAAGAACCGTGACCCCAGAGAAAATCAAGCAATATCAAAGCAGTAAACCTGCATATCGCGCTACTCCCCGAGCTAAATCACATCATCACAAAACACACTACGGGTGTGTTTGTCAAAATGAGCAGTGGGCAGCAATAGTGAGCGCTAGCTGTGAGCAATAGTACTAAGTTATAGCAGTGAGCGGTAACTCTAAGTGACAGCTCACCGCTGATTTGCCACAGCTTCTTAAAACAAGTATTAAAAAAAAGTCTTCTTAAAGAATAACACCGCCTCAAAGTGCTCACCGCTTCGTTTGGCAAACGATCACTAAAAATTAAAAAACTCGCCGCACTTTTTGTCAAACAAGTACTAAAATCTAAAATGCTATTATTCTCACCGCCCCAAAAAGCTACACCTCCTAGCCAAACATATCTTACATACACATTGCCTACGAAAACCTAATCCCTGGAATCCATAATAACTTTAACTCGCCTAAACAAGGCCACAAATCCACAATCAAATCATTATCATGTTACAATCAGCAAGAATGAAATCCCTGAATCTTCTTGTATACAAAAAGGTATGTCCGCGTCCCCTTTCATTTGTAATGAATCATTATTATACCACTAGCACTGCAGTAGTCCAAAACCCTACCCCAATATCAAACGATGCTCACTTTAACCAAAACCCTAAAAACCCTAGTTTTAGGGTTTACGAAAATACCAATACTCATAGAAATGAATATCAAAATATGAACACAATACCAAGACACGGGTTATACGAACAACCTATAAATGTTTCAAGTGATCCAAGCTATCATCAACCTAATGAAAACTCGAATAAACGCGCTACGATTGAGGAGCTTGACGCATTTTGCAAAGAGCAGGATCTTTTAGAACCGGTAGAACTTTTGGGGTTGCTTGAGCGAAACGGGGTTTCTGTTGACGTGTCTAGATATTTGTTTTTGATGAATGAGTGTGGAGAGGCACGAGCACTTGAACAAGCTAAACAAGTCTATGAGTGTTTTGTTAAGTCTTCGGTTATGGATTTTTCTGAGGTTTGTGTTTGTAATAAGGTGTTGGAGATGTTTTCAAAATGTGGGTCTATGGAAGATGCGTGTACCGTCTTTGATCAAATGCTGCAAAGGAATTTGACTACTTGGGATACTATGATCACAGGGTTTGCGAAAAATGGTCGTGGGGAAGATGCGATTGACATGTTTACTGAGTTTAAGAAGATTGGAGGATTAGAGCCTGATAGTCGGATGTTTTGTGGTGTGTTTACGGCGTGTAGTGTCGTGGGAGATGTGAAAGAGGGGTTATTGCATTTTGAGTCGATGAGTAAGGATTATAACATTGTTCCGTCTATGGAGCACTATAAAAGTGTAGTGGATATGCTCGGGAGTGTAGGGTATTTGAATGAAGCGTTGGAATTTATTGAGAAAATGCCTATGGAGCCAACTGCAGAAGTGTGGGAAACGTTAATGAAACAATGTAGAGTTTATGGGGAAACAGAACTTGGGGATCGTTGTTGTGAACTTGTTCAGCTTCTAGAACCTTCGCATTTGGATGAACAGTCTAAGGCAGGTCTTATACCTGTAACGACGGAAGACATTGCAAAAGAAAAAGAGAAAACGGAGTTGTCGGGCCATAATCCTCTCGATATTATAACTAAATTCTGTAAGTATAGAGCAGGGGATATATCTCACCCTGAACACGAGAACTTATTTAGTCAGCTTAGATGTTTAATGCAGCCAATGAAAGAGGTGGGGTATGTTCCTGAAACAAAATTTGTATATTATGACATTGACCCAGAAAGTAAGGAAGAAGCTCTTCTTGCACATAGTGAAAGACTTGGTTTATCTGAGACCCTTTTGGCAAGCGCGCCCCGTGCACCAGTACGGATCATAACAAATCGTCGTGTTTGTGAAGATTGCCAAAATGCACTGACGATTATTTCTAAGATCGTTGGAAGACTGATTGTTGCACGTGATGACCAAAGGATCTACCGTTTCGATAATGGAGTGTTTTTGTAACGATTGTTGCACGTGATGCCAAAAGGAGATCAACTTGAAGATAATCACAGCATGACTGTTTAAATCAAGATGATATAACCATTAACTTCAACTGTATGCAAAATTTCATTACAGTTTTTCATTCTTCATTTAAGTACTTTACGTGCAGACATGAAAGTGTTTACAGATTATTTCTCCATGTCGTTTTTACTTTCCACTTCTAGTCTTTTAGCTGATACATACGTCATAGTTTTTTCGTCACGTATTTTCTGATGCGTATACTAACATACATATTTCAAACTAAAATCAGATTACAGCTTATATATATTACTGGTGATAGTGATCTGGAATGAAAGCTGATTTTATACTTTTAGAGGGTGTTTGAGAAATAGCTTCTCAAATGAATCAATAACGCGGTGTAGGGACCGTCTCAAGTGAGAACTGCTGTTGGTTGAAACATGAAAATAATATACATACATGAAAATAACATCAAAGGTAATAAAATTCTCAACACATTAGCTGTGCTACCTGAAATTTGAGCGACTCAGTTCGTGTGATCGTGTCAGATATTACACCAATAGCTAAACGAAATAAATGTTTCCAACAAACCAAACACACTTTACAAATAATTAAAAGCAGCCTTTCAGCAATTACATAAAGTGGACAATATATTACATAGCAGGGACTGGAATAACCACACACACCAACCAAACACAGCCATCCTATATGGATTCTCGTATTGTTGCGTTAGACAATAAGCAATATCTTTTGTTTCAACATAATATATATGGAACATAAATAAATTAGCCCACTCAAAGACGCCGAACTAAGTGCAGGGTAGAATGATTTTTGATCTTGTAATCTGCAAGGGTACGGCTGTCCTGCATCTGATTACCAGTGAAATACAGATCATGATTGTCTAACGAAAGACCTTCCTCATCCTTGATTATGGCTCTCAAGCGACCAACGGTGTCAGAACTTTGAACTTCTAGAGAGATGGTAACATTTCCACATAGAGTCGTAATGGTTATCAGCATCAAACCCTTGGATCCAGGAACAAGATGGAGGGTGGAGTTCTAGTGGATGCGATAGTCGGCAAGGGCGCGGCTGTCATCGATCAGCTTTCCTGCAAAGAGCAGCCTCTGCTGATCATCTGAATGAATACCTTCCTGATTCTGTATCTTGGCTTTTATACTCGCGACGGTGTCACCGCTATTGACTTCCAATATGAAGTCCTTTCCAGCAAGAATTTTGACTAATTGTGATCTAAAGAAAAGCTGTAGGGTGTCTCTGTCAATAATGTGGTAATCAGCAAGGGTACGGTTGTCGTTATCAAGCTCCACTCCATTAAAAAACAATATCTGCTGATTTGGGGGTACACCTCCTTCCTCATCCTTGATCATGGCTTTTAAGTTGCCAATCGAGTCGGAGCCTTTGACTTCCAGGGTGACGGTCTCTCCATTATAAACTGTGTTAACGAATATCTGCATCAACCCATTCCATGCAAGCACAAGACGAAGGATTGATCCATACTTGACACGGAAGTCAGCAAGTGTTCTATGACAGTCATCGAGCTCCTTTCCATCAAAGAACAGTCTCTGCTGGTCCAAGGGGTAACTTTCCTTAGCATGGATCTTGGCTTTCACAACGTTGATGGTGTCAGAACTTTCGACTTCCAAAAGGGTGGTCATTCCAGCTACATTCTGAACTAATATTCTTATCCATTCCTTTGATTTAAGCACAAGACGGAGTACTGAATTGTTTTGGATGCAGTAGTTGTCAAGAGTAAAGTTGTCAACGAGCAGCTCTTCGGCCAAGAAAAGTTTCTGATGGTACGAGAGAATACCTTCTTTCTCCTGGATCATGAATTTCACATCACGAACAGTGTCGGAACTTTTAACTTCCAAAGTGATGGTCTTTCAGGTGTCGATGACAAATATCTTCTATACTACATTTTAAGTATGACGTTTTTTTTAGTCATCGTCATGCTTTGGTATTTCTGAACTGGTTCAAACATGAACCTCTCTTTCCTTTGCTTTTCTTTTTATGGATGAGTCATCGTCATGTTTTGGTATGCCGGTTTCGTAATGAAGGAATGCATATGATAGTTATTGTTACTCATGAATGAAATCAAAATGTAAAATTGACACCCATAGCCTCATTCATGAGCAAAGAGGCTGGTTTCCGTGTTAATCACCACATGGGCCATTTCCAAGTTTTTTTAATGGTTTTCTTTTTCTTTTTTGCATTGTATAAGATGACACAAGCTTTTCTGTAAAAAGAATACAGTGAAGAAAATGAAGATTTAATTCCCCAAAATAATATCCTAAAAAGTAGAACATGTCATATTGAGAAAACATATCTTACATAAATATGCCAATTTTGTATACTTTATAAAATAATAGACAACTACAAAATTTATGACATTTGTTTAATAAATTAAATGTGACAAGAGAGGACGGTAAAAGTGTAGATAATTGGTGTGCGTACATATATTGTTCAAGTCTAGAATATTCGGTTCGTCCGATTTAGATCATCCTAAGTGATGTAACCTCTAACAAATCGCCCGGTGTGTGCATTTTAAGGCCAGCGCACATCCAAACCGTCAAGAAAATACACGTAATGGTCAAGAGTTGTGCTACTTGAGTCCTTGACCATTGTGTTACCGTTGCTGATTAATGTATATATATGTGCTAACACCAGTTTCCACGTTCATAAGCTTCACCAGGTGAAACCTTCAAGTTCCAGTAAACTGATCTGGTTTGATCAGTCCAGCCTGCACCCATGGTAGAACAAGCCATCAAGGAGCTCTTCTTCCTTGGGTTCAGGTTCAGATTATTGTACGTAATATGATGAAAATATAAGTGGTCTGTCATGTTATTTATATGCAAGCCAGAAAAGGACTGAGTCCATAATTTGATTATTTGGGGGTACAAATAGGAGGTTAAAGCGTATAAACTAAACTCGATATCCAACGGGCCAAATCCTCCACTATATTGCACCCACGTGTTTATGTTTCTTTCGGTAAAACTTGACAGTCTACGTTGCAACAAACTCAACTCCGCCGGAGCTACATGAAAACAAAAGGGGATGAGGTCTTCAAAATCATGTCAATTAGTTTATCTTTTTATTATTTTTATTTCATAAATTTTATTTGTTACAATTAGCCTTTTTACTCAAGTAAGAGTAAAACTGTAATATATCTCACTCTTTTATATTTTTGAAAAACCGATTGAGTATCATTAAATAAATATCTAATCATTAACATGAAAAAAGTTCAACATAAACTCAGTTTAACACTTTAATATATACTCAATCAACCAATAACAACCATTTATTTTTATCATTTAAAAAAAAACTCATCTTTTAAAAATTAAATATCTCACAAACCGTTCATCGTTACGTAAAACAAAATCTATCATCGCGACGAGAATTAAATAATCTATCTATCGAGGGGCACATGTATATACTTTCGACGAACTTTTTTTTCGACTTTTTTTCTTAAGTCACGTCTGAGAAAATCATATATGATTCGTCAAGAAACATATATGATTTTTAAAAAATCATATATGATTCATATCACGAATAATATATGATTTTCTGAAATCATATATGATTTTCTGAAATCATATATGATTCGTGAGGAATCATATATGATTCTCTCATACGTGAAATAAGAAAAAAAGTAAAAAAAAAGTTCATCGAAAGTATATACATGTGCTTTCGATAGAAAGATGATTTAATTCTCTGCAATAGCGTATTTTTTTCGTTTGACGATTTACAGTTTGTGAGATATTTAATTTTTAAAAAAATAATAGGAAGTTGATTTTTTAAAAAATGAGTGTTTATTATTAATTGAATAGATATATGCTAATTTAGGGGTATATATATAGATCTTAACTCTCACTAGCATAGAAGTGGCAAATCTTGCTTATTTTGATACATATGGGCATTTTTTGCCCATTTTCAAAAAAGGATGGGGCCCTTTTTGCCCATTCTTTATAATGAATGGGTTAAACGGGCGCATATGTAAGAAACTAAATGGGCTTAACGGGCGCACTTGTAAAATATAAATTAGTATACTCGACGAATATTTTTTATTAAATTTTTTATCCCGGCTTTCAAACAAGTATTTTTATTTTTTATTTGTAGGTTTTTATATATTTTTTTCCTTTTTTATCTTGCGCCCGTTTAGCCCGTCCATTTTGCCCGCCTGTTTCGCCCGTGTCCGTTTAACCCGCGCCCGTTTAGCCTGTCGCCTGTTTAACCCGTTGCCCGTTTAGCCCGGCGCCCGTGCCCGCCCGCCCGCCCATTTTGCCACCTGTACACTAACATAACCCCTTTTAATATCACATACATCTACATTTTGAACTACGTACTTATATGTGTGACTCTAAACCACAAGTCAAATTGTAAAATGGGTGATTATTATACCGAGAAACCCGAAAGAAATTATGGGTGCACAAGGGTCGATAAGTAGAATCAACAAACAAGGTACCTTGATAAATTTGTGAATGGTTGAAAAAAAATATGCAAGGTTTAACGTTTCAATTTTACAATTACTAATGTGCTCGAGCACAAATTTATATGAAGTCAAATATGAACCTTTATAAGAGCTATGAACCCTAACTTAAATTTCTGTCGATCTATTTGAACCTTATTTTTGTTCATTCTGCCCTTCATTTTCCCGAACCCCAAACGACGTCGATATCTTTGCTTCCCCTCCACAACGCAACTTCTACATATCCTACAAAATAAAATAGGAAATCTGAATCAACCTTAATCATTCGTCGTCTCATTTCCATCGTCGATATTCTGAATTTTGTTTAAAAACCTCGTTAAATACGCAGAATAAAGTTGAGTATATTCAATTTACCGAGATTATACCTAATCAAAATTTAATCTGACAAAATCTAATAAAATTATTAATTTTAATTAATTGTCAAAAGGCAAGTATCTTTGATTTTATTGTTGTACATGTTGTGTTGGTTAAATTAAATACTATTAAAAACGAAAACAAACTATATACAATTATTTATTGGGTTTTGCTAACAAACATGTGTTTTTTAAACTTCTATAAATAAAAACAATTTCAAATATGAACTAATTATTCTCATAAATGTATGATTTTAATACATGTAATTAAGGTAAGTAAGTTTTAATATGGTATATATTAATATTAATTATGTTAAATATGGTACATTTGAGGTTTATTAATTGTAAAAATTTTAATTATAGAATGTTTAAAAAACACCCATAAGATGGTTAGCAAAAATTTATTTATTTCAAATAATCTATACATGGGTACAATTAATACAGTACACACTGCTTCATGATTTATATTGTGTGAAGATTCATTACTTTTGGCCACTAGATCTTACACAATCTAATGGTGGTATCATATACACATATATACATCCAGACCAACAACTCGGTCCACAATCTGAGGGTTCAAATAACAAGTTAAAGTGCATACCTTGTTAAGAGTAAATTACAAATTTTGTCCCTTTATTATCTTGTTTTGGTAAAAACTGAGCTGAAATTTCTACTTTTGTAAACCTGCCACTCTGTTCTTGTATGTGGCATTGTAAAAAAACCACTCAACCATTTTCTCTAACGATGCTCTCGTTATATATATACCTCACACGCTTTTCACGTAAAGGAATTTCGCAGGGACGGGACATTTAAGGGGTTGGGAAGGGTGGTGGATCTCTCAAAATTTAATCACTGTGTGTGTGAGAAAAAAAGGAAATGAGTACGGTTGGGGGGTGTTTTATTCTATTTTAAATTTGTGCCGTAGATGTTAATTGGATTGCACGGCCCAGATGGGTCCATCGGATAAATATAAATGGGTAATAAGACGAAAAGGGATCACAGAAAAACCCTAATAGAAAAAAAGTTTCAATGGCTTCTTGTTCATCCTCTAATGAAACGAAGATATCCGTCAGGACGATGAAGTTGAAGGCTCCAACACCACCATTGGCGACTTGAAAGCCAAGATCCAAGACATGGAAGGCGTTCACCAGTACAAGCAGAAGCTGTTCTTTGATGGAAGACAACTCGAGAACTACTGTACCCTATCGGACTACAAGATCGAGAATGGATCCACCCTTCTTCTCGTGCCAAGGTTGAAGGGATGGATAAATATTTATGTCAAAAGTTCTGACACAATTCGGGACGTGGAAACTGAAGATAAGAGAGATATGGTTGGTGTTCCCCCATTCAACCAGAATTTCTTCTTTGTTGGAGAAGAGTTGCTACATGGTGACCGTACCCTTTATGACTACATCGGCATTTGAGAGTATAATTATGATTAGCTAGTTAAAACAAAGCTAGGAGTTTGTTACAATCGGGCCTCGGTTGGACTTGCATGCTTTGCTTGAAAGTTAGCCAAACGTTGGCTTGCAAGTTGTATCTTGCTACGTTAATGACCATTTTCTAGCAGTTTCAAGAAGGCTGATATAGCACGTATCCATATACTTAAGCTAGTCTAAACTCTTTGAATCTGTCGGTTCATTCACTATTATATATGAGGATTATATTATCAAGACCATAATAGCTGCCAAAATCCCTAAAGGATCCTACAAATAGTTTCCAGAAACATAAGGTTAACACACATATCAAGTGTATGATTGTTTTAGTTTAGTTACACGTATCAATTACAACAGCCGAAGTGAAAAAGAGCCAAAAGTCACAACAAACAAATAAAGTGTCACACTGATATTACCTTCAAATGTGTTTAAGTTCACTATCTCGGGTTTGGACCGTATGCACTATCCAGATTAAGAGACATGATTCCATTTGACTTATTTGGTTCTGCCTCCTGACGAGCTCTCTCGATCACCAAACAATCATTTAACTCCATCGCTACTTCGTTCATGGTTGGTCTTTTGCTTGGTATTTGGTCAACACAAGCCATTGCCAATTCTACTACCTTCCATGCTGAATTGATATGAAAATCCTCTACCAGCCTTGGATCAATAATATTTTTCACATTCCCGTCTGCAAGCATTAATTTAACCCATCGAATTATGTGTATGTTGTCATTGTCGTATTTAGTTATTGCTGGCTGGCCTGTTATTAGTACTAGAATCACAACCCCAAAACTATAAACGTCACTTTTCTTTGTCAATCTGTTTGACGTGTAGTACCTAAAAAAGACAAAATTCTTATCGCATTAATAACAGAAGAATTCATCGGCAACATAAAGATGAGTGGAAAGTGTAAGCTTATGAAACTTGAGAAGGATTGTTACTAAATTTTTCTTGTTGTGGTAAATATAAGTTTTACATATAAGATAAGGAAAACTCACTCAGGGTCGAGGTAACCAGGTGTGCCAGCTACTACTGTTGAAATATGGGTACCACCTTCTGTCGGAAAAGCTTTAGACAGCCCAAAGTCTGCTAATTTTGCCTGAAATGTTCCATTCAGTAAGATGTTGGTACACTTGATATCTATGTGAACTATCCCTGGCTTGCAACCATGATGCAGGTACTCTAGCCCTGAAAATACAACACATGCCCCATATGGTTAAAAGGATATTCATGATACCAAAATTGAAGGTTTATATAGTTCATAATAATTATTTAAAACCCTAATATGGATGAAAGAACGCATAGTGGAAGCAATTAACAAGATCATTAATTTAACACAATTATATTAATCAAGATTAGGGTTACATACCTTTATCCTAGCAAGATCCACAAGACGGCGGAACAAACGGCAACTAGGGTTTATCACGAACACCACCAAGAATATAATCTAAAGGAAGATTATATCACGCTCTTGTACACACGTAATACGACAAGTTAACCGTGAGTCTAGCACGAACAAACCGAGCTTCAACGCTTATGGAGTATCTACCCAACAACCCTAGAGAGGGGCTAGGACTAGATAAATAGATTAATCGAAAACCAAACGAAACCCTAAGATGGGTTAGGGGTGGCCGGCGATCAAAGAGCAAGAAAGAGAGAGAGGGATAAAAAATTATGAGGCTAGGGGTTTGTTTATATAGGCTTAGCAAACCTTGGGCTCCAAGTCATAAACAAATTAGGAAACAAATGTTTCCTTTTGCCCCCTCTTGTTACCGCCGAACAACACACACCCAAGGGGTGTTTGTGTAATTTTTTCCTCCTTCTTTTAGCTTCTATTTAATTCCATAACGGTCGTTTAAAACTTAACTATTATTTATTAACAATCGTTAGTCAAGGTTTGGTTTGATTTAATAAATATATATATAATATATTTAATAAATAAATTAACCCTTTATTATGTGTGCAATCCGGTGATCCCGAGTTCGATCCTATCTCACGACTATTAATTTTAAGTCCATAAACTTTCAGCTCCCACTTGGACAAAATTCTAATATCGTGATCACATTGACTAGCGTCTAGTTACACTAGCAATGTCACTAGTACAAACCGGGCAAGGTCTCCTGGACAAGAACCTTTTAATGATTATATCATTATTATTATCCTTTCATTTCAAATATATCGTTAATAAGGATATGGATCTCAGTCATTCCTTTCAATAACTATTCTGTTTCTCGTTTACGGATATAGCAAGATTACCAAAACAAATTTGGGTGTGGCCACACAAACATCTTACTACTCCCCCGAGGGGCCCAGCTGTATTTATACTTCAAAATAATTTGAAGGAAACAAATCTCATTTTGACTACAAGCAAAACACATGAACTTTGCAACACTTCTGAAAATAACCCTTATAACTACCAGTTACGTTTAGCGTTAGGTTACCTTACAGAAATGCACTACATTCAATGCAGTTTTCTGGTATCTCAGGTCTAAGGATAACTATTTATGATTTACTTAATGACAAAAATCCATAAAGTAAAATCATATAGTTGGGATAAGTCCAATATTTGATCCATCAAATATCATCCAAAATTGACCAATATACTTTCAAGTATACTCTGTCACTATTTTGAATTGTCTTAGTTTAATAATATTCTCATATTATTAATCGACAACGGAAATTTAGAAACATCATAATGCTCACGGATTAAAACATGTAAAATAGGATACAAGATCAAATAACAGGAAAATAAACGAAATCCAATCTTTATTTCATCAATTCAATAATGTCTTACATCCTTTATCCAAATACTAATCAATAGATTTATTGCATGAATTCGCTAGCTAGTTGCAGCCCAATTGCCTTGGCATGCTTAACTACCTTTGGCCTAGATAAAGCCTTAGTAAAAGGACAGCTACGTTATCATCTGTGTGAACTTTTATTAATTTTATTTCTCGAGCTTCCACTTGTTCTCGAACGTAGTGATATCTACGTTTAAAGTGTCTGGCGCCTTTCATAACTCCAGGGTCATTGGCGAATATTATTGCCGCAGAATTGTCGCAATATATATCAATATGTTCTTTAATTGAAGGCATCACTCCAAGATCTCCAATAAACTTCCTAATCCAAACAGCTTCCATTGCGGCTTCTGAAGCAACCATGTACTCAGATTGAGTCGCATGCATAGCAATGGTTTTCTGCTTACTGCTCTTCCAGTCAACTGCTCCTCCATTGATGACAAACACGTAACCCGTCTGAGACTTCGTATCGTCTTTATCACATTGCCAGGACGCATCACAGAACCCTGTTACATTCAGTTCTGTGTCTGGTTTACCCCCGAATACCAAAAACATATCTTTCGTACTCCTCAAATACTTTAGAATATGCTTAACAGCAGTCCAGTGGAACTTTCCTGGATTCTGTTGGTATCTACTGACCAAGTTCTGAGCAAATGTCACATCAGGCCTTGTGCATCTTACAGCATACATAATAGATCATACTTCCGAAGCATAAGGCACCTTCTTCATGTAAGCCACCTCTTCAGGTGATGATGCATCTTTCTCATGACTTAACTCATGCTTAACCTCCATCGGTAGAAAACCTTTCTTAGAGTTATGCATGTTATACTTCTTCAATATCTTATCAATATAAGCATCTTGGCTAAGACCAATCAACCGTCTACTCTTATCTCGATAGATTTTAATTCCCAGAATATATGCAGCATCTCCCAAATCCTTCATAGAAAAACATTTACCAAGATAATCCTTAACTTCCTTAAGTCTTGGAATGTTACTTCCCATGATTAATATGTCATCGACATATAGAATTAGGAACACTACATTACTCCCACTAGCTTTGCGATATACACATGGCTCGTCACAATTTTGAATAAATCCGAACTTTTTGATTTCTTCATCAAATCGCTTATTCCATTGACGTGATGCTTGCTTCAAACCATAAATAGATCTTTGAAGTTTGCATACGCGCTTTGGATATTTAGGATCAACGCACCCTTCCGGTTGTTGCATATAGATATCTTCATCTAAGCGACCGTTCAAGAAGGCAGTTTTAACATCCATTTGTCATATCTCATAGTCATAGTATGCTGCTATAGCTATGAGAATCCTAATAGCTCGTAAGTCTGCTACAGGAGAAAAGGTCTCCTCGTAGTCTATGCCAAAAGTTTGAGTAAAACCTTTAGCTACTAAACGTGCTTTATAGGATTGTACATCACCATCCATGTCGGTTTTCTTCTTATAGATCCACCTATTTTTCACTACTTTAGCATTTTTAGGCGCGTCTACCAGAATCCAAACATCGTTGATTTCCATGGATTTCATTTCCTCATTCATCGCAACTATCCATTTTAACTTTTCTGGATCAGACATTGCGGACCGATAGTTAGTTGGTTCACCAAGATCCCCTACTTCCTCCTCATCATCCTCTATGTAAAGACATAGTTTGTCCGGCGCACGTATAGTCCTTTGAGACCTACGTGGAGGAATTAATTCTGGTGGAACACTCTGACTTTCTGGTTCTACAAGAATTTCTTCGCTAGTACTTTCAGAAGGCAATGTATCTTCTTGAATTTCTTCAAGATCATAATTTCTCCCACTGAATTCTTGATTACAAGATCATTTTCAAGGAAGTCTCCGTACCGAGCCACAACTATTTTGTTCTCAGTCGGATAATAAAAGTAGTAACCCATAGTTTCCTTAGGGTAACCTACAAAGATACATTTAACTGAGTGTTGTTGGAGTTTATCTCCAGAGTCACGTTTCACATACGCCTCACAACGCCAGACTTTCAAATAAGACAAATATGGCTTCTTGCCATGCCATAGTTCATATGGTGTCTTATCAACCTTCTTTGTGGGAACCATATTCAGAATACGAACAGAAGATTCAAGAGCATAATCCCAAAAGGATAATGATAAAGTTGTAAGATTGAACATAGATCGTACCATATCCAATAATGTACGATTTCTCCTTTCAGATACACCATTTTGTTGTGGAGTATACGGAGAAGTAAGTTTCTGAACAATTCCATTCTCACTTAAATAATCTTTAAACTCTTGACTTAAATATTCACCACCACGCTCAGAATGAAGAGCTTTAATCTTCTTTCCTAGTTGTAACTCTACTTCTGCTTTAAACGTTTTGAATGTTTCAAATACCTCATGTTTATGTACCATAATGGCTATAATCATCCGTAAACGTCAAGAAGTAGCTAGCACCTTTCCTTGACACATGTCTAAGTGGTCCACACACATCAGTATGTATCAAACCAAGTAGTTCAGTAGCCCTTTCGTTATTGCTATTAAAAGGTTTCTTGGTCATCTTCCCAGAGATGCAAGATTCACATTTATCAAATGATTCATCATTGATACTTTCCAAAAGCCCATCACGTTGAAGCTTTTGTATGCGAGTGTTCCCAATATGGGCAAGCCTACAATGCCAAAAATAAGAAGAGTTCTTGTCTAACTTACTCTTCTTGTTCATGCTAAAAACAGAATTATTTTTCCTCTTGGAATTTTTATTATGCATGTTAATTTCAAAAACACCATTCACAGAAATTGTATCAAAATAGAATAAACCATCTTTGAAAATAGAAATTCTATTATTATCAATCGTGTGATTAAATCCAAGATCCAACATACAAGAAAAGGAAATGACACCCCTAACAATTGTCGGTGCATAATGACAATTATTTAAAAACAGTACTAAACCCGAAGGTAAAACTAATTTAAATATTCCTATAACTTCAACCGCTGCTTGTGCGACATTGCCCACTTGAAGAAATTGTTCCCTATAGGTAAGCCTCCTCTTCAACTCAAATCCCTGCAGGGTATTATAAATATTAATACCACATCCGGTATCATATACCCAGGAGTTTGATTTGTATGAAAGATTAAATAACTCTATCATAAATAAGTTACCAGAAGATGGTGTTGCAGCAGCTAGCTCAACCTTCTTCTTATGTTCTGCCATTTCATGGAGATAGAGAGAGCAATTCCTCTTCCAGTGTCCAGTCATCTTGCAGTAGTGACAAGTCTCATCTTTCTAAGATTTCTTAGCAAAGTTCTGCTTCGGCTTTGATGTAGTCGCAACTTGCTTGCTCTTATCAACCTTGCCTTTGCCTTTCTGCTTCTTATTCACTTGCGGTTTTGGTTTCGACACTCTACCCTTTTGTACATAAAGTACTTGAGGAGTAGCAGTGGATGCCTGATCTTTCAAACCCTTTTCGAAGTCAATGAGCATTGCATGCAAATCATTAACTGTCTTCCCCGTGCAATGCATATTATAGTTACGAACGAAATCATTGAAGTCCTTATTAAGGGACCTATTGATCAAGTTAATAGCCATATTATGATCAAAGGGTTGTCCTAGTGCGATGAGTTGTTCCATATAACCCCTCATCTCGATATAATGAGCACTTACGTACTTTCCAGGAGCCTGCTTGCAACTATGTAGAGCATCAACCAGAACATAGATCTCTATAGCTTGCGGCGTTTCATACACAGCCTTGAGTTCATCAAGCATTTGTTGAGGAGGAAATAGCTCATACTTCCTTTGAAGTGATGGAGTCATTCTCCCTAACATTACAACAACCACCTCATGGTGCTTCTTAACGTTAGCAGCGTGTTGAACCTTTCCGCATCAGATGCTCCTTCAGCAAGATCCTCCGGAAAAGGAGTTTCCAAGATATTGATAGTACCCGCTGCTCTCAGAACAATTCTTAGTGAGCGGTACCAGTCATTGAAATTAGGGCCAGTAAGTCCAGGCCGTTCAAAGAAAGCTTTGAACGCCGAGATTATTGTCAGATTGCTTTCGGGTTGAGCCATTTCTACAGAAATAAGTTCAAACATTAGTATTTTCGATAATACAATTCAAGAAAATAAAATTACCCCGGTAATAAAACCATAGTATTTTCTTTGAAAAACTAGAATCCATATTGACATAGATTTATCACATCAGTTGATCTGCTAATGACAAATGTATTCAACACAGTAACTTGTCGAACAATAATTGACAAACAAATTTGCAATTTCTAGATATGTTAGGGATTTACATTGCCAAAATTATTTGCATTGTAAACATGTTTTATCCCTACTTTATGCCTTAAGTTTCCAGTTCTCACTGAGTAACTCAATTAAGTCGACTAATCTAAAGAACGTAAAACCTTCATGTGCAATCTTATTCATTCATGAAGTTTTCTCTCCATTACAACATCGTCCGATATCTTATATGACGACAATTGTAACTTCAAGTGTTCGTCAATTAGAGGGCATATGACTTAAATTTTAGGGTATAGATTTTTGTGTCAAAATCATGTATGGAGAAGCATGCATACATCTCCATAACATAAGTTTAATAAAACATTTAGTAAACTTTTTGGTGAGACTAAAAGTTCATTATATACTTGCAAGTTGAGGTAGTTTCGGATGTGAATTAATGTAGTTAAATCAACCTTAAAGAATTGTACCAATAACAACCGTAGGTAATTCCAATTTTGACGCACAGGCGAGCCGGGAATTTGGTCAGCGCTGAAGCATAACACCTCCTTCCTTAACCGGGTACATGACCAGCGGTGCGTTATACCCACTTTATAGTTCGCCAAAATTGAGTAGGCCGTTAAGTTGCTATTGCAATTCTAATCAACGCAAATCATATGTAATTTACATCTCAAAACAATTCATAAATTTTGATAAGATTTAGTCCATATTATTTTTCTTAAAAAAATTACCCTTGTTTAAAACATACAATATAAAAACGCATGAAAACAAGTAGTACAAAAAAAACTAAATCAAAAAGCCACATGCATAACAATTTATTCAAAGAACATCAAATCTAGGGTTTTTATGAACATAAAAGTCTTCCCTAATTTTAAAACTTTGAATCAAATAAAGCAAATAGCAATCAAAATTATTATGATCCGTAAGAAACATGCATGTTTATTACTGATCTCCCACATTCTCTTAACAATTAAAAACTACGGATCGTAACCACACATGACATAAAAATTAATTCATGCAAAACATCTAAAGTTAATTACCATGTAATTTTAGGGTTTACAAAAAAAAAATTTATAAAAAAATCGGTATAGCCGATTTTAAAAAACAATAAAAAACAAAACCCTAATTTTTATAAAACCTAAAAAACAACATGTAATTTTAACACAAATCAATATTAGTTAAAAAAACTTTAGATCTTGATAATTATAATCATGTTAAAACGGCTCTCGATGCCACTAAAGGTTTATATAGTTCATAACAATTATTTAAAACCCTACTATGGATCAAAGAACACATAACGGAAGCAATTAACAAGATCATTAATATAACACAATTATATTAATCAAAATTAGGGTTACATACCTTTATCCTAGCAAGATCCACAAGACGACGGAACAAACGGCAACTAGGGTTTATCACGAACACCACCAAGAATATAATCTAAAGGAAGATTATATCACGCTCTTGTACACACGTAATACGGCAAGTTAACCGTGAGTCTAGCACGAACAAACCGAGCTTCAACGCTTATGGAATATCTACCCAACAACCCTAGAGAGGGGATAGGATTAGATAAATAGATTAATCGAAAACCAAACGAAACCCTAAGATGTGTTAGGGGTGGCCGGCGATCAAAGAGCAAGAAAGAGAGAGAGGGATAAAAAATTATGAGGCTAGGGGTTTGTTTATATAGGCTTAGCAAACCTTGGGCTCCAAGTCATAAACAAATCAAAAGTTTCCTTTTGCCCCCTCTTGTTGCCGCCGAACAACACACACCCAAGGGGTGTTTGTGTAATTTTTTCCTCCTTCTTTTAGCTTCTATTTAATTTCATAACGGTCGTTTAAAACTTAACTATTATTTATTAACGATCGTTAGTCAAGCTTTAGTTTGATTTAATAAATATATATAAAATATATTTAATAAATAAATTAACCCTTTACGTTATGTGTGCAATCCCGTGATCCCGAGTTCGATCCTATCTCACGACTATTAATTTTAAGTCCATAAACTTTCAAAAATATCCGCAATTGCATCTAAAATCATTTGCTTACTGACCATGTGCTGCGTCACATCCTATTTGGAGTCTTTCTTCCCATTTCAGAACACTTGAAGTAGCATCTGTTCAAGTTATTCAAACAGGAAGTTATATATGAGCTTTATATCCATGGAAATGTTAGAAGTATCGATATATCTAAAATAAGGAGGATATGTGCACAGTGATAATTACCGAAGATATGGCTTTCTAAGTCCCCATTAGTCATGAACTCGTAGATGATTCCCTTGTGGATGCCTTCATTGCAGTATCCAACCAGTGAAGTTATGTTTTTATGATGAATGTTAAGTAGAAGATTGGCCTGTATAAAGAATAAAGATTTGGTTAGACATGCAGTTTCCCATTGGCCTGTTTTTGTGTGTGTGCGTTTATAACCTTAAACTACCTCGGCCTGAAATTCCTTGTCCCCTTGGTGGGATGTTCTGGAAAGCATCTTGACAGCAACTTGTGTACCATCAATATGCCCATGATAAACTGTTCCAAACCCTCCTTTTCCGAGAACAACATTGAAGTTGTTAGTCATGCTTAGTACCTCTGAGTATGTGTACTCTTGCTTTTTTATTTCCAGCTCCGTGCTTGTTCTCCTTTTGCCTGCTTGCATTTACTCAGTTACAGATCCTGCATAACTTAAGCTAGTCTATGCTATATTTGCATAACAAAATTATAGAACCAAATAGTAGTGTTTGTCATACCCCGTTCTTTTCGTTTTTTAATCATCCATATCGCAGTGAGTGCAATCAAGATCATGAAGAGTGAAGCTGTCGTTGCTACTACTGGAACAATAAATTTGTTGTCCGTCTTATTCTTGCAACCATTTATGTTACAAGAACCTGCATTATCACCAGGACCCTCGCCATCGAAACTGATTATGTGAAATAAATGTGAAATTCTTGAGCAATTCTGATCGAGATTTAAAAACTTCAGTAGTCAAATAAAGTAGCAAACCTCAATGACAATGATCCCTTGTTTGACTTTTCTAGGAGCTCTAATGGAAGTGAGCCGATGAAATGGTTTCCTTTTAAATTGCTATAATGGAGTAGTTAATAAGATTAGTTCTATTCCATGTAACTAAACTTTTGATTCTAGTTCAAGGAGAAAATTACTTACAGGATCTTCAAGAAACTCAGTCCTGCAAGAAACTTAGGTACTGTTCCCGTTAAGTTATTGTTGGATAAATCCCTGAAATAGGAATAGAGAGAAGGGTAAGTGTAAAAACATTCGTATATCTTATTTCCTCAAATGTTCTTTTCCTCTAAAAAACACTATTAGCTGGCGGTAAGCACTTAAGATTATGCGGTACTCCCACTAAGAATTTTCAGTAACTGGATTGGTTGACGTAACGCGTAACCTCACCCACTGTTATTTGAAAGTTGCTTGCGATGTTACATCAACAAAACTGAAAGCTGGTAGAAGTAGGAAAAATCGCTTACAATGTTTGTATCCTTGTGAGATTAGCTAATCCAGGATCTATTGCTCCGTTAAGTCCGATGTTAGACAGGTTCCTGATTCATAGAGTAGTATATCGTCAAGTATGAATAAGCTATTACAATAATTAGAATACGTTGTAACTTGGTGGTGTTAAAATTTTTGTACTTACAAGAAAACAATTCTAAGAGAATCGGTATCATTGTAGCTGCATACGATACCATCCCAAACAAATTCTTTTGGAGCACATGGATCACCTTGCCAGTGTTTTGTTACGTTGTAAGTTGACTTAATGCTCCACATTGCAGCAGCTATAATATCCATCATAGATATAACATTATTGGAGTTAGTAGCATGCATGTAAGAAAGACTTGATTATTATCACTATGCAATTAAGTAGACAGACACTTACCATCTTGATCATGCGTTTGCCTTTGCGGGAGCGGTTTCAAAGTATAAAGCTCGAAAGCGTTGATTATGGGAGGAAGGGTTGACATTTTTGTTCTATTGATTGTGAGTGTGTAATTTGGTGCTACGATCTCAGGTGTTACGCTATAAATAGTGGTGACTTTGTGATATTCCGGAGTCAAAGGTCCATACCAGATGTTCCCATTCAGATAAATACTGAATTCTCTGGAATCATTAGTTTTCAGTTTTTCAATTTCAGCAAAGTGCAGGTACATGAAAAACTCATCGGTGGCATTAACAGGATACCAAGTAAAGTAAATATAATCAGTGTTAAATAGGTTGGTGGCTGTATTCATGACTTCTGATGGTGGATCAATGCTTGCATAAGGGTCTGGATGAATTATATCTTCAGTGTGATGGAAATAAGCAGTGGGCCACCATAAATTAAAGTTCCATAGTCGATCATACTTGTCAGCTTTATACCTACCAAAGAATCAAGAAAACTCAACTTTATCTTTTTGTGCTTTTCAGTTAAAATAAGTGTAAACATGATAGGCTGCTATGCTGACCTGACTGTTGTACTTGCGGTTTCACGTTTGAGAAGACATAATGGTCCAAACTTAGATTCTTCGTACATGTTGATCCCAAGAAGCCGTAATTCTATTGTTGATATAAAAGGTGTCCCGTGACCTGTATTTACCAGACAAACATGTATGTAATCTGATGGCGATACGTGGATTATCTCTGTGCTTGCTGATTGAGTTGACGAATTAAATTTAATCGTATCCCAGTAATCAGGTCCAAGATAGACATCAAATTCTGGATACCGGCTGTATAAATCATAATTCCCGTACAAAAACGACACCCTTATTAGATACCTATTACCCTTGCCTTGAGTTGGTTTTAATGTGTAGCAGTTTCTAGTGTTTTCAGGAAAACTTCTGAGGGTGATAAGCTGTCTATTATATGCGTATGAGTTGTATAATGACAATATGTTACGTGGCTCGCCACTGTCTATGAAATCGGCATCTGATACATAGTTTATACCCGTGACATTATCAGTGTAGGTTGAGCCTTCGGCAATCCCACAGTCTATGCTTATGAATCCTGCAATCGAACGACGGTCAAGAAATTTGATATTGATAGTTAATGGTACTAGTACTTAGAGAAAGTTTGTATGAGTACCTGATTGATCATCAACGGCTCGAATCAATGTTGATGTAACATATATACAAAGAACCAAAGTTGGAAAAATACCATGAAACATCTTCATTACTCAACTTGATTCTTTTGTATGTTGTTTCTGTAGTTAAAACTCTTTTGTTTAACATTCTGGTGCTTTTATATAGTTTAATGTCCTCTCATTTTTAGCACTTGACAACTGCATATAGATTTTTTTTCTTCTTTAAATGAAAAGAGAATTTGTATATAGTTTGTTTGACTTTGAATAAGTCGAAATCGAATCAAAGTTATGATATAAAAGGAAAGTCAGCTTTGATGCATCATTATTGACATTGTGCATGTGAAATCATTTAGGATCTAAACTTACAGAATATTAATTATATAGATTTGGGCATCTCCTTTGAGTCTTAATAATGTTTTTGTATGAGTTGATTATTGGTTTGTGACCAATATAAGTTAGCTTTATAACTTATTAGACGAGTACTCGTGCATAACGACGGAAATAACATGACATTTAACAAATAATGATATTGCGGTGAGATAAAATTGTAATTAAAAAGTGTTACATACGGATATGAAGCCTGTGGTGAAGTTTGACCTTGACATTTGTTTATTGTCATGGAAAAACAAATGAAGATGGAGAACTCACTTTTCTATAAACTGAAAAGGTTTTTTTTTCAACGGGGTAATTATCATCCGAGAAATAGCGCAAAGCTCGCTCAATTTACCACCTGATATAATCTTGGCCTCAATTTACCGTTTAGATTAAGAAACAAACATGGTCCAAAATATAAAGCTAAACTATTAAGTATACAACTCCAACTAACAAACATAGAAAAGTTGAAAAATAAGCTAATTTTGTGGCATTTCTGTAATGAACGAAATCCATTGCCATTTTCTTCCTTAGAGTTACATGTTCTGCCAATTTATTACGAGGTAAATAAATGAAATAATATATGCTTCGATTTATAGGAGAACTCGTAATAGTTACATCTAAAAGATCCTGCAGCAATATTCTTATTATTTTCATGTGGCTTCCAAAACTAGGCATATTGCTCAATTATGCTATAAAAGCAATGAATGGAAGTAAGTTGTTGATGAATCCTAGTATTTGTATTTATGTGCAAAATACTTTGTGTGTATGGGAGGGTCTTCAGGTTTTGATTTGATCATTGGTCTGTTGATGAAATATATGTGGGATGTCATACTTCAGCGATTCTTTCTCGGGTTGTCCTCCCACCAGATTCGCTCTCTGATCCCACGCCTTTCATGTAACAGTGTGCGGTGTGCCCTATAACCGTTCAAGTGAGCATAGTATGCTGGAGGTACAATGATAAAAAAAAGATAACACCACTTAGTAAAATTCATCTTACATAGTAAAAAAAATTACAAAACTTCATAAGGTTATTATGTACATGCCTATAGAGACGATGGACCTTGTGCACCTAGCATATCTGAGATACAGATTAAACGCTTAATATACGTATACAAATCTAGAATATTATGTCATCGGATCACAATTTCCATGTTTTTTTAGTCCATGGAAGAGATCATATAGCAGAACACTTTCGAAAGATAGATCTCAACTCCCTGGACAAAGTCATTGTCAAGAGCAAGCGATGAAAGAAAACTACATATACAGAGGCTCTTGTGATAAGCACTTTTTTATTTTTCAGTTGTACAAGATAAGTTTCGTTCAATAATTCAAAGCTCTGACCTTAAAATCATAAGGAGCAAGGTGTTCATGATTCTTTTGTTGAAGCTGCTGCAAAGTTTCTTGGTTGTTGGGTTATGAAAACGCCGTTTAATTATTTGGGAATTATGGTTGGTGCCAATATGTCTTTGGTTAAGTCTTGGGGAGATACGGTTGACAAGCTTAAGAAGAGGTTATCGAAGTGGAAGCTTAAATCCCTATCAGTAGGGGGTCGTTTTACCTTACTTAAATCTGTCCTCGGGTCTACTCCTATCTACTATATGTCTCAGTTTAAAGTTCCCAAGGATGTCCTTCAATGGTATACAAGATGGAGAAACGAAGATTGCTTGGGTAAAATGATCCAAGGTGGTGTTTGATTGGGCACGGGCGTTCTTTACTTACTAAATGGATGTGGCGTTTTTTATCCCAAAGACAATTCCTTATGGTTTTGGGTTATCTCTACCATACATGGTCCATATTCTCAAGAGCTCACTGGTTCGCATCCTTCGTTATGGAGTTCCATCATCAAGGAGATTCAGGTTCTTAACACACAAGGCGAAGACTTCATCTCTCACTCGTATTGGTAATGGTACGCGTACTAAGTTCTGGAACGATCGGTGGATAAGTGATTTTCTGCTTAAGGACATTTACCCACGTCTTTATGCTTTGGAAACTCGTAAAGCTTGTTCCGTGGCGGTTAAACTACATCTCTCTGTTTCTTCTTCCTTTCTTAGAGCTGTTAGAGGTGGGGCTGAAGCCCAGCAACTGACGCTTCTCCTTGAAATCCTAGAACCGGTGATTTTGACTAACATGGAGGATAGATGGGTTTGGGATATGAATGGTGATGGTGTTTTCCGAGTTAAAGCCGCTCGTAGTTTGCTGGATGAAACTTTCCTCCCTAAGGATGACTCCCCTACGCACAGGATCAAACGGGTTTCGATTAAAATCAATATTTTTGCTTGGAAAATCTACTTAGACCGGATCCCTACTCACTTGAATTTGTCCAGAAGAGGTGTCGTGCTTCCTTCAGTTTCTTGTCCGAACTGTGTAGCGCTGCGGATGAACACACAAGTCACTTGTTCTTCTGTTGTGATTTGGCGAAGGATGTCTTATAGCTTATTAGTTGTTGGTGGAATTTGGATTGATCAGTTTTTAGTTTCTATTCTAATTGGCTTGCTTGGTTCAAATCTCTCCGTATGGGATCTAAAATTAAAGACGTTTTAGAAGGTGTTTTTTACGTTGCTTGATGGTGCATTTTGAGTTACAGAAATCAGCTCCTTTTTGCGGATAAGAACCCTCGGAAAGAATTTCTTTTTGATGAGATTGTGTTACGATCTTTCACATTGTGTTTAGCTAGAGGCAGAACTTCTTTTAGTTGGGTTAGTTGGCTTCAACACCCTTATTTGATTTCTTTGTAATTTTCTAGTTTCTTGCTAGTGGTTCTAATGAAGTTACCGTTCAAAAAAAATGTTGTTGTAGAAAAACATGAATCAAGAGAGCTCAAACACCTTTTCAATAGATTAAATGATATTTGATAAACAAAACATAATAACTTAATAAAAAGATGATACTACCAGTGTTAATCACGTGTAGCCTTATTATCTACAGGATAATAGTTTTACAGTTAAAACAATAATACTGAAAAGAAGAGTAAGGTTTCAAAGATCAAGAACAGAGAGAGTATATGTGTGTACAAACACACTTGTGTATAAACGATAATGACAAGAAGGAGAGACGCTCCTCTTGATAAACAAGATGTTGGGCTTCAACTAGCCGTTTGGCTGATGGGCTGTCACATGGGCTTGAGTCCAACATCAAAATTATAAGTTGACAAGAATAGTCCCTGGCATCCATGTCTTCTATCACACCATGTCCAATGCATAACTGAAAGTTACAAACAACACATAATAAGACCTTAATGTTTAATTGGGTTAGCAGATTAGGTCACATTTTTAACATCCTCCCTTAATCTGATAACCCATAGAGGTTTATCATGCCAAGTTTCTTGACAAACTTTTGGTGCAAACCAATGTCCAACCCTTTAGTAAGGACATCTGCAATTTGATATGCAGAGTCCACTTTAACATTCTTAACAACACCATTTAAGATTTTTCATGTTCATTCTTAACAATTTGATTTGCAGAGTTGGATGAACACGAACGGAGTTATATTCATGTTCATTTATTTAAATTTAATCGAACAAATAATCAAACACGAACGTATTATCGGACTAAAATTGTTGTTAATGTTCGTTTATTAGATTTGAACGTGTTCATGTTTTTTTTATGTTCGTTTATTAATGTGTTAAACGAACATAAGTGAATGCAAACGATCATATATAAACGTGAACGAAGATAAACGAACATGAAACTAAAATTGTTGTTTTAAACTATCCATATAATTTTTGAATACTTAATATATATTTTATATTATTGTTAGAAATCTTAAAAATACTTAATATTTAATTTATTAACTTATTTCTAATATTTGAGATGTTAATCGAACAAAAATGATAGAGCATAAACGACCGAACTAACTGAACATAATTGAACGAACATAACTGACTGTTCACGAACGCAAATGAACGAACGAAGCATTTGTTCATGTTCGTTAATTTAACCAAACGAACCAAAAATTTTATTTTCATTCGTTCATTTATTAAACAAAAATAATAATAAATAAATAAATCTCTTGTCGAACGATTAACGTAAACAGTTCGTTAAACGTTCAATACGGTTCGTTAAACGTTTCATTCAATGACAATTCTATAAATTTCGGCTTGACTCAAACTTCGTACAAGTGTGCATAGTGGGTTCGAGATTTAAACCAATTAATTATTGGGCTGTATTTAATAAATATGACCCAATGATTAATGGGTTTAAATTCATATAACATGTAATATTTGCCAACAAAAGACGATATCCAATCCCGCCTAATCGTACTCGTGTATACCGTATTATGTGAAACAATTAGCACAATCCTGTGGTGAAGTTAGCAATTAGTTAGATTGATGAGTGTCGCATAAGACTAGGCGGGATTAGATATCGTCTTTTGTTGTTATTGTTGTGATGAGTATCGTATATTAAGGGTGAAAACAAAACCGTTTTTATGAAGCAATTTGAGCTTGAGTTTAAGTTTGATTTGATCTAGTCGAAGGTTCATCGAGCTCGATTCCGAGTATAACGAGCTGAACTTGAGCTTTTTGAAAATATTTAAAAATTTTATAATTTGTAAAAATTATTAAAATATGATCTATCGAGTCGAATTTTTTTGGCTTTGACTCTGCTACATATTTCTTTTAACATGACATATATATATTCGAAACTATATCTACCATCTATTTTTTTACAAAATTAAATAATCCAGCTTTCATGAATGGGGTTATGGGGGATATGACATAAACCGGAACCTTTTAAAATCACGTGTTATAAATAGGGTGAGACGTGATTGTATGTTAAAATTACACAATTTTAACGTTTTTAATATGTAACTTATAACGGTATAACATATAATAACATTTTATTTTTTTATTATATTTTATATTGAGTTCAAAGTAAATGTTATATATTGAGTTCAATATTTTATTATATTTTATTTTAAAACGTGTCTTATTACGACACAACATAAATATTTTATTTTATTATTATTTATTTTATTGTATTTATATTGAGTTCAAAGTAAGTGTTATATATAACAATTAAAGTCAGAAAACTTTTTTTGCATGTACTAATATTTATTTTTTGAGTTGAATTCAAAAACTCACGGCACCTAATGTCATAGCGCACATTGATTTATTACATAACGTAAAAATCGCGTCTCAAGTTTAAACACGCTTTAAGACGGGCTTTAACGACCTATTTAGAGCCATGGCTAAAATATAAACTAATAAGACAAATAAAGAATAGGTCAGGATTAAAAATGCAATATTTTAATAATAGCTAAATATCTAACCGACAATCGACTATAGTTTTGGACCTTGAGAGTTGACGGTGGTAAATAGTGACACGTTAAAAAACTTTTAAAAAAAAAATTATTGTTATTTGTTACCAGCTGGGCCTAATAAATACAAAGTGATTGCCAGCCCATATGAATCGTTCGCACGTCATGTGGGTCTCTACTACCTTAATTTGCGTGATCAACAGATTCTATTCTTTTACCCACCGTTGTTATCCATTCAGCTTCCTCTACGGGTATGTTTGGTAAAAATAACGATAGCATTGAACAAAAGCAGTGAGCAAAAGTAGTGAACATGAGCTGTGAGCTGTGGTTGTGAGCAGTAATTGTAATTTTTAATAAAAAAAACGTTTGTTAACGTAGTTGTCGTTGTAATTATTAAGTGTAAAACAACTCTTAAATGCTCAAACCTCTTAAATCCTACATTTCATAGAGCATTGGAAAAAGAGCATTACAAAAAAATAGTCACCATTCTTAAATACTTACTAAACGAACATTAAAACTCATAACGCTTCAGTCGCTCAATATTCAATACTCTCTGTTCTTAAATGCTCTTAAAAGATCTTCACCAAATACACCCTGAAAAAATATAAGAAATCCAAAATTTAGAAAGTACAAAGGGTAGAAATGAAAGCTAAGATTAATTGGATGGGATCTTTTTTTGTATAAAAGTATAGATTTTGAGGTAAATGTTTGATTATGTCGATTTATATACGATTTTCTCGATTCGATCGATTTATATTTGAAACCGGATTCATCGATTTATCCTTTTTTTATTTAGCCGATTTTTTTTATATATTTTCGATTTTTGACCATACTAATTAATAAAATCAATTAGTGAAAATCGTGACGGTTAATCTTTATCTAACGACTTATGCCCAATTAATCGCACTAAGCTAAGAGTGATCAAGGTTCGTGCGTGATAACTTGAAGAAAAAGTGTGATGCGTAGGGAAAAAATGTCCATAATACCCTATTTATGTGATATTTTATTTTATGGTGTAATCATTGACAACGGAAGTCCAAAACAATAGTATCATTATTTTTTCCGTTTATTTACAAAAAGTAAATAATAACACATTACATTAAATGAAAAAACATAAAATAGAAAAACAACAATTAATGACATTAGAAAAACGACATAAAAAACTAATTATTTGTTGACCAAGAGCTCGAATAGCAATTTTTTTGCGTTCATAAAAGATGCGTCGATCGAATTCATGTTGGTTGTGTCAATTTGTAGCACCATTATGTCTCACTCAACCTTTTGAGAATTCATTAACTCAAAATCTGAGGTGCTCCCAACTTCGATGATGTACATCATTGCCTTACAATCTTTCTCTTATTGTTCTTGAATCGAAACTAGCGATCTAGTTCGATGTACGTTAACTCTTCGAAACCTGTTGTAACCCATTCGGAAGAGGCAGCATGTTTGGTCTGAAATGTTTGGGTTCTTCGTCGGTAACACGAAAACGATTTCGTCTTGCGAGTGTCGAATCGGGATTTTTTTTACTTGTATTTGTCTTTCAAAATGTCTCAAACAATTCTTTGCCTAAATTATGAAACCGTGCATTTTTAAAAGCGATTCCAGCCCCCATAAACACTTCATCGTTCCTCCCATTGATCACATTCATTTTTCCTCAAGAAAATTAAACTTACTCACATCTCTATTCATTTGAGTCAATTTTATGTCTACATGTTCTTGGTTCGAGTCGAGATATTTTTTACTACGACAACAGTATTGTATGCTTCTTGAACTTTGCACCAAAATCCTCGTCTTTGGTCCAATAATTTTGAGTATTGAATCATCTTGTGGTTCACTTGTTTTCTTGGACATTGATTTCACCCGTTTTTCTTTTTTGGAGGTAGGCGTAGGAAGTTGCTATTCATCTTCATATTGTGGTCGGTGGGATTGTTGGTCGAATGTGGTTGGCGTAGGAAGTTGTTATTCATTTTTATCTTGTGGTCGATGGTATTGTTGGTCGAATGTGGTTGTGAACCACCTTGTGGTTGGGATTGGTGAGACATTTAATCAAATTGTTATTGAAGATGAAATTAATTTAAATGCATTTGATTTTTGGATTAAATTGATTAAAGTTGAGAAAGTATGGCATCTGATTGAATGAAGGTTGAGTCGGATTCAAAGACGAGCTCGGATGGTAGTTTGGATTCGAAAAAGAGACTAAAATTTTGTTTGATAGGCCGTTGATCATGTTGTTAATTCGTTAATTTTTGGGGTTTACTTTAGTGTCGAAAATATATGTCGGAATGCATAAAAGTTGTAGGTATCATTTTATTATTAACCATAATATATAGGAGGAGATTATATGAAATCCTAACGGACCCTAAACCCATCAACCGGGCCTGGCTATTTATCCACTAATACTTCCTCGCAGTTCGAGCTGTGAAATTAGGAAAGCTCGAATTGAAGAAAGAAACTAAGAAATAAAAGTAAAAGGGCTCGCTCCGGGCAGGTTCGGATCACTTACAATACATCACAAAAGAAGGGCCTGGGTTAGGAATGTACTTGTATTATCCATTAGTTGAGTATATGCATGATGGGGTGTTATGCGATCAATGAACCTATCTACTAGGTAGCTCCCAGAAAACGATGTATGACATCTTAAGAGCTGCAAGTCAAGATAGACAAGACGGCATTGATTGAACTAAACATCATGAGTTCCGAAGGATGGGGTAGGTGGCACCTCCATGTTGCTTGTTCACTGACCCCGAGCATGGGGGCCATTGGTCATAGCAGAAATTCGTCGAAGGAAAAAAAAAAGAAAAAAAGGGAAGCACCTTAATGAAATATGAAAGCAGCTGAAAAGAAAGCCATTTAACGATAGTTATTCAAAGTGTCTCTGTCTTTTTCACTTCTTATTGCTCTTTTCATTCATTTTTTATAACATTTCTAGGACCAACTAGTTCATTCGGGCGAGCCTTAAAATGCCTCGGGACGAGTGCACGTTACATCATAGCAGCATGACCAAATAGAGGCGGAAAGCCGGTTGGGCGCTAGCGCTTTATATTATACTAACGGGATAATTCAAAGTATCTTACAATTCGTCTCGGGACTTGATTCCTTCGACACTAACAACAATCGTCTCGGTAGTTATATCCTAGATTCGACAAAAGTCCTCTCGAGACTTGATACCCTAGATTCGACAAAATTCGTCTCGTGACTTATATCCTAGATTCGACACCGACAAAAGTCGTCTCGGGACTTTATACCCTAGATTTGAAACCAACAAAAGTCGTCTCAGAACTATACTCTAGATTCAACAAATGTCGTCTCGAGAATTATACCCTAGATTTGGCACAAAGAAAATCGTCTCGGAAATTAATACCCTAAATTCGACAAAAAATACTAGCAAACAATTATAAATAAAAAACAAGTAATTTTTTTTTTGTTTTTTATAAATATAAAAACCATCTATTAACCAATCACATCTTTTACCACTTTGCATTCCTCATCCAACACAAAACATTCGTGACACTGTAAGGCCATAACATTGGGGATTCGGATTCACTTCATCAATCATGTTGATAGCACAAATAATTAATTAGAACGGATTGGCGATCGATTTGTATAGTGGAGAGATAGTACCGGCAGAATCTTTGTGATTAAGGTTATAGGTGTTTTTTTAGAGATCAGGATTGGTCTCTGATACCATGTTGGAATGCATAAAACCCTTAAGTATCAGTTTATTATTAATCAAAATATGTAAAAAGAGATTATATGAACATTAATGGACTCTAAACCCACAAACCGAGCTTGACCCTATTTATCCACTAATAATATAAAAGTGTGCGCTACAAAATATGTTAAAAGAATATATAAAATTTCGTTAACGAACGAAGTATTTATGAAGTTTCTAAAAGATTAAGTTTTAAGAAAATAAGATATTTAATAAAAAAACGGCTGCTTTTTTAAAAATTACCCCAACTGGTCAGAAATTTTGAAAAAAGAAAACTTAAATCTACAACGCCAATTTTTGTGGTTGTTGTATGCGACGCGAGCATCGAAATTATACATCATAAAAAATGACATCGTGAACCAACAATTCACCCATCAGTTTTCACTCCTCATTCTCTAAAAGTTATAAATTGTAAAAATAAAGAATCTTATAACTTATTTCGGGGAAAAAATTGTCACAAAACTTATGTAACCTGTAAGTTGGCCAACTTAAAACTAAAAACATTATTGTATATAGGAATGTTATCGAGTCTGGTTATCGTGTCTTTTCAAGTCGGGTTAAGTCAAGTTTTGATTGAAAAGGATCAAGCAACAATTCGATCTGACTAAGAGTTCGATTATAATCTTCGGGTTAACATGGGGTCGAATGATTCGATTTAATCGGGTTAGCTTATATAATTTAACAAAAACTATATTTAAGCTATATTATGATTCTTCTGTTCCAAAATTATTATTCACAAAGAAAAAATACACAGTTTAAAAAAATAAATTATTATTGATTTGATAAATACAAAAGCATAAAAAGAGATAATGTTACTTTTGATAAAATGACTAACAACTAAACCATGAATGATCAACAATTAAATTATTAATTAAAAAATAAGAGATGGAGAACAGTGCTGGCTCGAACACAAGTCATCAAATATATATACAAGGCACTTTGCCAGCTCTGCTACCACTCCCCATACTCATATTCGAGACTTTTTTATATTTAAACT
The DNA here is from genome assembly GCA_025667525.1 of Glebionis coronaria. NCBI lineage: Eukaryota > Viridiplantae > Streptophyta > Magnoliopsida > Asterales > Asteraceae > Glebionis > Glebionis coronaria. The sequence continues at coordinate 674,554,693 of CM046875.1, forward strand.
AACTAAAAGCATTGTTAAAAAAAACTAACTAAAGCGTAAAAATATTGATTCAATCTCGATTTTTGGTTGAGGAACAATGGGTCTTTTAGTTACTTTAACAGTAAAAATGATTTAACAACTAAACCGTTTATTAAAAAGAACAATATTTCGGCCCGCGGTATTGATATCCCCTCTATTTCATGTTCTTCTTGTAATGGTAACGTGGAATCCGTGGATCATATCTTCTTTTAATGTGAATTAGTTAAGGACGTTTGGTCACTTGTTCGTAAGTGGTGTGATATTCCGTTTCCTCCATTTACTTCATATGATAATTTGAGAAGCTGGTTATGCACGTGGCATGCTCCAAAAGTGAAGTCCTAAAGTTTATATGTTATCTTTGCAGCTTCCTTATGGTGGACGTGAAGATACCAAAACAACATCACTTTTAGCCCCACCCGATGAGGAAATGCGACTTGTTCGATAAAATCCGTTATTTTTCCTTCTCATGGCTTTCGCACAGGGCTCGCATGAAGTATAATTGGGTTGAATGGCTGAATAATCCGTTGTTGATCATGGTTTCCGGATGAATTCTAACAGGTGTTTCGGTCTCATCATTTTGTTTGGTTCTTTTGTTGCTTGGTTTACTTTTTTGTGTTTCCTCGGAGCTTGTTTGGGTCTACATCAAAAACACTCCGGAGTAAAAATCGGTGGTTTGGCCTCCGCGAGTGGGGATTTTTCTTTTGTCTTGATTATCGACAAGAGTTTTTTCATCTCTTTTGTAGGCCTCGAAGTTAAAGCCTCGAGTAGGTTCTAGAAATTGTAATTGTGTCATTTCTAGTTTGTAGTTGTATAAGCTTCAAGCGTCTTGCTAGTAGCTATATATATATATATATATATATATATATATATATATATATATATATATATATATATATATATATATATATATATATATATATATATATATATATATATATATCTTTTGCTGAAAAAAAAGATAAAGCGAACGAGGCAAATTGATCAACAACTAAACTATTAATTAAAAAGAGAGCTTGATGATAATTCTGGCCCGAACACAGGTCATCGAGTACATATACAAGGCACTTAGCCAGAGCCACTATCAAACCAGATACTAATATTTCAACCTTCTCACTATTTAACAAAGTTATAGATAATGTGAGACGTAGCACGATGACATAGTTAAGTCTTAATGTTATAGATATTGACATGGTGTTTTCAAAATGTGATTTATATCATATTTAAAGTCGGTGGTTAGTAAACCCCAATTAATTATAATTAATTATATGAGTTATGTACATTAGTGAATATAAGCTCAAATTAAATATATTGGTTAATCCAAGTTAAAAATCATAAATATTTGGAAACCTTTTAAACCTTTCATGTTTTGTCTCATGTGACGCACAAAAAAAAGCGTTTTCAAAACCTTAATATCGAAACTACTCTCTCCGTCCCATTTTAATTGTCCCTCAACAAAAATTTTGTGATTTATGAGGCTACCCACAATAAAGGTCTAGTGAGACCCTGACGCGTTAGTTTTATCTCTCCTACGACCTAGTACGACCTATTTGTCCCGACAATGCGACCTAATCTAAATTTTTTAATATAAATATCTTTTTTCAAATAATTATTTAAAAAATTATCTATATTACAATAATATTTATATTTAAATATCGTTAAAAAAAGACTTAATTAGAAGTAAAGGGAATAAAATGCATTAGTTAAAACTAGGTCAAATTAATATATGTTGTTAGGAATTAAACAAAGCTCAATATATTAAAATTTGAAATCTTTTACAAATTTTATATAATTAAAATATAATTAAATGTTATCTTAAAAATTTATAAAAAGAAAGAAAGAAGCAGTGGGCAAGTCGATCACTCCTAGGATCGATTTGGGGGTATAGAACTCAACGAACCGGTCGCTGCAACAGAAGAATCGAGTTCGACATCGGTCGCGACCGACTAACCCGACCTCTGTTGCGGGTAACCTGATAGATTCAATGAATGTGAATATTTTATGCTTAGAAAGACAAACTTACCCTTTGACTACATTAATAGTTTTCATATTAGAAATTAGTGCCATAGGTAAAACTGAAAAATTAACTAATTTACATTTCTTATTTAAGAAACTGGACAAGGTTTTGAGACAAATTAAAATAGTAATGAGTACACTAAAAGTGAAACGGAGGGAGTAACTAAAAGTGTAAATGAGTATGCCATTTGTGGCATATATGTACATGTCTTAGTAATGATTAATCCGAGTTCGGTTGTTTGGATCAAAAATATAATTCATGTTAGTTCGATTAACCGGTTAACTCGGATAAAATAGAACATGGTATCAAGGGTATGTTTAACATTTTCAAGAGCTAGAGCGGATCGCTAGAACGAGTTGCTGGAGCTGGATGCTAGAGCATGTGGCTTGAGCTTATTTTTATATGTTAGTTTTACTAACATTTTATTTAGGAACTTATTTTTTTAACATGTTCTTTCAAGCTCTGTCAACCAAACGAGACTTATTTTATGTATAGCAAAACCTAAATGTGAGACTTTTTAAAAAAACTGTTTCCTTAATATGAAGTATTCTCTTGATTTATTCCTTTTCATTTTTATGTTTATTTTAGAAAATTTCAAAAAATTCTTTATTTGGTAAAAGTTTTTAAAAAAATTGATGGTGAAATTTGATGGAGAAAAAAAACATAAAATTATAGGTGTTCAATTTGTGAAAAAAAGATCATAAATAAAACTTTAGTGATTAATTTTAAATAAACTAGATGGTGTTAAGTAAAAATTATAAATTTTTATATTTTTTCAATAAGTTTCAAAAAATTAAGGAACACTCCTTACAATTTATAAGCTAATAATATCACAATTACAAAATATTAACACGATTTTTTTTATATATGTCTATACTAAACTAAAATATTTTGTATTAAATTAAAATTTATTTATTTGTAAATTCGTACGTGTAAAGGAATTCTAACTAGCCTTAGAGTAAGAGTTAAGAAAAATATGTACCAGCGTAAGTGCACAAGTATCTTGTAAACAAGCACGTAGCAGTTAACAAGTTGTTAAAACATTTTAATGTTGTTGGGATTTTGAATCCTAGTTAAACCATCAACTGCGAGTACGTAACGGAATGGATCTAGTATAACAAACATAATTAAGCACATAATAAAAATAATTTAAAACCAACCTTGAGTTAATTGAATAAATCAGTTAATGAGTCTTGATCTTGAACACAACGGTAAAATAACTGTCTCTATCGTTTGCACACACGACACATCAAGCGAACAATCACTACGATGCTAGTAGTAACTTCACTTCAAACAAACTTGTGTATTGTCTTGTAACTAGAAAGCCTAGATCCAAAACCCTAAGTGAGATTACGTATGGATCGGTTTAAGAACGCTACAAGATAGTTGTAGAAAATCACCTGAAACCCTAGTTAGGGTTTAGAATTAGTCGAACCAAGCAAGGGACAAAAACAAAACCAAAACCTTGATAAGAGTATCAAGGGTTTAGTATAAGGCTTAGAAACTTCACAAGGGAGTACCAAAAGGTAGTCGATCTTACAAAGATTTACACTTGAAGGTGATTTAGGGTTTTGGAGTTTTTGTCCGATCAATGGATCGGTTTTGGTGGGGTGTGGGACGAAAAATAACGAAGTGAGGGGAAGTGCATTTATACTTTCTCCACCTCCTTAGTTTACTTGATCTCTACTCCAAGATTTAGGCCCAAGGAATATTTAGTTTTCTTTTAGCTAACTAAAAAATATTAGAGTCCCCCTTATTGTAATATTCGTCCGATCAAGGTCAAAAGGAAGGATCTAGAATCGATTTTTATCCCATAACTAATTAAACGTGTATCTTAAATTAATTAAATATGTAACCAGTTTAAATACCATTAATTAAATAATAAGTGAAGTTTTATTAAACATTTAATTAATAAATAAATAAACATCTAATAAAGTGTGTTCGCCGTATGGAGTGTTGATGGTCCACTAATCTTGTGCACATAATGAATCTATCAAGAACAATGAAGAACAATGTACACAAATAACCAATTGACTAACTAATAACAATAGCTTGTACTTTTCATCGTATGTATATCTTATTAATATTGAATCAACAAATATACATGTGTTGCCCGGTTGTTTGCGGAATAACAACCGGGCGATGATGACAAACTAAACTCCCATTTTGGGAGAAGGAAATCCTAACACTAACACTATGTGTATTTTGGTGGAATGGAAATCTTTACCAAACTCTAAGTCATGAGACCACTATATATAGTGGGAAAGTGAAGCTTCCTTTGGAAGCTTCAATAAAGTCAAGTAACCCCCTTGCACTTTATATTCTTCCTTTTTCACCAAAGGAAGTTCCCACTATGTCTTCAGTATAAATACTTCAGGTCTTCATATCAGAGATGGTCTTCGGGAGTTAGTGAGTCATTGTCATTACTCACTAACTCCATCATCCTGATCTTGGTTCTCGTCTTCACTGGCTCAGATCCGCTGCAGTAGTGAAGGAGTCTCTGTGGACTTCTGAGAACATCTGAGGATGACTCGGTAAACTATCATGAGTTTACCGACCTATAAAATACTTAGGGTATATTTCATTCAAATCAGTACAGGGGTAATTTAGGCTCTAAATTGGCCCAACAATCTCCCCCTATTTGAATAGAAATATAGCCTAAGTCTTTTAGTAGAAAGTGAGCATAACGGCTTCTTCTTACATACTAAGATACAACACAGGGATACAATAAATAACAACCTTCTGATGTGAAGTTTTACAACATGTGTTCATACCAGCTCTTTGTATTCGCGACTAAGTAATTGTAGTCTCTGACGAACATCTTGAGCTTTCTTCTTAGGTTCAGTGGTAGCTTCAGAGACTTATTTCCAGCAGTGGTGATCAGACACAACAAGAAAGATTCACTCCAAACTACTAAATACCCAAGTATATTAAAATCCCAGAACACTTGTTCACTTCATGTAACAAACATCAGTAACATACCACACTTCTACCCCGAACACGTCATTCTCTCTTTCAACAAAACATCAACTTGTATAAGCACATTACCAACAACAGCTGCTCTTCTTGGAAATTTAGATTTTTTGGTATGTGATTGGTTTGTTTATTTTGTTTTTGTAGTGGTGGGGTGGTGGTGTTGTTTGTGGTGTTATATGTGGTTTGTCAACAGGTTATGGATACAAGTATACATGATTAATATGTAGAAAGAATACAAGTCTGTATAAGTGTACCTGATGATGATCGATGAGTGTGTAAACACTTTGATAAGTGTGGTTCTCTCCCCCTCAAAAGTTGCTGTATAAGCAGCTTTTGCATCAATACACACTTTGTTTATCGATCCCTGATGACTTCAAACCATGATAATACAATTCTGGTAATTATATTCACCTCCCCCTCAAAAGTTGGTAAATCTTCAACTTTTGGATGTGTAAATTCAGCGGGTTTGATTTTCCAAGCTCGAGTACTCGTACAGCGACAAGAGTCTCATGTAGGTCTGTGACCTGATGGCTGTGGTTCAATCTGTCTTCTGACCTGGTATCTCAGATCTGCTATGAGGTTCTGACCTCTCAAAAGTTCGGTCCTCTAGCAGTGTTAGAGATTTGGGATAGGTGGAAAGGTCAGAGATAGGGGTCCAAAATCTGCTGAAGGTGTTCAGTCTTTGCTGAAGGTCCAGAACAGCAGGTGAGTGAGTTCAAATCTCTGGTGGTTCATAACCGTTGGGAGGTCAAAACTGTTGGTGGTTCAGAGACCAGGAGGTTCATTATCTGTGTTGCTGACATGTTCAATAACCTCTGTTGGCAGGTTCGCATGTTGGTGGGTTCCTTGCTAGTGGGTTAGTACAGACATACTAGATGGTTCAATAAAGCTGAAAGGTTTAGACACTAAAGGGGTTCAGTATCTGCTAGGGTTCAGTATCTGCTGGATATCCAGTATACTGAAGGGGGTCCAGTCTTTGCTGGAGGGACCAAGTTCAGTGACCTGTAGTTCAGCAACAAGATTCATAATGGCATGGTGTTGAAATGTTCAACGACCTCTGGGGGTTCAACGACCTCTAGGGGTTCAGCGACTGCTGGGAGTTTATCTGACTGGGGTACAACCACTGGTTCAATGACCTTGTTCCAGGGGTCACTGTTCACTACAGGGGTCGCTGCTGAGACTTTCGAGTTCAATGGTTAGAGGTTCGTAGGAGGTGCAAATCGCTCAGGTCAGCAAATAGTCTTTAGAGTCTTGTTTAAACGAGAAACATTAACACTTCAGAGTTTTGTTTATACGAAAACCATTACCACTTGTAATTTTGTGTAGACTTAAAGGCAGCCTAGCAGCACCGTATGTCGTTGACTAAGTTTCAGGTTCGTCTTCAACGACCTTCTTTCTCTCCACTTAGCCGCAGCTTTTCATTGAAGCACATACCACCCTTATTTTTTTACTGATATTCTTAATCAGTTGAATACATATCAACCAATACCTCTTTTCGAGGTTCACAGAACATCACAGCCACTAACCAATTATCTCGATCTACAACTAATCATACCCAGCATTATCCATATCCACAACATTCATGACCTGCTTTAGGCTAAGCCCGAGATCAAACCAGCTTACTTAGTGCAAAGCTAGCTGATGTAAATGTCCACTAATCTGTCTGAACCGACAACATTTTTAATCAACCCGTACCCATATCTTTTCATCGAATATCTGCAATTACAAATCTTCCTGATGAACAACCTTAATCAACAATGCCAATAACAGTCAACCCAACAACCGATCTACATATCAACGGATTTAAAGCCACGACAAGAATTAATAGAATCCAACAATAACATCACTCAACCGCTTACGCATCTCAGAAAAGCAAAGAATTAATAGAATCCATTTATGTGGCCATAATAAACGAAGTCAACCTTTATTTTCGATTTGTTTTCTGGGTTTGTTTTTTTGAGTTGTAATAAGAAGCACGATCGTGGGTTTTGATAATGTGGATCTGGGTTTTTTTTTTATGGTTTATGTAAAGGAGTAATGATTTTTATGAATAAATCTTTTGAGTGCAGATTTATACTTGGATTTGATTTTGATGTTACATTGGTGGTGATTAATGAGAGATGATGTAGTTAAGATTTAGTGTGTAGATGAGTTTTTGTGTGATGGTAGATATGATTTTGGATCCGGTGGATGTGAGGGAAGATTCATTTGGATCTGCTTTATTTATTTGTGTCGGTGGTTTTGTTGGTGGTGGGGTTTGGATAAGGTTTTGGATGGATATTGTTTTAGCAAAGTCAACAACAGTAGTGTTATCTCCCCTTAAAAAACTGCTACTGTAAATGCATTTTTTCAATACACTGATGATTTTGACGATGCAAAAACATGTTATTAGTAGCCATTCGAACGAATCTGGATAGAGAAAATCCAACCCGCTCTGATACCACTTCTTGGTCCACTAATCTTGTGCACATAATGAATCTATCAAGAACAATGAAGAACAATGTACACAAATAACCAATTGACTAACTAATAACAATAGCTTGTACTTTTCATTGTATGTATATCTTATTAATATTGAATCAACAAATATACATGTGTTGCCCGGTTGTTTGCGGAATAACAACCGGGCGATGATGACAAACTAAACTCCCATTTTGGGGGAGGAAATCCTAACACTAACACTATGTGTATTTTGGTGTAATGGAAATCTCTACCAAACTCTAAGTCATGAGACCACTATATATAGTGGGAAAGTGAAGCTTCCTTTGGAAGCTTCAATAAAGTCAAGTAACCCCCTTGCAGTTTATATTCTTCCTTTTTCACCAAAGGAAGTTCCCACTATGTCTTCAGTATAAATACTTCAGGTCTTCATATCAGAGATGGTCTTCGGGAGTTAGTGAGTCATTGTCATTACTCACTAACTCTATCATCCTGATCTTGGTTCTCGTCTTCACTGGCTCAGATCCGCTGCAGTAGTGAAGGAGTCTCTGTGGACTTCTGAGAACATCTGAGGATGACTCGGTAAACTATCATGAGTTTACCGACCTATAAAATACTTAAGGTATATTTCATTCAAATCAGTACATGGACAATTTAGGCTCTAAATTGGCCCAACAAGTGTGCGCCCCCGATAGGCTCACTAATTTCCAATGGCTAAACGATCGCATATCTTGATAGCTCTCACTTGTGAGAGTTTAAGACATAGTACGTCCATAATAAAGTATATACCAACACTTTATTATAACCGGAAGACGTATAGTTTCAAGAAGAATAACTCAAAAGTACAAATGGTATATGATTATGTAACTTGATAATGATCATCCCTTTGTTTTTAGTACCGCTAAACCATGGATATGGATCCTAAATCATTCCATATATTTTAACTTTATTTCTCATGAACGAATTAATTTAGATATACCAAATGTAAACAAAAATCATCTTGTTTCACCCTTTGGGTACGATCGTACAATTACCTGGTTAATTATGGAGGGGATCCAGTGGTACTAAACTGCACTATATCAAGTGGATGTACAAATTCTATATTGACTACAAGTGTATGTGGATGCTGTTTCACTACACTTCCAACTATAGCCTTTATAACTAACTCTTGCGAGATGACGTTTTACATATAATCAAGAAGTGATATTCACACATGCATAAACGTGTTTGCATCTCAAGTCTAAGGATGACTTAATCACCATTTTCGAAGAATTACTCATGACAAGGATCTAAAAGTAATATTCAAAAGTTCGATGTGTCTAATACACATCTCTTATGAATAACATATGAGTTTGGCGGGAACCGTCCATTATATTCAAAGAATATAACTAACACCCATATTTGTCTTATGTAGACAATTTTCCCATATTGCTAACCGACAATAGACATATTTAGAATAATCAAATATTGAACGATTTAAACATACAAATATATGACAACATTAATTATATGAATGACAGCAAACATCAAGTATCTTTATTCATAAGAAAATAATAATTATCTTACGATCTCAAATTATTCAAATACTAACATAACACAAATTTACATGAGACTACTAGCTGGAAGCAATCCAATGTTGAAGTAATAATTGAATGCTTTTTTTAATCTAAAGCCTTTGTAACGGGGTCAGATACATTGTCATATGTGTGAACTTTGTCCAGAGTAATGTCACCTAGTTTAATCACTTCTTGGAGGTAGTGAACTTTAGCACGATAATGCTTCGCACCTTTACTGATTTCTGGTTCATTCGCCATGGTAATGGCTCCAGTATTGTCACAATACATCTTCATAGGTTCATTATCCGTAGGAACAACACCAAGCCCAAAAATAAACTTCTTAATCCAAACTGCTTCTTTCGCGACTTCTAAAGCGGCTATATACTCAGCCTCTATAGATGATATGGAATGAATAGTCTGCTTCGCGCTTTTCCAGCCAACAACACCTCCATTTAGTATGAAAACATATCCAGTTTGAGACTTCGTGTCATCAATATCTATCAAAATATCCAACATCAGTTTAGCAAGAAACCCTAAGCTCTCGTTTCATATCTCTTCCATAAACAAGAAACATGTCTTTGGTATTCCTAAGATACCTCTGAATGTTCTTAACAACAGTCTAGTGTTGATCGCCAGGATTCTGTTGATATCAGTTCGTCATGTTTAGAGAAACGCAACATCTGGTCTAGTGCATCTAACAACATATATGATTGATCCTACTGCCGAAGAATAAGGAACTCTCTGCATGCATCTCACCTCATCAGGCGTAGCAACACCTTGAGACTTACATAATTTTGGTTCAGCTTGCATGAGGATACTTCCACGTTTGGAATTCTCCATGATAACATAGCGGAATTGAATGATAATCAACCTAGATAAAACGGTTTTTACTGTTTGAGTCTAACGATCTTGGATTCAACATAAACCAATTAAACGCCTTTATCTATCTCTGTAGATCTTGATTCCAAGAATATACGCAGCATCTCCTAGATCTTCCATAGCAAAATATTTTCCAATGTAACATGTAACACTTTCCAACGTTTGAATGTCTTTCCCCATGAGTAGTATATCATCGACATACAAGATTAGGAAAACCACATTACTCCCACTAGCTCTATTATACGCACATGGCTCATCGGGATTTTGAATGAAACCAAATTTCTTTATTTCATCATCAAATCTCTTCTTCTATTGCCTAGATGCTTGCTTAAGTTCATAAATGGATCTTTGAAGCTTGCATACTCGGTTTGAATATCTAGGATTGACAAAACCTTTAGGTTGCTTCATATAGACTTCTTCGTAAAGTCGTCCATTGAGGAAAGCGGTTTTAACATCCACTTGATAAATCTCATAGTCATAGAACGCGAACATGGCTAAGAGAATCCTAATAGCTTTGATATCTGCAAAGGAGAGAAGGTCACTTCATAATCAACCCCGTAGGTTTAAGTGAAGCCCCTCGCTACATATCGAGCTTTATAGGTGAGGAAATTGCCATCCGTTTCGGTCTTCTTCTTGTATAACCACTTGTCGCTAATACTTTTAGTGTTAGGAGGAAGGTCAACTAAGATTCAGACATCATTGTCTTTCATGAATTCCATCTTAACATTCATAGCATCTAGCCATTATTCAGATCCAGGATATGCTAATACAGCTTTGTAGTTACTAGGTTCACCATGATCCCCTAACTCATGTTCCTCATCATCAATGTACAAGCACATACGGTCAAGAGCACCCCTAGCCCTAGTGGACTTACGAATGGGAGAAATATCACTTTGAGGTTCATCAATTTCTTGATCATCCTCTTCATGATCGCTAGCCGTTTTAGAAGGATGCGTATGTTCTTATTGAATTACTTTAAGATCTTTTAAACCCCCACGTGCTTCCTGATTCATAAGATTGCTCTCTAGGAATTCAACATTACGAGCAACAATAACTTTGTTCTCGGGTGGGCAGTAGAAGTAGTACCCCATCGTTTCCTTTGGGTATCCTACAAAGATATACTTAACAGATCTGGGTTCAAGCTTGTCAGGTTTATTAAGCGTATCACGCTTAACAAGAGCCTCACATCCTCAAACCTTTAAGAAAGACAACTTAGGGGCGTGCCCATGCCATACTTCGTATGGAGTATTTTCAACCTTCTTAGTTGGAACCATATTGATAATGCATGCATTAGATTCAAGAGCATAATCTAAAAAGGAATTTGGAAGAGTTGCTTGAGCCATCATGGAGCGAACCATATCTAGTAGGGTATCATTTCTCCTCTCAGACACACCGTTATGTTGTGGTGACATGATTCATAAACTCAAAACTCATAAATTCACCTCTACGACCAGAACGTAGTGTCTTTATGGTTTACCGAGTTGATTTTCTACTTCCTTTTGAAACACTTTAAATGTTTCAAACACTTCGTGTTTATGCTTTAGCAAGTAAACATAACCATAACGACTAAAGTTGTCAATGAAAGTGATGAAGTAGCTTGCACCTTGTCTAAACACGGTTCTGAATGGGTCGCATACATCGGTGTGTATAAGTCCAAGCAGATATTTTGCCCTCTTCACTTGATGTGAATAAGGTTTACATACCATCTTTCTAGATAAATAAGAAACAAACTTGTCAAAGGAATCATCATCGTTTGACTTATGCAATCCATCAATTTGTAATTGCTTAGTGCGTTTTTTGCTTATGTGGCCAAGGCGACAATGCCATAACAATGTAGAATCCAAGTTAGACTTGGCCCTTTTGTTACATACAACATAAATAGAATTATCATTTGCATTATAATCACACATATCAATTTCATATATACCATCACGAGGAGTAGCATAAAAATAAAACATATTATCTTTAGAAACTAAAATCATTGCATTATTCTCAAAAGGTTAATAAAACCATCATCATACAAATAGAAAATTGAAACAATCCCTCTATAAATAGAAAGTGTATAATGACAGTTATTTAAAAATAACAACAAGCCCACTAGGGAGAAATAATTGAAAAACTCCAATGGCTTCAACAGCTGCATGATGACCATTGCTGACGTACTGATTCAAGGCTCATGGCTTGAGCATCCTACTTATCCTTAGTCCCTGAGTAGTGTTACAGATGTGATTCCCACAAACAGTGTCATAAACCCAAAATTTATTAGATAAAGTAAAGAGTTCTATAGTGAAGATACCTGAAGTGTTATCTCCTTGAGATAACTTCTTTTTCTTCCACAACTCAACGAGATACTCGAGACAGTTCCTTCTTCAATGACCAACATCACCGCATTGGTGACATGTGGTATCCTTAGCAGGATTCTCTCACTTTAGTGGAGGGGGAATCTTGGCTCTAGGAGTACAGTTTGCTACTTTCTTCCCTTTGTCTTGATTCTTAATTACTCTACGTAGCATTAGACGGTTTAGCCTTATTATGCTTTTAGATCCTTCCTGTCCTAATAGCATTCACAATATTATTAGCAGGTGCAACCTTAGTTGGTAGCGTCTTCTCATGTAACTTAAGCGTGGCATGCAACTTAGGTATTGTCTTCCCTAGGCCATGCATATTATAATCTTGCACGAACCTCTCATAATCCTTGTTCAGTGAGAACAAAATTAGGCTGACTGCAAGTTGAGTGATACGGAATGACCGAGACGTTCTAAATTCTCCATATAGCCCCTCATCTTTAAGACATAGGAGCTCACAGATTGTCCTTCTTCATATTTGCACGAGTGAAACGAGCGGGCAACATCAAGAAGTTCCTAATATGCTTGTTGGCATAACATAGTATTAACTCCTCCATCGTCACCATGCGCCATGTCCCTCCAGATTTTTCTGAAATTAAAGGGGCATAGTCATTAGCATAAGTCCAAAAATTTCCCTGGATCATCTAAGCCAAAGGTTGTGATCCTCTCGATTTGGTTCAGGGCCCTGGTGGCCAGTGTCACACCCCCAATTTATCAGAGTAATACAACACAATGGGGTGCGACGGTCATGACTATCACAAGACATAGATACAAAGAACGACTATTTAAAAGCCGTTTTATTTTAATTAAAAGCATAAAACTTGTTTCGGAAGCGAATTACACAAGATCGTAATAAAACATTGTTTCAAAAGACTTTAACATTGACCCAAATATCCATACACTAGTCACGACCATTTTCAATTAAAAATCTCCCATGCATAACCACGTCACTCCTCCGTCTTGATACCTGAGAAAAACATTGCTAAAGCGTCAACACAAAGGTTGGTGAGTTCATAGGTTTAAGTTTGAATAGTGTGATGAACCATAAGATTTTTCAAGGCAACCGGCATATAATCTTGTAACAAATACAAAATTATAATCAAAAGTATACGTTTTAATCACCTACGCCTAAGCTCGTGACACCGAAGCGTTAACCTCAACCAACAAGTAATAATAAGAGCCCGAGCAAATGTCTATCCCGAAGCATTTGTAAATCCTCAAATGTAAGTGTATCTAATTTTGGCCACACAACCAAACTAGATAGGGAGGTTAGTCCCGATAGATCTATCCATAACATTCGCGCTTACACAAAGTAATTAACGGTTCACGATAGTGAGCTAAAGCATCTAGGGATATCGCTACTTAGACATCATGTAGGCAAACGTATGAGTTTAAAGCACTTATGTTCATCCGTTTAAAACAAGCAATGTTCTCACCCCAAAATAGTTATAACAATTAAAAGTGGGGCTATGAAACTCACCTCGATAAAGTAGTGAATATGATCATAAAGATAGCACGGAAAATCAAGGCACGCAAAACGGTGCGCAAACGATCTACTCGTAACCTAAGTAAAATATTCGTACTTAGGCTAAATACAAGAAATAATAACGTATAATGCACTTGGTTGATAATTTATACTTGCTCTTGATTTATAAAAATGTTTTCTTACATTTTTTTATGTTCAACATTTTAGTCACGGGGTCAACTTTGGGTCTCGATAACTCGTTAAATAATAGTCCGAAAAATAATCGGGTTCTTGTTATAAATACTAGACCGCGGGCTCTTCGATATTTGATAAATATCGTATTTTTATGAATTCTCTGAGTATAGTAAATAATTATGTAAAGTGGTTCACTCGTCAACAAAATAAACAAGTAATGCTTCATTTATTATTATGTGTCAATCGAGCATTTTTGAAAATAAATTGTGGCTTCGTTACTCAACCTTAAAACAAACAGGCAATTGTTTTGAAAACTAGGTCGCGTCCACTTTGTCAAGGTATTTTTATATTGTCGGGGCATGGCCATTTGATTAGTTAATTATAGGCTCAAAGTAGGTTCATCAGCCACATTTTACACTGGTTATAATAACTTGTATCAAGCTTGACATTTGTTAAAGGTTTCCATTTGTTCGTACAACTTACACGAATATGGAAAAACAGGAGGGCTCAATTACTTCTCTTAGCATTCACACACATATACATGCATACATACTTGTGCATCATAGTTACAAGTTGGTCATTTCTTTACTCCTATTGGCATACACACATACGCATACAATATATATCATTTGACATGGTAAATCAAGGTGACAAAGGGGTTGTTGTTTGCTTACTGTTAGTCGGCAGGACACCCAAAAAGGGAAGTGGTCCTCAAATGTCTTATCATACATAGAAACCTTCTCACATAGCATACATATTTTCCATAGTAAGTTCAAAGACAAAGGGTGGGACGCCTACTGTTTGCTAGCTGTTTAGTAGCAGGGGTACTTCCAAAAAGAAAACTTTGAATAGTTTCAGCACTTATTTTATTCACACTATGATATAGTACATACATTGCATACAACACACATCAAGTTGGGTCATTCCATTGTCTAATTTGATACACATATACACGCAACACCAAAATCATTTATTTGCTTTATGCTGTTTCTATCCACTGTATACGCAGGCAGCAAATCAACATGGTTCATTCATTTTAACAAAAAAAAAAGCTTTTGTATGGATTCAATATTACTCACTTAATTCTATGCGTACAATGTTACTGTTGGTTTGTTTTATGTATGGCAGCATAGGACATATAACATACATAGCATACATCTCTTTATAACATACATATCTCATGTGGTAAGTCAAAAGATGGAATGGACCTGCTGTTGCTACTGTCCATCGCAGGGTACCCAAAGAGGGAAGATGATTCCCATTTCTACTTATTTTATTTACTCACACATAAGCATAAAATGACAACTTGTCTTGGTCCTTTGTCTCCCTTTACTCACATCTTACACCTACATTTTAGATTACGATGGTAGGGGGTCATTTACTCACACACATACGAGAAGATTGTTTCACATATGATCACATCCACACAAATATACACTTACTGACTTAATTTGATACGAATCACACACACCTGCTACACACTGACTTGATTTGCTTACGGTTACTGTACACGCACAACACCAGTTGACTTCTTCAAGATTTAGTCCCAGGTTTACAACACATACGCAAGCATTGTATCAACGTTTTCTTGTTGTTAATAGCCAGTACACATACACAAACACACACTCATGAATACACACTCGAATACACCAAAAATCTTACTGTTGGTTTCTTGTTTTCACATACGAACACATTCGTGTCAAACAATTTACACATAAAATCATACTTAAGTTCTTGGTTGGTTTATAAAAAATCATGCTCATCCCTTAACATACGATCATACAACTTGCAAATAGTGACATTCACACAAGAATTGTTTGAAGAGCTAAGCCTACTGGTTTCTGCTTATTATCAGTTACGCATAGGACACACTCATGTATGATCACTTAAACGCACATATTAACAGCCTAAGAATTTACTCTCAAAACACATGTTTATAAAGTACGGAGACCTCTCGTTACATAAAATCATAGTCTCTAAACCCTAAGTCATCATACAGTAGCCTTTATATTTGGCATCACCCTTGCTTAACAATACATTTGTACATGCAAAGGAGTAGTCTTTGTGACAACATACATACATATTCAAACACTTACTCATATGTATACATACGATCACGTCTTGGGTTTTATGGTTATATTGCGTTTACAAGCTTATAAGGTTAACATACAACTTGAGTAGTCTTTTGGCTATCAACGTTGCTGCTATCACCTACCAATAAACATGACTTCGTGCTTCACACTTAAACCCGTTTAGTTTGTTCACAAGGTCATAGGTCATCACCAAATCCCAACCCGTGACTTGTATATTGTAGTTTACAAAAACGTTTTTAGCAAGTATGATTATCAACCAAAGTAAAATAAACAAGGTTATGGAAGACTTACAAGAGTCCTTAATTATTTGGTGAAGAACAAAACAAGAACTAGAGATACTATCAACCATGTACTCATGTCTTAAACATCTTAGTGTTTTAGCTTGCTTTTTAAAATCAACCCGAGCCCTTGTTTATCTCCTGCCGTGACCCAGTATTAAGATACTTGTGTTTTTCTTTGAGAGGTTTGCTTTGAGTTTGTGTGTTTAAATGAGGTTATAGAGCTTGTATTTATAGGCAAGAGTGAGGGTTAGGGCTAAGTAGTTCTAGTTAGGGTTTCTAGTTAGTTTGTGACTAAGGTTTCCAAGGGAACTAAACATGGGGACTTTCATTTGCATGGGGAAGAAGGAAAACAGCTCGTATGGCAGTCATGGGGAAGGGAAGTGTAGTACTTGTTTGACTTGTATTAAGGAAAGGTGGTGTAAGATTTAGGTTGAAGGAAGACATTTGGTGCTATGCATTGGTCCACCGGGTTTTCAAGAGGGGAAAGGGGACAAGGTGGTCCATTCATCAATAAGGAAGCAAAGTACAAGCAACAATTCAAATGTGGGAAGTAAAACGTGGGTTGTAAGAGGACACATGGGGGCCGGACCTTGTATGGTGACAAAAGGAATTGGCTTTATTTTTATTTTACAAATGTTTAACTTGTGTAAATGTAAATGTAGCATAGGTTTGAAACAATGCACCATTATGGCAAAAATGAAATTTAAGTAGTACTAGTGTAGTGAATTAGGATATTAAGGAATTTCGTAAGTGCGTCGTAAATGAATTTGGGTGAAGTATTAAATTGCCGTTAACACGACTCTCAAATTAAATTTCTTTGAATTAATGTGGATTTCTAAAATAGAAATTCATAGCACCTATCGTAAAGAATAATAGTCTTTCAAGTAATAAGTTATATGGGCATCATTCATAAAAATTTAAATTCATACACAAAATATGCGTAAACAGTCGGGGACATCAATAGACAAACAAGTCTAATCCGAACTATTGCTTTTCATGTAAATTAGATGATTTCAAAATTCACGTGTGTGACATTCGAAATCCCTTAAATTGAGTTTTGTCCTCAAAACTAGCACGTCGATGTCGTTATCAAAACAAGAGGTCAATTATATTTTTATCTTCCTCTCATGGTGTTTAAATGCGTTCGTTTTTCTTTCGTTTGTTGCTAAGATTAGAATAACTATAATCTTGTTAGGATTAAAACCAACGAACTATTATTCCGACTTGTATATGGTTCTATAGCGTTCCCAACAACTTTTATGATATGTAAAATTTTTCTCGACGACGTCGATTTTGTTTGATGAGTTTTCTCATTATTAACTTTCGCGTCGTCCCGCGTATTGCTTCCACTTTAAAGTTTCGCCAAGATGACTAATATCGCACATTTAAAATCGTTCCACATGGTTTGATTTATCCCGTTCACATGAACCGCCTACTTGGTAGTGATAAGTAGCGTATTCGTCAAAGTGTTATTGAATTGGTTTCTCAAAAATCTAGAATAATTGAACTTCCTAACGCATGGTGGTTAAGACGTTTCTCCCTTTTATGTGACATTCAACATTAGATAATTTTGTTAATTAATCAATTTAGTTTGCGTTCCTCCTCGTTCATCTCCTTTCTCATGGAGAGGAAGACGGGTGCATAATTTATTTAAATCATAGTTCGTTTGGATTTGTTATATGAAAGAAGTATATAATATTCCTTAAGCCTATGAGTATGGTGTGATGCTCAAACATCGTTAGGTAAAATGGATTTTTGTCCGGACGGCTTCGGTATTCCAATCATATACGAAAGCACGCTTATCTTGGCCCAACTGTTCTTTAATCATCGGTTATGTTACGGCGAGTTCTGGATATCCGTTAAATTTGGGATTTTACTCAAATGACTTTTCGTTCTTCTCATTATTATTTAAAATTGTTTTCGATTTTTCAACTCTAATCTATTTGAGTCTAATTTTCGTCAAAAACAATTGGCGCTCTTAGTATTTCCGTGTCATATACGCTCTTGTATGAAATAGTGGTGAAGAAAAATAATTATACTAGGACGGTATAAAGATGTTCAACGTTCGTAGCATATGATAAATCTTTCTTTGATAAATAGGGCAACTTGAAAATATTCTACTTATATACTTCATTTTTAAGATGACTACTATGAGCATACTCGCGTTCGACCACGATCATACGTAGTTGATCAGGCTACGTACGTCTCGGGACAAACGGTTGCTTCCTCCGTTTCATCACAATTTGATCTTTGAGGTTGTAATTATGTATTGATAGTCCATAGTGCATTTTGTTCGTTACCATTATCCATTTTTCATAATCAACAAGTTAGTCCAGAGTGTATTTCATTTGTTACTAATGTTCACTTTTCACAATCGATGAAATAATTCCCATAATTATTCATACTAGTTCTCGTCAAGTTTATCTATAGTTTTTGTTCTCCACATTGATTTGGTCATCAAACCAAGTTCCAAAACTTTACATGGTAGTTCTTACCAAACATATTTCGCTATTAGTTGCGGCATTAGATTAATAATACATTTACTAATCTTTCAACTTACATTATCACGATTGTTATTATTCCCACTAATAAGCGTTTCCAGTGGTGATTTCTTATAGTAATTTTTTTTTTTTTTTTTTTTTACATCTTCTAAAGATTATTTTTACAAAAACTTTTAGTGAAAATTTACTTTATTTATTTCCCTTCGATAGGTAAAGAAAATATTGTAGAAGAAAGCTCTTTCTTAAGTAAAATTTTTGGTGGATGAGTTTTTCTACGACACATGAAAAATAAAAATAAAGTTTTCTCGTTGTTTAAACAAAAGAGGCTTTTGAAAAATAGAACAACACAATCTAATTGAAAACTTGGAGTACGGTTACATAGTTATGTTTTGTTGGTGGTAACATCGACGGACGTCGAGTCACTTGATTTGCATAAAAGTAAACTAGTTCATAATACATAAACTTCCACGCTCTATCCATGACGAGGGTAGAAACCCTTGGGTTGATACTTGAAGATTGTCGGTGCATCTTTCTTGAAAGAAAAACGGTGTAAAACGTTGGTGGGGTATTGGACGCTCTTTGCCTTCGAGCTTCCTTCTTGGGCGATTTCAAGTATTTCTTGTCTTAAACGACATTCCTCCATGTAGCGTTCCTTCATATTCTTCTCATGGGACTTTACCACTCGACAATCACCCTCCAAGTGCCCAAATTCATCGCAAAGCATGCAATGGTTAGCGCAACTACCTTTGTGGTGGTAGTCACACTCGTGGCAATATGGGAGATTACCGAGATACTTCTTGTTCAAGATCGGAGTTGTTTTGAGCACATCCTCCGAGAAATTTGTCCTTGTACAACAAGTAGAGGGTGGTAAAGTTCTTCCTTGGTGAACACGTGGTGCTTTCTAGAAGTGATCCTTTGGTTTAGTCATAGGGGGAGGGTTAAACCTTTCGACACCTTGCTTCATGGTGTTAAACCTTGAGTGATTCTTCAACATATAGCATCTCCTCTCATAAGGCCCTTTTCTTCTACTAACGGTATGATTTACCTTAGTTTTTGAAAGGGTCTTTCGAGGTCCAAAGGTGTTAACCAAAGTAGCACTTGTTTCCTTAGCTTTTTCGTAAACACTAGGATCCATGGTTCGGTCAACCGTGCGGATACTAGCTTCAAACGCATCAACGGCCCTAATGGCATTTTGGTATTGACGAGTGATGACCTCTTTGAGGTCCTTGCAACCTTGTTCCGTCATTTCAATTTTTCTGTGTACATTATCGCACAAACGATGTATGTTTTGTTAGTTCTTTCATTGTTATCAATTCTTACAATTGTTCATATTTGACCAACTTTTCTCACAATTATCATAATATAATTATCAAGGGATCGTATCATAAAATTCATACATTTCATTCTTGAACTACGTTCCATACATAGTTTTGGAGCTTAGAGTACAAAATTTCATTCAACTAATGAATGGCTTCTTTTAGTCTTGACAACATGTCATACATTTATTACAAAACATCATACTTTTATTAGAAAGGGCGAGAAAATCCTAAAAACCTAGGTGGTGTAGGATCTCTTGAATCTGAGCATGATCCGCAGCTTGCCTAGCCTCGGCATCATCGTTCCTCATTTGTAAAATTGCAATCTCGGACTCAGCAGCCTCAAGAGATTCTCGTAACTCGGCTATCACTAAGTCCTTGTCCTCATCTTGCTCGATAAGGTGATCCACATCACCCTCTACATCCTCCAGACGGCCTATCAGGTGTTTTGCATCGAATCCGAGTGCTTCTGAAGTAGGCTCGTCTCCTAGGGAATGAGCAACATTAGGTGGTGGTGAAGGTGTATAGTTTCTTTTCCTTGAAGTTTCAGGTAATGGTGAAGGCATAGGAGTGGATATTGGCATAGTAGTGGTAGTAGAAACATTTGGGATGATGGAAGGAAGTCTCGTAGTGACATTTGGCATCATGACTGGCGAATCTTGCTCATCATCCGAATTTATTGTGATTACACTCCGGATGGGGGTAATTTCCTTGTCGGATTCGGATTGCAAAATGACAAACGGAATGAGAGGCATTTTTCCTTTTTTTTTCGCCTGTCACCAAATGTGAAACGTCGGTTATTAGATGGGTAAAAGTGAAGTATTTTTCTAAAGTTTTAAAAGTAGAAATGAGTTGTATGATGTCTTGTAAATTTTTCTTTTATTTAGAGTAAGTTCTCGTACATCGATCCGTAAGTCTACTTAAATGTCCAAGTAGTCCTTAAATGGAAAACAATAAGTAAATCGTGGAATGTTAAAGTCCTCTAACATACTCTTCCACATACTTATTATTTATACTCTCTTAGTAGTGATTATGCACGGATGGATAAATACAATTATCCTTAATCAATTATTTCATCAATTTAGGTCTATTACGACGTTGATTTTTGTGCAATTTCCTCTTGTTAAACGTCTACTGTTTGCAACTCGGATGAGTAAGTATGTTTTTGAGGTTTAGTCGGCTTATGGCTATTACGCAGCCCGTACTAGTTCTTGTTCATTCAAAAGTCTTTCCTTAACTTAGTTTTGCTAGTTCGTACACTTTCGACAATTTTTACACCTTGAAAAATTGTTTATTTGATTTAAACGAGTCGAGTACTAAAATTTTATCACAAAAATTTCATCACAAGAATTGTTCCATATGTTTTTAACCCATAGTCGTTCAAAATGTTCAATTCGAGCAATTACTAAATTTCATTACAAGAATTTCTCTCATTTTGGAATATGTTCCGTTATACCTTATACGTTTCGTTTATCTTGCTCTCGTCTAGCGTTTTGCTCGTAATCTTAGATAAACTTTACAGTCATTGTTGTATATTTATACCTTGTATTTAAGATCTCAATATACGCCCACATTTCGCATCTGGGTTTTTCAAATATCGCACAACGCGATAATCCCTTTGATGTAGAAATTGGCATAATTGTTTAACCAAGGGTAAAACCCTTTAATTTAAATCTATATCGTAACTTCGAAATTTATAACAACGTCATAATAACTTAGTCGCAACCAATGGACTAAAAGAATTTTGATTTGTCTTTGCGTAATTTATTTCCAATAAAGTTTTCTTTGATAACCATTTGACTTACGCGTCAGCGCATTTATAGATAGTTCATATATCGGCGGAATTTATTTGTTCTTTGAATTGTAGTATTCTTTGGAGCATTACAAGAGTAATACTTGTACTAAGTGTTTTATCGTCATATGTCATTTTAAATAGTGACATCATCGTCGTTCCTCGGTCGCATTCAATTTCAATTCGAAACCGTTAGTTAACGTAGGTCACTTTTACTCAACCGAGTCTACTATAAATGTTTAGTGGAGTAACAATTTACCGAACCCAGTAAATAGTTGCTCCTCTCGACATTTATAATAGTATCGCTTGATTCAAGTATTACTACAAATTAACACACTACCAAACCCATGGTAAATAAATATATTCATATAGTTTTCGTTCTTAGGAATCATGGCGATATTTTTAATTCGGCGCATAGTAATATGAAACACAAAACGTTTCGATAGTCGATAATAGTCCCGCAGACTATCTAAAATATAAGTATGCGTACGTTTAACCTCAAAGGAAAATATATATATGGCACAAACCATTCAAATAAATATGGCACAAACCATTTAAACAAAGATGGCACAAACCATTTAAATAAATATGGCACAAACCATGTAAACAAGGATGGCACAAACCATTCAAATAAATATGGCACAAACCATTTGCGTATCGTAACGATCCATACAAGGATGTTTTAAAAATCGTTTTATTACATGTCCCTATGGTTATCACTCAAACATGGGAGGGGTATACCTAATGCTAATAATACTTAGCAATCAAATTCAAAACTTAACATTGCAAAAATCATAAACTATCTCAAGTCACAACTTACTTGTATCGAAGACGTGGAGTGAAGTGGTTCTTGGAGATTTTTGAGAGACAGTTATAGTCTAGAATTATTTTTCCGATAAATATCTTTTTGACTCACGATTATAAAAATCATTTTGTAAAATAACCTAGTTCTCTATAACTACAGCTCTGATACCAATCTGTCACACCCCCAATTTATCAGAGTAATACAACACAATGGGGTGCGACGGTCATGACTATCACAAGACATAGATACAAAGAACGACTATTTAAAAGCCGTTTTATTTTAATTAAAAGCATAAAACTTGTTTCGGAAGCGAATTACACAAGATCGTAATAAAACATTGTTTCAAAAGACTTTAACATTGACCCAAATATCCATACACTAGTCACGACCATTTTTAATTGAAAATGGTCGTGACTAGTGTATGGATATTTGGGTCAATGTTAAAGTCTTTTGAAACAATGTTTTATTACGATCTTGTGTAATTCGCTTCCGAAACAAGTTTTATGCTTTTAATTAAAATAAAACGGCTTTTAAATAGTCGTTCTTTGTATCTATGTCTTGTGATAGTCATGACCGTCGCACCCCATTGTGTTGTATTACTCTGATAAATTGGGGGTGTGACAGCCAGGAGAGAGATATGGGAGCTCAGGAATAGGCTGCTCAAGGTAAGGCAACAAATCGTCGGTCTCAGCGCGATCCTAAGAGCGCGATACCAATCGACAAAGTTGCTTTCAGTCAACTTCATTTTCTCAATGAAAGACTTAACAACCGAACTGTTTAAGCAAGAGGTAGAATTATTATTCATCTACAAAATAAAAGTTCAAATGATTAGTTTTTTTTAATTAAATTCTCAAATAATTAACTACCTAATTAATCATTATGAGACTAAGATCCTTGCTTGGGCAAGAGGTAAGCGTCGAGCGTTAATTGCATTACAAGTGCAACACTTCGAATTTATGAGACGATTCATGAAGTTTATTATTGTACAGTGTTTGAATGGGATGTTCTCACAACTCTTTCGAGTACCAATGAACATCTCAAACAAACTTGTTCTACATGTAATAAATCATGAGTATGTTTCATCTCATCTTATACCTCGGGTTTCGAATCTAACCGGAAACTCGATTTAATTCGCACCAAAGTAAAGCATGCAAAAATTGGCATAGATCCGACCTATGAAAAAATTCTCCTCGGGTATAGAGTTCACCCTAGGTCTGACTAGTTAATAAAAACCAACTACAAGTGCTTTTACGTAGGATGACATAGACTTAAAAATTAAAATAGGTATCACATAAGTTCTAGAAAATAAATGTCAAAATCGTGTAAAAAGATGCATGCAATCATCTTTTTAGCACAAGTTAAGAAAAACGTTTTATTAACTGTAGTTTTAGGCATGTTTACCATGGGAAAAGATTAAAGAATGATCTAACTCTATATCCTACTCTTCATGCCCCCGAAGGCGCAAGTGCTTGAGATAATTATCAAATAAATGCCAAAACATTTAAAAAGATTAAAAATCATTCAAACCATAGATGGCTTGACTAAAACACGTAGTGTAGTAGCAAGATCCATCGTTAGTAAAACACAAAATGGTGTTGTAATTATAAGTACTACAAGATAATTAATTTTGCAAATCACGTCGTTGAAAGGATGATTTATAAGTCATCATTGCGGTATGTACGCCTAACTCGAGTGACAATATGATTTCAAAAAACAATTAGCATATAATAAAACCAAGTTTCATAGTTCTTATGTCAATATTAATTTTTGTTCAAAAAATGAGTTTTAACAAATAACACATAGCCGATTTGCAAGGAAAAATAAGTGTAATTAATGTGACATAGTTTTAAAGCTAGTTTTGATATAAGTAGAGATCCGTTTTTATGATTCATAGAATCTTGTATTATTGAGTTTTGCAATTCATAATGAAAAACAAATAAGCACATAAAAACAGACAGAAAAAAAAGGTAGAGGTGAAGACAGACTCCTCATGAAAACAGTAACATATAAGATCCGAGATCTCAAATTAAGTCTTCCTCAATTGAAGAACTAAAAGACCCCCCCCCCCCCCCCCCCACCCCCCTGATAACCAAGGGCAGCCACATGTATTAAATAAGTTGATTGCACAGGTCTTTTAGCTGGATAAACAAACAATCATAAAATATTATTAACCTACTCAATTTTTTAAACCTACCTGATTTTATGAGATCTAGATCAAGATTAAAACTTTATGGCAAGAATGCATGTTATTGCCATAGAATAATAAATAAAAGAGATTAAGCGGATCTAACGTGTTCATTTTATGTGTAACTCATGGATGCCATACGATGACTCGTGATGCCACTATTGGGATTTTGAAAACTAGTTAAACCATTAACTACGAGTACACAACAGAATGGATCTAGTATGGCAAACATAATTTAACCACATAATAAAAACAATTTAAAACCAACCTTGAAATAATTGAATAAATCAATTAGTGAGTCTTGATCTTGAACAAAATGGTAAAATAACCGTCTCTATCATTTGCTCACACGATACGTCAAACGAACAATCACTACGATGCTGGTAGTAACTTCACTTCAAACAAACTTGTGTATTGTCTTGTAACTAGAAAGCCTAGATCCAAAACCCTAAGTGAGATTACGTAAGGATCGGTTTAAGAACGTTATAAGATAGTTGTAGAAAATCACCTGAAACCTTAATTAAGGTTTAGAGTTAGTCGAACCAAGCAAGGGACAAAAACAAAACCAAAACCTTAATAAGAGTATCAAGGGTTTAGTATAAGGCTTAGAAACTTCACAAGGGAGTACCAAAAGGTAGTCGATCTTGCAAAGATTTACACTTGAAGATGATTTAGGGTTCTGAGGTTTTTGGCCGATCGATTGATTGGTTTTGGTGGGCGTGGGAAGAAAAACAATGAGGTGAAAGGAAGTGTATTTATACTTCCGCCACCTCCTTAGTTCACTTGATCCTTACTCCAAAATTTAGGCTCACGGAAATTTAGTTTCCTTTTAGCTAACCAAAAAATCTTCTAGTCCCCCTTATTATGATATTCAAGGGATCAAGGGCAAAAGGAAAGATCTAGAACCGATTTTTATCCCACAATTAATTAAACGCGTATCTTAAATTAATTAAACGCGTAACCAGTTGAAACATCGTTAATTAAATAATAAGTGAAGTTTTATTAAACGTTTAATTAATAAATAAATAAATGTCTAATAAAGTGTGTTCTCTATATCGAGAATATGCTTCTGATAGACTCACTTATTTTTGATAACTAAACGATCGCATATTCCGATAAATGTCGATACTGTGAAATTTTTAAGAAGTTTTTGAGAAATTTTAAAGCTTTGTTATATAAAAGTTGATGATTACTCCGGAATATGAAGTATGTGATTGATTGATTGTAGTTAACGAGATGGTATAATATAAAACCTCAACAATACCTAGGGTGTGTAAGAAACCGAAAACCCGAACTTAAATCGAAAAAAACCGAAGAATCGAAATCTAAAAAATCGAAATCGATTGAAAAACCGATGATTCGGTTTTTTCATTTTAAAAAAAATCGAAGCTTTTTGGTTCGGTTTGATTTTAGAATTAAATAAAACCGATATAAACCGAACCGATCTTTATAAACATAAGAATATATATATAAGTTCACGTCGAAGCTAATAGACGATAAATATGCTATGCTAGATTAATTCTATCATGTTTAATAACTAATCATTGTTTCATATGCTTATTGAACATGACTAAATAATAAGTTTTCTTCTCGATTGTTTTTTAATTAGGTTTTTATCGTTGCTATTGTGTTGATTTATACACATAAATGATTTTTTTTAAGATTTTATATGACATTTTTTTCTTATTGTTAATGTTGTGTTTCTTGTTGTTATTGTTTATTTAAAGCTTTCAACGTGTCGGTTTATGGTATATTCAAAATCGACTTGTAAAAGCGAAGCTCGATAAATCATATAAAAACCGAAAAAACCAAAAAACCAAACCGAAAGTAAATCGAAAATCGAAAAACCAAACCGACACAAAACCGAAACCGAATGATTCCTAAAAATTAAAAACCGAAATTTGTTAGTTCGGTTTCAGTTTTATACAAAAACCGAACCAAACTGAACCATGCTCACTCCTTAATTTTTTAATTTTTTTTTTTAAACGGCACTATCTATTCATTAATCGCATCATAAACTAAAAATATTATATACAAAATACGCATCTACAAGCTAATCACAATCAACTTTAAAGGTATTTTGTTTTTAGTCTTTCAAAACAAGAAAATTTATAAGGTTACGTGATGGACATATATACCGAGTGGCTGAGAATTGCTGCCAACACTTAGCTGAGTCACAAACGGCCCCACCACGACATAATAATCACCTAAAAATCTTAAATCAGCAAAAAAAAAAAAAAATTGGGTTATTATTTAAGACCTTTTAAAAATCATTTAAACTCTCTAAGAAGTTTTAGAATGGTGATTTAAGTCTCCATATATTTATTTGCATATTTAAATTATGTATATTTTAACATTTATATTCGTATATAATTTAATTATATATGTATATATTAAAGACAAAATAATCATAGCATATATATTCTGGAGTGTGTCAATTAATTAATGAATTGAGCAAATAATCACTCATTTTTTTACGTTTTTTAGTTCTTTGAGTTTTTTAATTTTTTATATATTTTTATGATACTGTTTTGTTATAAAATTATAAAACAGACAATGCAAAACGAAAAATATAACATTTGATAAATCAAAAATATAAAACTGACAAAAACACGAAACACAAATTGATAAAAATCAAGGTTGCAAAACTCGTGAGTTGCTAGTTGGCTAGTATTTTGTAATTTGTAATCGTTCCATGCATGATTAATCGATGATTAAGCGAATTGAAATTTTTAGCAAATTTTGAGTATTTTCAAAAAGTTTTGGGTATTTCAAACGAGTTTTAAATTTTTTCGACAATATTATTCAAAATACAACTTATCATACATATAAATAGTTACTATAAGTGATAAACACAAATTTACAATGAGTTTTTGGTACTTTCGACAAGATTTTGTATGTTTTTGTCAAATTTGACCGGCGTTGACCATAATTGACCTTCATTAATCACCTTTTACATAAATCGACAAAGTTATAGCTATATAGTTATTAAACGACGATTAATCGGCTTTGTAAACTTTTTTTTTCAACACTCATAAAAAATATGCTAAACTAAAAAAGCTACTACAACTTTTTTTTTTTTTTTTTACTTTTTTAAACTTTTTAGCAGAGCCGAAGATCTTCATAGTATTACCAAAAAAAAACTAGGTCTTGTTAATCCTTAAAACAAGGACATCTTGCCACCTCAGCAAAATCACAAGCCTAAATCACCTCTCTACTCTCCACCTATCACACTGTTTTCTATATTTTCCATATTTTCTTCCTTAAAAAACATTAAAAATAAAAAAGATATTTAAATTAAAATTAGAAGTCAGGATTTGCTGGAGAGGAGTGGGAAATAGTTTTGGTTTTCATCAGAAGGACTTGATGAATTTCAATTCTCAGGGAAGGGCTTCATCTGCAGGACATTATAAATACCTTCTCATTTTTCATCACAATTTGCCACCCCCCATTACTACTTCAATTCTTCTATTTGTATCTGTATTTATATCTATATCTATACTAGGTATAAAACTGGTTTAACGAGTTGCGAAGATGACTATCATTGTTGATCAACCTCAATTTGGTATGGACTATGTCATTTTATTTTTACTTTATAACACCGATTTGGCCCTTTTCAGTTTTACTATGATCATGCATGGACTTTATTGTTCTTTGTATTTTTTTTTTGGAAACTTCATATTGGATCAAAACCACGGGTAAAAACTTGTTCTTACGGATGAGGTTAATGAGAACCAGATCAAGGACGGAATTAGGGGTTTCCGCGGGTGCGTACAGGAGTGCTAATTTGTGAGAAAAACATTGATTTTTCTTAAATGTATATCAAATGCATCCGGTTCATCAAAATATGTTTCTAATACTCAACAATATTTAGAACCAGATTAATGTTTTTGGCTTACGGTAAATTATTGATAAAATTATAAAAATTTCGAGATTAATTTCGTCTACAAATTTTGTGTCTGTTTTATTAGCCCACCAATATATATCAAAAGAAATACATAAATTGTTCGTTTTTAACTAGTTTTGGGATTTTTTTCACTTTACATATCGAGTATAGGAAAAAGTTCTACATAGACCCTTTTTTTAGCATAGACCCAATCAACCAATCACAACCATCCATTTTTTTCATCTAACAACAAAAATATATTTTTTAAAAATTCAATATCTCACAAACCGTTAACCGTTACGCAAAACGAAACATACCATCGTGACGAGAATTAAATCCTCTTTCAAACGAGGGGCACATGTATATACTTTTGACAAACTTTTTTTTCGACTTTTTTTTCTTAAGTCACGTCTGAGAGAATCATATATGATTCGTCACGAAACATATATGATTCGTCACGAAACATATATGTTTCGTCACGAAACATATATGTTTCGTGACGAATCATATATGTTTCGTGACGAATCATATATGATTCTCTCAGACGTGACTTAAGAAAAAAAGTCGAAAAAAAAGTTCGTCGAAAGTATATACATGTGCCCCTTGATAGAAAGATGATTTAATTTTCGTTGTAATGGTGTATTTTTTGTCACTTAACGATTTACCGTTTGTGAGTTATTTAATTTTTAAGAAAAAGGTGGAAAGTTAATTTGAATGAATGTGATTGGTTGATATGGTCTATGCTAAAAAGAAGGTCTATGTTGATCTCAACTCATCGAGTATATTAATTTTTTTGTTTTTTTGTTTATTTACTTATTTTGTTTCTTTGTGTTTGACAACAGAAAACGGAGATCAGGAGCAGATCCAAAAGAAGAGGGAAGAAGAGTTGGAATTGGTATTGGATGGTGGATTTTCTATTCCCCATGCCAATTCTTTTGGCCACAATTTTAGGTCTTATATCATTTTATTCTCTTTTTAATCTATTTTTATATTGACTTCCATAATAAACTTCTAGACCCTTTGGTTGTTCGGTTCGGTGTAAGGGTGCTAATTTGGATCGGGTTTGAGTTGTTAAGTTTGGGTTCGTAGGTTGGTAGGTTAGAAAACATTAACCACTGACCACTCATCTAAATAATTGGGTTACTTATGTTAATTTTGTTTATGCATAATCCGTACTTGACTTATTTAATGCATATATATATATACACTTGAGTTAGCGGGTTATGGGTTGAACAGGTTAAACGAGTTTTGGGTTAACCCGTTTAACCTATTATATATATAAATTTAGCATATTACACGTGTTAAACAGAAAAGTAAATTGTGAGTCGACCCTTTTAATGTATTTATCTAAGTATAATAACATATAAATATTTACTAATTTAAGTAATAGTTTTAAACATGTCAGATGAATCGACCAACTAAATCTGACCCAAATATTTTTCAGCTCAATTCAAACCTGTTGATTTTCGGTCAAATCAAGCTTTGTATCACCTAGTTTTTTTTTTTTTTTTTGAAGAGATGTATCACCTAGTTTGGTGGTAAGCAAAATAGCAAAAGGGTTCATTAAACATTTACTATAAATATATGTATTATTCAACTTGTTAGGAAAATGAAGCTAGTAACAAAACAAAAAAAAAACTAGGAAAAAAGATTATGAAGATTTGGACTATAGTAGGTCATTAAAATAGTTGCATATTGATAATTTCGTGTAATCATGTTCTATAGGGATTACGATGTAGAAAGTGAGAGGCAAAAAGGTGTCGAAGACTTTTACCGTGTGAATCACATCAATCAAACAGTTGATTTCGTGAGTTTCTTTGTTTTTGGCACAAAATTTTTTAACCAATAATAAGAAATGTCTTGGCTTGGCTAATGAATTTTGGGCTATACGGATTTAGGTTACAAAGATGAGACAAGAGTATAAGAAATTAGACAAGGTAGAGATGAGCATTTGGGAGTGTTGCGAACTCTTGAACCAAGTTGTCGATGAGAGTGACCCCGACTTGGATGAACCTCAAATCGAGCACTTGTTACAAACCGCGGAGGCCATTAGAAAAGACTATCCCGACCAAGATTGGCTTCACTTAACCGCCTTGATCCATGGTACCACAATATGTTAAATAATAATGATTTCGTCATGATCGAACTTATGATGTCTAACTTAGATAGTGTGTGTTTTGTAGATCTGGGAAAGGTCTTGCTACATCCTAGTTTCGGAGAACTTCCTCAATGGGCTGTTGTAGGTGATACGTTTCCAGTTGGATGTGCGTTTGACAAGTCAATCGTTCATAACAAGGTCTATTTTCAAATAAACTCATCATGTCGATCTCATTTGTACTAAATCATAGCAACTATATTATGATTTTCCTTGTTGGTTAAAATGATCGAATTGGGGGTTTAAAACAGTATTTCTTGGAAAATCCTGACTACGCCAATCCTACTTACAATTCGGAATATGGAATCTACTCAGAAGGATGTGGACTCAACAATGTAATGATGTCATGGGGGCATGACGATTACATGTATTTGGTACTAATCCTGGACGAACAATCTTTCGTTTCTTGTAGCTTATCATTTCTAACAATGCTTATATAAATCGTATACTTTAGGTGTCAAAGGAGAATAGAACTACTCTTCCTTCTGCGGGGCTTTTCATCATAAGATATCATTCCTTCTATGGTACGAAGTCGCGTTAGAAAGCAATTATTTTTCTGGTAAAACTTTGTGCGTTCACTAATCTCGTTTTTGTACATCAGCTTTACATAAATCTGAAGCATATAAGCACTTGATGAATGAGGAGGACGTCGAAAATTTAAAGTGGCTTCAAATATTCAAGTAATCATTTTTTCCTATAGATCTAATCAATTTTAAGCATTGTTTGCTTATGTACTTTACTCTTATTTTTGTCATATAGCAAGTATGACTTATACAGCAAGAGCAAAGTTCGTGTGGATGTCGAGAAAGTGAAACCATACTACGAGTCTCTCATAAATAAGGTGAGTACAATGTTTCGTCTCAAGTATATAAAATCAGTGTTGATCGATCAATACTTATTCTTAATAAGCTTATAATGTTTTGTGCAGTATTTCCCCGAAAAGCTAAGGTGGTGAAAAATTTGTTGAAAAGCTAGGAATAAGTCATTGCTCATATAAGAGCAGAATACTAGATATCAGAATGTTAGCATACAATATCTATGTAACTTTGGTTTTATGTATGTGTCTTGATTTTGTGTTTTCACTTGACTTATCGGACATTGTTATGGTTTAATAATATTTAGCCGATTGGCTGCTTGTCGACGACTTTGTGTAGTAGCGTGAATTTGTGTGTGCAAACTTCGACAGTTTATGACTATTAGATGATAGCTGGCTCAAGTCCGGTTTTTCGTGGCTTGAAATGACTACGACACTGATTAGGACTATTTAACCATGTTGGTTGTATATCTTTGTCACTCAATCATTGCTTTGCAATTACGAAAACGAAATTTTTTGTAAGATATTGTCGAAAACAACAAACGATTCGGTATGCGAAAACGAAATGAGGATGAATATCAGTCGTTGGAATTTATACTCGTTAAAAACAAGCTCAAATTATTAGTGGTGTAGTACAACAAACCTACAAGGCCTTATAAGATATCATAATGGGCTGCTATTGACAATACTTATTTAGTGTTGTTGGGCTTGTATTTTTTCATAAGCCTAATTAAAAAAAATCAATGACAATTTTATTAAATACTAGCAAAAGGTTAG
This sequence comes from Glebionis coronaria, assembly GCA_025667525.1. Classification (NCBI taxonomy): domain Eukaryota; kingdom Viridiplantae; phylum Streptophyta; class Magnoliopsida; order Asterales; family Asteraceae; genus Glebionis; species Glebionis coronaria. The sequence goes on from CM046875.1 coordinate 674,587,185, forward strand.
AAAAGGATTACAACATAAGAAAATTAGAAATTTTGCATCCAAATGACTCGATCAATCTTGGATTTACAACGCCTAAAAATTCACTAAAAAGCATGTGAACAATGTTGTCAAAACGAAGCTCACTTCTAGGCTTGCTTATTTAATATCTAGCCGAATGATCGAAAGGTTCGCATTTTCTAATCATCACATCTACCGTATGTTGGGTATGTGTTTGACAATACGGAGACTAACGTTGTGGATTGATGTTGGGCTGTTATGATTCCACAAGTATGGGATTGGTTGATGGTTTATAATGTCTAGGTGTCTCATCCTCAAACAAGTTAACTTTTTGAATGAGTTTTACACTTGAGACTTATGAACGAATTACGAGCCTAGTATGGAACAGGTTCGTATCAATTGGTATTAGAGTTGTTTTTATTCTCTAATAAATGAAAATGTTTTTGAATTCCATATGCACCTATTCTGACGTCATAAACTGACGTCATATTTCATCCCCGTCTTTCTAGGCTTTTAGTTTCAAAACATATCTAACTGCTTCCCTAACTTCTGCTACCTTAATACTTTTCACTTGATAACTGTTTCTATTCTCCCTTTTAGATCGCCCCAAAATTATAACTCGATTCAGTTTTGCGATTTTGATTTGTTTTTGTTTTACGATGAAACTTCATATTAGGATTTTTGTTACGTTGCTCTTGAATTCATCAACTAAGGTGTTTCTCATGGTGAACTCCGCATCATCTCCGAAAAATCCGTAAGCAACTATTTTTTTAACCCATTTTGATGTTTCGCCGACTCATTTGCACGCCAACTGTTTGTTATTTTGCTACACATGTCAAACAAGAGCTGTTTTCATTCATATTGACTTATATGGCTATATTGACTTATATGGCTGGAAGTACAATAGTTTCTATATCTAACTTCAGTTTTTCTTAATCAAAATTCAACTTAGTTTTATGCAATCTTTGAATATTACTTATAATCTGATGAATTATTCTATTTTGGTGTGTATTCATTTGATACTGAAATCAACATATATTGAAACAAATATAATATTTTACCCATATTTATTACAAGGTCTTGATTGTTTTTGGATATGGAATGCAACTGCTCAAATATGGTTGGTTTTCTTTGAATTTTTAGTTATGTTGATTGTAATAGATGTTTCAGCATGGTTTTTGTTTTTCACCTGGATGTACAAAAGGTGTATGCAGTCTGGTGTGCTTTTTAACAAGCCTTAAACGAATAACATGTACCCTGTAGTGTTACTCACAAACCGTGGTCTCTGTATAGAAAGTTTTGTTGTTATATCATCCAGACTTAGTCAACAAGTTAATTAACTCTCTATTTTCAAAAATTTTGATATTTGATTTTCATGTGTGGCTTAGTTTGTTGAATCTGATCTTGATGTTTTGGTTTACTTTTTTGCACGCCAATTGTTTGTTGTGATGATTATATGATTTTTATATCCATCTTTAGTTGTAACTGTTTCTGATTAGTCCTGAATTTTGTGTCTCTCAACCCTGTGTTAGATAAAAAAAAGTTAGAGAAGGATTAAACATGATGTTTGGATGAAAAGTTATTAAAAAATAACTTGGTGTGCCTAACCGTGTCTTCATTTTCAAGATAAATTTTTTGTCCATGAAAAGTTGAGAACGAAAGTACTTTGTTCATGAACTTGTTTTTTTCATATTATTTGCAAAGCAATATGCTTTTTATCTCTTATGAATATAAATTCTTTTTAATGGAGGTTTTTGGAATGAAACACAAGCCTATCATGACAACGTGTGTGCTTATTAACTTTGTTAGACAACTGAGTATACTTTTAAATATGCGCCAGAGTATTAGAAAAGTCATGTATGAACATTTTACTTGAAGTTTTTGAATCGATATTTAGTTTAGATTAGAAGCGCTATAGGAGATGCGTGTAGTCAGATTTTATTGCTTAAGGTTGTAACAATTAGATTATTTGATAAAGTGATTAACCAACTTAGATTATTTCCGAGAAGCTAATGAACAGTGGCTTTTGAACAGGTTCCAACTATCAATTACGTTATCCGCTGGACCGTGAGATTTTAAAATGAGCTTTTTCAAAAGATGTAAAGAACAAAGGTAATCACAATGTTCACAATCACATAACGTACATGGGATTGAAGATAATATTTATGTCCAATGGTAGTATGTTAATTACATGTCTAATCATCATAATGAGACCCGTGATATGTTAATTATATGTCTAATGGTCATCTTCAGTGTGAAACTTTACGAAACTGATACAGCTAAATTTATCCTAATACACGGGTATGTGTTTTCGCGTAACTGAAGCTTCCTTTTAGCATAATATATTTTGTTGTCAGAGGAACGAAAAAATCAAGACATAAATATGATTTTACTCCTTTTTAACAGAAAATTGGTTTTTATGCATGATTATCTGATTGTGCCTTTCATACAGACAAAATCTGGAAAATGATGAATAAATTAAGATTTTTTTTCCATTTGGAGATGACATGTTGCTTTATTAATACAATCATGTCAAGTTATAACCAAGTGATAGTTTTGCGTTTAAAGCCAATATATCTCTGCCTCTAAATCTTGTAAAAGGATTTGTGAGTCTAAGACCAATATTGGCTGATTTGAAGTTTGGCCATTCACTTACAGTTTGACCCATTTACGTAAGTAAGACCACCTTTGCTTTCCTAAATGTTGAAATACTGCTTTTGTTATGTCTATCATGAGTTATGGTAGAGTTTACTACAACTATCAGATAGGTCGAACAAGAAGACCATGTGAACTTATACAGTTTAAGACCGATTAGGATGTCGGTATCATTGAAAAGTATACTGTTGTTTGGGTTGAACACATGGATGAGCGGGTTGAGTTGTGCAAGTTCCACTTGGGAAGGTTTGTCTTTGTTTGCTCTTCAAACCATCAACTTCTCCTTGAATTTGTGGAATAAATGGACAATCTTTATATCTAATAAAAGTTTTTTTAATTCCATTTGCCCTATATTTGACGTCATAATTCATATCCGTAATTTTAGGCTTCCTAACTTCTGTGATAACAACTGCTATTCTCCCCTTATTAGATCGGCTCCAAAATTAAGTATCACTGGATTCAATTATTATCAAACCACATTCTTCCTCAATTAAGGTAAATAATTTATTGGTACTATTTTTTGTACACGATTCATGTCACTAGGGTTTTATCATGGTGATTCATATTAGGGGTTTTGGCTATGATTCATTTTAGGGGTTTCATTTATTTCAAGTTTCGTTTTAATTTTTATGATCGTGTGATTTCAATTTGTTTTTTTTTTGCAGGGTTTGATCACGATGGGTTTGTTAATTTCAATCTTCAGGTTATCCTTCACGTTAGGAGGTGGATATTAGGTTCAGTCAATAATTGATAGAGGTTTGTTGTCGTAGTTTCAGAGTATTGATATTGTGGTTGATTTGATGGACTAATTTGTTTTTTTTTTTCGTGTAAGAGTCGTGTGTGTGGTAACTCATGTGGACTCGTCAGCAATTACGGGCTTATGTGTTGCAGACAACGCATTCACAAGGAATTCATTAAGGTTAGTTTTTAAACTTTTGATATTGTAGTTCCATTGTATGGTGTAAAGTTATGTGAGATTTGAAATGCCATTTTTCTCTACATACGCGATGTCTTAAATACATGAACAGATTAGGGTGTCTCGCATTCTAGACTGTTTATGATCTATGGTGCGATAACAAGAGCTTAATTTACGGTATAGCTCACACTCTTAAAATCACTATTTTAAGATGAATGTAATTATGTGAATGAGAAATAATATTTGTTATTACTAAGCATGTATTTGATGCGTCTTTTGTATGTATGCGATATAATTTTGTTTCTTCGTGGCATCACGTACGTCAATTATTTGAAAGAACTCATTGCAAACAATATTTCAAGGTCTGTAACGACGTATGAATGATGACATCAAAACATCCCGACGTGAACTGTTCAATAATTCAGGTACTAAGTTTTTCAATTTCTCTGCATAAATTCGTGATTAGTGTTTCTGCAGCAAAGTTAAGTATGTGGTGTCAATGTTTTTGCAGCAAATTCTACATCAGTCTGCAAAATGTTGTGGCCTACTTGGCCTGCTATCGAGCTGGTCTGCAAAATGTTGTGCAAGTGTTCTACAAAAGTTAAGGTTAGATTATCAAGTGGATGTGTGGTAATGAGTGTACCTCTAGATGTCTTGCGAATGTTTATTTTAACCGGGTAATACATATAGATGTTGGTATTGTACTTTTCAACTTATTTCTAACTTCTATTTTTTATCGCTACCCGCGAAACCCGTGGGTCTATAGTCTAGTTCAGATATAGTTAAAAAAAACAAAACAAAAACTGATGTTCATTAGTTACTGTTCATCGGCTATTGTTTATCAGAAAAAAAAAGTTACTCGAATTAAAGCACAAAGGTGGCAAAAATGGCATGAATGAAATCAAAGGTGTCAAAAATAGCATCAATGGAATCAAAGGTGTCAAAAATTGCATCAATGGAACCAAAAGTGTCAAGAATGGCATGAATGGAATCAAAGACGAGAACTAATGGCTATTAGAGCCTATGAAGAGGAGAAGAGGCGTGCAGAAATGAATCAAAATATTGAAAAGGATAAGAGGCGTGAAGCATGAAACCAAAAGATTTAAGAGATGATAAATCTAATTCAGTCTTTTATTCAAAATCCCATATCATATGCTAAAACATCTCAACCAAGGTACTTGCAGCAATGAACACGGTACCCAGACTGTTTCAAAATTATCCATGTTATGATGATTTGACATATGATCAAAACAAAAAGACTACATAAGAAGGAGTTAGCAACGAGGGGTTTGGTTGTGCCTTGAATAAGAGTAAGGTGTCTCATTTGGGTTTCCAACATTGTGTTGCCTATAGAAAGAGAAAGAAAAGGAAATGGCCTTTCGTGTGGACGAAATCAAAGTCTCGTGTTGTCATTGAGGTTGAGCAAACTGAAGCTATAGAGGCCGGGCTGAATTGTGACAACAGATTAATAAATTATGAACATCCATGCCAACATTTTTTTATTTTTGATTGTGACCCACTAAAGGCAGAACTACAAGTCAATACATGGGATCCCGGAATCACCGAAGCAAGATTTTTGAACACCTTGAGGACAAGGTGTTTTTGCAAGGCAAAATAATGATACAATCTTGTAGTGACAACTATTATAATTTATTTAATTAGTTACTTACTCTCCTTATATTGTATTGTCATAGTTAATAAGCTAAGTATTATTATATATAGAGATAAGAGGGATGTAATTCATTATGCAGAAAAATATGATTATGAATTATTAAGGTTTCTTTCTTTCTTAATTAATTCGGAGAACTTATTCGACCTCTCGAACGTCCATTACTCTATATTAGTTGTTCTTTATTATCCTAATCGACCCGGCTCTGATACCAATTGATATGAACCAAATCGATTAGAATAATAAAGAACAATAAAGATATAATAATCGACGTTTGAGGGGTCGAATAATCTCTCTCAATTAACTAAGAAAGAAAGACACCGTAATAAACCATAATCATATTTCTCTGCATAACGAATTACATCCCTCTTATCACTCTATATATAAAAATAGTTAACTACTAAAACGATACAATATAAAAAAAAGCTATTTAATTAAAATTAATAATTGTCACTGCATAATGGTATCATGAGCATAGTGACAATCATGTTTAACCTAAACACGACTCTTAACATTAGAGCTACTTGGGTCACTTTCGAAAATGTAGCATAGCCTTAATACTTTCTTCGTCTTACAAAGTTACAAGTACAAAGTTACTAGATATGTAACTTTGGTTTTATGTATTTTAGTTGTCATGTACTTGTGTCTTGACTTGTGCAATATGGTACCATCAGGCATTGTTATGGTTTAATAATATTTAGCCGATTGGCTGCTTATCGACGACTTTGTGTAGTAGCGTGAATTTGTGTGTGCAAACTTCGACAGTTTATAACTATTAGATGATAGTTGGCTCAAGTCCGGCTTTTCGTGGCTTGAAATGACTACGACACTAATTAGGACTATATAACCATATTGGTTGTATATCTTTGTCATTCAATCATTGCTTTGCAATTACGAAAACAAAATTATTTATAAAAATATTGTCGAAAATAACAAACGATTCGGTATGCGAAAACGAAATGAGAATGAATATCAGTCGTTGGAATTTATTATACTCATTAAAAACAAGATACAAACCTATTGGGCCTTATAAGATATCATAATGGGCTGCTAGCTATACTTATTTAAGCTTCTATTTTTTCATAAGACTAATTTTCCTTTTTAATCTTGTTCTATATATTACGGGTATCTTTGACGACACGAAACAGTAAACAGAAATAGTTAGTAGTAAACAGTATCAACTTTGTTTTTAAAAAGGGTCTGGTAAAATAACTATAAAATATAATTAAATTGTGTAAAATTACTCAAAATAGCATATAACCTAATTAAATAGATTATAAATGTTATATTAAAGGCATATATGTAATTTTATAAACAAATTGCACTGAGCAATTTTGAAATACTTCTCCAACAAGCAATCGAGATTGGAACAGTTAAACAATATTGAAATGATTGTTGAGATGTTTTTAAACAAACTTTTAATTTAAACTGCTTATCGTTTGTCGCTTCAAAACGCTTACTATCAAACACATCTTACATAATATCAAGCCGAATGATCTAAAGTTTTAAATTTTCTAAGCGTCACATCTTCCATGTGTTGTATTTAGGGCTGTAAATGAATTGAACGTTCAGCGAACATTTCATGAACCGTTCGGTAAAAAAATCGTTTATGTTCGTTTATTTACTAAATGAACGAACATAAACAACATTTTGCGTTCGCTTAGTTAAATAAACGAATATGAACACAAGTATTGTTCGTTCATTTATGTTCGTGAACGTCCGATTATTCGTTCGTTTATGATTATATATATATATGTTTATGTTCGTCTATCCTAACTTATTATTATGTAGGTTTAGAATGTTTTTACTTGAACAAAACAAAACTTATAAAACACAATATTATGTATACTTTTGTAAATTATTTGTTTATTTATGCTTGTTTGTTTATGTTCGTTCGTTTATGTTCGTTTAGTGTCTTAATAAACGAACATGAACAATCATATTTCTTAATAAATGATCATGAACAAGAAATTTCGTCCGTTTAAACGATTGTGTTTGTTTATTTGTCCGGCTAAAATTATATGAACGAACATGAAAAAGACCCCGTCCGTATTCGTCCGATTCGTTTACAGCCCTAGTTGTAGTCAACGTTGTTTAGCATAAACACGAATTAACAACTCATTCGTTTGCTTTGGGCCCCTTCAAAAATGTTGAAGAAGTATGTTGGGTCTAATGAGTTTGTTCGACTAACAATGTTGAAGAAGCATGTTGGGCCTAATGGCCTAATGGGTTTGTTAGATTAAAGTTGGGTAAATGTTTGTTAAGAGGCTTTTTTAAGCTTCTTTAAAATTGGTAGTTTCTTTTAAAAAATAACATTTTTTAAAATAAATAACTTTTTTGACACAACAATTTTTTAGTCTGTTCCACACAGACTCAAACCAGGTAAAGTCCTCCATTTTCAGGAGGTTGGCGTGGCCACTTCAAGGTTGTTTGCACCTAGTGGGAATTGAACTTGAGACCTCACACACTTTGGAGTGATAGCTACAAATCTTTTTGCCACTAGGCCACCCTTGAGTGGTTCTGTTAGATTTTTATTTTAAACAAGTAATTCTTAAATGAAAAACTAATTCATACAGCTTTTTAAACTATTAAAACCTGTTAACTGATATACTCTTAAACCATATTATAATTTATTTAAATATTTATTTTAGATTATTTTACATCTTAATTTAACAGTTAACAACTAATTTATTAAACATTTTTATTAAAAAAACAATACATCTTATAACTTATCTTAACAGCTTTATAATTAACAACTGTTTACAGTTAACAGCTTATATAACTTACAATTATTTTTGCCAAACATAGCCTAATGATTTAACATACGAAGACTTTTAGCCGTGATTTGGAGATTTTTTTTAAATGGGTAAGAAATGATAGGTAAAGGAAAAATAATATATGGAGAAAAAGAAAGTTACATTTCTATTAGAAAAGAAAAGAGACATAATTACATGCTTTTTCAATCGTGTTCATTTTATCACAAACGAGGTATATAGTCCGTGCTTTGCGGTGGAGGGTGCAAGAGTGATGTCCGTAATAAATCGATAATACGAAAGATTATTGACGTTAATAACTGGACTTGCTAGGGTAAGGAGCACGCTAGTGTGTTGGTTCAACAAAGCTGGGTTTGGGCAGGACTATTTCGATAAAAAAACTAAAGTATGTATTAACTTTCAACATTTAAGAGGCGAATTTGTGCATTTGTTTTTTTACTCAGGTCCTCGGCCAACTCTGTTTAATAACATCGTTTGCGTCGGATTTAACACATAGCAAGGTATATAGCTTTTGTTTCGCAGCGGACCGTGTAAGACTAACGTTGTAATTGATCAATAATACAAAAGACTGTTGGCCTCAATAAATAGATTTGAAAAGACGATTAACCCGAGGGACTATTTTCGTAAGATTTTTTAACTTATGGATTAATATTAACTATTTTTTTTATAAAATCATGCATATTTTATAAGCATTGCAATATTCGATTTGTTTGTTTCGAAATTCGATGATTTTGGTAATAGTATTTTTTTTTTTGAAATGAATCGATAGTTATATGTTTGATACCTAGATATTTAAATTTGTTATAGTAAAAGGTGTAAATAATATAAAGATTGAGGGTGAGTTTCGTAAAAGTTTAGTTAATTAAGTAAGAAAACGAAAGTGACACTCGAAACCGTTTTCAAAACAATACATACCAAAAAATAAACGACATTCGAAAACGCGTTACGACGTCAACGTCGTTTCTTTGATAAATAATAGTAGAATTTGTTATATAAAAAATCGTAAATAATTAGTAAAAATTGAGATTATTTTTTGTACATGTCACATTGCCACCCCATTTGTTTTCATACTTAAATAATTTGGCAGTAAATTTTTTATGGCTAAAAAGTGAAAATGACACATAGTCACATACTCAATACAAAACGACAATAACTAAACAGAAAATGCTTTTATTTTTTGCTGGTTCTAATACGACACAAAGTAAAACTGAAAACGACATATCACAAAGAGAAACGACGTCGTTTCTGTCAACAAATAATATATATTATAATAAGACCTACTTTTTTCGGTCGACGACCTAGTGCGACCTATTTGCCACAACCCGGCGACCTAGTGCGACCTAGTAAAAAAAATTAAAATCAATATTTTTTCTTTATAAATACCACATTTTCACACACAGTTATTTCACACACAACTCAACACACAACTCTGTTTTTTCACACACACATTCAGAAATCAAAAATGGCATGCTCATTCCCACATACCGAACCCGAGATTAAGGCTATAGTTAACAGACAAATACTTCAACAACAACGCCGTTACGAGCAGCTTATGAAGTTAGGTGATGATTTCGATGTTGCGTCCGAAGAGAATAGGGAATTGAGCTCGGCATGTAAGAAATGTCGTGATCTCTCCCCACAGGAGCGTCAGTTTATCGACACGTATCTTAGTAAGCAAGCTGAATTGGATTTCAGCCTCCGGAGATCTTTGTGTAGAAAGGCGAAGAAATTTGAGGCTAGAATTGAAGAAAATACTAAATGGTTGAATAACTTTGGTTCTTCGTCCCGATATCAAACAACTCATATCGGTCCTTCGTCGCAACAACACCGAATAAGAAATGAGTCGCCCGATCTACCCTTTCCAATTCCAAACCTCACAGATGGCAGAATGACTGACAATGAGGTGTATCAAGAATACCTATATCAAAAAGTGTTGAGACAAACTCAGGAAGAAGAAGAAAGGGAAAGAAGGGAGCTGGAGGCGCAAATTATGGCCGAAGAAGAAACATTGCGTTGGGAGTTTTCTTGCGGTCTGTTATCGGATTCGGATCCGGGAACTGACTAATCGTATTATGTAATTTTATTTTTAGTATCGTATTGCATTTCCTATTGTATTTCAGTATTTTCAAGTTTTATTAGTATTGAATAAATTTTTAACTTTCGAATACAAGATTTTTACATTTCTTTTTACAGTATATAGTATTAATTATATAATAAATTTTTTTTTTTAAACAGAAACAAACCATGTTTTTTTTTACACAAACACACAAATGAAACAAGGTCGTGACTAAGGTCGGTTTGGCCTCGATCGACACCGGCGACCGAATCGCCGCAATGCGACGATTCGGTCGCGACCTACTGGGGACCGAAAAAAAGACGGTGCGTTGTGCCCAGCCTAAATAAGGTCGAGCATTTTCGATCGGACCGAATACACTGGAGCAAACGTGTTTTGATTTGATTCTTGGTCCATTTTCGTTGGATTCAGTTTTTGGTTCGATTAGTCCGATTCGATTTGTTCATACAAAAAATCACGATTATGTCTTGTAATGTCAGATCGTAACCAAACCAGAACAGACTGATCTGAATCGAACTATTTTTGTTAGGTTCTCGGTCTGACGTTTTGACCTAATTTGATTGTGGTTCGATTCGGTCCGATTTTAAAAACCTTTAGATATAAGTAGGGGTGAGATTCGGGTTGACTCGATCGGGTTTGAGTCAACTAAGGTCGGGTCAACTCAGGTTGAGGCTAAAAAATTCATAAAACTCGAGTCATTCGAGTTTGGGTTAATTCGGGTTCGAATCAACCTGAGTGTATGTAAAAAGTCTAAAAAGTGGCTTATTAAAGTATATTTACAATGTAAAAATTGTTAGTCGAGTCGAGTCAAGTCGGGTTTGTCGAGTTCGTGTCAAGTTGAGTCGAGTCAATTCAAGTTAAGACTAAAAAATATAAACTAAAACCCCGACCTATTTAAAACTCGGGTCAACACAAATTAACTCGAATAAGTCTTTGAACTCGAATGAACCGACCCGAATAAATTTATTCGAGTTCGGATCAGATCAGATCGACTTTTTCGACACGCTGGATATAATATATAGAAACTACTGAAATTTCGATTTATTTTGCTTTGGTTCAATTCCAAGCTAGTTACTGAGTATTTGAAAGTTGAAAGAATATGGGGAATAAAAAAGGAGAAAGGTGGTGGATCTAAGTTGAAAAAATCCAAAAGGTTTGTTTGTGGAAGACAGATTTGTCAGTGAGTGGTCACGTGATGGACCACCTATTTTCATTTGAATAAATCAATGGTTGTCAGCTATTTCCACATGGTGGAGTTCGTACAATCCCAATACCCGACATTCACTACTTCCCCATAATCAAATCAAAAGTTAAATGATGCATAACTGCGAAATTAAGAGAGTTTTAGAGATAGTTTTTATCATTGCACTAAAAGATTTTAGTAAAGGTTTACAAAGACTTTATAATGATTTTGTGCATGTAAAATTATTTTACAAACTCATTGTAAACATTTCCTAAAACCTTTTGATGCAATGATAAAAATCACTTTCAAAAACTTTTCAAAATATTAAAAAACTATGAAAATATTTATTCTATTAGAAATACTCTTAGGGTTTAAAGGCGGTGTTAAAAGCGTTACGTATGATTTTAAAGTTTTAGTATTAAAACTCTTTTGGCGTTGTATTTTTGAGGAATGGTTGATACGAGAAATAATGGTATAAACGTGTTTTAATAAGCCCATATATACTCATTTTTATTACCAAAAAATAAAATATCCAAAAATTTACCAAATGGGCTGAACGGGATGGCGTGAGGCATGGAATAGTGCACCAACCACTGTCTTGAGCCAAAGGCTTACCAGCCAATTAGTCAGCCACCACTCCCCTAGTCTAACTGGTTAAGTCCATATAATAGCAATCTACTCTCTATCGTTTACACGTCTAGGTAATTTATTAATTTTATTACTGATATAGTTATTCAAACCGGTTAATGTTTTGTAATATAAGTAATATAATCGGATATATGTCAGTGACAAATAACTGACACGTCATTTATTGTATTATTTTTATCCTAGTTGGATATTGAAAGTCCTTAATCTTAGACTGAAACGACTGATAAGGATAATTAACACAAGTAAATACTTTTCAAACGTAAGACTTTATTATTGTATCACAAGTATTACAAGTGTTATGGATCACACTGTTTGATGACAATGTGTTGTGTACTCTTTGGACAAGTAAACTTGCACAAGTTACAAGTTTACAAGCTAACTTAAGAACACAGGCACAACTGACTGTTCTTCAAGTTCAAGAGAGTTAATGTGTGAAATCTAACAAAATAAAAAACATTAACTCTATGCTACATTCCCTATTTATAGTGTTACGAGGTTGACTTTGATAGCTGAGTTGATAGCGACTAAACAAGACAGACAATGCCAAACGTCTGTCACATGATGTTCTTCTATTCTTGGTAGTCTGCAATAACGCTTTAGGGAAACGGAGCTGCTACAGTTTCCCTTTTCTTCATAACCTCGTACTTTAGGCTGCTTTATTCTAAAGCTACTATTTGTCCCACTCAAATAGTTCCCGCCTAAACACTTAGGTATGTCCAAAGTGTATTGAGTGTTAACAGGGTATTGTCACCCCTGTTAACACTCAACCACTGAGAGTCTCTGATACATCTTGGTTGTTATCCATCACAGCCAATGAGTATGTCTTCAACTAATATTAGACTTCTTTGACAATGTCTCTCATACAACATCCATAACAATTTCAATTATGTCCTCCTCACACCCTCTCTTAGCGGCAATACAAATAAATTCCTTGCAATTTCTAACAGCTCTTGTTCTTAATTCACTCCATCAACGATTTGCCTTGGAAGACACTAACTACAACTCCTCTCACTTCTCCTACTTGCTCTATTCATGGTTCTACCTCAACGCTCCTAAACCATACAAAACCAAAACTACATCCTGAATACACCAGATACGATCGACGAATTAAACCCACGGATAACTAACGACATTTCACGTGCACCAATTAAAACAAATCAAAAACCACGAGACTCCAAAGAAAACTCAAACCCAAAACATGTATCAATTCCAAATGACCCATGACAACGAAAAAATAATCCAAGAAACACCCAATGGCAACCAAAACATATTACGCCCCGCGACATATTATTTAAACCGTGCAAAAGATCGACTTTCCAAAAGAATATATATATATATATATATTTTTTTTTTATTTTTTTTTTAAAATTTTTTTTTTACCTCCCCACATCTATGTGACTCAAACCATCTACAAACAACCTTCTAGACGTTCTCAAAACTCAACTCAAAGACTAGGTATCCCGTGCATCCCAAATCATAAAAATAAAACTACTATTCAAACTCAACCTTGAACCCGACACTTGTACAACAATTCCGACCAGTCCACTGACCTCCCATGACTATATATTCTGAATATTTGAAAAGTACGTTTCGAGTACATAATTTTAGGCTTTTGAATCACCCAAAAAGCTTTAAAAACGAACAAGTTATGACCAAAACAATTTTATGCTAGTTGTTTTAAAAACTAAAGAATAGACTTAGTGATCAATGCAATCCTTTTCAATGAAAGATATAATTGTATGTGAAATATTCATAAACTCCTTTTAACCTTGTATTAATAATTATAAATGACATGAATCGGTTAAATCCAATTATATAAACTATGTAAGTAGAAAGAAATTTTACTTCGCTTTATTTTAAAGAAAGTCTTTTAGAATTTGAAATAAATAAGTGTTGATAAAAAAAAAACTTATGTTACATCTTGTTTCAAACATGACTCCAACACCTTACCCTTATTTTACCGAATACAACCAACTATCTAACTCTATAGTAGATTTCCAAGTCCCCCCTTTTTCCATATACCAACAAAAAGAAATGTAAGACTCAACCCAAAAGATTTCATTATCCCAAAAGAAATCTCCATTTATTTCAACGGACTTAAAACCCAGAACAACATTTTAAAACGTACACGTGAAATATGAACTCAAAGAATACGCTACAAGACACAGTTCAAAAAAATTCGAAACGTTGTTGAAACTCCATCAACTCCAGCACCATAAAACACGAACAAACACAAGGTACGTTCAAGTTATAATAACTAGTGAACGACCATATGCCATAACTTAACACATAGTAGTATATATACATCCGCATATATATACCTATTAAATCACCCAAAACATACTCGTTACCATACATGTCGGATCAACCAATCACGTCATACACTCGTTTTTCCACACGAGTAATCACCATCTCACCGTGCCACAACAAAGCATAAAACCCACCTCCAAAACCAAACCATATCGTACGACCCCAAAATCACACAACACAACTATAACCCAAAACATATAACACACTAATAAAAATAGCCATATCGCAGGCAGCTGTTACATAAACCCATATATTATACGTATACCCAATATCTACATCTCACCATATACAAGCATGTACTAATCCTCTTTCATGCAATCATACTTGAGAACCCATTGAAGTTGTGGTACTTGTATAACTATGTTGGCCACCATACTTATACAATTACCCTTTCCCCAATGCACTCCCTCCTATGATGACACTTATAAGAATCAATACAACGTATAACACATAAATCTATCTACTCACATAAGCTCATAACCACATAACCAATAAGGTCCAAAACTCCATCTATAAAATAACATAATAAAACTCTTGGAATACAGAAATCCATAGTCTAGCTAAAACAGCCTAGACTAAATCCAAAACGAAAACATAATCAGTTATAAGTCATGTCGCCCATAAGAGTGGAAATAGCATAAGGTCCTTCATATTCACCTACTCCTAATAACTCGAACCACCACATGATTCTTAGGTAACATGACTTAAACATCAAAAGAAAATAATACCCCTCAGGTACATAAAATAACCCAACAAAAGATAGAAACTACTATGTACCAAATTATGTACTATAATGTACATTATAAGTAAAATACGACAATGACTAGCGTGGGCGATTATGGTTAAACCCGCACTACTCACAACTCGAAAAGAAAGTAACATGTGGCTAAGTATGAACTTACTATGGTTCAATTCATACCAGTCAAAACATCACAATAAATAACATTCAAACACATCATATATAATAAAATACACACATACTCCTATGACGCATATATGCAGGGACCCTTAAGCTATAGACTAGGCTACGCGACTAGGCAACCTAATTCTCTATAACCATTGTCTCTGATACCATTCTGTCACACCCCACCAATGGCGGAATATGGGGCGCGACGTATGGATATCATCACAACAAATGGTGTCTCTATAGAGAAGACTAAAATACAAAAATAATGTCATAAATGGCGACACAAATGTCATGACAATATCTCAACAATGCAGGAGTCTAGGTAAGTAGGTAACAGTCCTACCACGTACCCAAGACAAACAATAAACATAAACCAAACAAACATACAGGTAAACTAAGAAGGAACGGGGATCTCCTTCTATATGCAATCCTAAGGCATCCAAGTCTATCCACTTCTATCCTCAAGCTTAACCACATTCTCACCTGAAAGAGACACTAAAACACGTCAACATAAAGTTGGTGAGAGTCATAGGTTTAGACTCCAACGCTAAATCAGTTACAAGCTGTGAATAACAATCATCAACAAAAGAACATATGGACAATGTGTTACAATTATGTATTAACAACTATCAATCAAGACCAATCATACCAAACCAATCCAAGGCTCCTACCTTGCCAAACAACATCATGGTACCTTAGATGATCACCCTATGTACCTATCCCAAGGCCACTACCTTGTCAAACCACAAGGCCACTACCTTGTCAAACCACAAGGCCACTACCTTGTCAAACCACAAGGCCACTACCTTGTCAAACCACAAGGCCACTACCTTGTCAAACCACAAGGCCACTACCTTGTCAAACCACAATAACATATCAAAAATCGCATAGCAGTTAATCACATAAGTGTACACACAAGTCCATCACAACCATAAAACATTCACAGCAAAAATTTAGAAACAACTCAACACATTGTCTCTTCCATCCCATCTGGAAGTCAAAAACAAAAATAAATATGGGACTATGAACACTCACCTGATATCTCCTTCACACGTCCTTGCACTAGCAACAAGCTAACAAACCAAAAACACGAAATCAATAAACGAACCAATCACTAAGATGGCTCATTAACCTATGATGGACATCTAACCCATTCTCACATATTTATCTCATTAATAAGCTCTAATTACCCCATTACCCTTCCTTAACAAGTCCTTAACTTGGTTAAGTTTAACAACTAACCCGTTCGTATTTTACCCAAAATAGTCCCAGTTTTTAGGTCTCAAAACTTTAGGTCAAACGCCCACTTAAACCTACCCATGGTTTCTGTAAAAGGAATATTCACACTCTTACATATGTTGGCTAACACCTCCCACCTGACCTAACCTTAAAGCTACTTTTAAGGCCCCGATATATATATATATCTACTTTCGTCATTCCAGATTTCCTAATTTTAAACGTACTAAAAGTTTGTTACCATTAAGGGGTCTTACCCTAAACCACCACCTTAGCCCAAGTTCAGATATTAACTACAATATATAAACCATCTCTCGCGTTCGTGAGAAGATCCCAATGCAACCCTAAGTGCCCCAAACAACCCAAAACTTAAAAAGAAAACAGGCTGAATTCAAAACTGTTTTGACCTTCGACTGTTGTAACCTGTTTTTGACCCACTTCCCTACCTCCAATTTAGTTCTCGTTTCTTGCATTGGAAAGCCACTTCAAATATCTTTCCAGAGGTACTTGGATCGTAAAATAAGAGTTTATAGAACTCCCGATATGATCAAAACAATTGACTCAAAAATCTGCCCAGTTTTTAAAAATGGGTTTAACAAAATCAACCTCATTAATTAACCCTAATCGCTCTAATTACAAGCCCTAATTTATGTAATCATCATATTATGATTAATACAACATTAATTTACTGTTTTTATATTAAACCCTAACCTAAATCCATCATAAGATTATTAAAGAAAACATAAAAACAATTTAATTAAAAAGGGATTTGAAGATTTACCTTGGATTTATGAAAACCCCCAAATTTTATGAAGAATCCTAATCTTTTATAAGACTCACGAATTTCCTTCATCTCCAGGAGAAAAATAATGAATTTGGTTTAGTATATACATTATATAGGGTATGGGTGAATTCTAGTCCAACCCAAAACCCACTTTCCTTTTTTTCCTTTTTTTCCTTTTTTTCTCTTCTAAACCGACCCAAACACCCCTAATTTCGTTTTTTTCTTTATTTTTTTTTCTTTCTATTGTTAATTAATATCTTATTAATATTACCTTAATTTACCTTAATTTATTTCAGCTCCTAAAACTCCCAAAACCTCAAAACCGTAAAACTAGTCAAATTTACGCGTTTTACCGTAAAAGACGTAAAATATACACTTTTATAAAAAATCTCAAATGTTGAAATAAACTTTATAGTTAAGTCCTAAATGACCTAAAACCATCCTGAAAAATATTCATTTGACTAATTACCTTATCCGAGACCTCTAAATGCTAAA
This sequence comes from Glebionis coronaria, assembly GCA_025667525.1. Taxonomy (NCBI): domain Eukaryota; kingdom Viridiplantae; phylum Streptophyta; class Magnoliopsida; order Asterales; family Asteraceae; genus Glebionis; species Glebionis coronaria. The sequence goes on from CM046875.1 coordinate 674,604,833, forward strand.
CCGTAAATCCTAAAAAAATACACTATTACTATAATACTTATACGTATATGTAACCACCAAAATATCACCATTTCATTTCATAGTCACTAATTGTGATCTCATGAACATGAATTAACCGTTCCTCGATTTACTTATGAGTACTCTATACTCATAAACGATAATCACACCAACCTCGTTCACACAAAATAAACACGTAAGCACAAAAATCAAATAGTCACATATAAAATAACCTAAAAGTAAGACCAAGTGACGAACCTCAAAACCACGGTTGTCACATCACTCCCTCCTAATAGAAATCTCGTCCCGAGATTTACTCTTTAGGATCAACACACAGACAACAAATCACACGAGGATACTTGTTCTAAATGAACTCCTCTCATTTCCACGTGAACTTCAGTTCAAGTTTCAAGATACCACATGTACAAACCAAAATTAAACCCATTGCCAAACTCTTGACCTCACAGTCAATAAATCTCGCAAATGACTCTTCGATAAAACAAAGACTCTTATTAGCACAAAACCCAAATAACCGGACATGCAAAAATGCATCCTCAAACAACATTTACCAATCCCAATACATGAAATGTATCATGTATACAACTCATTTCCCCCAGGTAATTCTATGCTCATAAGCTAATGGTCTGATCTTCCTAAAGATCATAAATGGACCTACAAAACTCTACATCAACTCTTCTATTTTACCAAAACATACCACCCATTACTATGGGTGAAACTCCATACATAACTTTGTCACTAAATCTAGTGGTTTTCTCCTTTTCTACATAGCATCCCTTGTTGCTCTCATTCTGTCCACAAACACCATTACCACATTAGTAGCCTCTTTTACCAATTCTAGTCCATAATGAGGACAACTCACCCTATCCTTTCATATCGTGCCTCAAATGGCATTTATCGACTTCTAGTACGATAACTATCATTATATGAAAACTCAACCATCGCTAACGAGTTTCCGAACTACCTCTAAATCAATCACCCATGTCCAATTACGTTCATCAACTCCCTTCAGTCCGTATCCCAAACTACTTTAAATTCCAATTTCCTTACAAAGTGACCTATGACGGTCTTTCACATATCCATTAATTCTTCCAACTTCCCAACTACGTGACTTCTCATTCCTCTTGAAATAGGTGATGAATTAGTCGGTCTATCGACTATCACCCAACTCTCATCGTACTTAATCCCCCACCGCATTATGTATCCCTTCCACCAACTTCGTCCTTACATCGCCCTTTCTAAACTACTCCTATCCATGTAGGAAGTATAGTCTACGTCCCTTTCCTCCTTACGATTGTCCAAGCCACGCAACATAAATGTTGACGCGTTCACTGCTTTAGACAACTCAACTCGTGCAACCCACATCCTTCATCCAAACCACTCTAATACATCATCCCTATAGTTCAAGTTCGTCTCAGCTTCACCTCATCCTTCTTATTCCATGTCTCATCGACCATGCTTGCCTTTCCCAGATGGTACTTGGCCTTGCAATTTTCTTTCATCAATTAACTCCACCCATCACCTTTTGCCAAATGTTCAATCAAGATGATTGAATATGTGTTGGATACGTTCATGATCCGTATCGATCATTCTCCACGTCTCGTACACCAAATGCCTCTAGCATTCTAGGCAGATATAACAGTCCAGCTCCACTAACTAAGTCTATCTAGTTCTTCCAAATCTTCAGTTCCTGCAACGTATAAGCGATCGCCTTTCTTTGTCGTCCTCGTACGCGTCCAAATCCCTGCTCCACGTATCGTCATGCTTCATGAATTCATCCAGTCCTTTCGATAATGCCAAGATCTGCTCATCATCCAATCCACCTCTTCAGCCTCCAAAATGCTTCCTCGTCCTTCTTCACTTCGCCCCTTGCTGGTTCCACGATATGCCATCATCTCTGACTACTAGTCCTGGCCAACCAAATCCTAAAACTCACACTTGAAAATCTCACGTTTCATTCCCTTTACTAACAACTCCAAAACCAACACATAATTCGCCTCATCCTCCTTCTATGATTTGAGTAGATCAAGATGTCGTCGATGCTCCCGATGACAACTCGTTTATACACGTTCATGCACACTCGGTTCATTGACTCCATGAAACCGCTTGTGCTTTGGCGAAGCCAAATGCATAACCGTAAACCCAAAGCGTTCATACAACATCCATAGCAATTTCAATTATGTCCTCCTCACACCCTCTCTTAGCGGCAATACAAATAAATTCCTTGCAATTTCTAACAGCTCTTGTTCTTAATTCACTCCATCAACGATTTGCCTTGGAAGACACTAACTACAACTCCTCTCACTTCTCCTACTTGCTCTATTCATGGTTCTACCTCAACGCTCCTAAACCATACAAAACCAAAACTACATCCTGAATACACCAGATACGATCGACGAATTAAACCCACGGATAACTAACGACATTTCACGTGCACCAATTAAAACAAATAAAAAACCACGAGACTCCAAAGAAAACTCAAACCCAAAACATGTATCAATTCCAAATGACCCATGACAACGAAAAAATAATCCAAGAAACACCCAATGGCAACCAAAACATATTACGCCCCGCGACATATTATTTAAACCGTGCAAAAGATCGACTTTCCAAAAGAATATATATATATATATATATATATATATATATATATCTATATATATATATATATATATATATTTTAAATTTTTTTTTTACCTCCCCACATCTATGTGACTCAAACCATCTACAAACAACCTTCTAGACGTTCTCAAAACTCAACTCAAAGACTAGGTATCCCGTGCATCCCAAATCATAAAAATAAAACTACTATTCAAACTCAACCTTGAACCCGACACTTGTACAACAATTCCGACCAGTCCACTGACCTCCCATGACTATACATTCTGAATATTTGAAAAGTACGTTCCGAGTACATAATTTTAGGCTTTTGAATCACCCAAAAAGCTTTAAAAACGAACAAGTTATGACCAAAACAATTTTATGCTAGTTGTTTTAAAAACTAAAGAATAGACTTAGTGATCAATGCAATCCTTTTCAATGAAAGATATAATTGTATGTGAAATATTCATAAACTCCTTTTAACCTTGTATTAATAACTATAAATGACATGAATCGGTTAAATCCAATTATATAAACTATGTAAGTAGAAAGAAATTTTACTTCGCTTTATTTTAAAGAAAGTCTTTTAGAATTTGAAATAAATAAGTGTTGATAAAAAAAAACTTATGTTACATCTTGTTTCAAACATGACTCCAACACCTTACCCTTATTTTACCGAATACAACCAACTATCTAACTCTATAGTAGATTTCCAAGTCCCCCCTTTTTCCTTATACCAACCAAAAGAAATGTAAGACTCAACCCAAAAGATTTCATTATCCCAAAAGAAATCTCCATTTATTTCAACGGACTTAAAACCCAGAACAACATTTTAAAACGTACACGTGAAATATGAACTCAAAGAATACGCTACAAGACACAGTTCAAAAAAATTCGAAACGTTGTTGAAACTCCATCAACTCCAGCACCATAAAACACGAACAAACACAAGGTACGTTCAAGTTATAATAACTAGTGAACGACCATATACCATAACTTAACACATAGTAGTATATATACATCCGCATATATATACCTATTAAATCACCCAAAACATACTCGTTACCATACATGTCGGATCAACCAATCACGTCATACACTCGTTTTTCCACACGAGTAATCACCATCTCACCGTGCCACAACAAAGCATAAAACCCACCTCCAAAACCAAACCATATCGTGTGACCCCAAAATCACACAACACAACTATAACCCAAAACATATAACACACTAATAAAAATAGCCATATCGCAGGCAGCAGTTACATAAACCCATATATTATACGTATACCCAATATCTACATCTCACCATATACAAGCATGTACTAATCCTCTTTCATGCAATCATACTTGAGAACCCATTGAAGTTGTGGTACTTGTATAACTATGTTGGCCACCATACTTATACAATTACCCTTTCCCCAATGCACTCCCTCCTATGATGACACTTATAAGAATCAATACAACATATAACACATAAATCTATCTACTCACATAAGCTCATAACCACATAACCAATAAGGTCCAAAACTCCATCTATAAAATAACATAATAAAACTCTTGGAATACAGAAATCCATAGTCTAGCTAAAACAGCCTAGACTAAATCCAAAACGAAAACATAATCAGTTATAAGTCATGTCACCCATAAGAGTGGTAGCATAAGGTCCTTCATATTCACCTACTCCTAATAACTCGAACCACCACATGATTCTTAGGGAACATGACTTAAACATCAAAAGAAAATAATACCCCTCAGGTACATAAAATAACCCAACAAAAGATAGAAACTACTATGTACCAAATTATGTACTATAATGTACATTATAAGTAAAATACGACAATGACTAGCGTGGGCGATTATGGTTAAACCCGCACTACTCACAACTCGAAAAGAAAGTAACATGTGGCTAAGTATGAACTTACTATGGTTCAATTCATACCAGTCAAAACATCACAATAAATAACATTCAAACACATCAATTATAATAAAATGCACACATACTCCTATGACGCCTATATGCAGGGACCCTTAAGCTATAGACTAGGCTACGCGACTAGGCAACCTAATTCTCTATAACCATTGTCTCTGATACCATTCTGTCACACCCCACCAATGGCGGAATATGGGGCGCGACGTATAGATATCATCACAACAAATGGTGTCTCTATAGAGAAGACTAAAATACAAAAATAATGTCATAAATGGCGACACAAATGTCATGACAATATCTCAACAATGCAGGAGTCTAGGTAAGTAGGTAACAGTCCTACCACTTACCCAAGACAAACAATAAACATAAACCAAACAAACATATAGGTAAACTAAGAAGGAACGGGGATCTCCTTCTATATGCAATCCTAATGCATCCAAGTCTAGCCACTTCTATCCTCAAGCTTAACCACATTCTCACCTGAAAGAGACACTAAAACACGTCAACATAAATTTGGTGAGAGTCATAGGTTTAGACTCCAACGCTAAATTAGTTACAAGTTGTGAATAACAATCATCAACAAAAGAACATATGGACAATGTGTTACAATTATCTATTAACAACTATCAATCAAGACCAATCATACAACAACCAATCCAAGGCTCCTACCTTGCCAAACAACATCATGGTACCTTAGATGATCACCCTATGTACCTATCCCAAGGCCACTACCTTGGAAAACCACAAGGCCACTACCTTGTCAAACCACAAGGCCACTACCTTGTCAAACCACAAGGCCACTACCTTGTCAAACCACAAGGCCACTACCTTGTCAAACCACAATAACATATCAAAAATCGCATAGCTGTTAATCACATAAGTGTACACACAAGTCCATCACAACCATAAAACATTCACAGCAACAATTTAGAAACAACTCAACACAGTGTCTCTTCCATCCCATCTGGAAGTCAAAAACAAAAATAAATATGGGACTATGAACACTCACCTGATAGCTCCTTCACACGTCCTTGCACTAGCAACAAGCTAACAAACCAAAAACACGAAATCAATAAACGAACCAATCACTAAGATGGCTCATTAACCTATGATGGACATCTAACCCATTCTCACATATTTAGCTCATTAATAAGCTCTAATTACCCCATTACCCTTCCTTAACAAGTCCTTAACTTGGTTAAGTTTAACAACTAACCCGTTCGTATTTTACCCAAAACAGTCCCAGTTTTTAGGTCTCAAAACTTTAGGTCAAACGCCCACTTAAACCTACCCATGGTTTCTGTAAAATGAATATTCACACCCTTACATATGTTGGCTAACACCTCCCACTTGCCCTAACCTTAAAGCTACTGTTAAGGACACGATATATATATATCTACTTTCGTCATTCCAGATTTCCTGATTTTAAACGTACTAAAAGTTTGTTACCATTAAGGGGTCTTACCCTAAACCACCACCTTAGCCAAAGTTCAGATATTAACTACAATATATAAATCACCTCTCACGTTCGTGAGAAGATCCCAATGAAACCCTAAGTGCCCCAAACAACCCAAAACTTAAAAAGAAAACAGGCTGAATTCAAAACTGTTTTGACCTCCGACTGTTGTAACCTGTTTTTGACCCACTTCCCGACCTCCAATGTAGTTCTCGTTTCTTGCATTGGAAAGCCACTTCAAATATCTTTCCAGGGGTACTTAGATCTTAAAATAAGAGTTTAAATAACTCCCGATATGATCAAAACAATTGACTCAAAAATCTGCCCAGTTTTTAAAAATGGGTTTAACAAAATCAACCTCATTAATTAACCCTAATCCCTCTAATTACAAGCCCTAATTTATGTAATCATCATATTATGATTAATACAATATTAATTTACTGTTTTTATATTAAACCATAACCTAAATCCATCATAAGATTATTAAAGAAAACATAAAAACAATTTAATTAAAAAGGGATTTGAAGATTTACCTTGGATTTATGAAAACCCCCAAATTTTATGAAGAACCCTAATTTTTTATAAGACTCACGAATTTCCTTCATCTCCAGGAGAAAAATAATGAATTTGGTTTAGTATATACATTATATAGGGTATGGGTGAATCCTAGTCCAACCCAAAGCCCACTTTCCTTTTTTTTTTCCTTTTTTTCCTTTTTTTTCTCTTCTAAACCGACCCAAACACCCCTAATTTCGTTTTTTTCCTTATTTTTTTTTCTTTTTATCATTAATTAATATCTTATTAATATTACCTTAATTTACCTTAATTTATTTCAGCTCCTAAAACTCCCAAAACCTCAAAACCATAAAACTAGTCAAATTTACGCGTTTTACCGTAAAAGACGTAAAATATACACTTTTATAAAAAATCTCAAATTTTGAAATAAACTTTATAATTAAGTCCTAAATGACCTAAAACCATCCCGAAAAATATTCATTTGACTAATTACCTTATCCGAGACCTCTAAATGCTAAACCGTAAATCCTAAAAAAATACACTATTACTATAATACTTATACGTATACGTAACCACCAAAATATCACCATTTCATTTCATAGTCACTAATTGTGATCTCATGAACATGAATTAACCGTTTCTCGATTTACTTATGAGTACTCTATACTCATAAACGATAATCACACCAACCTCGTTCACACAAAATAAACACGTAAGCACAAAAATCAAATAGTCACACATAAAATAACCTAAAAGTAAGACTAAGTGACGAACCTCAAAACCACGGTTGTCACAAATAACGAATCACCAATTCGGGTCTATACCCTTTTGTTTATACATACTATATGTTTATTTAACGCTCGTTATAACTTAACTATTAATTAATTAACGATCGTTAAAGTTATATAGTTACTTGCTCGGTTAAATTAATAAATACATAAATATATTTATTAAATAAATTAATAAATACGATAAATATATTTATTAATTAAATTAACTCTTTACATATTGTGTGCAATCCCGTAATCTCGAGTTCGATCCTATCACACGACTATTAAATATAAGTCCATAAACTTACAGCTCCCACTTGGACATATTTCGAATATCGTGATTACATTAACTAGCGTCTAGTTACACATAGCAATGTCTCTAGTACAACTCGAGTAAGGTCTCCTGGACAAAACCTTTTAACGATTTTGCATCGTTATTATTATCCTTTTATTTCTAATACAACGTTAATAAGGATATGGATCTCAGTCATTCCTTTCATTAACCATTCTGTTTCTCGTTCACAGATTCAGCAAGATTACCAAAACAAATTTGGGCGTGGCCACACAAACATCTTACTAACCCCACGAGGGGCCCAACTGTATTAAACTCCAAAACGAAATTGGAGGAAATAAATTCCATGTTGACTACGAGCAAAACTTATGAATTTTGCAACACTTCCGAAAATAATCCTTATGGCTACTAGTTACGTTTAGCGTTAGATTATTCCACAGAGATGCACTAGATTCATAACAGTTTCTTGGTATCTCAAGTCTAAGGATAACTATTTATTTACTTAATGACAAAGATCCATAAAGTAATAACATATAGTTGGGATAAGTCCTATATTCGATTAATCGAATATCATCCAAAATTGATCATATACTTTCAAGTATACTCTATCGCTATTTTGATTTGTCTTAGTTTAATAATATTTCCATATTATTAATCGACAACGGACATTTAGCATAACTTTTATTCATGGATTAAAACATGTAAAAGAGGATACACTTATTAAATAATAAAAATAAACGAAACCCAATCTTTATTTTATTATATTAATAATGTCATAACATCCTTTATCCAAATACTAATCACATATTTATTGCAGGAGTTTGCTAGCTAGTTGCAACCCAATCACTTTGGCATGCTTAACTACCTTTGGTCTAGGAAAGCCTTAGTCAAAGGATCAACTAAATTATCATCTGTGTGAACTTTTATCAATTTGATTTCTCGAGCTTCAACTTGTTCTCAGACTTAGTGATGTCTACGCATAAATTGTCGGGCGCCTTTCATGACTCCACGGTCATTGGCAAATATTATTGCGGCAGAATTGCTACAATACATATCTATAGGTTCTTTATTTGAAGGCATCACTCCAAGATTTTCAATAAAGTTCCTAATCCAAACACCATTTAGTTATCTGTATGGCTACCCTCTGAATACCAAAACATTTCTTTTCGTATTCCTCAAATACTGTAGAAAATGTTTAATAGCAACCTAGTGGAGCTACCCTGGATTCTGTTGGTATCTACTGACCAAGTTCTGAGCAAACGCCACATCAGGCCTTCTATATCTAACAACATACATTATAGATCCTACAGCTGAAGCATATGGAATCTTCTACATGTATGCCTCCTCTTCAGGAGTTGATGCATCCATCTTATGACTCAGATTATGCTTAACTTCTATAGGTTGAAAACCTTTCTTGGAATTATGCATATTAGACTTCTTCAAAATCTTATCTATATAAGCATATTGACATAGACCAATTAACCGTCTTTTCATATCCCGATAGATCTTAATACCCATAATGTATGCAGCTTCTCCTAAATCCTTCATAGAAAAACATTTACCAAGATAATCCTTAACAGCTTTCAGTCTTGGAATGTTACTTTCCATGATTAATATGTCATCAACATATATGACTAGGAATACTACATCACTCCCACTAGCTTTGCGATATACACATGGCTCATCACGATTCTAAACAAACCCAAACTTTTTGATTTCTTCATCAAATATTTTATTCCATTGATGTGATGCTTGCTTCAAACCATAAATGGACCTTTGAAGTTTGCACACATGTCCTGGATTCTCAGGATAAACATACCCTTCTGGTTGCTGCATATAGATGTCTTCATCTAAGCGACCATTCAAGAAGGCAATTTTAACATCCATTTGCCATATCTCATAGTCATAGTATGCTGCTATAGCTATGAGAATCCTAATAGCTCTTAAGTCTGCTACTGGATAAAATGTCTCCTCGTAGTCTACGCCAAAAGTTTGAGTAAAACCTTTAGCTACTAAACGAGCTTTATAGGATTGTACTTTTTCGTCCATGTCGGTTTTCTTCTTGTATATCCATTTATGTCTCACTACTTTAGCATTCGGTGGTGGTTCTACAAGAATCCGAACATCATTTACTTTCATGGATTTCATTTCCTCATCCATAGCAACCATCCACTTATCCTTCTCACGATCAAGTATGGCTGATTTATAATTAGCGGGTTCACCAAGATCCCCTAACTCATCATCATCCTCTATGTTAAGACACATATTGCTATTTGCGTTTTTAATCCTTGCGGATCTATGCAGAGGAACTAATTTCGGTGGAACCGCCAGACTTTATGGTTCTACAGGAATTACATCGCTAGTGTTTTCAGAAGGTAATGTATCTATATGACTCTCCTCAAGATCATAATTTCTTCCACTGAATTCTTGATTTACAAGATCAGATTCAAGGAAGTCTCCATACCTAGCAACAATCACTTTGTTCTCAGGTGGATAATAAAAGTAGTAACCTATAGTTTCCTTAGGGTATCCTACAAAGATACATTTTACAGATCGTTGTTGGAGTTTGTCACCCGAGTCACATTTCACATACGCCTCGTGACCCCAGACCTTTAATAAGACAAATATGGCTTCTTGCCATGCCATAGTTCATATGGTGTCTTATTGACCTTCTTTGTGGGAACCATATTTAAAATGCGAACAATAGATTCTAGAGCATAATCCCAAAAGGATAAAGGTAAGGTTGTAAGATTAAACATAGATCATATCATATCTAATAATGTACGATTTCTCCTTTCAGATACACCATTTTATTATGGAGTATAGGGAGAAGTAAGATGTTGAACAATTCCATTCTCACTTAGATAATCTATAAACTCTTGACTTAAATATTCACCACCTCTTTCAGAACGAAGAGATTTAATCTTCTTCCCTAATTGCAGTTCTACTTCTTCTTTAAACACTTTGAATATTTCAAATACCTCATGTTTATGCTTAAATAAATAAACATAATCATAACGGCTATAATCATTCGTAAATGTTAAGAAGTAGTTAGCACCTTTCCTTGACGTATGTCCAAGTGGTCCACACACATCAGTATGTATAAGTCCAAGTAGATCAGTAGCCCTTTCAATATTGCTATTAAAAGGTTTCTTGGTCATCTTTCGAGAGATACAAGACTCACATTTATCAAATGATTCATCATTCATATTTTCTAAAAGACCTTCACATTGAAGATTTTGTATACGAGTTTTCCCAATATGGGCAAGTCTACAATGCCAAAGATAAAAAGAGTTCTTGTCAAACTTTCTCTTCTTACTCATGCTAAATACAAATTTATCGTTCTTGGATTCATTATCATGCATGTTTATTTCAAATACACCATTCACAAAAATTGCATTAAAATAGAAAATACCATTTTTCCAAACGGAAATTGAAATGTGTATAATTGAAGTTCGTTTTATCAGTTCTTAACAAATTGAAAGTCCTAACAAGATCAAGTTTTTAATTGTTTTTGGTTGGTAAAGGTATTTAGATAGTCTACGTCTAATTCAATCAATCAAATAAAAATGGAAAAATATTAACTATGTAACCGTAAAACAAATTGTCAAATACCATATTTATATTCAATTAAAATCACAAACGTAAATTCTATAAAATGAAAGGACTGAAAATGTAAATTCTAAGAAAATTAAATGCCAAAATTACAAAGTCTAAAAGTATAAGGACTAATTATGTAAAAACAGTTAACTAATTGGACTAAATGTGAAAATTTAACTAACAAAGTAACTAACTTCAACAACTTTTGAAAACTAACTAACCAATTTTAAACTAATCTGAAATTATAGGGACTTAACCTAACAAACTCCAAAGATTAGGAAAGATTAGCCAAAAATGTAACTGCTTAACAACCCAAGGACTTATGTGCAATTTTTAACAACTTTTTACCAAAAACGGGTTAGGAACAAAAATAAGCTCGTATAAGCTCGTTTCTTAACCAAATAAGCTCAAACCAGTTTTAAAAGGCTTAAAATTGAAATTCAGCTAGACTTGTGAAAGGAAATAAGCTAAAACTTCCTAAAACTCTGATAAGCTATTTCTAATAAGCTCAAAATAAGCTATCTAATAAGCCAAACGTTCACAACTTGATTTTAACGCTAAAACTTGTTAATCAGCTCAAAAGAAGAAGGGGAAATCTTGTCTTATCAAATATGGTCCATTAATAAGCTCAGAAAATGAAAATAAGCTAAATTGAGCTTATGTTGACTTTTGTTGACCAAAAATCCAAAAATCTGAAATTTTCAAATCTTAATCAGGAACACTTTTTGAAGTGATTTGTGAAAGAAAATGGCTAAGTTTCTGAAGTGGATAAGCTAGAATGAGAAATCAGTTAAGCTATTTATCACAGGGAATTGAATTTGCTCAAGTGCTGAAACAAATGCTTATTGCTAGCTTATCTCTGAAAAAATACATATGTTGTGTGATGAATAGAAATTGGTTTCAAGCAAATCCATCAAGAAACAAGAACATGGCAATGATTTGAAAATCAATACTTTTCTGAAATCAAGTTTATCAAAGCTGACCCAAACTTTTTAGAGAACCAATTGCCTGTTTGACTACAAATTGACCTGAAAACTATGTAAACTAATTTGCCTTGACTTACTGACTGGATTTGAGCTAAAATTAACCAACTACAATTACTTGAACACAATTGAATTCCTATTCCCAAACACAAGTTTAACTGAACTTATAAAACTTTTGTAAAGGAGTTTTGAGTTTAAAGCTGAAATGATTAAAGACATATATCAAACCAAGTTCATTGACTGAAATGTGATGAAAAGAAACCAAATTCAGGCTATGAAACAAACTAATACTCTAAATGTACTAGTAAGCTAAAATGACTAATTTAAAGCAACTAGAAATGAAAGTTAAGCTACTGAATAAGTGCTAGACTGTAATTAAGCTACTCAAACTTTAACTTGTACTCAGTAACATACTTGATCATTCATTCAAACAAGATTACACTAGGTATTTAGCATGCTTGCAACAGTTGAGAGGAATTTAAATGCAGAAACCAAAAACCTTTTAGCTTAGGCCTCCTTTGGGGAGTAGAGTAGCACTGAGCTATCTAGCTAGTGCTAAACCACCACCTTAGCACTAGTTACTACCAATCAACAATCAATCAACAGCTATCAACATCTCAAACTCCATTGATGATCAGAAAACCTTCAAACTCTACCAATGAACAGCTACTCAGCTATTGGATGAAATGAACAGCAACAATCTTCAATCAAGGCTTCTAATGATCAAATATGATCACTAGAAACAAGCAGTAATAATGGCATTGAACAGTAATGAAGAACAATAGAGAATTGGAAGGAAATTTGAATTTTTATTGAAGTAAGTGAAAAGTAGTTACAAGGTTTGTTACAACTAACTAACAGACTCTCAAGAGGTTGTCAGGCTCTTGAGAGTTGTTATCTACTAACTTGCTAACAAAATGAGAGAGAGAGAGAAAAATTCTAGTGTGTGTGTTTTCACACTAGCTAACTATGAACAAATGAGAGACTTCTACCCTATTTATAGAATGAGAAAGTGAAGTTGTTGGGAAGAATGACGTGTCCAAGCCAATGATTGAACTCCACGTGTCAAAATTCCGCTAATTGAAATTTACAGGTGAAGAACTCAATTGGGGACTTTTGATTGAGTTGTTTTCATGTTAATTGAGTTGTTGGGATGAATTCGTCTCTTGATTTTGAGCAACTTTCATGTTTATATCAACTTCTGAAATGCACTCTAGCTCAATCCCGTTCCTGGCAATTTGTTTGGAGAAGAAAGCCACGTGGCAGGCTGTGGTTGGTGGAGAGGGAAGCACACAGATCACAATCCATATTGGATAAAAGAATTATTGCATGGCGCAATTCTACTGGTGGAGAGCTAATAAGTGCGCTACACAGTTAGGATTTCTTTAATAAATGATTGGCTGCTGTGAGTGGCCAGCTGGCGATCTAAACCTCTCTTTTCTTGGCTTCTCATTGGTCTATTCCTTTTCACACGGATCAAGCACAAATTACTTTGCAAAGTTGGCAGATTCAGCCCCTTAACTTGGCAGATTTGTGTTTTAAGCTAGAATCTTCATTTCTTTGACAATTTTAGTCCTTCCACTTGCATTTTTGAACATTTAAGCCCTTTGACTTGATTGAATTGATAGATGACCAAGTTTAAATTTGATCTTGACTCTGACAAATTTACAATTTTGGTCCTTCATCTTTGAAATGTTGTCAAGATAGGTCCTTTGTCTTCAAAGTCTTGTCACTCTTTATCCTTCTTTGTCTTTTTCATCCAATTAAGCTTGGTTTTCTTCTTGTTTGCTTGAAAATGCATCCTTCTTACCTATTTGTACACAAACACAAAACATACCACATAATTCCACTTTATAACACAAAGTTTAGGTATTTTTCTTGTGTTTTAGGGTGATTTGTTGATTAATTGATATGAGTTTTTGCTCATATCAAATCCCCTACACGTGAACATTGTCATGTCCTCATGCAATTCTATATTTTAAAACACAAATTTACATTCTCCTCATAATTAATCCACCTTGGCCATTATGAAATGCATCTACACTACTCTACACTATATGATGCATGATTTTGATTTTTAACAATGTAATACACAAGATTCTATTTATATCTTTTTGGATTTTCTTGAAATGGTTTTATGGAAATAACTCATAAAGAATTCAATGACTTTGATTAGGGCTTGGGTACCATGGACATTTATCACCCTCAAGTTTCACTTTCCCCATACCAAGCTTAAAAATGGGATCATTGTTTTCACAAGTAAAAAGTGCATCAACTTATTCATGACAGTTAAATGTGGAACCGGTTATTAGTTGAGCAAATTGCTTGTGGGCAAATTTGTCATTATTTCAAGCGTGAAGTATAAGAAATGCAAAATCCAAAAATAAGGAAGCACGGTTTTAATCCTAAGTAATCCTCTCATCCATTACTTGAAAAACCGCTCATAATTAATATAAGTCCGTTTCAAGAGTAATAAGTCATTCGCCTTATGTGTAAAATCCTCATGTCATGCTTTCATAAGTAGCTACACACTCGCTAAGGAAAGAAAAATAAAACTCACGCAATAATTTACATCCGCCGCCTTTTTGGGACTTTGGATCTTCAACCCCGCAACCCGTCAAGGTAATATTAGATTGGAGCAATCTATCAAATCCTCGCAACCCGTCAAGGTAATATTGGAATTCAATAGTCACTATAATTATCACCACACTGCCCCTCTTGGGAGTCTTGTATAAAATTTATTTATTTTTATTTTTTTTATTTTTTTTCCTTCTTTTTTTTCTAGCCACTCATTTTTTTTGTAAGCCACTCTTATTTTTCTTTATTCCTCACAAAGAAAGTTGAAAAGAATAAAAGGAAAAACACCCGCTAAGTATTAAGCATGACATAAGTCTAGTACACATAAAACGTTCTAACTTAGAATCTTAAGACGTACTTATACCAACCATGGATGATTAGACAAAAATGCATAAGAGATTACAAACTGATTAAAACCGTTCTTGATTATTTATTAACATATATACATGCGAAGAAAATAGAGATTAAGAAGAGAAGGGTTTAGCCACAAGTAATTATCATGAAGTTTATCTAGCCCTTTTATACTTGCTTCAACTCTATCATTTCCCATTCTCCACAAATTTAAAATCTCAAATAATGAGATTGGTGGATGCTTAGCCTAATAGACCAATGAAGGACTACATGGTTAAGGATACTAGCTAGAGTAAGCTAGAATAAGCAAACTCGGGTTGAATCAAAATATCCATGGCGGGCCTAATATGTCAAAGAAGTCTAAATTTGTTAAACCATGTTTTTTATTATATTTTTTTCCTTTTTATATATATTTAATGCAAAACAAAAGAAGAAATATATACAATGCAAATGTGATATGCAAATGAAAAATGATTGATGCAAAAATTATGAATGCATATTTTGGTGGCCAAAGTAGATCAAAAATTTGAAAAATGTTTGAAAAATTAATTTCCAAATTATCATGAAGGTCAATGACAAGTTCTAGGTAATGTCACTTCGATAGAAGACCCCCCTACACTTAAGCTAAACATTGTCCTCAATGTTTAAGAGCATGAAAGTATAAAAACATCCCCTACACTTATGACAATGAATAGACTTTGCTTAACTCTTGTTAAGGAAAGGTCAACTATTGGTGAATTCATGTTTAAGCACAAGGTGTCTATGAAAAATCACAATAGTACGAAGTGAACCGGATACAAGGGCCTCCTCCATAAGCTCCAAGGCATGAAATGAGTGATCAACCCTACAAACAACATGAAGACAAAAGAAGGTCTCCCCTACACTTATCCTCAGTTCTATACCCTTATTTCTAACCTACAACACTCTAAACCTAGTTATACGATGCTTGAGTTAAGGAGTCTCTAGCTCGACTCATCCCTCACTTAAAAGTGCCTAATACCTATCATGGAGAAGAAAAATTTTGCCCTTTTTAAGATAAATCACCATGATGAGGTAAAACAAGTTTTCATTAATCAAAACTCCATAAATATCCCCCAGGATCAAATACATAATTACCATCCCACTTATAACATAATTCCACAACTAACTTCCCAAGCAATGGTGAAAAAGGTGAGGTGTGGTTCTCCAAAATGGTGACCCATATGTTCTCCAAAAGGTAATAAGGTGATGCTCTCAAATCTTTCACAAATTTTCCTTTTGTTGCATCAGGTGGATACTGAGATGGTTTAGCAAGCTCTATTCCAGGATCAAAAATCCGTTCCTTGATGGGAAAACAACAAGTGTTGGATGCCTTAGAAGACTCTCCCTTGTAGGTCACATGGTGAGAGGAGTCATGGATAACAATAAGCTCTTAGAAAGAACCATCATGGTTTGTTTTCCTTTTTCACATGAAAGGGTTGAAGTGGACAAGGAAGTAGGTAAAGGATCTTCATGCAATAGAGAGTCTAGATATAGTATGTCCCCCTCCTCATCAAGATAACCAAAAGTGTACTCAAAAGATATATCCTCCGCTAAAAACTCATCACTCTCATCCATGATAGAGTCCGCCTCATCACTATAAACATCATAGATTAGGCTATCAAAGATTGGTGATTCCTCAAAACAAAAGGAAGTATGATTATCAACAAATGGAGAGTCACAAGTAGAAATCTCATCATCACTATAGTCATCATATGTTGGTGTATCACAAAGAAGAGATTCTTCATCACTAAAGTCCTCATGAATATGGTCATCATTGTGGAAACGTGAATTGTCATATGAGGTTTCACCAAAATTTAGCTCTTGAGGGTCATGAAAATCCAAAGATGAAGTAATGGAAGCAATGGTCTCAACATGAGGTAACTCATAATCTCCACTTGAGCAAGCTTCATAAAAATATTCATCACAAACTTCATCAAGGATATCATCTTGTGTTTCCTCCTCATTCACAACATCAATATGTTTTACCGCTTCGGGCTCATTAGACTTCATAGACAACTTCCCCATGTTAAATACAACTCTCTCATCTCCTACCCGCATTGTAAGTTCACCTTCCGCCACATCTATTAAAGTACGACCCGTTCTTAAAAATGGCCTACCAACAATCAAAGGCACTCTCGGATCCATATCATAATCAACCACCACAAAATCCGCGGGAAAGGTAAATCTATCAACCCCAACAAAAACATCCTCCGTAATTCCCACCGGATAAGCTATAGTACGGTTGGCCAACTCAAAAGTCATCTTAGTAGGAGTGAGCTCGGGAAGTGAAAGTTTCTTCCAAACCGATAATGGCATGAGATTTATGCTTGCTCCTAAATCCGCTAAAGCCATGCAATTTTCCACCCCCGGGAAATTGCAAGGAATCAAAAACCTCCCCGGATCTCCAAGCTTAGTAGGCAACTTCTTAAGCAAAACCGCGGAGCAATTTTCATTCAAAGAAGCATTAGGAAAATCCACCAATATCTCCTTGTTAGAAAGTAAGTCCTTGATCATCTTAGCAAACTTAGGAATATTGGCTAAAACTTCCGCAAAAGAGATATTGATGTTAAGTTGCTTGAACATCCTCAAAAAGTTTGAAACTTGGATATCAACCTTATTCTTAAGCTTTTCATTTCTCAATCTTGATGGATAAGGGAGACTTGGTTTTTGTTGTGGTTGAGTGGTTGATGAAGGATTTTCCTTATTGATTTCTTCATGAGTAGGTATGGAAGTGGGAGAAATGGGAGAACTTGAAGATGGTGAACTAGATGTAGAAGGCTTATCACAAGAAGGAATCATAGTAGGCTCTACCAAAGAATGTTTGGGTGGTCTAGGATCCTTTGTTGACTTTCCACTTCTTGTTGTGATAGCATTGACATTTGCCCTTGGGTTTGTTTGTGTGTTGGATGGCAAAGCCCCTTGTTGTCTTTGATTTAAAAGCATCATAAACTTCTTATTTGTTTCCTCATGCATTTCTCTCATTCTTTTCTCATTAGCTTGGAACCTCCTTTCATTCTCTTGATTCATTTTGTGAAGAAGCTCAATTGTGTTATTATCATGTGGCACATTTCCTTGAAAACCTTGGGTTTGGAAAGGTGGAGGTTGATTGTAAAACCCTTGATTGTTACCTTGAAAGGTATTTCCTTGATTGTGAAAGGTATTTGGTGGTCTATAGTTATTCCCTTGGTATTGTGGCCTTGGACCTTGATTCCGTTGTAACGATTTAGGAGGATTGTGGTGAGGTTGGGTGGGTGGTTGGGGTGGGAATCCCGGTGGAGTAAGGTAATTTTGGGACTTGTAAGAAAGATTATTGGGATTTATATTTGGCTTGAAATGTTCACGATGTTCCTCTTGGTAAGCATACATTCCCCTTGATAACCTTGCACCTTATCACATTGTTCATAGGAATGGGGACCTTCACAAGTCTCACAAGAAAGAGTAATGGCATGCACATCATTTGTGGAATGATTTCCCATAGAAAGCTTTATAAAGTCATTCATCATTGTTTCTTGCATCTTTTGAGTGTTTTGCATGAATGTTTGACTTTCCTTTTGAGCTTGGGTAAATGCTTGAATGCATGAAATGAGTTGAGTCTCCAATAGTTTAGAACCTCCTTCTTGAATGACATGGACTCTTTCATCAAATTGTGTGTTGGTTTGCACCATTACTTTTGTCTCAATAATATCCCAAGCCTCTTGAATGGATTTAAGAAGAATTTTCCCTCCCGCGGAAGCATTGAGTGAATCTTGGTGATAAGGTTTAAGGCCATTGTAGAAAGTATTGATTTGGTGAACTTCATCCAATCCATGGTTAGGGCATCTCCTCAATAACTCTCTAAACTCCTCCCAAGCATCACTAAAGGTTTGACTAGGTTTTTGTTGAAAGCTTATAATTAAGTTCCTCAAAGCCGTGGTCTTAGATGGGGGAAAGAACTTGTTCAAAAACTTAGTAGTGAAACCATCCCATGTGGTGATACTATCGGGTGGTTGTGTATCTAACCAATGCTTAGCCGGACCCTCTAGTGAAAATTGCATCAATATCAACTTAATGGCATAATGGGGAACTCCATTGTACTTAATGGTGTTGCAAAGAGCAAGAAATCTCTTAAGGTGACCATGAGGATTATCATTCTTGTTTCCATAATAAGGTGTGTTTGAAACCAAGTTAACCATAGCCGTTTTTAGCTCAAATGTGTTTGCGGGAATATCGGGTATCTTGATAGCATCGGCATATCCGTGAACATTGGATTGCAATCGTTCCATCAAAGAACGAGTATCAACTCCGGCCATGGCTTCTTGTTGTGGATGAATCAAAGCACGATTCTCGTGATCGGATTGATGGACGGTGGTGTTCCTACTCTTTCTCTTTTTCTTCCTTTTCGGAGGAAGGGGTTGTACACCAATCGGTATTTGTGCACGCCCGCGAGTGAGCATGCAACTCAATACGAGGAATGAGAAAGAAGCTCTCGTGTGACTTTGAAGAGAAAAGGATTATCCCCTTCGAGTTTCAATATGAAATATCAACAAGAAAATAATAATATAGGTATGTACTACTTGGGTGCAAGACCCCCAATGAAGCCTTCCTTCTTAGAATACTCACAAGTGAACGGGGGGTTAGGTGGCGCGAAGCACTTAAGTACCTATTGACCCTTAGATGGCATTTTATAGCACATCGCCTTTCTATTCACTTAATTGTTTGTATTCTTCGAATTGTTGCTTATTAGAAGTATTTATCTATTCTTGCTTTATTTTGTTTGATCGATACACGTGTCAAGGACCGGAACGCCCCTCAACACGGTGTATTGCCTTGGCAATACTTATGGAGAATATGTGAATTGGTTGTTCTTATACGTATACGTATTTACTTATAATAATATATGGAAAATATTTTTGTATTTATGAGTTTTTAAGAGAAAGTACTATATGTACATAAAAACCGAGAGAATCCAATAATATATATTTTTAGTTGCAATCTCTTAGGAAAAAGATTGCTTTTTGGATTTTTTATTTTGTTTGGTCAATTCTTTAGGAAAAGAATTGTTTTGTTATTTTTTTAGTTTTTATTTATTTTTATATTTTTTATTTTTTTTATTGTTTTTGATTTATGATACGTAAAAATAACGTTCACGAGGTGAACGGATCCCAAAAGCCAATGAAAACCGTCAATCTATAGTCTCTCGTAAAGTCAAAGAACCGGCAGCGGCGCCATTTGAAATGTGTATAGTTGAAGTTCGTTTTCTCAGTTCTTAACAAATTGAAAGTCCTAACAAGATCGAGTTTTTAATTGTTTTTGGTTGGTAAAGATATTTGGATAGTCTACGTCTAATTCAATCAATCAAATAAAAATAGAAAAATATTAACTATGTAACCGTAAAACAAATTGTCAAATACCACATTTATATTCAATTAAAATCACAAATGTAAATTCTATAAAATGAAAGGACTGAAAATGTAAATTCTAAGAAAATTAAATGCCAAAATTACAAAGTCTAAAAGTCTAAGGACTAATTATGTAAAAACAGTTAACTAATTGGACTAAATGTGAAAATTTAACTAACAAAGTAACCAACTTCAACAACTTTTGAAAACTAACTAACCAATTTTAAACTAATCTGAAAAAATACATATGTTGTGTGATGAATAGAAATTGGTTTCAAGCAAATCCATCAAGAAACAAAAACATGGCAATGATTTGAAAATCAATACTTTTCTGAAATCAAGTTTATCAAAGCTGACCCAAACTTTTTAGAGAACCAATTGCCTGTTTGACTACAAATTGACCTGAAAACTATGTAAACTAATTTGCCTTGACTTACTGACTGAATTTGAGCTAAAATTAACCAACTACAATTACTTGAACACAATTGAATTCCTATTCCCAAACACAAGTTTAACTGAACTTATAAAACTTTTGTAAAGGAGTTTTGAGTTTAAAGCTGAAATGATTAAAGACAGATATCAAACCAAGTTCATTGACTGAAATGTGATGAAAAGAAACCAAATTCAGGCTATGAAACAAACTAATACGCTAAATGTACTAGTAATCTAAAATGACTGATTTAAAGCAACTAGAAATGAAAGTTAAGCTACTGAATAAGTCCTAGACTGCAATTAAGCTACTCAAACTTTAATTTCTACTCAGTAACACACTTGATCATTCATTCAAACAAGATTACACTAGGTATTTAGCATGCTTGCAATAGTTGAGAGGAATTTAAATGCAGAAACCAAAAACCTTTTAGCTTAGGCCTCCTTTGGGGAGTAGAGTAGCGCTGAGCTATCTAGCTAGTGCTAAACCACCACCTTAGCACTAGTTACTACCAATCAACAATCAATCAACAGCTATCAACATCGCAAACTCCATTGATGATCTGAAAACCTTCAAAATCTACCAATGAACAGCTACTCAGCTACTGGATGAAATGAACAGCAACAATCTTCAATCAAGGCTTCTAATGATCAAATATGATCACTAGAAACAAGGAGTAACAATGGCGTTGAACAGTAATGAAGAACAATAGAGAATTGGAGGGAAATTTGAATTTTTATTGAAGTAAGTGAAAAGTAGTTAAAAGGTTTGTTACAACTAACTAACGGACTCTCAAGAGGTTGTCAGGCTCTTGAGAGTTGTTATCTACTAACTTGCTAACAAAATGAGAGAGAGAGAAAAATTCTAGTGTGTGTGTTTTCACACTAGCTAACTATGAACAAATGAGAGACTTCTACCCTATTTATAGAATGAGAAAGTGAAGTTGTTGGGAAGAGTGACGTGTCCAAGCCAATGATTGAACTCCACGTGTCAAAATTCTGCTAATTGAAATTTGTAGGTGAAGAACTTAATTGGGGACTTTTGATTGAGTTGTTTTCATGTTAATTGAGTTGTTGGGATGAATTCGTCTCTTGATTTTGAGCAACTTTCATGTTTATATCAACTTCTGAAATGCACTCTAGCTCAATCCCGTTCTTGGCAATTTGTTTGGAGAAGAAAGCCACGTGGCAGGCTGTGGTTGGTGGAGAGGGAAGCACACAGATCTCAATCCATATTGGATAAAAGAATTATTGCATGGCGCAATTCTATTGGTGGAGAGCTAATAAGTGCGCTGCACTGTTAGGATTTCTTTAATAAATGATTGGCTGCTGTGAGTGGCCAGCTGGCGATCCAAACCTCTCTTTTCTTGGCTTCTCATTGGTCTATTCCTTTTCACACGGATCAAGCACAAATTACTTTGCAAAGTTGGCAGATTCAGCCCCTTAACTTGGCAGATTTGTGTTTTAAGCTAGAATCTTCATTTCTTTGACAATTTCAGTCCTTCCACTTGCATTTTTGAACAATTAAGCCCTTTGACTTGATTGACTTGATAGATGACCAAGTTTGACTTTGATCTTGACTTTGACAAATTTACAATTTTGGTCCTTCATCTTTGAAATGTTGTCAAGATAGGTCCTTTGTCTTCAAAGTCTTGTCACTCTTGATCCTTCTTTGTCTTTCTCATCCAATTAAGCTTGATTTTCTTCTTGTTTGCTTGAAAATGCATCCTTCTTACCTATTTGTACATAATTCCGCTTTATAGCACAAAGTTTAGGTATTTTTCTTGTGTTTTAGGGTGATTTGTTGATTAATTGATATGAGTTTTTGCTCATATCAGAAATTCCATTATTATCAATCGAGTGAACTAATCCATTATTTAACAAACAATAGAAGGAAATAACACCCCTAACAATTGTAGGTGCATAATGACAATCATTTAATCTCATACTAAACCTGAAGGTAAAACTAGATCAAACGTTCCTTTAGCTTTAACCGCTGCTTGTGCGCCATTGTCCACTTGCATGTATTGTTCCCCATAGGAAAGCTTCCTTTCCAGATTAAATCCCTGCCGCGTAATACAAATGTTAATACCGCATCTCGTATCATATACCGAGGAATTTAATTTGTATGTTAAATTGAACAATTCAATCATAAATAAACTACCTGAAGCTGTAGCGCTCTGCTCAGACTTCTTCTTTATTTCTCGCAATTCTTCGAGGTAAATAGAGCAATTCCTCTTCCAGTGACCACTTGCCTTGCAATGGTGACAAGTCTCATCCTTTTGAGATTGACTCCTCTTGACAAACTTCTGCTTGGGTTTCGAGTAAGTCGCAACTTGTTTGCCCTTATTACCCTTGCCTTTGCCTTTCTTCTTATTCTCTTGCGGTTTTGGCTTACTCACTCAACCCTTTTGTATGATTAGTACAGAAGGCGTAGCGGTAGATGCCTTGTCTTTTAACCCCCTTTCATAGTCAATGAGGATTGCATGCAAATCATTAACTGTCTTCCTCGTGCAATGCATATTATAGTTTCTAACGAAATCGTTGAAGTCATTGTTAAGGGACCTATTGATCAATTTCATAGCCATACTATGATCATAGGGTTGTTCAAGTGCAATGAGCTGTTCCATATAACCCCTCATCTCCAAATAATGGGCACTTACAGACTTTCCCGGATCTTGCTTGCAGCTATGCAAAGCATCTACTAAGCCGTAGATCTCCACATCTTGCAGCTTTTCGAACATAGCCTTGAGCTCATCAAGCATTCGCTTAGGTGAAAATAGCTCATACTTCTGTTGAAGTGCAGGAGCATTTTTCCTAACATTAAGCAAGCCACCTCATAGTGCTTCTTAATATTAATAGCGTGTTCAAGCCTTTGCGCATCAGATGCTCCTTCAGCAAGATCCTCCGGATAGGGAGTAGTCAAGATATCGATAGTACCCGCTGCTCTCAAGACAATTCTTAGCGAGCGGTACCAATCATTGAAGTTTGGGCCAGTAAGTTCAGGTCATTCAAAGAAAGCTTTGAACGCAGAACTTAGAGTGTTATTGGTGGGTTGAGCCATTTCTACAGAAATAAGTTCAAATATTATTATTTTCGATAACAAAATACTTTCAAGAAAATAAAATTACCCCGGTATTAAAACCATATTATTTTCCTTGAATTCTAGAACTATATTGACATAGATCCATTAGATCAGTTGATCTGCTAGTAATGAATGTACTCAACACAGCGACTTGTCGAACAATTCAATTGACAAACAATTTTAAATTTCTAGATATTTAAGGGATTTACATTGCCAAAAACGTTTTGCATTGTAAACATGTTTCATCCATTCGGAATGCATTAAGTTTCCAGATCTCACTGAGTAACTTAATTAAGTCGTCTAATCTGAGTAACATAAAACCATCATACGAATTCTCATTCTACAAATGGTTTTCTCTCCATCACAACATCATTCAAAAATCTCATTTGATTACGAAGTAATTTCAAGTGTTCGTCAATTAGGAGCATTCGACTTAAATTTTAAGGGTATAAATATAGATGTCAAAATCAACGTATGGAGAAGCATGCATACAATCTCCATAGCATAAGTTTAATAAAACATTTAGTAAACTTCTTCATGAGATTAAATTTCTTCATAAATTATGTTGCGGTATTGGATAAACCAATTAAAGAATTTACCCATAACTCATCACATCGTACTTTGCTTGAACTCGGCTACGCACAAAGCAATACCCTTATTCATTGAGTTCGGACGTGAATTTGTGGTAAATCACCCTTAAGGTATAATTCAATTAATAATCGTAGGTAACTTCAATTTTGACGCACAGGCGAGCCGAGAATTTGGTCAGCGACTAATGGCATAACACATCCTTCCTTAACTGGGTACATGACCAGCGGTGCGTTAAACCCACTTTATAGTTAGTCAAAATTGAGTAGGCCGTTAGACTATTATTTCAATTCACCAATCAACATAATCTTATGTAATTTAAATCTCTAACAAATCATTATTTTTAATATGATTTAGTCCATATTATTTCTTTTCCAAAAAAACCCTTGTTTACAACAATTCAACAATCTTATATAAACAAGTAAAAAAACTAAATCATAAACACATATTAACAATTTATATGTGAAACAAATAAATCAAATAGCCACATGCATACGATTTATTCAATAATCATCAAATCTAGGTCTTTATATCTCTATATAAAAGTCTTCCCTAATTCTAGATTTATTGAATCAAATAATGACGTAGCACATAAAATCATATAAACATATAATTTTACGACCCATGAAAACATGCACGTAATCATGGATTCTCCACAAATCGTAATAATTAAATCTCTACGGATCGTAACATACATGACATAATAATTAATCATGTAATTTAATCTAAAATTATCCACATGTAATTTAGGGTTTCAAAACAATTCCTTTTTTATTAAAAATAGAGTAAAAACCCTAATTTTAAAAAAACAAAACCCTAGTTTTATGAAAAACCTAAAAAATATGTAGTTTTAACTCAAAACAATTATAGTTAAAAAAAGTTTCGATTTTCGATAATTATAACATGTTAAAACAGCTCTTGATGCCACTGAAGGTTTATTATTATCACAACAATTATATAAAACCCTAGACGAGATCAAAGCACATATAGCGGAAGCGATTTAACAAGATCATAATTAATAACACAATTATAATTACTCGAATTAGGGTTACATACCTTTACGCTAAACCAGTTCCACAAGACGAAGAACGAATCACCAATTCGGGTGTATACTGTATATACCAAGATATAGTCTAAAGTATGACTATATTACGTTCTTGTACACACGTAATACAACGAGCTAACCGTGTTTCTAGCATGTGAAATCCGAGCTACAACGCTTATAATTAATCTACCCCACAACCCTAGAGAAGGGCTAGGACTAGATTACGTATACAATCGATACACCAAGAAAAGCCAACCGGAACCCTTTATTGTTTCCCTCTTGCGATCGAACCAAAGAAGAGAAGGGGAGAAAGATTATTGATGTTGTGATTATGAGGGGATTACGTTCTTGTAGACACGTAATACAACGAGCTAACCGTGTTTCTAGCACGTGAAAACCGAGCTACAACGCTTATAATTAATCTACCCAACAATCCTAGAGAAGGGCTAGGACTAGATTACGTATACAATCGATACACCAAGAAAATCCAACCGGAACCCTTTATTGTTTCCCTCTTGCGATCGAACCAAAGAAGAGAATGGGAGAAATATTATTGATGTTGTGATTATGAGGGGATTAGGAGGTGTATTTATAGACTTCCAACCCATTGTAGTCCAATAAATATAAGACAAATTCCCCCCCCCCCCTTCCTAGGGCATAACTAACGGTCGAACACCCCTAAGGGGTGTTCCGGAATCTTCCAAACTTCTTTCCTTTTGTTTATACATACTATATGTTTATTTAACGCTCGTTATAACTTAACTATTAATTAATTAACGATCGTTAAAGTTATATAGTTATTTGCTCGGTTAAATTAATAAATACATAAATATATTTATTAAATAAATTAATAAATACCATAAATATATTTGTTAATTAAATTAACTCTTTACGTATTGTGTGCAGTCCCGTAATCTCAAGTTCGATCCTATCACACGACTATTAAATATAAGTCCATAAACTTACAAATCTAACATACTTAGATTCCCAACATTCTCCCCATATTTAAACATAAATACAACTAGATCTAAATTAGTTATAGTATGTGAGATAACATCTTCTTCTTACCCATAACATATTGTTTGTCACTTGTAATTCGATATTACTTATTATCTTAAGTAATAACTATTACTTCGACTCAAGTGTGTTGTTTTAACATTAGATAAGAACTATGAAAGATTAAAACCACAATACCAATATACTTTCAACGTATAGACTTTTATTAGAATCAAATAAAGAATCTATAACCCACTTTGTTTGCGGAATAAAAAAGTGGTTGAATGACAATGGGGTTTGATCTCCTCTACTTAAACGTCTAACCAAAGTTAAAGTCTAAGCTCTAATCTAAACGTTCATATGCATCTTTGGCTATATGGTTTAGTTGGTATCGAGAGAGAAACGTTTTCCAGAGTTTAAGCTCTTGTAATGGTTACCTTTCTCTCACAATGTACACTCCTTTATATAGGCAGTGTAAATTAGGGTTTGCATTTTGCATGTACCAATGCATTAGTTTATCCAGTGGGTGGATGATGCCCATGCTGGATAAACAGTACAAAGTACTTAATAAACTATTCTAGAAAAGATAAAGGTTGTACTTATATCTAAGTATACAAGAAACCTACTTTGACTTAAAGTTATCTTTTCCCACCTAATGCAAACCATTAGAATACTGAAGAGTCTTCAGTATCCTAGAGGAGATTGACTTCAATCAATTTGGTATTGTCAAGCCAAACTGAACTGAAAGCCCTTCTTCAGTCCTTGTTCTTCAGCAACTAGACCGCCTAGTGTTTGAAGCGAAGACTCTTTTGTCTTCTAAGTTCACTGGAAGGGGAGTGCTGAACTTTCTTAAGCTTAAAAGTCTTCAGTAGGAACTTTGTTCCTCTGGTCATCCATTAGCAGACTGGCCTTACTGCTGAGCATGTAACACTTAGGGGGATTTTATTTTCAAATCCTAGAGTTGCTTCAGGGTCAGTAAATACTAACCCAACACAGATCTAACAAACAACTTCAGAAATCATTAAGACTTAACAAAATTACAAGTATAAAACATAAGTACAACAAAATTATGAAAGTAAAGTACAACTGTGATTTCTTCAATAATCATCATTCTTTATTTTCTCTTCAGCTTTAGAAACATCATTTCTGGTATCCAATTTAGCTCGCAATACTTTGGCAAAGAACTTGGAATACTCAGAGTTAATTTTTAGCACATTCTTGAAGAGTAGAAGCTGAACAGTGGAAGCAAGACCTAACTCACTTTCCCTTTGAAAGACATATTGGCACCCCTTATTCATAAAGGCCATTCCTTTTTCAGGCTCAGTGTATGTCTGTCCACCAATGGGTCCTACAATTCCATTTTGTAGGATGAGATCTCTGAACATTCCATCAACTTGAACATCAGCTGTCACAAAGGTTTCTTTAAGAATTGGATTCAACCTCTTTCTTTTATTTTCAGCTTTTGGGGGTTCTTGTTCAAACAGTTGTGAAGGGGGATCAATTTTGAGCTTGGTCGCTGTTTCTTTCACCCAGTTGAATTTAGCTTTCAGAGTCTTTAGAAGTAGGAAATTGGCATGTCCAGACTTCTTCACAGCTAACTTCTCCAGTTCAAACCATTCAAATAAACCAAGTGTTTTCAGTTTGAAGTTATCAAATATATTTATGCTGGCCTATTGGTTATTTCTCCATATTACCATCTGTAGAATGTGAGTTGACTTTTGAATGGTGTATTTGAACTTGGTGATTTTTCTTGGTGAAAATCTTGAAGTAACACAAGCATCATAGTCCGCTTTAACTTTCTTGAGAGCGTCTGTGCACTTTGACTCTGTAGAAACTAGAAGGGGGGGGGGGGTTGAATAGTTTCTTATATCTACTTGTTAAAATGTGGTTTCCAAAAATCCTTTTTCAAAAACTTAGGCTTGAGGAAATATGTGAAATCTTCTTATGCACAATATGAACAATGATAGTGTAGCTAAACTAATACTAACAAAAATATATCCACAAAGAATAAAGAATGATAGTGTAGCTAATCTAATATTAACACATGTATATGCAAAAAGAATAAAGAATGTAAAGAGTTAAGGGTAAAGAAAGATCAAACCGAACACCAAGGATTTATAGTGGTTCGGCAACGAAGCTCACTCCTCGTTCCTACTCCACTCCTCGAGTACTCCTTACTCGAGAGTTCACTACACAACAAGCTCCTTATGGTGGAGAAAATCGTACACATCGCTTAACCAATTTCCGACTCTAAGCTAAAAGTCAAGCCCTAATCGTAGCTAGGACCAATCTACACAACTATACTTAGTACATACACAACTTCCAAATAAACACAATTACTTGGATCTTCACAACTATGACACAACTACAAGTATATATAATTTGATCTTCAATGGATCTTTGGTGGTGGACTCAACACTTCACTAGGATAGTGTTCTTCTCTTTGCACTTGGAGAGGAAGGGATGGAAGAACAAGATTCACTTCTTAAACAAGTAATAATCAAACAAATGATCAAAGATTTGAGTGATTAAAGAAGGGGTTTGAATCTAGAAATGAATGTGCAAAAGAGGTAAGGTGAAAAGCTGAGAATGGTCCACTATATAAAGGATAAAGGAGCCAACGGCTATATCTGCCCGCGGTACCTTATCACAGCCCGCAGTACCTTATCGATAAGGTACCGCCTAGGCGCTAAGGTACCGCCGGACTAGACTCCGCTCCTTTTTGTCTTTTAGTGGTGGAGGTCTTATCTGGGTATAAAAAATATCCTGAAAGGATATCGTTAACAGAATAAGAATATGCCATTTTCAAATTTCAAATAATTAATTTAATAAAACATTTTCTTAAAAATAAAGTTTAATAAAAACTTGTCACATTTAATAAAAAGTGAGTTTTAAGAAAGATTAAATCACTTGATCTTGATTAAGGTTAGTACTTGTTTATCCATACCTTACGTGAAAATGGGTAAAATGAAAAATACTTGAACTCAAGAATTTGTTTTTCGTTGTTTTCGTAAATGCTTGTTTTTACATATTGTCGTAATCAAAACTAAGCGAGACCGAAAAATGCAAGTAACGTTTTTAGTCATTATTGCATTAACAATCTCCCCCTTTTTGATTCCGACAATACATAAACTCAATCACACAAAAACAGGATTTTCGAAGACGAGTTTATTCATTTCTCCCCCTTTGTCGAAGCAAAAAGGTTGCGTAAGCCGGTGTTGAAGAAACGGACTTTGCAAAGACTCCCCCTTGGTGCTTACTCCCCCTAGCTTGGGGCACCGAGGAATCGAGATATGGTGACAAGCTACATAGAAGGGTTAGTTGAACAAAAGAAACAACCAACAATATATAGCAATAGGTTACAAAAAGAAGATTAAAAGAGAAGAAAACACAAGGACAAAGATCCAAGATAGGTTACTAAGTGAACATCATACAAAGAAGTATGGAAAAAGAAACAAGCCAAAAGCATAAATCTAATCCTAGTTATTCTAGAATTCTAAGATTTGCTTGAATTTGGTGTCTTGAGGATAAGCAATCAATGCTTATATGAAAGACAAGGTAATCGCGGAGGGTGGTGGTGGTGGCTTGTTGGAGATCTCATAATCAAAGTGAAGAGGAGGCTTGATTAAGAGACTCTTGATGTAGCTCAACTCCTCATAGATGTGTGCCATGGCAAGATGTTGATATTGACAACAATGACAATATGTTCCATGGTGCATGACATTATCATGAGAAGGAGGAAGAACACTAAAGGGTGGTGGTGGAAGAAAGGAAGTTCCACAATCAACATTCTTGGTAGGAGAAATGTGATTAAGAGTGTTCTTGGGTGGGTTTGGATTGAAAGCAATTGGAGAAAATGGAGGAGATTCAAGGCTTTCATTGGGAGAATAAGACATTTTGGATGTGAAGTAATGCAAAATGCTTATGGTTTAAATAGGGAAGGCTTAGGGTATCTTTGGGGTGGTCAAAGGGTTTGAAACAAAGATTCTCAAAAAGGTTGGAGCAAATCTGGAGTTTCAGACAAAAACCCGAAAAGGAAGGCCACTGTAGGCGGTTCCTTATCTATGGTGGCGGTACCTTATCAATAAGGTACCGCGGCTCACTTATGGAGCCGCCTGCAGAAGCAGGGTTTGGTGTTTGGAGAAAGATTTTTCAGCAAATCTTATTTTTCTAGTCTAACTTATCATAGGGATATGCTTAAAAGCAAAGATAGACAAAGAAAATATATGCAAACTTACCAAATAGAGATTTGACCAAAATACAAGGATTAAAAAATCAATGTAGGAGGTGTGTAAGACAAGACCTTAAGTCATGACACAATGATCCTCCAGGATTCAATCTTGTTCTTGCTATGTTTGAGAGAATCATACATATGAATTATGTAAGCTCTATATTAATAGCGAGAATCTATGAAAAATCGCTTTTAGATTGAATTAACAATGTCAAACGAATTTCTCAACCATTTTCGAAAGAGACTTTGAGAGTTTTGAAAAGGAGATGGGAAGATTTTTCAAAGGAATTTTAAAAGACTCAAGGACTCAAAGTGGTAATAGAAAACACACAATAAGAAAAGAATTTAAGGAAGATGTTCCATTAATCCTAGACCTAGACGCAAGTAATTAAAAGGTTCCCTCTTAAGTGGCTTAGTGAAGATATCGGCTAAGTTGTCCTCGGAGGGCACCTTTTCAATAGTAATGTTCCCCTTTTGAACATTATCCCTAAGGAAATGGTGTCTAATTTCTATGTGTTTGGTTCGCGAATATTGCACGGGATTCTTGCTTAGGTCTATAGCGCCTTTATTATCGCACATGATGGGAACATCATCAAGAGAAATCCCGTAATCAACAAGCGCTTGCTTCATCCATAGAGCTTGTTGGCATGCTTTTCCGGCACTCACATACTCGGCTTCCGTGGTGGATATCGCAAGAGCGGTTTGTTTCTTGGAGAACCAAGAAGTTAAACAACAACCCATGAAGGTACAAACTCCACTAGTGCTTTTCCGGTCCACATAGTCTCCCGCATGATCCGAGTCCGCGTAGACAATGGTTTCTACACCGGTCCCTTTAGGATACCATAATCCTAAATGTATAGTGCCTTTAATGTATCGGAAGATACGCTTAACCGCTTCAAGGTGAGAGGTTTTGGGAGCCTCTTGGAAGCGAGCACAAAGGCAAACACTAAACATGATATCCGGTCGACTTGCCGTTAGGTACAACAAACTACCAATCATACCTCTATATTTGGTGTTGTCTACCGACTCACAATCATCATCTACGGTGAGTTTAGTATCCGAGGCCATAGGGGTCTTCATTGGTCTAGATTCTTCTAATCCAAATTTCTTTATCATTTCTTTAGCGTACTTAGATTGACTAAAGAAAATACCATCGTCCATTTGTTTAATTTGGTGTCCTAAAAAGAAGTTAAGTTCTCCCATCATACTCATTTCAAACTCATCATGCATGATTTTGGCAAAGTCATCACACAATTCTTGACAAGTTGAGCCAAATATAATGTCATCAACATATATTTGTACGATTATGAGGTGAGGACCTTTCTTCTTTATAAAGAGTGTATTGTCTACCATACCCATAGTATACTCATGTTTAACAAGAAACGCTTTAAGTCTATCATACCAAGCTTTGGGTGCTTGTTTGAGTCCATAAAGTGCTTTCTTAAGCTTGTAAACATGGTCCGGTTTCTCAAAATCAATGAAGCCGGGAGGTTGAGCCACATATACCTCCTCATTGATCAAACCGTTAAGAAATGCACTCTTTACATCCATTTGTTGAAGCTTAATATCTAAGGCACAAGCGTAGGCTAAAAGGATTCTAATTGATTCTAATCTAGCTACCGGTGCATATGTCTCGTCATAATCAATCCCTTCTTGTTGATTATAGCCTTGAGCTACAAGTCTAGCCTTGTTACGAGACACACCACCATTCTCATCTAGCTTATTCCTAAATACCCATTTGGTTCCTATAATGGTAGAACTTCTAGGTGGAGGAACACGTTCCCAAACATCATTGGCAACGAATTGATTCAATTCTTCTTGCATCGCAATGACCCAACTCTCATCCGTCAAAGCTTCTTTAACATTCTTTGGTTCAATAAAGGAGACAAAACAAAAGAAGTTGCTTTGGTTTTGGACTTGAGATCTTAGGGTCCTTTGATTTAAGTCACCAATAACATTATTGAGAGTATGATCCCTAGACTCCTTAATGTTTACTTCCTTTTCAACACTAAGGTCTTCAACTCCTATTTTTCTAACCTCTTTGGCTTTAACTACTTCTAATTCATCCAAGTCATCATCAACCAATGGTGGTGTCTTGGGTGAAGGAGGGGTTTCATCAAAGGTTACGTTGAGAGATTCTTCAATAACCCCTGAGGTTCT
This sequence comes from Glebionis coronaria, assembly GCA_025667525.1. Taxonomy (NCBI): domain Eukaryota; kingdom Viridiplantae; phylum Streptophyta; class Magnoliopsida; order Asterales; family Asteraceae; genus Glebionis; species Glebionis coronaria. The sequence goes on from CM046875.1 coordinate 674,637,859, forward strand.
ATTTAGGACTATGTAGGCCTTACTAGTTTGGGAATAACCTAAAAGCATACCTTCGTAAGACTTTGGGTCAAACTTGGTAAGGTAGTCTTTGGTGTTGAGGATAAAGCACTTGCTTCCAAACACCCTAAAGTATTCCAATGAGGATTTCTTACCTTTATGAATCTCATAGGGGGTCTTTCCTAGGAAAGGTCGAATAAGAATTCGGTTGAGAATGTAGGTCGATGTATCCACGGCATTGCACCAAAACTTTTGAGGCAAGGATTGCTCGTTTAACATCGTCCTACTCATCTCTTGGAGAGTCCTATTCTTCCTTTCAACTACCCCATTTGATTGTGGAGTGCGAGGAGCCGAGAAGTTATGGGTAATACCATGAGCTTCACAAAAGGCACCAAATTGCACTTCATTATCAAATTCCCTACCATGATCCGTCCTAATAGAAACAATTGAACATCCTAGTTGATTTTGAATTCTTCGACTAAAGATTTCGAAGTGATCGAAAGCTTCATTCTGAGATGCCAAAAATCTAGTCCAAGTGAATCTAGAATAGTCATCAACTATAACTAGGGTATAAAGGTTACCTCCATAACTCCGTATGGCGGAAGGTCCAAAGAGATCCATATGTAGGAGCTCTAAGCACCGAGAGGTCGAAACCAAATTCTTGACTTTGTGACTTGAGTGAACTTGCTTTCCAACTTTGCAAGCATCACAAAAGTGACTATCAAACTTAATCTTGGGGACGTGTCTTACCAACTCCTTAGAGACTAAAGATTGAATTAAACGCATATTAGCGTGACCTAATCTCCTATGCCAAAGAGTAGAACTATCATCTATAGTCGCAAGACATATGTTGTCTTTTGACTTCTTATTAACCTTCATGACATAAAGCCCATGCTTTCTAACACCTTTTCCAATGACTTTTCCATCTTTTACGATTTCACTGTCATGTTCCGAAAAGATGATCTTACACTTATTATCACAAATTTGACCTATACTTAAAAGGTTAAAACCTAAGTTATCTACGTGCTCAACATTTTCAATGGTCATGGAGTCAAGAGAAACCGTACCTTTGCCAATGATATTACCACGTAGACTACTAGCGAATGTGACGTTACCTCCATCATATGCTTTGTAATGCGAGAACAAACTTCGATTACCCGTCATGTGTTTAGAACATCCACTATCCTTAATCCACTCATCGGGCTCCAAATCAATTCCCAAGCATATCTAGGTAACAACACACAAGATCAAACATTTGGTCCCCAATATCTCATGGGTCCAAAATTGTTAGTTCCAAACATCCCTTGCATTTGGTTAGGATGCATGAATAAGGAGGGTATTCTCCATGGAGAACAAAATGGAGGAGGGTAGTAATTCATGTAACCATTTTGTTGTTCATTACTTCTCCTAGGTGTGTTTGATCTAGATTTAGAGTTATTATTATTCCTTCTAGGTGTTGGAGTTTTACTTCTAGGTCGTGAGTTGTTTTGATTATCTCTTGTAGGCGTTGTCGTTCTACTTCTAGGCTTGGACTCATTCCGTACTCTAGGTGGAGTACAAGATAGTCTAGATAAACTTCTATTTCCCATGAGAGGTTTACTTAATGGCTTATAGAACTTACCAATAGCATTGTCGTCAAGTATGGGTAATTGAACCTTATTAACAGTAAGATGCTTTGGTTTTTCATTTAACTTAGATTTTTCAGAAAGTTCAGAATTTTCACAAAACTCAACTTCTGTCCGCGGTACCTTATCTATGGCCGCGGTTCCATAGTGATAAGGAATCGCGCCATACGATGTGGAACCGCGTCCAGAGAGTGTTTTCTGTGAAAACCTGACTTGTTTTGGTTCACTAGTTGAAGCTTCATTTGAGTTAAAAGCTAGACCAAGTTTTTCCTTAGAATGAACTTGTTTGTTTAACATATCATCAAGAGCACTAGTACCTTTCATTAACTTTTCCAATTTAATGGAGGTGCTCTTGAGATCATCATTCTCTAATCTAAGTTTCTCACAACTTAAGCAACCTAAATCAACCTCTTTGTTTTTCTCAAGTTTAGCCAATTTCTCCCTAAGTTCATTGATCTCAATTTCAAGCTTAGTTTTGGTTGATTTTAAGGTTTTATTCTTTTCTATGAATTTAAGACTAAGTTTGTGTAAGCTATCATATTTGCCTTCAAATTCAATATCATCTAAAGTGGAACTATCATTGCTATAATATTCGGTTTCGGAATGTACCTCTTTAGAAGTGTGAGCCATAAGACATTTCTCCTCTTTGGGGTTGTCATCATCATCTTCACCGCTATCGCTCCAAGCGCCACTAACGAATGCCGTGTGGTTCTTATCACGAGCGGGCTTTGGACAATCACCAATGAAGTGATTTGGATCACCACATCTAAAGCAACTCCTATCACCTTTTTCGTTCTTGACAAACCGATTCTTTGACAATGGTTTCTTGTCATAGTTTGGTTGCCTAACGTGTTGACCTCGTCTCTTGAAGAACTTCTTGAAATCTCTCACCGCCAATGCATACTCCTCGTCATCACTTTCCGAGGAACTATCATGGTCATTTTGTGCCTTCTTGGCTTTAAGTGCAAGAGATTTCCTTTCACTCTTGGTTTTTACTAATTCCGAGTCCTTCAAAATTATCATCTCATGAACCTTCAAGTTTCCTATGAGTTCATCGAGTGATAAAGTTGAGAGATCTTTCGACTCTTCAATAGCCGTGACTTTTGCTCTCCACTTTGGATGTAAGGCCCTTAGAAACTTCCTAACATTGTTCTTGCTAGAAAAACCTTCATCAAGTGCTTTTAGACTAGTAATAATGGTGTTAAACCTAGCAAATGCACTATCAATAGTTTCATATTCTAAGATGACAAATTGTTCATATTGTTTGACAAGAAGATCGATTTTACTTTCTTTGACTTGGCTATTACCTTGGTGGGTTACTAAAAGAGTGTTCCAAATATCTTTAGCGGTTTCACACATAAAAATTCTTTCATACTCTTTCTTGGGCAAAGCATTATAAATCACCATTTTAGCCTCATTATTTTTTGAAAGTTTCTTTTTAGTATCATCATTAGCTTTGTCAAAAGTGACTAATTTTTTTTTTTAGAAACTTCATTAAATTGAAAGGGTAAAAAATCACCATTGGTAATAACATGCCAAAGATCTAAATCTTTTGATTTCACATAAGTTTCAAATCTATTTTTCCAATAAATAAAACTATCGGTTTCAAAAAGTGGTGGTCTTTGCATAGATTGCCCTTCTAGGTACTTGTTGGAATCCATAGATCGATTCAAGTTTTAAAATACAATATACTTTAAAAAGTCTTGAGCAACCCGCTCTGATACCAATTGTAGAAACTAGAAGGGGGGGGGGGGGTTGAATAGTTTCTTATATTTACTTGTTAAAATGTGGTTTCCAAAAATCCTTTTTCAAAAACTTAGGCTTGAGGAAATATGTGAAATCTTCTTATGCATAATATGAACAATGATAGTGTAGTTAAACTAATACTAACAAAAATATATCCACAAAGAATAAAGAATGATAGTGTAGCTAATCTAATATTAACACATGTATATGCAAAAAGAATAAATAATGTAAAGAGTTAAGGGTAAAGAAAGATCAAACCGAACACCAAGGATTTATAGTGGTTCGGCAACGAAGCTCACTCCTCGTTCCTACTCCACTTCTCGAGTACTCCTTACTCGAGAGTTCACTACACAACAAGCTCCTTATGGTGGAGAAAACCGTACACGTCGCTTAACCAATTTCCGACTCTAAGCTAAAAGTCGAGCCCTAATCGTAGCTAGGACCAATCTACACAACTATACTTAGTACATACACAACTTCCAAATAAACACAATTACTTGGATCTTCACAACTATGACACAACTACAAGTATATATAATTTGATCTTCAATGGATCTTTGGTGGTGGACTCAACACTTCACTAGGATAGTGTTCTTCTCTTTGCACTTGGAGAGGAAGGGATGGAAGAACAAGATTCACTTCTTAAACAAGTAATAATCAAACAAATGATCAAAGATTTGAGTGATTAAAGAAGGGGTTTGAATCTGGAAATGAATGTGCAAAAGAGGTAAGGTGAAAAGCTGAGAATGGTCCACTATATAAAGGATAAAGGAGCCAACGGCTATATATGCCCGCGGTACCTTATCACAGCCCGCGGTACCTTATCGATAAGGTACCGCCTAGGCGCTAAGGTACCGCCGGACTAGACTCCGCTCCTTTTTGTCCTTTCGTGGTGGAGGTCTTATCTGGGTATAAAAAATATCCTGAAAGGATATTCTTAACAGAATAAGAATATGCCATTTTCAAATTTCAAATAATTAATTTAATAAAACATTTTCTTAAAAATAAAGTTTAATAAAAACTTGTCACATTTAATAAAAAATGGGTTTTAAGAAAAGATTAAATCACTTGATCACTTGATTAAGGTTAGTACTTATTTATCCATACCTTAAGTGAAAATGCGTAAAATGAAAAATACTTGAACTCAAGAATTCGTTTTTCGTAAATGCTTGTTTTTACATATTGTCGTAATCAAAACTAAGCGAGACCGAAAAATGCAAGTAACGCTTTTAGTCATTATTGCATTAACATACTTCATTTCCTTCAACGTTTGTCTTTGCTCCTCTCTCTGTTGAGGAGTCATTCTTCTTAACTTAGCCTCATTAAGCTCTTTGGCTTTTTTGATTTCATTCAGCCTTTTAAATTCATTTGCTTGTTTTTCAATCTCTTAAGCTGTTAAAGGTTTCTCACCAACAGTTTTAAAAGTGGAGAATTGAGAAACTTTGGCTGTTGATCCTCTTATCTCTAGTATCGCATCTATTTTCTTTAGTTTGGCGTGCGAGTCTACCACAACTATTTCCTTTCCTATCTTTGAGACAGAGGATGATTCATTTGATTTTCTAAGCTCTTCAGCATATTTGGTGAACGCCATCTGAGCTTGATTTTGTACAACCTTTGGTAGGGAGCTAACAACAAACTTAAGTTTCTTGGCTGCTGGTTCATCATCGTCCACAGTCTCCTTGGTGTTAACCAGAGTTAGGGCATTTGATTGATTAGCTTGTTCATTCGACTGTTGCTCCCCCATAACTTCGTCATCATCAGTTATGACAGTTGGTGTTGATAGGTGTTTCATTGGTTGTACTTGCATTGGTGTTGACAGGTTCAAGGTTCAACAATTTGACTTTCTCCCCCTCACGTTTAGCCTGTTTTCTCAAACGTTTGGCTGAACCTGATTGGATATACCTAACAACCTCTTCAACATATACAACCATTTGTTTTTGTGTCTTTCCTGAGCCTCAAGAAATTCTGAGTAATCTGTTGCAATTTCTATTCACAGAACGGTTAACATGATTAGCCAAGTAGTTGGTATGATTGACCTGTCGTCGATACACAACCTCAAATTCTTTGTGCATTACTAATTCATGAGTTGATAACAAGTCAGAGACTTCAGTGGTAATGGCATCCTTGATTCAAGTGGATAGATGACTGAGTCCCTGAGCAACTCCTTTACGAGTGCCTTCTTCAATAGGATCCGCGAGAGCATCCTGAACTGCCTCTGTGATAATCTTTTGAAAATTGGAGGTAAAAGTATTCATCTCATAAACTATGCGATCCAATTTCCTTGACGTGCGCTCCATATCCGAAGGGTGATGGTAAGGCTGTAAATTATGAACCTTTATGCTTTGATGTTCATATCCATCTTCCCTTGGCAGAAGATCATAGTTTAGCTGTTGGGGATGATCAAAGAGTAAAAATTTAGCTGTCAGATCATATGCAGCCTTTGGAAGTTCTTGAGTGACAGATACAACTGAAGTAGGAGTCACATGTACTTCTTTGTGAGGTATTGTGGTGGCATTAGCTGGAGTGGACTCAACTGTGTTTTTGGGAGGGGAAAGAGGAATATGTGAATCATCTTCTTCCAAAATGTCCTTTGTGAAAATTTCATCGTCAGGCATTGATTCAAGTTCAGAGAAATATTCTATAAGAGCTAGGACATCCTCCTCAGCATCAAGCATAGTTTCATCTCCTGTGGGCTGTTCCTGGGAGATGTTATCAGATCCAACTGTTGTAGCATGAGAGTCTATAGTGGTTTGTTCAATATCAGCCTGTAATTTATGTTAGTTAGTAACAGGGAAATAGATAAGAGGAATGGTCGCCAGTACGATGTCCCAGAGAGGCTGGGGATGATTATTCAGCCTCTCCAAAGGATAAATCCTTGGGATTCTTTTAAGTGTGAAAGTAAGAGGGTTAATGGTCGCCATTCTCCCCCTAGGAAAGCTGAGTGTGATTATTTAGCTCCCCAAAGGATAAATCCGTTGGACTCTTTTATCTGTGAAATGTATGTAGGTTAAGATCGCCTGTTACGTTGCCCTTAGGAATGCCGAGTGTGATGATTCAGATCCCCCTGAAAGGATAAATCCTTTAGGATTCTTTTATTTGTGAAAAAGATGTGGTTTAAGATATCCATTTTACGGTGTCTCCAGGAAAGCTGAGGATGATTATCCAGCTCCCCCTAAAAGTATGAAACTTTTGGGATTCTTTTTCTGAGGGAACCTAGAGGCTGTGTGACGTACAACTACTCTAGGTTGAGACATATGTGTACATAGGTTGTTGTTTGCCTGCATACTGTCTAGATGGTGCATGGTCATCAGGGTGCTTTATAAACACAAATGAATCGCTCCCTGGTGCAAAGACAGGGTGTACAGAAGTCTTAAAAGGATTTCTAAGTGCTGACACAGTCTCCTATGGGTCGAGGATAACCCTAACTTCACCACTCTCACTTACAGACATTTGAGAGTGGTTGTGTGTACCTCTAAAAATGATAAACTGATTACCTGTGAGATATCAGCGGAGTTAGGCTGGTTTCCTGTTGTCTCTGCTGAATTAGAGACACTAGACTCTTGTTGTATTTCAGCACAAAAGAGGGAAAAAGCACTCCTACTCAGCAAGATTACGACGGTTTGCCAAGGACTCTTTCTATGGTTTGTTGGGATAAAGGTGGCTTTGAGACGCATATCAGAAATAATTTATTTTTTTCGCTTATAGATCGATGGGGTTAGCAATGTTTTATTTTATTAGTGAATTGTAATTATATTGTTAGGAAAATTCTAAAAAGAAAAAGAAATGTCGGTCATCTCAATGATCTTAAAAATCGTCGATAGGTCACATGGAACAAAAAATGAATATAAATATGACGAGATACTGATTATCACCAATGATAGAAATATGACTGATGATAAAAAAAATGAAATATAATTGATTAATATTTTTTTTTTCATGAGTGATAACCAATTAGGGGTGAGTATCGGGACGAAACCGACCGTCCTGACCCGATTCCGACTCATCCCGAAACCGACATCATGGAAAACTCAAACTGAATCCTGACTCCATTTAATCTCGAGTGCCGAATCGAACCGAGTTAAGCCCGAGTTATTCTCGATTTGTGTATTTTTCTTTGTATGATCTCGATTTAATCGGTTTGTGTCAGTCAGTTTTAGTTTCAGTTGATTTATGTTGGTTTATGATTGTCGGCCGATTTTACTCATCCCAATAACCAATAGTCGATATATTTACAATTTTAGTTTCTCTCTTCCTTATAGCTTTCGTATATTTTGACAATTCTACTCCTTTCATGTTTTTCATACTATAATTTAGTAATAAACGATTAATGGTAAAAATTAGTAATTTAGATTACAACTAAATACAAGGTCCAAAATAACTTAACCTTGACATCTTTTCAAATTTCACACAGTTATGTATGTAACTTTTTAGTTTGGACATATTTTAATGGGTACCCTTATTGGTACCCCTACTAAAAAAATAAGTACAAAAATATTACTTTTTGTCTCCTATAATTTTCTGGACAGTGTTTTTATCAGTTTCTGTTCCGCGTTTTTTCACAGTTTAACAGTTTTGACTCGTCAGACTTTATTTTTTTAATTTCATACTTTCCGTTTTACAGTTTTATAACAATCTCAAAATTATAAAAATTTAAAAAAAAAAATTAAAAAATTAAAAAAAACATGAAAATTCAGGGGGGTATTGATTGTATTTTTAGAGGGTCTATATAACCTTAGGGATAAATGATGTGGTCATTATGAACCTATGGCATGGTAAAAACAGTAGTGCTGAATACTACTACTCGAGTATCACTTGACTACACTTCTCACTCTATATATCAACCACACACATTAAAACACACATAGAAAGAAACCTATTCACCATGGTCACAATGCACCACCACACAACCACCACCATCCTCCTCCTCCTCCTCATCCTCACCACTCTCCACCTCACATCCTCCACCACCATCCTAATGGTCAACAAATGCACCCACCCAGTCTGGCCAGGCATCCAACCTGGTGCAGGCTCACCCATCCTCGCTCGTGGAGGCTTCAAACTCCCACCTTCCAAATCCTACACTCTCTTCCTCCCACCCAACTGGTCAGGCCGTTTATGGGGCCGTGAAGGCTGCTCCTTCTCTTCATCTGGCCATGGTCACTGCAACACTGGCGACTGTGGTGGATCCCTCTACTGCAACGGTGCTGGTGGTGAACCACCTGCTACATTAGCTGAGATAACTTTGACATCCGAGCAGGACTTTTATGATGTGAGTCTTGTCGATGGGTATAACTTACCTATTGCTATAAAGCCCTTAAAGGGTACTGGTAAATGCAGCTATGCTGGGTGTGTGAGTGACTTAAATGTCATGTGTCCTGTTGGTTTGCAAGTGAGATCAAGGGATAAGAGACGTGTGGTTGCATGTAAAAGTGCTTGTTCAGCTTTTAACTCTCCTAGATTCTGTTGTACTGGGAGCTATGGGAGTCCTCAGACATGCAAGGCGACAGCTTATTCTAGGATCTTTAAGGTGGCTTGTCCTAGAGCTTATTCTTATGCTTATGATGATCCAACTAGTATTGCTACTTGTACTGGTGCTAGTTACTTGCTTACTTTCTGTCCTCATCATTAGTGCTTATTTTAGTAACTTTGTTATAGTAGTTTATTTATTGACATGATGAATCTTATTTAGCTACTTATGTTTTGGTTTAGTACTTTAGTTTCTTGTTGTTGAATGTTTGTTGTTATTTTGAATTTAGATTCGATATGTTGGTTTTTGGCATTGTGTTTTGTAACTTTGGATTCTAAAAAAGCTTGTACCTGATTGAGACATGACAAAAGTGGAGGAATCCGACAAGTCAATAATGTTTGACTGCTTTGGTTAAAGAACTTTAAAGTACGGAAACCCTAAAATATATAATATGGCAATGGGTTGGGTTTTATTGGTCTTTATTGGGCTTAAATTATGATACTTGAATCCCTTTATAGAAAGTTTGTGCAAGTTTTTTCTAAACGGCATGACTTTCGAAATACGATTCTCGAGTTAACCATCTAAACGAGCAGACCTCAGAACTCGAACCACTAAGAGAGACCCGAACCTTAAAGTTTGTTTAAGTAATCTGTTTCAGATGCATAAAGTTGTGATTAGGATAGGCGTAATGTTGCCCCCAACAAACAAAATCGTCATCATGATTGTCACATTAACTTTTTCTCTACACGTACACACACAATTACACAAACATACTCACACGCCTTTTTATTTCAACGGGCTTCCTTTTGCTATAAGACGTGTTGAATGGAAGGTGGTGCGCCAGGGAGGACGTGTCTAATATGAGGCTCGATCGAAAGAAACAACCGAGCATTACGGCTGGTCTTAGTGCCTTGATATTCGGATACATCACCTTTCTGTTTTTTGAACGTACATATTACTCGTACTGGATTTTATACTAATATAAAAGAATATACATCGATATTCGGCCTTAAAATATGCAATGTACGGGACAACGTGATCCTGTTAATATCAATGTAGTGGAGAAAACATGGGTTCCTAGCTCGGTGGTTTATCGGCCCAAAGCTATTGTTTACGAATATATGGGATAGTTTGAGGCATTTCGAGGTACAAAGGCCCAAAATTGAACCAGGAACATTAAACATAAACATCATATCACATAACTCGTATAAAACAGAATTTACTATGCTCAATGTGCGTGTATATAAACCGGAGGTATAGAGCTTAGCTTATCGGGAGACAGGATCGGGGCAAAGTGCGCTCGTGCCCTTATTGTAGTGTGAATTTTTAAAAATATATTCCTATTTTGTAATATACCCGGTTAACGAACCAATTGTAGTGTAGTTTTTAATAATTATCAAAATTTAACTCAGGGCTCAAACCCTATCTGGATGCATGCTTGTTGGCTGTATTTACATGACTGAGAAATGACTAGGGCGTGTTTGTTTAATGGGATTTTTACATCAGGAATTACTTTAGTAATAATGACAATTGTTTGGTTTGCTTTTTTAAAAGAAAATATTAGAGTTAACGTCGTTATCAACCAACCCCATGCATAAAATGGTTTTAGAAGTTCAAATGGGTCCTATTATTTTTCTGTGTCTGTATCTCTCCACTATCTACTGTATAATAATTTATTTTATTATTATAAAATAATTTGTTTTAATAAAAAACATTATTTTATTTCTTATAAATTTTTTACAAATCAAAACCTACACCCAAATCACAATCCTAAATACAAAGTTAAATATAAACCCACCAACACACCAAACGCACCCTAAGTAAATTATTCTCACACTGTTTTAGCATTACAAGCATGTCAACTATAACTCGAGCAGTAATAACGTAGCTTTATGATGTAAAAACAAAGATAAGTACTCGTAATTGGATCTTTTGATTCAAAAAGAATGCTAGAAACAAATCTACTAATAATCGCTGATTCTGAAGAATGTTCGAAAATTAGGGTTAAAACACGGCAACACAACGACCAGTGGTTTAACTTTTATTAAACTGATAACTGTCTTGCTAGTGTTACAACAGACTCATTAAATAATAACTGCAAACAAAGAAAAACTTAAAAAATCCAACGGACTGGACCGTAGCCCAAAGATAAAGTCCAACTGAAAGTGAAAAAAACATAAATTTGTAAAAAACTGATAGTAAAAAGCTTTTCGGGCCCTGATTAATCCGTAACCATTTAAAAGGTGGTTACAGCGTCGTCCGCCTCATTTTACGCACGTTTTGACAAGTCACGGGCTAAAAACAAAATTAGGATGCAAAAGTTATGCCCGTTTTACTGAACCCCTATTCGTCACGCGATCTCGGGCCCCCCAGAAACAAGTTAGTCCGTTCTTCAACACTTGGGCCTCCATTATTCCCCACTGGATAGCAAAAATTCGCCCTCGAATCCCCAGCTGTATCATCATCTGAAGAATCACCATGGTAAGGCAACAAGTGCTTCTATTAAAAACATCAGATCAACGAATATGGCTTGGCTACTTCAAACGATAAGCATTTGAGTTCATCTTATCCACAATTTCTACTGGACCAGTTTTCGTAGCAGACAACTTATTATATTCACCAGCTGAAAACAATCCTTAGTCAAAACAGCCCACACAAAGTCTCCTACTTCAATGTCAATATGTCTCCTCTTTTTATCTGCATCCTGCTTCTACTTCGAATTAACGCGAACCAGTTTGTCACGAACAGAGTTATGAACATCATGCAACCCATCAACAAAATCCTGCACTTTCTTCGGAACAGACCTAGAAACCTGAGGAGTCATAAGATCAAGAGGACCACTTGGCTGAGCAGAATAAACCACCTGGAATGGACTAACCCCAGTGCTCCGATTAACAGCATGATTATGAGCAAACTCAACTTGATACAACTTTTGATCCCATGCCTTCACATGATCACCCACCAAACACCTTAACAGGTTACCAAGGGACCTGTTAACAACTTCACTTTGCCCATCAGTTTGAGGATGATAATTGATAAGCACTACTAAAATTGAGTTGAGTATTCACCATCTTCCACAAACTACGCCAAAAATGACTCAAAAACCTGGTGTCTCGATCAGAAACAATGGAGGAAGGTAAACCATGTAAACGGTACACATCATTAAAGAAAAGTTGGGCTAAATTAACTGCATTTGTTGTCTTCTTGCAAGGAATAAAATGAACCATCTATCAACAACAACAAATATTGAATCATTACCCCTTTGAGTACGAGGTAGCCCCAACACAAAATCCATGCTAATATGAACCTATGGTTGCAAAAGAACTAGCAAAGGCATATAAAGTCCTGCATTAGTAGCCTCCCCTTTGAAACTTGACAAATACGACACCTCTTGACGTAACGATCCATTTCCTTCCTCATAATAGGCAAAAAAATAAGAAGCTTGAACCAACTGTAAAGTGCGATCACGACCACCATATCCTTCACCATGCAACTCCTTAATAATTTGCAAACGAAGATTTGAATAAGCTATACAAAGTTGTTTCCCTATGAATAGGAACCCATCATGCATAACAAAATATGTTTTCTCTCCGGATTACAAATCCTGCAAAACACCTGAAAAGTATGGATCTACAGTGACCATGTCACGAATGACATCAAATCCTGAAACATCAACCTACATGGTTACAAGTAAACTACTTCTCCTGCTTAAGGCATCAGCAACACGATTGGAAGTACCAGTTTTGTGTTTCCCCACAAAAGAAAATTTCTCAAGAAAAGCCAACAAACGCCAATTCTTATATGAAACCTTATCTTGAGTACGAATATGCCTTAAAGAATCATGGTAAGTGAACAAAACAAACTCCTTAGAAAATAAATAATGGCGCCAATGCTTCACAGCTTGGACCACTGAATAAAACTTCATGTCATAAGTAGAGTACCTGGACTTCGACCCTGTCAACTTCTCGTTGAATAGGCAACAGGCCGCCCACCTTGATTAAGAACTTTACCAATTGCAACCTTAGAAGCATCGGTATAAAGCTCAAAAATTTTAGAAAAATCAGGCAATACCAAAATTAACGCTGTAACAAGCTTTTCCTTGACAACTTGAAAAGCCAACTTTTATAGACGAAACTTGGCTCACGAGGGACATGTGATTATGTGAATCTAATCCATCAACTAATATATGATCTAAATTATCCAGAAATCATCCGGTTCTTGTAGCTCTGAATATAATATCCATTGAGTTAAACGCAGATCATTCGGTTTTTGCCTCATGCCGTTAATTTTTTGGTTCCGCCACTTGATTTAGATTTTGTTTCAAATCATTAGTAGTTCTCGAAGTACAGATCTTCATTCTTTTTGCTTAGTTTAAATATGCTGTATGTACATTTTCCTTTCATCTAGAATCATTATCTTGTATTCGTATTTTTAAATGACAAGTGGTTTTTAGTTGTTACATCTTTTTTACATTTTAATTTTAGTTCTTCTCATTTATATCTCTATCAAAGTTCACATATAAGTTTATCCTCATTTCTCTTTATTATTACTACGAATAATATTTTTGTGTAACCATAATTTCGGCTTTTTACATGCAGAAAACTTTTTATACGTAAATAGATACATAGCATTCATTTACACCTCATTTAATTACATGTCAACCATTTTCACCATAAAACCACCACTAGCTAGCAACATTTTGTAACTCACAATATATACATCTTTATAAGGTCTCTTCAAGTATATATAATCATGCATGTAGATATTCATGAGTATGTACTCTTTCCTATACAGATTTGTGTTCATTTTGCCATGCTTTTTGAATATGTTCTGATTAATTCTGATTATTATTATTGTTTGATTTCTGTGTAGTTCTATGATGATCTTTGAAATGGATATAATCACCTATATATTCTTGTGTTTCAGAAGATACACACAAGGTAACTTACACTTGTAGTTACGATTTAGGTTTTACTTTTAACCAATATACTTACGCAGAGTTTATAAGGGATTAATTTTGTTTGTGCTCTTAGGTTATTCGTCGACACCTTGGTCTATGATGTCGACAATGTCGCCATCACACACCCCATCTCAAGCCATTCGCACCCCACCGTGTCCCTCCCAAAGCCAACATGAGAAATGGGACATCAGTATGACCAACCTAGTGTTGAAGGTCTCTTTTTGCTTTTGAAAATATTGAACCTTAAAGTTGGAGATAATTTAAGGCTGGTTTAAATGATGTTGAATTGAAGGTGATTCTCCGGTGCAAGTAATGATGTCTTCAATTGGTTCTGGACTGTCTCTTGAAAAAAATTGGTTCTAGACATTAGTGTTTTTGCTTTTTGGGCGACTAGTCTGTGCGACTAAGTGTAACAAGGAAGTCCAAAACCGCGGTCATAACTGTACGTCAATGCCAACTCATTTTCTTTATGTACACGCCAGTGGCGGATCTAGAAATCTTGAATAGGGTATGCATAAATTTTTGAAGAAGTAGTAAATTCAAAAAAATTTTTGGCTTATCCGGGTCGGGTTTTTTCAGGTTTGGTTGGTTCGGGTTGGGTTTTCCTTGTTTCTGATTATTAAACAAGTATAAGTTCGTCTTAAAATGCAACGAACCATACTATGGCGAAAATTGATTAACAAGCCAATCTAACACGCCTATGACAAAACACATATAGAATGCTGAAAATAATTTGAACATCTTAATATTCTATTAATTATCTATTTCTTGATTGTAAATAAAAAACTTGAAGTCTTTTTTAATAAAGAGGAAGTTCAATGTAAAAGAGATCTAAATGGAAAAAACATCATTGTGATATTTGTAACTTTTGAATAGGCCCTTAAGGAGTTAAGGATATACTAAAATAAGTGGGCTCAAAGTTAGGTAACTCACAAACAAAAGCTGATAGCACAATTGGGCCTATTAGAAATAGAAAACATGTGACCTAGTGAACGCATTCCCTCCTTCATCTTTATCATGAAAACTGCTGCTGCCTTTGCCTAAATTACCAGTAACACAATTTTTATTTTCTTTTTGGTTTCTCGAAAAGGTAAGTTAGATTGGGTATGCACTCAAAATTTTCAATCATTTCATAGGGTATGTACTAACAAATTTCCACTCTATATTGTTCTTACTTATGAAGAAAACCAAAAAAATTTATACTACTCAAGATTTACACAGGGTATGCACGTGCATACCCTTGTTCCAAGCTAGATCCGCCCCTGGTACACGCAACGTACAAACTTCCAAGACTAGGTTGTCGAATCGTCCATACAACTAAGTTATCTCTATTTGATCGAGTCAATATAATAGGGGCACAACGCTTTTTATAAGGTCTCACCTTGGAACGAACGTTTCTTTGTATCATCTATTACAGATTGTCTAAGTGGGATGCCATGATAAAATTGTATTCTTCTTATTTCATTATCAAAAGGAAGGAGAAAATGAAGGACTATGTTGTATCTTTGGTTTCTACACTCTACATGATAGAATATCTTTGTTAAGAATTTTTCTCAAACTATATATTGCTATTGATCATTTTGATATTCTAATATAATAAAGAGTTCATATAAAAAAGTTTCTAAATTTTATTACTACTCTATCCGTCCTATAATAATAGTCCACCGATAAAAAACAGGCAGTTTAATAAAAACATCACTTTTTCAGCTTCTCTCTCTTACTTTTTACACAAAGACAATCACTACAACAATTTTGAACCCTAGGGACGACATATTCGTCCCTAGGGAGGCACTTTTTCGACCCTAAACTCCTAGGGACGACTAAGTCGACCCTAAGAGGTTGTGCCTAAAAATTCGTCTCTAGGATCCTAGGGACGAACTCCTCTTTGTATCCTAGGGACGACTTAGTGGGTCCCGCAACCCACTACGTTGAAAAAATTGACTAACCTAGGGACGACCCTCTTTGTAACCTAGGGTCGACAAAGTCGTCCCTAGGTTATAAATAAATAAAATCTTTTTCAAAATTTTTCTTAAAAATTCTTTTTTTTATTATTTTTAATAAAATCTTTTTTATAAATATTAAAAAAAACATTTTTAGAAAATAAAAAAAAAGTATATTTATTATCCTAGGGACGACTTAGTCGTCCCTAGGTTTAAAAATGCCCAGGTATTCAATACCTAGGGACGACTAGGTATTGAATACCTGGGCATTTTTAAACCTAGGGACGACTAAGTCGTCCCTAGGATGATAAACTGGATGATATTTAATTTCCTAGGGACGACTAAGTCGTCCCTAGGTGTACCTGGGGGCTAAAAAAAAAACTGGGCTATTTTGCAGTTTCCAGATTTTTTCCGGAACTTTTTCCGGACAAAATCCACAATTCAAAATGGCAGAATTCGACAAATACAGAATAATAACAAATCAATAAACGTTACAATACCATATTACGATAAATTATCCAACGTCACGATACAATATTCATCAAATACACTTATTCAATCCTAAATCAAATGTTTCAAACGCTACAAGTCTCAAACTTTATTAAACATGCATAATAAGAAAAATACTACCACAACCTCTACTCCGCATCCTCGTTAGGTGAAAAGTCACCTTCCCTATCGTCACCCTCCTCGTCACTCCCCTCGTCATTCACCTCGTCATCGCCTGATAAGTCGTCACCACTGTTTTGTACATTCCTATCTCGACCCAACTCGTCAACGGACCGGTAATCGTGCTCATGGGGATTTGAGATTACACGAGAACCTCCGGGTATGGATTGTGAAGTAGAGCCGATCTCATAAGCCGAGTGTGTGGTGGGACGATAACAATAGTTAAATGTGTTATTGTTGGTGACGGGAGTAATAGGATAAGTGCCGGTATAGGGAGGTTGGAGTGGTTGGAGATTTTCGGGCAAAGATGGTCGGTATGGGTCGATGGAAGGAGGTTGCACTGGTTGTGCCCAAGGATAGGGGGTTGGACTAAATGAGCCCAATCAGGAGCTAGGGTGGGCATAACAAAGGGTCGGGGCGGGGGTACAAAAGTAGGAGGTCTAATTGGGTGATCAGTATTTGAGTTGTAGTTCTGGAAAAACTCACCCAATTGACTCTGATATTGCGCCATATGCTGGTACGACGTCTGACTATATTGTTGCGCCGCATCTGCCTTTAACGCTGCCAAGTAAGCCCGTTGCTGCGCCTCCTGATTCTCTTTCCTCAGCAGCTCCATCTGTCGCTCATTTCGTTCTATCAATTCTTGAAATTCACTACGAGAGTTAACATCTGGTCGACGTGGAGCACCCCGCCTGCGATAAGTTACAACAACAATGTTTCATTATATACAACAAGACATAAATATGAACAATTGATTTACATTTTGTTTTATTGAGGATATATAACCTGCGAGTTGTGTTATTGGCACCACCCGGTAACTTTCTGCCTTGTCCCGGCACATTTTGCTTATTTTGACTTGGCATGATTTGAGCCACTATTTCTTTATCAGACATGTGCGGGACTATACCGGCTCTCACTTGGTCACTGAGGGCTTTCATCTTTTGCTGGGAAAAAAAAAACGATTTAAAACAAATGAAATTAGTTACTAAGGCATGTAAAGAGTTATATATTACTTACATATCTTTCCTCGTTTTCTTTACTTTTAAACGTGCCACCACTTGAGTGCCCCTTCCTCCATGTTTCAACCAGGTCCTCGTAAACCCCTTCCTTGACTTTCTGTAAAATCTCAAATAAATTAGTAACGAGCTATAATAAATAAACAATATAAACGCTTTTAAATAAATCACAAAAATTATAAAGAGTCTTACGTATTCATTCCTTCCTCGGGCGAATGGTTTTTTGCCTTGAGTGGTCGGTACCGTGTTTTTGGAACGATTAACAGTATTAACCTCACTTCTTGCCACCCTCTTTGGGTCTGACCACCACTGAACCAATTCAGCCCAATCACCTTCGGTTCTACCGTCCCACACACTCTCAGGCGGTACATGTTCTTGTGCCAGTGCGGGCGTCTCATATTTCGAATAATAATGTTTCTTGATCCTGTTCTTGTATTTTCTATACAGCAACCTCAGCTGATATTCCAACGCAAGCCTAACCCGAGTACACACCTCATACACACCACTGCCACACACCACCTGAGTACGATCATTGTACCATGGCTCGAGGTCGAAATATGTCTGCATAAAAACATATGAATTTAAATAAACAAACAAATTAAACATAACACACATATCTAAATGTCGATAACAATAACAATATAAGTAAAATAAACAATTTTCACCTCAATTGTAGGATAAATATGAGCTTTATCAGACTCTGGAATTTCGTCCCATTCGCAGTTCAGGGGAAGTGACCGGATTAATTCCCCCAAAAGATGAGTCAACAATGATGCATAATTGCCCAGAAAATGGAAGGTTTTCAGATCTTTAAATTCAAAGCCAATTGTCAAAGGTTTTTCGTTATTATTTCTGTACGCCGTCCTTAATTTTCCTAGGTTGGTCACAAAGCGTTGATTTGAACCTACAAAAGATATGTTATTTACTCGTAAAAATTCAAGTGACATAAATTATAAATATCAGTGTTATAAAAAAATATAATGATTTCTTACGCTGACACTCGGCCGGTACAGGACGTGTGGGCCGTCTGGGTGGACTACCACCAGCATCCCCACCGTGTGACCTAGGAGCTACACATGCCATCTGTAAAATAACAAGTTCATATCAGTATACACATTTTATCAATATACACATTTTAACATATAAAAACATTTTCATTAAAAAACAAAATTACACAATTTAATTAACCAATTAATACTAATACACAAATTCATATCAATATACACATTTTAACATATAAAAACGTTTTCATTAAAATACAAAATTACACATTTAAACAAATAAAAACAACTCATCATCATTTAAACGTATAACAATTGTTTCATTCAAACAACAACTTAAGCATATAACAATCGTTTACAAATAAAAAATTACACATTAAAGCATATAACAACTGTTTCATTCAAAATACAACTTAATATCAATTGTCATCATCTTCAGAATCATCGCTAGATAAAACTTCTTGAACATCATTATTATGGTTCACTTCATCATCATCCGACACTAAATCATCATCATCAGCATCACCAATGACGTGTGCAACTACTTCATCATCTTCAATATTAATAATATCATCATCAACCGGTGGGGCGTCCACTTCCGTTGGTTGAGTATTTACACTCAAATCCGTAATACCCAAATTAGGCAAAGCAACAGACAGTGTAACATCTGATGAACTGCTACCATGTATAACATCTTCATCGGACTCTACCACATCTCGATGATAAACCTGTTCGACGACCTTCCAATGAAGCGGTCGTCTAGCAAGGTCTTCAAGGTAGAATACTTGTGTTGCTTGTGTCGGGAAAATGTATGGGTTATTTTGGTGAAATAGCCTATCGGTCAAAATATGATGTATGCCTTGCTCAGTGTAAGAACGTCTGTTGCGTTTGGTGCAATTGGTAGGGTTAATTGTGTCAAACCATTTACATCGAAACAACAAAACCTTGCGGTTGCCGATATAAGTGAGCTCCAGAATTTCTTCGAGTTGACCATAATACATCTCTCCATCAACCCCGGGTGTTGAAACTCCGCTGCATTGAGTGGTACGAAGTATATCGCGTTCACGTACCACAAACTTCACACCGTTCACTATGCAAGAGGGGTATGTACATGAACTAATAGGTCCACATGCCAAAGAGAATAACTCGTCACTACAGCCCACACTCACTTTTTTTTCACGAGTCTACAAAAATGAGATACAAAAAGGTTTATTAGATGAGGAATAACTCCAAGGTAATATATCTAATGTATTTACCATGTTATTAAACCACGCAGGAAAACTCGTTTCCACATTATCAGGCACCTCTCTGCAAAGGTTCATGATATTAGCAGAAGTCATCGAGAAAGAATAATTTTCAAAATTATAAAAAATAGGAAGAAACATACTCGCTGTAAGCTGAGATGTCGGCTTCGACTTCAGGACTGTTGTTAAGTATAAACCACGTAACTGCCTGCATGTCGTCATTAGTCATACGAGTTGGTTTGATTCCACCCGTCGGTGTGCATACGGTCCGGAACACCTCAAATTTATCTGGTTGTCCAGGCAAATCGTCTTCATTTCTGCCAAGGCGGTTAAATCTCGTCTCGACATCCTTAAGGTAACGCGAACAAAAAGTTAATGCCTCTTCTGCAACATAACCCTCAGCAATAGAACCTTCAGGCTTTGCTTTATTTCGTACATAATTCTTTAGCTTTTTCATGTATCTTTCAAATCGATACATCCACCTGCCGCGAGTAACGGAACCTAGAATAGCCTCATCGGGTAGATGTATAACCAAATGAGTCATTATGTCGAAAAAAGCAGGAGGAAAGATTTGCTCTAAATTAACCATCATAATGATCAATTTGTTTTTAGCTTCTTTCATGTCCTGCACAGTCAAACTTCGAGCACAAAGCTGCTTAAAGAATAAGCAAATGTCGATTATAGGTTTTGCAACGTCTTTGGGCAAGTATTGTTGCACTCCATAAGGAAGTAACCGATGCATCATTATATGACAATCATGAGATTTCAAGTTCGTTATATTGTCATCATCAGCGGTCACTTTTTTCTTGAAGTTGGATCCAAAGCCATCAGGTAGTCTGACTCCTTTAATGAATTTACAAAAAAGTTTTCTTTTTTCTGGAGTGAAAGAGAACTTTGGATGAGGCTTATCGAACTTCCCGTTATCTTTTTTAACTAACCACAACTCCTTTCGAACTCCCATTTTTTCTAAGTCTAGCCTTGCCTTTGGCGTGTCTTTGGATTTGTCGTTCTGTAACAGGGTATTCAGTAAAGCCTCAAGGAAATTCTTTTCGATGTGCATGACATCGTAACAGTGTTTTAGTAGAAGAAAGGGCCAATACTCAAGATCCCAAAAGATAGAACGCTTACTCCAGTTCAATTCAACATCTCGATTTTTGGGGCGGTTCTCTTTGAGAATTAGTTTATGTTTCCCCGGTTTACGTTTAAAGACTTTACTAATCTGCAATTGAATATCAAGTTCTGAAAACTTTCTTGGTTTAGGCTTATTTTCGGGAAAACCGTAGAATTCCTTGGATTTTTTCCGATCTGGATGATTTGTTCTTAACCATCTTCTGTAACCAACATAAACGATTTTGCTGTTGATACGCATCGATGGAGTGTCAACATTACAAGTAGGGCATGCGAGGTACCCTTGCCCAGTCCACCCAGACAAACTACCTCGAGCTGGAAAATCATTGATGGTCCATAAAACCGCCGCTTTCATTTTGAAATGAGTACCCGTAGCAGCGTCTTTCGTCCAGACTCCCTCCCATAAATCTTTGAGTTCTTTAATTAGAGGCTGCAAGTAAACATCAATGTCCTTTGCAGCTGATTTAGGGCCGGGAATTAACATCGTCAACATTAAAGAAGTTTCTTTCAAACACATCCACGGTGGTGTGTTGTATGTTGTCAATATAACCGGCCACATGCTGTAAGTTTGGCTCATCATGCCATAAGGATTAAAACCATCAGCAGCCAACCCTAATCGAACGTTTCTAGGGTCACAAGAGAACTCAGGTTTCATCATGTCAAAATATTTCCATGCTTTGCCGTCACAGGGGTGATTCATTTTACCGTCTTCCTTAGACTGTCCGGTCGCATGCCAAGTCATCCACTTTGCTATGTCTTTTGTGTTGAACATACGTTGTAGTCTAGGTGTTATCGGAAAGTAACGCACCACCTTGTTGGCAACTAATTGCGTCCCCTTTTTCTTCTTTGGGTTTTTCCATCTGCTCGCGTTACAGATTGGACAAGTTTGCCTCTCCTTGTTTTCCGGTGATCCCCAATATAAAAAACAATCATTTATACAAGCATGGATCGATTCGTATCCTATCCCGATCTTTTTGTATGTCTTTTTTATTTCATAGTATGAAGACGGGAAATTGTATCCTTTACTAGGGGAACATGCCTTTTGGAGAAGAGCTAGAATTTTGTTAAACCCGGCATCAGTTATTTTGTGTAAAACCTTGATGTGCGAAATCTATGATGTAAATTCCAATGTGGTCATATCACAACCCGGGTACAACTTTTGGGCAGACCTAGCGAGTAACTCTTCAAACTCGTTACTAGGACCCGATGTTTGGGTTGGTTGAGGACCGGTTGTTTGAGTTGGTGGAGTTTGAGAGGGTGGAGTTTCAGATGGTGGATTTGGAATATTATTTGCAGAAATATCTTCGAAGAACGCATCCATGTGAATTCGATCAGGTGAATGTGGTAATAGTGGAGGTAACGGAAGAATTGGTTCACCGTGATATATCCAAGTGGTGTAATGTTTGTCAAACCCGAATTTGGATATGTGTGCCTCAAGTTGGCCGAGGGTAACCAACTTTTCACGGTTACAACAATGACTACATGGGCAACGGAGCTTTTGTGAGATGGGGTGCAAAAATTTCTCACAATCCTGGATGAATCCAAAAAGACCATCTAAAAACTCATTGGAATTACGATTGTTTACAGTGGTCCAACTCTTATCAATTGTCATAACTGCGTTGCAAATAAAAATACTCAGATAAATTATTTTTTTTATACGTAAAATGTCATACTAACAAAATGAATATGAACTCTTTTTTTTCTTCCTAGTGCAACTATGGAAGGCAATCCTAACCCACCTTTTGAATGTTTCGTCCCATATATGAATGCGTATAACCGGTTTACTATTTGAGTAAATTTCGGCAGCATTTCCCCTCTACTCCCCAAATATGTGTTTAAAGACATATTCGTAGGAGTAAAGGAGAAACACTGTCGAAATCATCTCAAATAATAAACCAGTTATACGCATTCATATCCTAAATGAGACGAAACATCAAAAAGCAGTCCCAAACAGGGGACTTTCCGAAATTAATTCCTAATAAATTAATTTCGGACGGGTTTTCTATAGGTTGATTAACTTCGGACGGGAATTTTCCGAAATTAATCGATAAAATCCTAAAATATTCCTAAAATTATTTACTACAAAGACTAACAATCATATATCATATATATATAATATAATAAACATATGCATAATATTAATTACACACCTCGGTCACGACTGGAATAAGCAAAGATATAAAGATAGAAAAAGAGGTCCGGATGAGGAAGTTGTCCCGACTGTCCTGGTGCTAACCAAACACAAACATAAAATAAAGAAAACCTAAATTAGTTGGTTTCCAAAAAAATTTCTAATTTGAAACAAACAACACCACAACAATTTAAAAAAAAACATTACCTTTTTTCGGCTGTGACACGGGTCTCAGTTCTTGGCTGTGACTCGGTTCCCTTCGACTGTGACTCGGGTCTCGGCTACGAGAAACATATAAAAAAATAAATTAAACTCATGCCTATTTCATATTAAGCCTAAATATTAACCCGAATCCCTATATAAATATCAAGCCATATATAACCCGAATTCTATTAAGCCTAAATCAATTAAGCCGAAATCATCTATATATATATTAAGCACTATATACAACGGAAATCAACTAATGCTAAATCAATTAAGCCGAAATCAATTATATATATATATTAAGCCGAAATCAACTAAGCCTAAATCAATTAAGCTTAAATATAATCCGAAATCATAAGCCAAAATAACCTTTGGTGGTGGTGGTGGCTACTGCTGCCGGTGGTGGTGGCTACGGCTGTCGGTGTTGGTGGCTACTGCTGCGACGGCAGTGGTGGTGGTGGTGACGGCAGTGCTAGGAAATAAAACATAAACATTAATAATAATTAAACATAAACAAATTTAAACAAAATTAATAGATTAAAAAAAATCATTTACCTTTATATTTATTTAAAAAACAAAATTAAACAAAATGTGGTGGTGGGTGGTTGATGCTGCCGTGACTGCTGCCGTGACTGGTGGTGGTCCGGTGGTTGACTGGTGGTGGTCCGGTGGTTAAACTAGAAAAAATAAACACCTTTTAACAATTAAACTAAAAATTAATCAATTAATCTACAAAAATTAAACTACAAAAATTAATCAAAATTAAAAATATATATAATTCAAAATCAAATACCTTAACTGGAAAATATATATAAATTCATGAATGGTGGCGGTGGAGGTGAAGCGGATAGAGGTGAAGTGGTGGCGGTGGAGGTGAAGCGGTGGCGGTGGAGGTTTGGATGGTTGGATGGAGGTGAAGTGGTGATGAAGATGAAGTGGTGCTCGGATGGAGTGGTGCTCGGATGAAGATGGTGCTCGGATGGAGTGGATATGAAGATGGAGATGGTGCCCGGTTTTTTTTTTGGTGTAGAGATAATGAGAGATGAAGGAAAGAAAGATAAGGTAAGTTACTGGAAATGATGCCTAGGGACGACCCACTCTATGTAACTTAGGGACGACTTAGTCGTCCCTAGGTTAATTATAAATAATTTTTTTTTTCGTTTATTACTGAGACCTAGGGACGACTTTTCTAACCTAGGGACGACTAAGTCGTCCCTAGGTGTAAACCGGGAACCTCAAACCCAAAGCGGGTTATTTAAAATTTTCCCAAATTTTTCAAGTTTTACAAAATTTGGCTAAGTGTTTTTGGAGGGTTTTTTAGGGACGACATCCTTTGATATTTAGGGACGACAAAGTCGTCCCTAAGTGTTTTTCAAGAGATTTTTGCATTATATCTTCCCTATATGTAATAAAATTAATAATAAAAATCAAAATAAATTATTATAATTAATATTAAAATATACGTTATACTTAATTTGTTATAGGTTCAACCGATGAGTCCATATGTTACGGTTATACGTTCAACCGGTGAGTCCATATGTTACGGTTATACGTTATAGGTTCAACCG
This sequence comes from Glebionis coronaria, assembly GCA_025667525.1. NCBI lineage: Eukaryota > Viridiplantae > Streptophyta > Magnoliopsida > Asterales > Asteraceae > Glebionis > Glebionis coronaria. The sequence goes on from CM046875.1 coordinate 674,662,555, forward strand.
ACGAGTCCATATGTTACGGTTATACGTTATAGGTTCAACCAACGAGTCCATATGTTACGGTTATACGTTATAGGTTCAACCGACGAGTCCATATGTTACGGTTATACGTTATAGGTTCAACCAATGAGTCCATATGTTAGGGTTATACGTTATAGGTTCAACCGATGAGTCCATATGTTAGGGTTATACGTTATAGGTTCAACCGGTGAGTCCATATGTTACGGTTATACGTTATTGGTTCAACCGGTGAGTCCATATGTTAGGGTTATACGTTATAGGTTCAACCGACGAGTCCATATGTTACGGTTATACGTTATAGGTTCAACCAATGAGTCCATATGTTAGGGTTATACGTTATAGGTTCAACCGACGAGTCCATATGTTACGGTTATACGTTATAGGTTCAACCGGTGAGTCCATATGTTAGGGTTATACGTTATAGGTTCAACCGGTGAGTCCATATGTTACGGTTATACGTTATAGGTTCAACCGGTGAGTCCATATGTTAGGGTTATACGTTATAGGTTCAACCGGTGAGTCCATATGTTAGGGTTATACGTTATAGGTTCAACCGACGAGTCCATATGTTACGGTTATACGTTATAGGTTCAACCAATGAGTCCATATGTTAGGGTTATACGTTATAGGTTCAACCGACGAGTCCATATGTTACGGTTATACGTTATAGGTTCAACCGGTGAGTCCATATGTTAGGTTTATACGTTATAGGTTCAACCGGTGAGTCCATATGTTACGGTTATACGTTATAGGTTCAACCGGTGAGTCCATATGTTAGGGTTATACGTTATAGGTTCAACCGGTGAGTCCATATGTTACGGTTATACGTTATAGGTTCAACCGACGAGTCCATATGTTACGGTTATACGTTATAGGTTCAACCGACGAGTCCATATGTTACGGTTATACGTTATAGGTTCAACCGACGAGTCCATATGTTAGGGTTATACGTTATAGGTTCAACCAACGAGTCCATATGTTACGGTTATACGTTATAGGTTCAACCGACGAGTCCATATGTTACGGTTATACGTTATAGGTTCAACCAATGAGTCCATATGTTAGGGTTATACGTTATAGGTTCAACCGATGAGTCCATATGTTAGGGTTATACGTTATAGGTTCAACCGGTGAGTCCATATGTTACGGTTATACGTTATAGGTTCAACCGGTGAGTCCATATGTTAGGGTTATACGTTATAGGTTCAACCGACGAGTCCATATGTTACGGTTATACGTTATAGGTTCAACCAACGAGTCCATATGTTAGGGTTATACGTTATAGGTTCAACCGACGAGTCCATATGTTACGGTTATACGTTATAGGTTCAACCAATGAGTCCATATGTTAGGGTTATACGTTATAGGTTCAACCGATGAGTCCATATGTTAGGGTTATACGTTATAGGTTCAACCGGTGAGTCCATATGTTACGGTTATACGTTATAGGTTCAACCGGTGAGTCCATATGTTAGGGTTATACGTTATAGGTTCAACCGACGAGTCCATATGTTACGGTTATACGTTATAGGTTCAACCAACGAGTCCATATGTTAGGGTTATACGTTATAGGTTCAACCGACGAGTCCATATGTTACGGTTATACGTTATAGGTTCAACCGGTGAGTCCATATGTTAGGGTTATACGTTATAGGTTCAACCGGTGAGTCCATATGTTAGGGTTATACGTTATAGGTTCAACCGGTGAGTCCATATGTTACGGTTATACGTTATAGGTTCAACCGGTGAGTCCATATGTTAGGGTTATACGTTATAGGTTCAACCGGTGAGTCCATATGTTACGGTTATACGTTATAGGTTCAACCGGTGAGTCCATATGTTAGGGTTATACGTTATAGGTTCAACCGGTGAGTCCATATGTTACGGTTATACGTTATAGGTTCAACCGACGAGTCCATATGTTACGGTTATACGTTATAGGTTCAACCAATGAGTCCATATGTTAGGGTTATACGTTATAGGTTCAACCGGTGAGTCCATATGTTAGGGTTATACGTTATAGGTTCAACCGGTGAGTCCATATGTTAGGGTTATACGTTATAGGTTCAACCGGTGAGTCCATATGTTACGGTTATACGTTATAGGTTCAACCGACGAGTCCATATGTTACGGTTATACGTTATAGGTTCAACCGACGAGTCCATATGTTACGGTTATACGTTATAGGTTCAACCAATGAGTCCATATGTTAGGGTTATACGTTGGCGGGAAATGCTGGCGGGAAAATGTTGGCGGGAAAGCTAGGGTCGACTAAGTCGTCCCTAAATGTGTCGACCCTAAATTTTTATCTTTATTTATGGTAGCTCTTATCCTCACAAACTCTTATCCTCACAAACTCTTATCCTCTCATACCAAACTCACCACCACCACCACCCGATTTTGCATAATATGGATCCGCTTGAAGCTTATAAGTGTACATGTAGAAAGGGATATATTGTGTTGAGACAGTCACATCAACCTCATAGCTTTGGTAAACTTTACTATGCATGTCCTCTTTCGAAGGTAAACAATCAAATGTTTTAGTTATGTAATACGTGTGATTATTAAAATGACATGTCATGTTATTTGTTTACTTTGTAACAGCCAAAAACAGATGATTATGGATGTAAATATTTTAAATGGAAGGATGATTTTGATCTCGAACTCCGTATAAGATCTTCCCCTGGATCTTCAACACCTCAAGGTTCACATCCAAGTTCTTCTACAGGTCCTTCTCAATCTGCACCAACTGAGTGCTCTAATTGCAAGATCAAAGATCTAAAGATAAAGATGCTAGAGACAAGACTAGAAATGGAAAGGCATCCTGAAGACCACGCATGTCAATCGGCTGCAATACTTCATGAGCTTTTAAATGATATGGAAAATCTTAGCTTTGAGTAGTAATCTATTTGTTATTTTAATGTGTTAATTTGTATTTTATTATTATGTGTTAATTTGTACGTTTAGTTTTAACTAGTTTGTGATGTGTTTTTTTTCTTATTTATGAATCTATTATCGTTGTAATATATATTTTTAATTAAGCGCGTGTTTAAGTGTTAAATATATATCTAAAGTTTTTTTTAAATACGTATAAGTTTTTTTTAAATAAATATACAGTTTTTAAAATATGTATAAAGTTTTTTTTTAAATATGTATAAAGTTTTTTTTTAAATATGTATAAAGTTATTTTTAAATATGTATAATTGTTTTTCTAAATATGTATAAAGTTTTTTTTTAAATATGTATAAAGTTTTTTTAATATGTATAAAGTTATTTTTAAATATGTATAATTTTTTTCTAAATATATAAAGTTTTTTTTAAATATATATAAAGTTTTTTTTAAATATGTATAAAGTTATTTTTAACAATAATAAAGTTTTTTTTAAATAAAATAATTTAATTAATTTTAAATAATTTTAAATAAACAAAAGTGCCAAAAAAACGGAAATAATAAATTTTCCTTCACATAGGGACGACTTAGTCGTCCCTAGGTTACAAGGACCCCACCTTTGTTTTAAACTCTTTTTACAAAAAATATTTATATTAATTTTAAATAAATTTAAATAAATAAAAAAGATAAAAAAACTGGGAAAATAAATTTACTTAACTTAGGGACGACTTAGTCGTCCCTAGGTTAAGTGGGTCTCACTTACATTTTAAAATTTTTAAAAAAAAAATATTTATATTAATTTTAAATAATTTTAAACAATTAAAAGAGATAAAATATTTATTTTTTCACCCCTAGGTTTTGTGGTCCCCACTTTGTCCCCACAGCCATTTTGACCATGGTTTTCTTGTAAAACAGGTGGGTCCCCCCTTAATCTAGGGACGACTAAGTCGACCCTAGAAAAAGGGCGACCCTAAACTCAGTTTTGTTGTAGTGAATTTTACCCTTAAACAATTAACTTACTTCTTTATTATTTATAATAATAATCTCAAGTGAGGGTAATATAGTAAAATTAATCAACATATCTTAATTTGAGACGTCTAAAAATCGTATACTAGACTGTTAATATGAGACAGAGGAAGTAGTAGTTATGGCTCCATACATAAATGATTCTTATCTCAATGACCCTTAATAAAACATGTAATGCATTGTTGAAGGGATCACAAACTTAGAATCAAGAGCTATATATGTAGCCTAATCCTTTCATCAAGAAGTTCATACATTTTTTGCATGGGGTATGTTATTAATACCCCCTTGGGACAAAAAAGGACAAAAAACACTTGCAATACCCCTCTTTGTGTCCCCCAATTATTGTACAACACAGTTTTCTGTCAGTTTCTGTTCCGTATTTTTTAACAGTTTACTGATTTTGACATATTAAAATTTATATTTTTTATTCTGCACTTTCCGTTTCACAGTTTTATAACAAAAACAAAATTATAAAAATTAAAAAAATAATAATAAAAATAAAAAAAAAATAAAAAAACTAGGGGGGTATTGGAATAAATTTAAGGGGGGTATTAATAACCACCCCTTTTGCATTTGTGTCTGACAGTTAAAGCATTTCATTTATATTCGCCCACTGGTACGTGTTTGAAACCTCGGTTTTCTAGTTGACATGACCGAGTCGTCCCAGTTAATGGTTTAACCAGCGGGTTAAACCTGTTTTATAGAACGTAATACTAAAGTACCAAACACATGAAAAGTCTAATACAATCAAACAATAAGTTTATCAAGCATGCATGCAACTCAACTAAATACAATATGATTTGACAGGGGTTTCTTCTCTTGTGCGGTTAGGCAGTCGATATTTTACAGCGGGTCAGATTGCTATAAAAGCCGCCTCGTGCAAAGTGGCTAAACACGAGAAGGCATGTGTTGAAAATCAACACGTGTTTATTCCTTTCGCGTTTGATACATTAATTTGGTTTCCTTGCACCTGAGGCGGTGGAGCTACTTACCAGAATACAACGTGTTATGAATAGTAATGTTTTGACTCCTAAATTCACAAACGTTGTATTTAATAGACTTTGTTTTGCTATATAAAAAGAGCTTGCGGCGCAGCTTGTTGCCCGTTTGCCTTCTCCTAATATGTAAATTATAACCATTCGCGTTTAGATTTTATAAAATATTGAAGTTAAAAGTTTAATTTCTTCTTGTTAATATGATTCAAAATCAAAAACGATATTAAAAAGGTCAAAGAGTAACAAAGTTTTACATTATGACAAAGTCAAAATTTTAGCTTTGAAGATATAAAAAAGGCATATTGTTTACATTTTGAACAATATTTTTATACATCTTTACATTGTACCAGTACTTTCAAATACTGGCTGGTATTTCGTACAGCATTTCAAAACTACTCAAAATTAAAGCCAATGGTTTTTAAACAACTCTCTACCGGCACCCTGTACACGCATTTAAGTCTAGTTAGCTGAGCTCTATGCTAGTAAGCATTTACTGTGGTAAATATTTTTGTGTAAACCTGGTGTCACCTTTTTACATGCAGACTTTTCATATCAAACTTGTACATAAATAGATTTTTTTTTTTTTTTTCAAAAAACATCAAAAATATATTGAAAACTCTTGATCAACAAAAGTTGAAAAAGAGCATATAGTACACCATATCATTTGTGATACAACATGAAAAGCAGGGGCGGAGCCAGAAACTTCGGTTTAGAGGGTTAAAATTTCATATTTTTTATAAATTACATTACAAAATGGTTCTTAGGGGGGTCAAATTTAAAAAAAAACCTGAAAATTTTCGAAAATTTACACTACGATATTTTCGCTAAAGGGGTCTGATGACCCTCTTGACCCCACCTTCCATCCGCCTCTGCTGAAGAGCAAACTATGGCTCGAATGATTTAAACCAACACTAACACGTGAACTTAAGAGATAGCAACTGAGCGATGAAGATGAACAAAATAATTGCTCTTGCAAAAGAATCACTAAGCTTGATGAACACAGAATGAGGAACGTTTGAGGAACTTATATGAAAACCACTAATGTAACCCAAATACCAAACTGCCCGACTAATGAATCAAAATAATAAAGCACTCTCACTTAAACCTTCATTTAATTACATGCCAACTACTTTTCATCAACTTTAATTTAGTATGACTATAAAACCACCCATCAGCTCCATTTTGTATCAGCTGTACTTGCAACTAGGGTGTAATCAAATCAATTCGAGCTTAACTTTATAAGGTTTGAGCTTGGTTTGATAATACAATTGTAGGTTTGAGTTTGATTTGATTGCTTGTGAAACTTTAACAATTTTAGCTTGAGTTTGACTTGATAAAGTTTGATAAAAACTTAAGCTTGGTTTGAAAAGCTTAAATGTGTATAAAATTATTTTTTTATAATAAAAAACTGATCAATAAAAACATATGTATAATTTTTTTAAAAAAAAAACATAACTTAAAACAAAAATTGATTTATTTAGCATTAATAAAAGTAAAAATAACATAATCATACAGTCTTGGTTTCCAAATGCGTTTCGCAATCCAATGCGATTAAGATTCAAAAGGCTATTACTTTATGTGATTGCTAACGCAATTACGGTACCCTCGTATTAAAAAAGGTAAAATAAATATTTATAGGTATTATATTTCACCAGGTACCAAGTACATGTAATAAAATTATAAAATTAAATAATTTATTTAAAATAGATAAACTAAATTATAAATTTAATTATAAAATATATTAGTTATTCATGAAATAAACTATTATAATTAAGTTAATACTCAAATTAAGCATAAGTTGCTTATATGAATTAATCATAAAAACACATTTTAATACAACTTAAAAAAGCTTGACAAAAGTTTAAGCCGAACTATCAATAGCTTGAACTTAATATATGTTTCAAGCTATTTTTTAAGTTTGAGCTTGATAAAAACTTGGCTTAATCGAACCAAGCTTAAACTCAATTTCAAATTACTTAATATAAATTTGACTTAATTACAGCCCTACTTGCAACTCATACTAATTCATATGATATATGCACAAGGTCATATGAATGTTCCGATGAAAAAATATGACCATTTCTCTCAACAACGACATAATAAAAAAACAATGTCCTTTCCAACCGCTTCCCATAGGAACACAAACAGTGTTGTAATGATGGGTCCCCGCGATTATATTTTTTTCGTAGGAAATGATGTCACGCAACGTAAAAATAGTCACGTGTCATCGTTTCCCACGAGTAAAAAACAAATTCGTGTTGCCACTCATAGCAACGTTGCTTGTTTTCTTACGGGAAGCGGTTAGAAACGACATCATTTTTTATGATGTCGCAGAGAGATGGTAATGTTTTCCAAAGGCCGATCGGTCAATGTAGAAGCACGAGTGTCTCTGACAACGTATTTGGCTTCGTAGTTCTTCTTCAAGGCTGGATCCCAGATCGTGGTTGACAATCGAGGAAGCGATGAGCGCCCACGAGACTTACGAAAACGTCATGGGTGATGCTTCTGGAATTTAGACTAGTAGCTAGTATTGTTAGTTCATTGTTCGTTTTAAAGTTGTTTCCAGTATGGAATGTTTGACGTGTCAACATTCTTTAGATGTAATGTCGTTTGTAATTTATCTATAATGGTTATGCCAATAGTTTTTAAAAGGGATAATTTCATATATACCCAATAAACTTCATAATTATATATTTTTCTAAAATACAAGTTTTTAATACATACTAAAACATGTTTTGGGGATATATGTAATTTATGAAGTTTTGGTAGGGATATGAAGTAACAATATAAATGAGAGAATAATGACACTAAAGGTGCTGGGAGTGCCACTTTCAAAATCAATCTCTATTTCAGCGTTATTTTATCTTTCTCACACCTCTTATTAAATTATCAAAAACTCACATTTTAAGGATACTAAAAAAAAACTCGTCTTCACCTCACTTCCACCTCACATTTCTACTATCACTTTTATTTTTCATTAATTATTTTTAAACTAATAAATAAATAAATATATAAATTAAATAAGTAAAACTATATAACAAAATTAAATTAAAGCTTTAGAAATCAATAAAAATTCAACCCAAAAAATCCATCACACTTTTGATTTTTAGCCAAACAAAAACTGATTGATTTTTAGCGAAACTACCCATTTTAAAAAAAATCAACCCATTTAAATGTCCAACCCATTTGAAAAAAAAACCAACTAATTTAAAACTTCTCTACCCTATCTTCTTCCTCCCATAAACATAGAGTCTTACACTAGCAGCAGCCATCACCACCACCAGATTTTTTTTTCCTTTTCGTTTATAAGGCTAGGCCTACATAATTGTTTTAACCGAGTGGTGAGAAACTCACCGGTAGTGAGTTTTTTTTCTGTGATACACAACTCACGCGTAGGTTTTAGGTGAATTTTTGGTAACAAGCGCGTGAGTTTTTGCCACATCAACCCCATCCGTAGGTTTTTTTCAACCATTCCCCCAACCTAAAAGCATGCTTATGTTAATAATGGTATCAAAGTAGCAAGAAGTATTCTACTACCTAAGATTCGCACAGCCGGATCTCTCGTTTTACGAAGTTACTCACAACTGGTGTTTATTATCCGGCTCAAAGCATGAGCTAGTAACTTCGTGAAACGACATATTCAAGTGTTTTTCAATTTTCTCGACAGCTTATGCAGCTTCTACTAGCCTCCGATCTGGTTCGGAAACAATTCACTTATACTTGTCGTTAAGACCCTTTCTTTCCTTTATCATCAAATCACCCATAAATAAAATCACATTTTCAACCACACATCATCACATTATACTTATCCTAGTTCTTCTAAATCTGATATTGATATAGCTTCTACAAGTACAACTTGAGCCGTAAACGTTCAACAAACCGTTCACTGATCGTTCGACAAAAAACTCGTTTATGTTCGTTTATTTAATAAATTAAATAAATGAATAAACACGAACAAGATTTTTGGTCCATTTAATTAAATGAACGAACATGAACAACTACTCCGTTCGTATATTTGTATTCATGAACGGTCGATTATGTTTTCGATTAAGTTCAATTAATGTGTTCGTTTATGCTCGATTATTTTTGTTCGATATACATCTCAAAAATAAAAAAAGAAGTTAATAAATAATATATTCAGTATTTAAAAAATCTCTAAAAATAATATAAACTATATACTAAGTATTTCAAAAACCATAATGATTTTTTAAAGTAAAACCTTTAGTTTCATACTCGTTTATATTCGTTTACGTTCATTAACTTATTAAAAACGAACATAAACAAACATGAACAAGTTCAAAATTAAATAAACGAACATGTACAAAATTTTAGTACAATTACACATTCGCATCTAAAATTAAATAAACAAATATAAATATACTTTAATTCAGGTTCGTCCGTTTCATTAAACCCCTACGTATTACATCCAATGTTGTAAAACAAGGGCTAGGCGGCGTTAGGCGGTCATACTCCGCCTAGGAGTTAGGCGGTTAAAAAAGTAAAGAAAGTCAACAAAAAATCAAAAAATATTAACAAAAAATTAAGAGTTTTCTTTCTAATATATAGTGCTCATATTTATTTTAACGTAACATCTTAAAATAAGAGATAAACGAATAATTATAAACATTAAGTAATGATTTTTCGTATGAAATTTAAACCAATTGAATTATATGTTCACGTTTGAAGTTTTACGCACTTAAATTGTTATGTTTTATTTGTCTATTTTGCAAGAACATCGAATTATTTGAAATTAAAATTATTTTTTATGTTATACATATTATTTATAATATTTATATGCATAAAATTCTAATCCGCCTAAGCAGCGCCTAGGCGCCGCCTAGATATATTCCGCCTCGAAGGTCGTCGACCATCTCACTAGCGCCTAACAATTTCTGCAACCTTGATTACATCCACTATTTGTTAAATACCCTTTTAATTTTTTTTATAGTTTTTTACTACTACTTCTCGAATTACAGATTATTTTTTTCTTAGTTTACACATGTTGAATGTATATATTTTCTTTCATTTAAAAAAATTATTGATTTTACTTTCAGATACTAGTACAATGGTATTTCAAAACTAATCAAACGTACGCCAATGGTGTTTTTGAAATTTAGTGAGTATTTATGCGTAACTATAGTTTCACCTTTTTACATGCACACCCTAAACCTTAGAGCACAGGGAGTGGTGGCGCCGTGGGGTGCCAAACCCACGGCGCGGTGGCTGTGATGATTTCCCAAACTTAAAAATCCCACGGCGTGGGTTTGCGGCGTGACTCAACTCACTTGGCGTGAGTCTGGGTTTTAGCTTTTTTTTTTTTTTTTGTGTATTTTGTGTGTGTATTGGGGAAGAAAAACGGGGTATTGTGGACCCACATTCACCCATCACTCCAAACCATGACTCTCCACTTTTTTTCGTGTGAGTGGGTGAATGAGTTTCGATGACGTGACACCCCAAAATACACTCACACGGAGTGATGACTCCCTGTCCTCTTATACGTAAATGGATACACATATCATTTACACCTCCATTTAATTACATGGCAACCCCTTCTTCATCAACTTTGTTATGCCTATAAAACCACCACCTACATTTTCTAACTCACAAGCCACAATAGTTCATATAAATATAGTCTTTATAGGTCTCTTCAAGTGTATATAATCATGCATTCTGATGTTCAGTATGTACTCTTTCATATAATCCGTGTGTACATAATATGTGTTCATTTTACTTGCTATATATGTTCAGTATATACTCTTCAAGTGTTATTTATGAAATAGAACTACTACTTAGTATAAACTTTTTGGTCGGATCATTCGACCCACGTCTGCAGAAACCCAGAAGTTCAAACTTTTTGTTAGTACGTACTTAGTATAAAGTACTTAGAGCATATGCAATGGTAAGTTTATAAAAGACTTTTTACTATTTAACCAAGTCATGTGAATAACTTTTTCCATTGTAACAAAAGCTTGATGAATAGCTTTGAAGGGAATAGCTTGGTGTTTACCAAGTCTTTGACACAAAACTTATCAAATAGTTTTCATTTAATGAAGAACTAAAAAGCTATTGGAAAGCTTTTTATGCATTGAGGATGTTTATGTGAATGACTTTTTAGAACATAGAATTTATAAAAACATTAATGTCATTTATTAAAAAAAGTCATTGTGAGTTGAAGCATTGCATATGCTCTTAGTTTCTGCAATGCAACAACTATTTGGTTAGTACAAAATTTGTAACTAGTAGCTCTTGATTTACTGCTTTCTTTTTACCTGGTCTAAATATGTTGAACGTCCATTTTTCCTTTCATTTCGAAATATCATTTCATGCATTTTCTTTATTTCAAATACTAGCTACTACACGCAGTATTTCAAAATTACTCAAAGGCCAATGGTTTTGAAACCAACTCTACCAGCACCCTGTACACGCATTTACATATAGTCAGATGAGCTCTATGCTAGTACGCATTTACTATAGTAAATATTTTTGTGTAAACTCTTGTGTCACTTTTTTACATGTAGATTTTTCATATGAAACTTTATACATAGATGAATACACATAACATTTACACCTTCATTTATTTGCATACCAACTACTTTATTACAGTACGACACTATAAAACTACCCAGGCCATATAAAGGTTCCCATGGGAAAATATGACCATCTTTCTCAACAACGACATAATAAAAAATGATAGTCGTTTCCAACTACTTCCGGTAGACTTTCTAGCAGCGTAGTTACGTAGGGGCCCCACGACTATGTTTTTTGTCGTAGGAAACGATGTCACGCAACGTAAAAATCAGTCACGCGACATTGTTTCCCACGAGTAAAAAACAAAGGCGTATGGCCTCTTCATAGCAACGCTGCTTGATTTCTTACCGGAAGCGGTTAGAAACGGCATCATTTTTTATTATGTCATAGAGAGATGGTCATGTTTTCCAAAGGACGATCGGTGAATGTAGAAGTACGAGTGACTCTGCCAACGTACTTGGCTTTGTAGTTCTTCTCCAAGGCGGCATTCCATGTCGTCGTTGACAATCGAGAAAGCGATGAGCGCCCCCATGAGACACACCAAATCGTCAAGGGTGATGCTTCAGACACACCAAATCGTCAAGGGTGATGCTTCTGGAATTTAGACTAGTATTGTTTGTTCATTGTTCGTTTTTAAAATGGTTTCCAGTATGGAATGTTTGGCATGTCAACATTCTTTAACTAGATGTAATGTCGTTTGTAATTTATCTATAATGGTTATGCAAATAATTCATCCATATAAAAGAAAAAAACATTTGCTTGTGTGATGTTGAACTATTAGGTTTTGCGTCCCTTTACTAATACACAAGAGACATTGTAACCATCCGACTGATGTTCAAACTACTCCAAAAGTTTTTAAAAGGCAGAAAAAATAACAATATAAATAAGAGAACACTAAGGCTGGGAGAATGGTGAAAAAACTCACTCGTAAAGTTGACATGGCAAAAATTTACGCGTGAGTGTCATAAACCCCGCCATGAAGTCAATTAAAACCCACGCGTGGGTTGGGTATCCCATAAAAAAAAGTCACCAACATTGGGTTTCTTCCCCTTCGTAAAACACAACATGTGGGCCCAATTACACTTACATTTAATTACAAATACCCCCATTTAACTCATTTCAAAACATACAAAAATTCATCTTCTTTCACATCTTTTTCCTCAAACACATAATTCATCTTCTTTCACTTCTCCAATAGCGCCCTATGAACACCCGCGGAAGAATAGCGTTTTGTCGCGTTTGGAACTTTGTTGCTCAAAACGTTGTGCTAGGTAATCCAACAAATACTCGTAGTTTTTGAGCCGAGGTATTGCAAGTGATGAAGGGTCGTTTAGATGATCCAAGGAAACAAACATACGATATCATAAACGGGAAATGGAAATCCCTAATGTTAGCCATGTGTAAGTTTGTTGGATGTTACAACAACGCAAATCGTACACGGGTAATTGTATCAACTGACGAGGATTTAACGAATAACGCTCTTCGTGAATATGAAGTTGAGTATATATGCCAGTTTAAGTATCTTCATTGTTGGGAGGTTTTGAAAACTTACCCGCGGTTTTTTTCCTTCTTAAATATCCGTGTATCGTTTTTCATTTATTTATGTGTTGTTTTTAATATCATTGTGTTGTTTTTAATATCCTTTTAATGTTTTTATTTACCCATGTATTGTGTACGTTTTTAATAAAAGTTTTTGTTTTTAATTCATCCGTGTATCGTTTTTATTTACCCTTGTGTATCGTTTTATAAATTAAATAAAAATGATAGTGGAAAGATGAGGGTGAGGTGAAGGCGGGTTTTTTTTCCTTAGTAACCTTGAAAGGTGAGTTTTTGGTGGGTTAGTGAGAGGAGTGAGAAAGTTGATGTGGTGCTGAGGTGGATGTGAGTTTTGGAAGTAGCACTCCCTAGCCTAAAAGCAGGGTAATGTTAAAGGTAGTTGGATCAAAGTAGCAAGAAGTATTCTACCTAAGATTCACACAAACGGATCTATCGTTTTAGGATGTTACTCGCAACCGGTGTTTTTTGTTCGACTCAAAGTGGGAGTAACTTCGTAATATGACAGATCCAATGTTTACCAATTTTCCCCAGCGGTTTACGCCAGTTCGACGCGTCCAGTCTGGTTTTGGAAACACCACCACAACAAAAAACACACCTTCACGTCAGCTTTTTCACTTTCACATCCACACAAAAAAACACATCTTATAGTCACACCATTTCCACACCACCTCACCAAATTTACCACTTATTTTCATAAACTACCCTCAACAATTAATTTATTCAAATCATAATTTAATTTTTTATAAAAAAACATTACATCCTAAATTAAAAGAAACAACATTACAGAAATAAAAAAATACCGGAATAAAAAAAAGTGCATAAAATAAAATCTAATTTTGCCTTCGATTAAGTTTCTTTTTTATTTCATCCTTTTTCGCATTGATCAAACGAGCCTTGGTTTTGTCACAACCCCGAGTTGATGTTGTGAGAAATTTTATTTGCTCCATCATAAGACACTCATTGTCTTTCTTTATCGACATTTCGAAGGCTTCTTGGGCGGCTTGCCTTTTGAGTCGAAACTCGGCGGTTAGAGCATCTCCGAATGGGTGCGACCCACTACTCACTCCCGTGCTCCTCGACTCGGATCTTGCCTTCTTTCCGGTTCGTTCTTTATCAGGGGGACGGGGTCTTGCATCCGGTGCAAAAAGAGCCTCATTTGCAAGCGACGAAACGTCTCCGGTTAAATCAAAGGCTCTGGGAGGGTCCTATTTCGCATGGGCTTTCAAAACATTCCAATCTTCTTCGAGGTGGAAAGAGTTGTTTTTATTATCTTCCCGGTACATTGTTCGAGCCCTCGCCATCACATCCAAATCACTTTCCTCACTTTTGATTACCTCCTTGCTACGTCGGTAACGAACATTGAACTTTTGGCAAGCGTGGTTCAAGTCCCTAAATTTACTTACAATCATATTCTTTGTACGGTTTTGAAAATTTTGACGATTAAAAGACGCCATAACCCTATACCAAAACGTTTCTCCTTTTTGAGATCTCTCGATATTCGGGTCCTCCGAAATCTCAACATAACATTTGGGAAGCAATGCCTCCTCGGACGCAACCCAACGTGACCTAGTTTTTGACACATCCGGGTTCTATCGAAATCCGCCCCTATTTGACTCAAATCAACATTTTTTTTGCCGCCCGTTTACTGGGTTTTTTTTGTGATTCGGGTGTGGTTGTGAGGATTGTGGTTCATCGAAGGATGGTGGGTTTTCTTGAATCTTTTGGAATTGAATATCCTCGTCGGAGTGAAATTGAGTGTACTTTTGTCGTTCGAAATTTTCGTATGTTTGTCATTGGAGTTCTAACCATTCCGGGTCATCCAAAAATAGTTCTTGTGAAGACGGACCTCTGGTAAAGGTGTTAAGGATGCCAACGAAAGAAGGTTTGTTGGGGTTTCCGGACATGATTTTGTATGTGATATGTAAAAGATTAATAGGATTTGGTCTGTGTGAATTAAGAGGATATATAGTTATGTATATATAGGGGTTTGAAAAAAAATTGTGTTAAAAAAACTAACCGTTGGCTATATTTTTTAAATTAAAAAAAATAGCCGTTGGCTACTAGTTTTTTTTTTCAAAAAAAGAATTCAATTTTTAAAAAAAAACCAAATATAGGCTTTAAGGAGGTGTTTGGTATGTTTAATTTGAAAAAGGGGTGTTATGTAAAATTGCTAAGAGGGTTTTTTGTAAAATTGGACGCGTTATCATGAATGTGGTTGTGGCCACAACGTCTTCCACGTAACAAACGAGGGTGTGGTCACGCCGGCCAACGCCGGGGCACGACGTGACCATACCGTGCCCTCTTATACTTGTCTCTAACACCCTTTCTTTCCTTTATCATCAAATCACCCATAAATAAAATCACATTTGCATTGCAACCACACATCTCTAATTATACTTATCCTAATTCTTGTAAATCTGATATTGATATAGTTTCTGCAAGTATAATCATGCAACAACTCAGTACTCTACACTCTTTCATTTTGTTTTCATTTTTACAAATAGTTTTTAACTAGTAGTACTATAATTGCATATTTTATTCTTAGTTTACAGTAAATTTTTCTTTTATTTCGAAATATTATTTTATACTCTAAACCTTAAAAGACAAGTGGTTTTTTGAAGGGTCATGTTACTAATACCCCTAGCTCCAAAGTAAAAAAAAAAACTAGAAGGAGATATTGAAATCCATTTAGGGTAGAGGTACTAATGACCACCCTTTTTGAAAGCAATTCTGTTTCTGCCAGTACACGCATTTAGTGAATATTTTTGTGTGAGTATAGTTGCAGCTTTTTACATGCACACCTTACAAAAACAAACTTTATACGTAAATGGATACACATATCATTTACACCCCCATTTAATTACATGCCAATCTCTTTTGCATCAACTTTGTTATGCCTATACAACCACCACCAACATTTTCTAACTCACAAGCCACAATAGTTCATATAGATATAGTCTTTATAGGTCTCTTCAAGTGTATATAATCATGCATTCTGATGATGTTCAGTATGTACTCTTTCATATAATATGTGTGTATATAATATGTGTTCATTTTACTTGCTATATACAGTATATCTTTTGATTATGATTATTTTATTTTGTTGCAGTTCTCTAATCTTTGAAATGAATACAATCTCCTATATATTCTTGAGTTTCAGAAGATGTAAACAAGGTAACTAAAACCTCTTATTAGATATATATTTAGTTTCGGTTTTACTAAGGGCATCCACTATGATAGGTTTATGAATAGGTTTATAAAACTATGAAGAGGTCTAAGAACTTATTAACCATAGTGAAGAACCATTTCATGCTTATGTGGCATGAAGAGGTTTATAATCCCGGACCTCTTCATAATTAAATGCACTTTATAAATATATGAGGTTTATAAAATTTTGTGAGAATTCTACATAGTGAGGATAGGTTCAAGGTTCATAAATTAATGATAAAATTCAATTATAAACCTATTAAAAAGTTTACCATTGTAGATGCTCTAACAACAGTCTTATGAGTTACTTTTAGAGTTACCATAATTAAAATTAAACATTTAATTAATATAAAACATTTCATGTTTAAATAACATAATTGATAATTCAAAATTTAATTATGATAAATCATTTCATTCTTAATTACAATTTCCATAATTGTAAAGTTTAAATATATATAAGTATGAAAAAACGAGTTTGTTGAATGCCATTTTATACAAATGATAAACCTTAAAAAGAACCCATATGATTGCTGTTAGCAAAACCTATTTAGTACTACCTTAATATTTGAATTTTATTATTGCCTATTATTTGAAGTATGTTGTGATTCTTTGTTATGTACTATAAAGACAAAAGTTATTTTAAAATTTTGTATTTTAGTGGAATCCAATGGACAAATACAACTCATCCATTATCTAAGATAAAAAAAAAAGCACGGTGGGACTATTTTTGTCAAAATGTCTAAAAGTTGTAAAAAGAAGGCGGAAGGACTAAATTGTAAATATGGCGAAGTAGTGATTTATCAATAATGATATTTCATTAATATATTTACTGCAAAATATCATAGTGATATTTCATTGTTTTATCAATAATGATATTTCATTGATTTTCACTAGTGATAAATCACTCCTTCGTCATATTTTACAACTTTGGTACCTCCGCCCATTTTTATAAATTTTGGACATTTTGGCAAAAATTCCCCCTCTGTGTTTTTTTTAAATCTTAAGTTAATCTCCATAATTAGATAAAAATAAACGAAAGATGGAGATTTGTACTTTAGTTTTTGTAAAAAACAAGGATGCAAAATAACTCATTTCGTACTATAAAACAGTGCGTGACTATCTTTTTTAAACAATATAGGGTAAATTAAAAAAAACGTCTCTGAACTTTCCTATTTTTGTAAATTTGACCCTGAGAGCAAACTACGTGCAATATTACGATTATACTTTAAAATATCATGTATTTTAACCCTTGAGTTGACGATTTTTGACTTTTGCTAACTTTTCTGTTATCTCCCCTCATGTGCCATGCACATGAGGGTATTTACGTCTTTTCCACTTGTTTCCAACATAAACCCACCTTTGTTCAAGCAAAAAACGTTCTCGAAAAGATTTCGATTATCAAGTGTTGTAAACCCACCTTTCGGTCAAGCAAAAAACGTCAACGAAATACTTTCTTTCGCACTTAAATTATCCCACAACACCACCATCACCGCCACCATTGTTAGTGTATCAACATTGATTTTATTTAAAAAAATACCAATAATAATAATGATAAATTCCAAATCTGCCACATGAATAATAATATTTTAGGTTGTTGTATACAAGTATTAATACAAGCTTTAAATCTATTTTTTTATTAATAATTAAAATTGGGGCGTGCGTATGAATTTGTTTATTTCCCCAAAACATTTAGGGGTCGTTTGGTTCATAAGTAGGAATCACAATGAGTATGAGTTTAATAATAGGGTGGAATAGGAATAACTATCTTGAGTACTATTGTTTGGTTGGTATTATAGATATGTATATCAATCACGTTATCAAAAATTAAAAGTCAAAAATATTCTATAAACTAACAACCAAGAACTTAACTGCCATGAATCATTTTTTTCTTCATACCGCTATTTGCTTTAAGCACGTAAGTTGAATCTACACAAATACACAATAACCTCATATGTGTACACCACTAATCATAATTTCATAAGATCATCTAATATAGAACGCCATCTATAAGAGATTTTTAGATGGTTGTTTTATATAAGAAAATTGGTTCACAAAAATTATGATGCAAGAAATAAATAAAGGTGAAGAAAAGAAATAAATGAAAGAGATGAAGTAGAAGGATTTACTAGAATAAATTTGTGGTGGAGATGAAACAAGATAAGAGGCCCACTGGAATGTGCAAGAAAATCCACCTCATCCATGTTCAATGGTTCTATGGGTGTCCTTTCATATTTTCATTGACAAATATTTAACCAAACAATTGATATGATTATGAAAGTGATTGTAAGATTACTAGATTTTTTAACCAAACACTTCCTAATACTCCAGGCTCTTACCCTCGTTGTCCACGCCAAAATACCAAGATAGGATCTGACCCACAAGCCGTTAAGCGATGTGTTACTAAATGCTATGCTATTATTCACAACTTCATGGCCAAGCATGTAGATAACACCCAATTGTCAATTGGATTACATTGTTGCTCAGGACTTGCTTGGTCAATTCATCTCCAGGGTCGGTTTCAATTCTTTTATGTTCGCGGACGTGCAACTCAAGGGTGTTATTCGCAACGGCGCGTGGTCCGACAGACACACAGTCGCCGTAGACCATAACACAAAAGGTGAGAAAATGCATCTTTATTTTACCGTTACTTTATATATATATATATATATATATATATATATATATATATATATATATATATTGCTTTCTTGTTTATGCAAGTCTCGGTGTGTTCTTCTCATCTGGTGGTACTCACTTGGATGTTGTTATTCTTTACAAATTTCATGCTTCATTATTAACCAATACCGAATAAAATTTCACGTCTTTTGATATCAATTTGATGCGGAAAGGGTATCAAATGAAATCTCTTTTAAGGTCATGCGTTATAATGCTCTCCTTCGTGGTTTTCGTACATCCTCGATGGCAGTTTATCAAAAGAAATCTCTTTTAAATTAACTGGAAACTTTCTTTCAACAACCATTTGAAGGAAATTTTGTCGTTTGGGTCTAAAAGTAATTAAAAGATGACATACAGTTTTTACTCTTTCAAACCGGTCTTATCTAACAACTGGATGATGCAGGACGTTGAGTACGAGATTGAGTTGTGGACATTAATCGAGATCCTTAAGAACCTGATCATCAAAGAGAAGCACATAAAAGTTTAGGTGGCTGCATACAAAGCCATAAACGAACTTGCAGATCAGGACCTTTATGAGTAGTTTGTTTGCAACGTTCGTTAATGAGGTGCGGCCATTAGTTCTGAAGAAATTTCGAGAAAGCGGCTTGCCTATTTTTGAATAAAATTGATGTTGATACAGTATCAATTGTGGCGGTGGTGATGGTGGTGTTTTGAGATAAATTAAGTGGGGAAGAAAGAAAGTTCGAGGACGTTTTTTTCTTGACCGAAAGGTGGGTTTACAACACTTAATAATCGAAATCTTTTCGAGGACGTTTTTTGTTTGAACAAAGGTGGGTTTAGGCGGGAAACAAGTGGAAAATACGAAATACCCTCATGTGCATGGTACATGAGGGGAGATAAGGAAAAATTTAGCAAAAGTCAATCGTCAGCTTAGGGGAAAAAATGCACGAGATTTTGAAGTATGGTGGCAAAATTGCAAGTAGTTTGCTCTCAGGGGCAAATTTGCGAAAATGGAAAAGTTAATGGACGTTTTTTGATACGAGTACTATCCACGCCAGTTAGGGATGTATTTTAATTTTGTTTGTGTTGTTAGGTTATTCGTCAGCACCTTGGTCTATGCTTTCGTTAATGCCGTTACGACACACCCCATCTCAAACTATTAATACCCCATTGTGCACTCTCTAGTGCTACCATGAGAACTGGTACTTAATCTATTTTTTGTCTTAAGGTTATGAAAGTTACTTCCGCATGTTATCTTTTGATGTTTGATTTTTTCTAATCTTGTTTTATATTTTAAGCGGTCGGCAATTGGGTGGTTTTGGCTATTGAGATATAGGACTTCACTACAACCAGCCTAGTAGTACGTGTTCAAGGTCTCATTTTTGCTTCCGAGAAGATTGATCCTTGAAGTTGGATATAGTTTATGGCTGGTTTGAGTGATATTGAAGGTCATTCTTCGATGCAAATATTAACGTCTTCAATTGGTATTAGACTTTGGTGTTTTCGTTTTTAGGGCCCGTTGATTAGTCCGTGGGAATAAGTGTAACAAGGAAGCCCCATACCGGATAAGAAAACCAACTTCATCATCAAAATATACACTATCGAAATAAATATACTTTATAAAGACTATTTAGTAAAGGGTTAATTCTTGAAATGCCCAAAATGACATACCATTTGTATTTTTGCACACGTCAAATCAAAATTCCTCTAAATACCCAATGCGACTTATATAACTTATTGAAATTTATCAAATACATTTTTTATGTGGTATTAAGTTGCATAAGTCGCATGAGGTATTTAGATAAATATGTCAGAATTGCCCTATTTTTTGGACACTTGTCAAAATCCGAACAGTTGTTGTCTTATATTCTTTGTTGCCTTGGACCATATCAGAAAAACATGTTTTTTGTACCCTTTGATGAATTGCTCAAAAATGAAGTGCTTTTTTGATAATTTTCCCTTTTTTCTTTCATTTCGAAACATTATTTTATACATTTTCTTTGTCTTTTACTTTCAAATAGTATGTTACGTATTTTAAGGGGTAAAAGGTATAAAATACCATCTTACTTATTGATTTGTGCCGATTTTAAACACTTACTAATTAATCTCGTGACTTTACCATTTTACTTTCAAATTTGTTCCGACTATACCAATTTAAAGGTAAAATGACTATATTACCCTTTTAAATGACCAAAATACCCTCCATTAATAGTTACCCAGATCTGATTTCTATCTTTTTCTTATTATTTCAATTATTATCTTTTTCTTGTCAAGAATAACATCATCCAATAACTGGAGAAACATGGCCGATAGTCATTTAGCATAGCTCATCAAACGTTTAACGTGAAAAATCATTTTACATGATCTTTTAACGTTATTCGTCAACACGCATCGTTGCTAATTTCATGAAACAATGGATATCTGGGTGATCTTTACATACACAATAATACTAAAGTATCATGATTTGAGTGCAATCAAGAAAACCTGCCTTTTTGTAGTGCTTCAGTCATTATGAGCTATAGTACGGTACATTTTTCTGTGGAGTTAAATTAACTCATTTCGACTTTCACAGGCTTTTTATTAAATTCTACTTGCCAAAGGGGAAAGTTTTTAATATCAGTGAAATGGACCCCGTTGTAATAGGTAATAAAAAGTGAGTTTTGACTTTTGACATCATAAGTCAAATGTGAATTTTCTAACTTGTAAATTTGTGATATTTTACCTATTTAATCCTTGTTGTATGTTTAAACCGAGTTATATACAGTAAGTCGACGGTGGTGACCCAACAACAACGACGGCAGTGGCTCCTTATGCTTTGATTAAGTTTAGAAAGTTTGACTTGACGAAGATGATAATAGATCTATGTTTATTGTTGATATAATTCAGTAATTGTTTTGTGATTTAAGTTTACAAACGGTCATTGATTTGGCTTTTATGTTACAAGCATTATCTTTTGGCTTTTTATTCAATTGATAGTAATTAATTAGATTCTAAAATGGAGGAGGAGTTAGAAGCAGGTGGCAATAAATGTAATTATGTTGAAAAAGACAAGGATAATATAATCATTTTACGCTTAAATTGGTATAGTCGGAACAAATTTGAAAGTACAATGATAAAGTCACGAGATTAATTAGTAAGTGTTTAAAGTCGATACAAATCAATAAGTAAGATAATATTTTATAGCTTTTACCCTATTTTAAGACTACTCAAAAGCCAGTGGTTTTTAAATCACCTCTCCACCAGCATAACTCATTTAAGTATAGTTGGCTGAGCTCGATGCCAGTACGCATTTACTGCAGTAAATATTTTTGTGTGAACTCTGGCGTCACCTTTTTACATGTATACGTTTTGTATACGTTTCGTATGAAACTTTATATGTAAATGGATACAGTTAGCATTTACTCCTTCATTTAGTTACATGCAAACCTCTTTTCACCAACTTTGTTATGTCTATTAACCCACCATCTTCTAACTCAGAAATCACAAATAGTTCGTATAGATATCTTCAAGTATATATAATCAGGACGAATTCAGGATGAAATATAACCGGGTGCATAAAATTTTTAAACCATAATATAACAGATGTAACAAATGAATTAAAACGAAGAGTAGAAACACGTTCCGATTGGCTAGGTGCATTTAAAATGAATTTATAAAAAATCGATGTTTTCTTTACAAATTAACATTATAGAGAAAAATTCCATAGGGGTCACGGGCACCTACGGAAATCCCCTAGCTCCGTCCCTATATATAATCATGATTCATGCATGCAGATATTAAGTATGTACTCTTTCGTATACACATTGATCTGTGTTCATTTTATTTTCTTTAAATATGTTCTAATTGTTATTAGGGTAAATTGCAAAATTTGTTATCCTTCGGTCATCGGTCTACATGCCGATGATCCGGAGGGATTCTCGTTATTTTTGCTTTATTGTTTTTTGAAATTTTGTTTCTTGCTTACAGTTTATAACTCTAAACCCTAGCCGTAAAAAAAAAAGTATTGAGTCATTTTTCTTTTCTTCATCGTCTATTGTGTTCGTTGTCGAAGATCATTGTCGTTGACAACAAAAGTTGATAATCAAATTGTCGCTCCCTTGTAAAGGCAAAGCAAGTCACACAAATGAGGATGCCGCAAGCAATAAGCAACTTTCCGCCAAAACAATTATGGTTCAGCTACAACAAACAAAAAAGGAAGATGAGGAAAGAAGTTGCTTTCAATTTTCATCCCCAGTTTGTCCGTTCGAAAGGCTGTCGTTCAAACTGCGGGGGGAGTATTAGACGACTTGATTATGGCCTAACCCGATTGTGGGCTTGGGTCCATTGCGGTTAGGGTTGCTTAGTGTTAAAGTTATGTATTTAGTATATATACATATGATGTGTTATGTTATGGTCATTCAATCAATAAAAGTATTGTGTTATTTTTTACAGTTTCCAGCCTAAACCCACCTTTTCTTACAAGCAAAAAACGTCCTCGGAAAGATTTACCACCCGATACTTCAACAGGCACCTTTCGTAACTGCAAATTATGTCCCTGAAATTAAATTTCGCGAAAATGAAAGACTCTTGGTAGTCCAATGTCTGACATACTTTCAAGGACGTTATTTGCACCACCTTTGAAAGACTCCAAGAATTTAACTCCCTAGACGGTTCGTGAACATCTATAATCAATGTCAGGCTATAAATATCAGTATCCCTAACCACCATTTGAAACCTAAACTTATACTTAAAACCCTAAAGATTTATAATAATTCAATTTAATGGCAAACCAAGACGCCGGTTCTAGAAGATTGGTAGTGTGTGATAGGTTGGCCTATGATGCAAACTCTTCTCGCATGGAGAGGTAGATATTTGTTCAATAGGGCAGAGAAAGGAAACAGAATCTTGTAGATGCTAGGGACCTTTAGGTCTTAATTGACGAAATTCAGGAGAGGATCAACCATTAGAACCTCTTAATCAATGAGGTCGGCATTCTGACGTGCTGTCTTCCTACGGTAGAAGGTACCCTCGAATTGAAGAACGCTCGTGAGCGTAATGACAAAATGGTGGTGAAGTTGCGTGAGCTGGTGATAGCAGCCCGACGTGCCGCAACATCAAACACTGTTTTCATGACTAGGATGCTATCGCGTCTTAGTGATTAAATATAACAGTTTGTTTGGGTGTCACATGTTTTGTAATCTTATTTCATTATCTAATGTACTATGTTTTTCTCTTATGAAATGATAATGTAGTTTTATGGTTACAGTTTTTGTTAAGGGTGCTTGGATGTGGTTTACATGTTTTGCAAAAGTCAAAAGTCAATTTGTCATACATATGGGTCCAACCCATCACATTTAGGGCATTGGCCTTATAAATACAGCCGCGAGTAACAAGTAACAACAACTTTAACACGTAACAACAAAAACCTACTTTTTATGCATCAATGGCAGATTTTGAACATAATCTTGAAAAGGGCTTCGATAATCTTTAAACCATGATAGAAAAATTAAAAGATTTTTCAAGCAGCAAATGAACGAATACTATTGAAGAAAGGTAAAAAATTCATTAATCAATTTGGGCTTTTGGAAAAAATTGTTTTGTTCTAAGCATCCATTTTATCATTTGACTTTTAACCTATAATCATATCTTAATTGTAGAAGTTATAACAATTGAGTCGGACTCTAACACTAAAAAGTATGAAGTGAATGATCTGGTTAGGTAATGTTCAACTACTAATGAGTATAAAGCTAAATTGAGTTCCAACAAGAAAGTTGAACAACCTGCTATTCCAGGAAAAAGGACACCTGCAAAAAGGAATTGCATCTTAAGGCTTGCATCAGTGACCACATGGGACAAAATTGTGAATAAGGAATTTGGAAAATCCTAAACAAGCTATGTAAAAAAAATTGAAACTGTTGTGTTACATCTTTTGTAGAAACTTTATGTTTGGGTTGTATTTTGATTTTGACTTTTTAAGCCAACCTTCTATAAAGTTGTACACTTTATTTTGATCAAAATGGTCAATGCTTAGTCTTGCTTTTGATTGTGATAGTTTTGTGTATAGAAGTTCATGCAATTTTGAACTTCTAACTTTAACTTTCATTAAAAATAAAAAGATTACAATAACTGATAAGGATTTAAAGAGCGTTTGGGTTTAGGTCATAAATATTCACTACTTGCATATAGTGTTAGGCATAGTTGCTTTAGTTCATCTAGGAATATTCAAGCTTATTTAATATCAGTTTAGAAGTATTACTTTAAGTTCCATACACTTATAGCTAAAAAAAAAGTCATCTACTAGTTCATACTTGGCAAACATTTACCAAGCATTTTGCCTAACGTACTAGCAAGGATTTAAGGGGTCAAACCTAGGTTTTAGGAATTCAAACTTGGTACATTCTTAGATTAGGTGGTAAATTAATTCTATTTGAGGTTTGCTTGGATTTTAGAGCTTAATTATAGCTTATAATTAAGCCCAAACTTAACTATTATTACTGCTATACCATAAGCTTATACTAGCTATAAGCAAACTGCTTATAATCAAGCTTAAATAGTCGAAAAAGTAAATTAAGTATGTGTGAAGCAAAAAGGAAACCAGGATTCGACTTTGTAACCTCCTCACACCACACACCTTAGCACACACTCACTTGAACCAGTTGCCTCTTGGAACTTTTTCATTTCATATATTCCTTCTTTTTTTATTAACTATTTCTATTAATTAAGCCCGAACTTATAATTAAGCAAATTGTAAACTAAGTTGGTTCTTATACTAGCTATAAGCAAACTGCTTATAGTCAAGCTTATTCTGTCGAAATAGTAAATCTAAGTATGTGTGAAGTAAAAAGGAGACTAGGATTCGACCTTGGTACCTCCTCACACCACATACCTTAACACACACTCACTGTTGTCTTTTAGTACGTTTTTATTTCTTATTTTCCTTCATTTTCTTTTATTAACTGTTTTTATTAATAAGGTGTGAAACTGCTTATGGCTTATTGTGCTTAGCGTAAACCCTTAATTGGGTATCCAAGCTTTTGGTTTCTAACCAATGATCCAAACAACCCTTAATTAGCAGCAACACAATCAACATATATGAGCATTAATATGGCGAATTCGGAGATTTTCATACAAAACAAAACATTGATTCCATGATGTTTGACTATAGAAGGTCAAACATCCTAACAGAAGGTCAAACATAATAACAAAAGATTAAAACCTAACATCATATTCTTTTACAACCTATTTGATTTTGATAAACACATTTTACATTTTTTTTATAAAAGAGTTTTTGATGAGTTCCCAATACACATTAAAATTCTCTTTTGTTGGCCTAATAAACTTATATACTTTGTAATATGGATCTCCATGGAGATTTCTGAACTGATAGGTTCTATTGTTTGCTTCATGATCCCATGTAGAGTTTAGTTTTGCTTCATCATATTTTAGCTTTTTCATAGTTTCGTACTTCTTAAACATCCTAAAAATATGTTCATTTACCTCTTCTTTTGAACTAACGGAACATTCTTTCTCAATTTCAACATTTTGAGAGCTTTCTGCTTGCTGAACCTTTTTAGGTCTCCAAAACATATTCTTGGGAGTTGGACAACTATGAAACTTGTTTGCAGTTTGTCTCACCTTATCCATGTTCTGATCGGTGTTCTTGTGGTGAGATACAGATTCATAGAAGGAAATGAGATGATGTATTTATAACATAAATGATGAAAATTTGCAGTTACAAAAGGTGTCTGTTGAAGTGTTAGGTGTGGAATCTTTTCGAGGACATTTTTTGCTTGAAAGAAAAGGCGGGTTTAGGCTGAAAACAATGGAAAAGAACGAATATGCCCACACGTGCCATGCATTTGCGGGAGTTAACAGAGGAAAACGACGAAAAATCAAAAAACATTAACTCGGTGGCAAAATTGTACGAGATTTCAAAGTATAGTGGCAAAATTGAATGTAGTTTGCTCTCGGTAACAAATTTATTAATTTCGTAAAATACATGGATGAAATGTGCACTTAAACTGATTGTTATTATTTGATTTCTATGTAGTTTTATGATCTCTGAAATAAATATAATAATCTCCTATATATTTTTGTGTTTAAACATGTATTTTCTTATGTATAAAATAACGTGTGACTATTGTTTGTTTTAAACTATATGTAAATGATTACTGTTGTGAAAGCTTTGATACACTACGTAGTATATTGTTTAGCTGTCAGTCACTATAATAAATTGGTGTAGTTCTCACACTTAATATGTCGCTTGTTTACACTTTAAAATGTGTAAATTTGAAAAGTTTACTCTTTTATTACTCATCTTGCCGTGAACAAATTAGGTGTAACAAATAATTTAATACTTTTAAATGTGAATATTTATAATAAACTATATTTTTATGTGTGAACTTTTTAATACTTCACACTTTTTAATACTTTACGTTTACAAGTGTAAATATTTTATAAATAAAATTCACACTTTTTAAAATGCGAAAAAAAATATAAACAAATCTAGGGGTGAGCATAAAACCGAAAAACCGAACCAAAAACCGAAAAAACCGAAAAAAATCGCACCAAAAAAACCGCCCCATTTCAAAAACCGAAGGGATGGTTTTCATATTTTTTTTAAAAGGGTTTTTGGTTGTTTAGCTTACTGAACTATCACTTTTTGTTTATCTAAGTTACCCAACTAATTTTTTGAGACTTTGGGTTACCAAACTATAGAAACCGGGTAATGTTTATACTTAACTACGAGTTACCGTTTGATAGTGTATTTAACCGGTTGCAAGTGCCACGCTGGCAGTTGACTTATCCTTTTATTTATTATAAACACTCGATCCCAATATATATATTATATCTTTCACTCGATCCCATTATAAACCCTAACTAAAAAACACACATTAACACACACTTTATGATCTGATCCGATTGAAAACCCTAACAATCAATTGATTGTTTCTGTCGAATTGCCATCGTCGTAAAGAGGTAATCTTCATTCTCCATCTAATTTTTCTTTCAATTGTAAAAATTAGGGCTTTTGATATTGGGTTAAAATTAGGGCTTTTGTTATTGGGTTAAAATTAGGGCTTTTGATTTAACATTCGTTTTATTTGTTACAGATGGCATCATCATCTCAATCTTCCAAGTTTGAGATAAATTTCCATCGTGGTGGTTTTTTGTAAGAAATCCTCTAACTTATGAATATGAAATCCTAAGTAAAGTAGAAAATGTTGATCTATCTGCTATGGACTATGTTGCATTGGGTAGTTTCATAGGTACTCAGTTTAGTGGGGAGGTTAAGTGTATGTTCTATCTAGTTCCTGGAAAATATTTGGAGCGTGGTTTAAGGTGTTTAAGTTCAGATGATCAATTAAAAGAATGTGTTGATTGTGCCAAAAATAATGAGTTTGTTATTCATATTTATCTTTCAAGTTCTGTGTTTGAGTTAAATGGTAGTGATAGTGAACTAGAAGAGGATGAGTATGATTCTTCTAGTAGTGAAGATGATAGTGATACAGCCTCTATTGATCACTTATCTGATGGTGAGGAAGAGGTTTTAGAAATAAGGATTCAAAAGGCAGCCCCTAAAGCATGTGATGCTGTTGAGAATGGAATAAGTGAATGCTTCAATGCGCTTATTGTGGAAGCAAGAAGGAAGCCCATCATTAACATGCTTGAAGATATAAGGTTGATGATGATGGAAAGAATGCAAAAGATGAGGGAAAAGCATGTGAAGTGGACTGATAACATTTGTCCAAACATAAGAAAGAAGTTTGAAAAGATCAAGGATTTGCACAGGTAGTTTCTTACAATTATAATCATTATAACATTTGTCCAAATATAGTTATTGACACTTTACCTTTTGAATGACATAGGAATTGGAGAGTGGTAGCAAGTGGTGAAAGTAGATTTGAAGTCAGAAATGGGTACGATGCATATAAGGTAGATGAGAGGCTTAGGACTTGCAGCTGTAGATCTTGGCAACTGTCTAGTATACCATGTCAACATGGTTGTGCAGCTATTTACTTTCTTAACAATGAGCCGGATGATTATATATCTGACTGGTATGATAAGGATATGTTTATCAATGCTTATTCAACCTATATTGAGGGAATGAATGGAATGGACCAGTGGCCTACTACAAACTACACAAAACCATTGCCTCCAATTGTTAAAAAGATGCCTGGTAGACCACCTCATAAGAGGAAGAGGGATGCATTTGAGAATGATAATGGGAATAGAACTAGGTTGGGTAGAAAAGGTGTAGTCATGCATTTTCAAATATGTAAAAAAGAGGGACATAATGTGAGGGGTTGTCCAGATAATCCTAATACGGGTGAGAATACTCCACAAGGTAGGGGTGAGAGTACTGCAAGTGGCAGGGGTGGGAGTACTCCAAGAGGTAGGGGTGGTAATACTCCTAGAGATAGGGGTGGTGTTTGTCCAAGAGGTAGGGGTGGTGTTAGTCCAAGAGGTAGGGGTTGGAATACTCCAAGAGGTAGTAATTCAGGTAGGGGTGGGAATATAACAAGAGGTAGGGGTGGTGTTAGTCCAACAGTTAGGGGTGCGAGTAATTCAGTTAGGGGTGGTGTTAGTCCAACAGTTAGGGGTGCGAGTAATTCAGTTAGGGGTGGGAGTAATTCAGGTAGGGGTGGTGTTAGTCCACAAGGTAGGGGGAGTGTACTGCAAGTGGTAGGGGTGGGAGTACTCCAAGAGGTAGGGGTGGTAATACTCCTAGAGGTAGGGGTGGGAATACTCTAACAAGTAAGGGTGGGAGTACCCCAACAGGTAGGGGTGGGAGTACCACAGCAGGGGGTGTTAGGATGAGAGGAGGTGGTGTTAGGACTAGAGGAGGAAAGACAGCAGGGGCTCTATCAAAATGGTTAGGGGTTGAAGATTCTACAACAGCTGGAGAAGGGTCTTCAAGGGGTTATGATGTCTCATGGGATCCAGTTAATGGAGAAACTATGGTTGGAGTGAGTAAATTTTTCATTGTGTTTTTATTTATAGTTTCTTTTCTTTGATTAGGCCTTAATTGATTGTTTCCTTTTTCTTATACCATGACATCAGAATATGCAAGGAATACCAGTTCCAGTTTGGCCAAAAGATGCAACACCACATAATATCCAAGGTGCTGCTGATTTAATCCCAATGAATCACCCTTCACAACCAATTCCATCTCAAGAATAAGATTATGAACCTCCTGCACCAACTCAAATCATAAGAAGAGAGTCTGAGAGATTGAAGTTGGTAAAGTTCAACAAGCCTTTGTCACCTGGTCCAGGGTTGACAGAAGATGATGCAATTAGCCTTTGATTACCTTTTATGTTGTATGAATAATATTTGAACATAACTACATGCCCCTATTTTGTATCACTTGTGGGCAGTTTAACTAAATAGTGGATGATGGTCTCTATGTTTTATTGTAGCTTTTGTATGAATGGAAATTAGAACTTACTTTTTATCATGTTTCATTGTAGCTTTTGTATACCAAAACTTCATATTTCATTCATAAGAAAATATGATTACATAAAGGTTACCAATACATAAAACATAAACCTAAGACAACATAAACATGAACCATAAGACAACATAAACCTACTACATACTACATAAACCTAACAAGAACCGTAGCCAAGACCAAAAGCATCAAACATCTTGTTCAAGAATGCAAGAACCTAACAAGAACCATAGCCAAGACCAAAACCATCAACATCTTGTTCAAGAATGCAAGCCGACCCTTTTCACGATTCACTTGCACCAATTCATCTTGTGCATTTCTCAACTGATCTTGAACAGCACTGAGATTCTCATGAAGACCAAACATCCTCCTTTGATACCACTGATTTGGCAAATCACAATCCACCCATCTAAAGTAATTACATCTTATGGTAGGATCCATGTAGTTAGGACATCCAAGAAACCTTCGAGCTGGGTTATTCATTGTCCATGAAGTTCTGCAACTTGCTATTAGTCCACACCAACAAAGATTGTTATTTGCCATTTTACTTGATTGTGATGATGTTGAAATTAGGGTAGGGTATTGAATTGGGGAAAAAGATAGTGTGTGGGGTGTGGTGTGGGTGAGATTTTATATAGAAAAGATAGTGGAAAGCTGATTTGTAAATCAGGGCCCACTAAAATCTGACGTGGCCAAAGATATAACATACCCAGCCGGTTACCAATGGTTGGGGTAACATGAATACACAAACATATGGTGTTCAGTAACCTTAAAGCCCAAAACGTATAGTTTGGTAACCCAAAGTCTCAAAAAATTAGTTAGGTAACTTAGGTGAACAAAAAGTGATAGTTCAGTAAGCTAAACAACCAAAAACCCTTTTTAAAACTAATGATTGGGGCGGTTTTTGTTTGCATGTATAAAACCGAACCAAAAAACCACCCCGCCCCACTTAGGTTTTCAAAATTAATATACTTTTATATCTTTAGATAGTTCTACTTGTGATATTTCTAATATGTTTAGTTGTTTTCGTTTTGTTTAAATATACACATTTGTAAAACATTTTAAAGTAATAGATCATTATTTTTTTCACCTAAACTTTGTTAGATTTGTATTCCTATATACGAGTTTTCATTATAATTTTTAGTTTTTTTTATAATTTGATGGTAGCTAAAGTTGCTATTATTGTAATGTATATAATTGATTAAAATTATTATTTTTTGTTGCAACTTACAATTATGACGAGTTTAATTTGTGTCGAAAGTGAACGACTATTAACGTGGTTTTTGTAAACAGAAAACGACTCAATGCGTAAAATGAAAGGATAAAAAAACCGAAACCGAACCGCTATAATGAAAAAAACCGAAACCGAAAAAATCAAATTCAAATAGTTTGCAATATGTAAAAACCGAAATTTACGGTTTGATTTTTGGTTTTACCATAAAACCGCCTAAAACCACCCCGTTCTCACCCCTACAAATCTGTTATAATTCGTTCGTAAAACCCTAAATCACAATAACAACATTACAATAGTTGTATCTGCCTTTCATAAAACCCTGAACAAGCCTCTTGATAAAACTTAATCAATGGGTAAGGCTAATATATTTCATGGTGCTTATTATGTGTTCATGATGTATGATCTTCAGGTTTATCTACATCGTTCTGGAAGAATTAATGGTGGCCTAATGGTTAGAGTGTTCATAATTTGGGTTAATCTATAAAAACTGAAAAATGAATATATCGAATCTGAACTAAAACCGAATTAAAAATAAAATTCAGGTTTTGACTAATAACCAAATTGAACCGAACTACAAATTTAATTTACTGGTTAGATATAGATTTTGTAATCAGATCAGAAAACCGAAAACTGAAAATTATAGAAATATAAAATTTATTTAAATTTAATTCAATCCTAATATATATAATACTAGCCTTAAGGCCGCCCGTTGGACGGAATACTTTACATTATTATTTTACAAAAATACAAATGAGACATTTATTTGTTTGTATATAAATCGTCTTCGTTTATAAAAAACATTTTGGCATTTTTATTATGGTGGTTTAGTTAAAGGTTAAGCATTTTTATTATGCTTAAGACCCACCCGTTGGGCGGCTTGTTTTAAGATAAACGGTTGAGCTATAAAACAACATAACGTTTATTGGTTTGTATGTTAGTTATGTTTGTGTTTTTTACGAAGAAAGTTGATGTCTTGTGATTTACAGTAAAATTAAAAATTAAAATTACTATTTATTTGTGTGTTTATAATTTTCATATTTTGTGGATAATCTTCCTATCTTGAATATATAAAATGCGCGCTACTGTAAACAAAAACTTAATAAACTTTTAAATTTGATCAACAAATTATTATTTTTTATTTTTTTTATTTTGTTTGAGTAAAAGTACGGCAAAAAAAACATAGTGTGATCCCACACTTTTATAAGTTTGGAGTTAGAAATAAAAAATATTAAACTCGTGGTTAAAAGTTGAAAATTTAAATATAAGATCGTGCTAATATAATTTACACACAAGTTTATTGAGTGATCTTGTCCATGAAAGTTACTCCGGCACTGATTAATAACATAAAATGAGATCATAACCAAAATCAAAAAGTTAAGGAAAAATGTCATTTGCAAAACATTCGAAAGGAACCTTGTTTGAAAAAGAGCAAACTTATAGTCATCACTTCTTACATACAATATTCGTTGTAGAATTAGAACACTCGTCATCTTTGTCGTAACACTTTTAGGACCTTCTTGATCTTTACTCTTGAAACAGCCAAGAGATATATCTTGCATAAATCGACATAGGAGTGGAAAATACTTGAGTTTTGTACTACAACACTCAAAACACACTTCATCAATTTGAGTTGAGCACCGCACCTGAATAAAACTGAATGAAAAAAGTATTCATCATGTAAAACTGAATGAAAAGTTTTGTGTAAATGAATAAAAAACACATTTCTACTTAATGATTAGTAAAACACTTCGCTATCACACAATTCTATTACTTCTAAAGTACTTTCAACCCCTATAATAATTGACTTTTGTATTACAACTTTAACGTGAACATCAGAACACTCAATATAGTTAACATAAGATTATAAGGTTCGACAATCTTAAAACCATCAAATACATAAAGTTGTCAAAGGAGTAGTATAATATATAATTTACCTGTAAGATTATCCATGTTTTGATGTCTTAATCTCAATGATTGAACCATTGGTCACTATCTCAAGGTTCCACATTTTTATTCTAAGGTGACAACAGAAATAAGTGTATCGTCATCACTACAAATATTTTAAAACACGATATCAATATTCATGTGATACTCAATTATCTAAAGACAGATAATCATCAATCAACTATTTAAAAAGTTTAGCACCTTTGAGTTGTCTGAAACACTAACATGGGCATAATCACTGTGAACGAACTCCAATTAGCAACATCTACATCAACCGCAAAAGGTTATTTAGGCATTGAAATTTAGTAATATTGTTAACGCAAGAAAGATTACAAAATTATACGACACATTTGTCTATATACGCATTATGAGAAGATTAATAACATAGTGAATATTGTAAAGGCGTTACCTTGATAGTTCCCGAATTTGTGACAACTTTGTCATTCTCATATGGAACTCTTCTTTTTGCTGTTTCTGTAACAATAGACCTTCGTTTCAAAAACAGCTCCATGATTCCTATATAACCACTAAATAAACAATTCAATTTGTATATAGCATCAATAGAGATTAAAACTTCTGATAAATCAAACAAACTGAAAGTTTATGGACTTAAAATTAATAGTCGTGAGATAG
The DNA here is from genome assembly GCA_025667525.1 of Glebionis coronaria. Taxonomy (NCBI): domain Eukaryota; kingdom Viridiplantae; phylum Streptophyta; class Magnoliopsida; order Asterales; family Asteraceae; genus Glebionis; species Glebionis coronaria. The sequence goes on from CM046875.1 coordinate 674,696,658, forward strand.
GATCGAACTCGGGATCACGGGATTGCACACATAACGTAAAGGGTTAATTTATTTATTAAATATATTATATATATATTTATTAAATCAAACCAAAGCTTAACTAACGATCGTTAATAAATAATAGTTAAGTTATAACGACCGTTATAGAATTAAATAGAAGCTAAAAGAAGAAGGAAAAATTACACCAACACCCCTTGGGTGTGAGTTGATAGGCGGCAACAATAGGGGGGCAAAGGGGAACTTCGGTTTCCTTATTTGTTTATGACTTGGAGCCCAAGGATTGTCAAGGCTATATAAACAAACCCCAAGCCTCATAATTTTTCAATCCCTCTTTCTTTTGTCTCTCTTAATCGCCGGCCAAACACCCCTATACTTAGGGTTTTGGTTTTCGACTTTTTTATTTAAAATTATATCTAGTCCTAGTCCCTCTCTAGGGTTATTGGGTAGATATTCCATAAGCGTTGAAGCTCGGTTTGTACGTGCTAGACTCACGGTTAACTCGCCGTATTACGTGTGTACAAGAACGTGATATAGTCTTACTTTAGACTATATTCCTGGTGGTGTTCGTGATAAACCCTAGTTGCCGTTCGTTCCGTCGTCTTGTGGATTTTGCTAGGATAAAGGTATGTAACCCTAATCTTGATTAATATAATTGTGTTAAATTAATGATCTTGTTAATCGCTTCCGCTATGCGTTCTTTGATCCATATTAGGGTTTTAAATAATTGTTATGTTAAATATAAACCATCAGTGGCATCGAGAGCCGTTTTAAAACGATTATAATTATCAAGATCTAAAGTTTTTTTAACTAATATTGATTTGTGTTAAAAATTACATGTTGTTTTTTAGGTTTTATAAAAATTAGGGTTTTGTTTTTTTATTATTTTTAAAATCGGCTATGCCGAATTTTATATTAAAAAAAAAAAGTTTTTTTGTAAACCCTAAAATTACATGGTAATTAACTTTAGATGTATGCATGAATTAATTGTTATGTCATGCGTGGTTACGATCCGTAGTGATTTAATTAAATTGTTAAGTGATTTGGGTGGAATTTTGATGAATTGCATGATTAATTGTTATGTTGTGTAAATTCATATTTCGATCCATAGAGATTTAATTGTTAAGATATGTGGGAGATCCGTGATGAACATGCATGTTTTTCATGGATCATATGTTTTATGCGGTAATTGTTACGTTTTTTTTGCTACATACTTTATTTGATTCAATAAATCTAAAATTAGGGAAGACTTTTATATGAATATAAAAACCTAGATTTGGTATTATTTATTGAATAAAATCGTATGCATGTGGCTATTTGATTTATTTATTGAACATATAAATTGTTATTATGTGTTTATGATTTAGTTTTTTTTTGTACCTACTTGTTTTCATACGTTTTATATTGATTGTATGTCGTAAACAAGGGTAATTTTTTTACAAGAAAAATTAATATGGACTAAATCATATCAAAATAAATGAATTGTTTTGAGATCTAAATTACATATGATTTGTGTTGATTAGAATTGCAATAGCAACTTAACGGCCTACTCAATTTTGACAAACTATAAAGTGGGTATAACGCACCGCTGGTCATGTACCCGGTTAAGGAATAAGGTGTTATGCTTCAGCGCTGACCAAATTCCCGGCTCGCCTGTGCGTCAAATTGGTATTACCTACGGTTGTTATTGGTACAATTCTTTAAGGTTGAATTAACTACATTAATTCACATCCGAAACACAATGAATAAGGTTATTGCTTTGTGCTATAACTAAAGTTCTAGAAAAAGTACGGTGTGAATTTAGTTGTGTGTAAAATCTTTAATTGGTTTAACCAATACCTCAACTTGCAAGTATATGATGAACTTTTAGTCTCAATCGAAAAGTTTACTAAACGTTTTATTAAACTTATGTTATGGAGATGTATGCATACTTCTCCATACATGATTTTGACACCAAAATCTATACCCCAAAATTTAAGTCATATGCCCTCTAATTGACGAACACTTGAAGTTGCAAAAAAGGTAAGCTTAGTATTAAAATTAAGATACTATCTCTTAACGAACCTATGAAGGATGATAAAAACCTAGCCGCCACCACCTCCATCACCAACATCACCTCAACCACCATGCCTTAGTCCCTCGTTTCTCCCCTGTTTTCGTCATCATTCATTGTATAAAGGTTGATTCATTGCGCATAGGTTCTACCGATCTCTGCCTCTAATCCTCTTTTATCCGATTCGACGTGACACCTGGTTCTGTTTATTTGTTTTTCTTTTTTGTCAATTAGACCTCCCTTCAATCCAACGGGTTCTGCTGTGTTCTTAATATGGGTGATTCTGAATGGCAAACGGTTAATAGGCGTAACCGTCGTTCAGTTTTTGAGAGGTTGACACCTTCTCAAAATAAGAACTCTTATGTGGATGATTTATCAAAGATTGCCCTTTCGGTGTATGTGTCAAACTTTCCATCGCATCTCACGGTTCGTGAATTATGGAACATATTGAGACTTCACGCAAATGTTGCTAGGTTTAATAGGAAGGCGAATGTTGTCCCCAATTTTGTTGCCAAGAAAAGACCCCCAGTGGTCATCCTAAATCGCCCCAAGACTTCAAAGAATTCAACTTCTTATGCTAATGCCACCAAAGGTGCCTCTTCTGTTGGATTAGAGGGTATTAAAACTTCTATGGATGATAGCAAGGAGAATGTGAATTTATACATCTCTCCGTCAAATGACTTCCCTTTGGCTGCTATTGGGTGTTACAAAGATTTCCGCTCTATTGCCAACGCACGTTCTTTGTGTCGTAGTGAAGGCTTTTTGGATGTTAATTTCAAGTATTTGGGCGGTTTGTGGCTCATGTTTGAATTCAAAAACTTGAGTGACAGAAATAGCTTCCTGACTCATGAGGGCATTCTTTCGTGGTTCTCCTCACTTCGGCCTTGGTATGATGACTTTGTTGTGGATGAAAGACTTATTTGGCTAGAAATTGAAGGCGTGCCAATTCGTGCTTGGGATGATGTTGTTTTCAAATCAATATGCAACAATTGGGAGATGTCATTTTTAGTGACGACTCAGACTCGTGTAATAGACTCAGTAAGCGCCTCTGTATTAAGTCTAGCCATAGTCAGTTGATTTTCGCCACCAATTATGTGACACTTAACAATGTTGAGTATGCCGTTAGAGTTAGGGAACTTTGTAGCTGGTCCCCCTCTTTTGAGGAGATTGATTCTGTTAATAGTTCCCATGAGGAAAAGGATATTAATGATCAGGAGGAAAAGGATAGTTGCGATACTAATGATGTTGTTTCTCTGGGTGATTTATTTGAAGAAGAATTAGATGAGATTAAATCCAAAAATGTGTGCGTACAAGATCCTCTCAATGAAGAGGAAATTCTGAATTCTTTCTCCAACCATCATAAGCATCAACAAGATAGCGACCCATTCGATTTGAGTCCTCTGATTAAGAAAAGTGCTCGAAAAGCTGCTGCCACTCATAGCTCCTCAACTCCGGACTTCCCACCTGGTTTCTCTCCACCTGAGGACATCAACCTTCATGTTAATCATCCTGAAGTTAACTCTTCAGAACTGGGCTCTAAATCGAGGGATTCTTACAAGTCTGTGGGTTTTTCTATGATCGAAAGGCTCGAGCAAACTATTAAAATTGGCATGGCTCTTGGTATTGATATGAGGGGCTGCGAAAACACCCTTACTGCTATCATTGCAAATAATGGAGATGTCAATGTGGTTAAATGAATGCTCTATCTATTAATGTGCAAGGTTTTAGAGACCTAAATAAGAGAAGATGGGTTCGTGAGTTATGTCATAAACACAGGGTAAATTTTCTTACCTTGCAGGTGACTAAAATGGCTCGTGTGGATGTTTGGATGCTCAATCAAGTTTGGGGTAACATGCAATTCGATTTCGTGTCTAGCTCTGCTCGAGGTCTGTCAGGCGGTATAATTTGCTTATGGAACAACCTTGTTTTTAGTAAGTCCAAACTTCATTGTCATGATAACTATGTGGCGATTCAAGGTCATTGGATTCCCCACGATGTCAAGATCATGTGGATTGCGGTCTATGCCCCTCAATCTTTGCATGACAAAGTTTCTTTATGGTCTGCCATCTCTACTTTGATCAATGGTTGGGATGGGGTCCTTATATCTCTTGGTGACTTCAACATGGTTCGTGACGTAGGGGAAAGGCATGGCTCGGCTTTTGTCGCCAGCCATGCCAAAATATTTAATGATTTCATTGCTAAATCCTCCCTTATAGAAGTTCCTCTTGGTGGGTACAAGTACACTTGGTCTGATAAATGGGGTTCTAAAATGAGTAAGCTTGACAGGTTCTTAGTTTCTGATAATTTCTTTGAAGTTTTTCCCAACTGTACAGGTGTCATTCTTGAGAAAGGTTCCCCGGACCACCACCCTATCCTTCTCAAAGAATTTATTGCAGATTACGGTCCCACTCCCTTCAGATTTTTCCATTCTTGGTTGGATCTTGACGGGTTCTCTAACCTGATTCGTGATACATGGAATAATGATGGTATAGTCGAAGAGAATGGCATGGTCTCTTTCAAGAGAAAACTCCAGCATTTGAAGAGTGTTATCCGAGTTTGGATTTCTAACAAGAATCGTGAATCTTCTAAGTCCAAGAAAGAGATCCTTTTCAGCCTTTCTAATATTGATGCTAAGATTGACCAAGGTATTGCTAGCGAATTAGATCTCTATACTCGTAGAGATTTGTCCAAAATTGTGGGAGAAATGGACCGTCTGGAGGCTTGTGACTTAGCCCAAAAGGCTCGTTCCAAATGGGTCATGGAAGGCGATGAAAACACTAACTTCTTTCACTCTATGCTCAAGAGAAACCGTCGTCAGCAAGCAATAAAAGGCATACTTCATAACGGAACTTGGATTGAAGATCCTGTTATTGTCAAGAATGTATTTCTTGATCACTTTCGTAATAGATTTTACCAAGACACAACCACCAGTCCATCTTTCGATTTGCACATGCCTAAAAAACTGACTGATGACCATAGCGCCTTTCTGGAACGGGATGTTTCCCGTGAGGTAATAAAGAAGGCGGTTTGGGATTGTGGGTGTGATCGCGCCCCAGGTCCAGATGGGTTCACTTTCAAGTTCCTTACTACATTCTGGGATATTATTGAGGAGGACGTGTATCGTTTTGTCCAAGACTTCTTCCTTAATAGGTCATTTCCCAAGGGTTGTAACCCTTCATTTATTGCGCTGATTCCCAAGGTCTCTAATGCTTCTTTTGTTTCAGATTTCCGTCCTATTAGCTTAATTGGTTGTCAATACAAGATTATTGGTAAGATTCTCGCTAATAGACTTGGTTTAGTGATTTGTAATTGTGTTAGCTCTGTTCAATCGGCTTTTATTAAGAGCAGGAGTATCTTAGATGGTCCTCTCATCCTCAATGAAGTCATCAATTGGTATCGGAAACGTAAGGAAAATCTTATGATATTTAAAGTAGACTTCGAGAAGGCTTTTGACTCGCTTAGATAGGATTTCTTGGATATCATTATGGATAAGCTTGGTTTTGGTTCCCGTCGGCGTTCTTGGATCCAAGGCTGCTTTGCTAATGCTCGATCTTCTATCTTGGTTAATGGATCTCCTATAACATAATTCGAGGTCTCTAAGGGATTAAGGCAGGGGGATCCTTTATCCCCTTTTCTGTTTATTCTGGCTATGGAAGGTTTGCACGCTCTTATTTGCAAGGCTCTTGACTTGGGAATATACAGGGGGGTTTCTATTGGCCATGATCATATGCGGTTGTCTCATCTCATATATGCGGGCGATGTTATCTTTATGGGTCACTGGTCGGCTTCCAATGTTAATAACCTCCTTAGCATTCTCCGTTGTTTCTACCTTGTTTCAGGTTTAAAGATTAATGTCCACAAATGCAGTCTCTCGGGAGTTGGTGTTTCTGACACGGAGGTCCTTAACATGGCTCGCACTACAGGTTGCGGTGTTACATCTCTCCCGTTCAAGTATCTTGGTGTCCTGGTCGGTGGTAACATGTCTAGATGTCATAACTGGGAAGCTGTTGTTGATACCTTCTCGGCTAAACTCTCTAGCTGGAAGGCGAGACTTTTATCAGTTGGTGGTCGTTTAACCCTCATTAAGTCAGTTCTTGGGAATCTGCCTACATATTTCATGTCTTTATATTGTATGCCTGCTGCTATTCGTTCGAAGTTAGAGGCTCTTCGTCACAATTTTTTCATTGGCAGTGAGTTGGGAGATAGAAAGATGTCTTGGGTTAGCTGGAACTCGTGTCTTGCTAGCAAAGATTCGGGTGGCCTTGGCATTGGTAGCATTCAAGCCCTCAATGTGGGGCTGCTTTTCAAAAGGATATGTAGGTTTTTGCTAAACCATTCGGATCTATGGGTCTCGGTTATTAAGGGTATTTATGGTTGTTCAGGTGGTATTTTTGATGATAGAGTTCCAAGTCCAGGTCTTAGTCCATGGATTGGTATTCTGAAGATGGTAAAATCGCTTAAGAAGAAAGGGTTAGATCTTCTTGCCCTTTGTAAACGGAAGCTTGTTAATGGGTTGCATATTAAGTTTTGGGAAGATAATTGGCTCGGTTCTCTATCTCTCAAACGGTCTTTCCCTAGAATTTATAATCTTGATTCTGCAAAGGATTGTTTGGTCTCTCAACGGATGCCTCCATATGATTGGACATTGTCTCTTCGAAGAACCCCTCGAGGAGGTATTGAAGAATCCCAATTCAATAATTTATGTCTTCTCATCAGCTCCATTGATATGAGTTCTTTTTCGGACACTTGGACATGGTCGCATAACCCTATAGGATTTTCTGTTGCGTCGGTTCGTTCTCTAGTCGACGCTACTTTCATTGGATCCGGTCCTTTTGTTACTCGCTGGAATAGGAACATTCCTATTAAAGTGAATGTTTTCTTATGGAAACTTGCGCAAAATAAACTTCCATCCAGGATGAATTTGGACCGTCGTGGAATTGACATGGACTCGCTCCTTTGCCCAATCTGCCATGAAGACGTAGAGACGGTTAATCATATTTTTTTCACCTACGAGATGGCCAAGAATTTGTGGGCTTTGTTGGCCAAATGGTGGGAGCTTGACATCCCATTTACTTCTAATATTTCGGAATGGTTGTCTTGGCTTGACTCCTCTTCCCTTCCAAGTAAAATGAGATGTTGCCTTGATGGTATTGGCGGACCGATCATGTGGTCTATTTGGCGTTTTCGAAATCGGTTGATTTTTTCTTCCACCCCTCCTAAGAAGAATGTGCTTTGGGATGATATTGTTTCCACTTCTTACCTATGAATTTCATCTAGAAATCCTAAGCTTAATATTAGTTGGTTAGGTTGGTTGAGAAACCCTCTTCATTTTGTTTCATTATTGTAATTTGTTCTAGCTTTTGCCAGTTTTATAAAATCCGCCGTTCAAAAAAAAAATATAAGATATAGGACGATGTTGTAATGGAGAGAAAACTTCATGACTGAATAAGATTGCACATGAAGGTTTTACGTTCTTTAGATTAGTCGACTTAATTGAGTTACTCAGTGAGTCTGGAAACTTAAGGCATAAAGAAGGGATGAAACATGTTTACAATGCAAAATGACTTTTGGCAATGTAAATCCCTTAAAATCTAGAAATTGCAAATTTGTTTGTCAATCATTGTTCGACAAGTTACCATCTTGAATACTTTCATTGCTAGCAGATCAACTGATGTGATGAAATTATGTCAATTTGAATTCTAGTTTTCAAGGAAAATACTATGGTTATTATTACCGGGGTAATTTTATTTTCTTGAATGGTATTATCGAAAATACTAAAATTGAATTTTGTAAATTCTTTTGCAAATGTATTAATGCAACGTTACACCGTAAATGTGGTTTATTCATTTATTGATCTACAAACCGTATGGTTGAGGATAGAGTCAATTTACAAATGAAAGATAAACCTAAAACTCTTTTTCATGGGTAAAGAAGGAGTAATAATGTAACACCCCATTTTGATAATGGAATGTCACGCGTAATTATGGCGTGTCATCAAAGCATACAAGGACAAATGTATAAAACATTACATGACCATAGGGATAACCGGAATCAAACATCGGTTCCCAAACATTAGCCCAAAACATAATGAAGCAAAAGAAATGAATGAAAGACTAAACAAGCATAAGTATATGAAGGCAAAAAGGAAAAGAAATCTCTAGCAGCTTCCATCCTACGCACGTCCTCCAAATGCTCGAGTCTTTCCTAGGGTACCTGCCGTTTTGGGACATGGAAAGGAAAGTAACGACTGAGCAAAACGCTCAGTGCACGGATATAGACATAGTATAAGTGACTAAAACATAATAAAGACTTAATAGCAGCGGAAATGTATAAGTCCTGGAAAACCTGGAACATGTTCATAAAACTGGTTTTATAATTTGAAAAGCCTTATGTTTATCTTATGAAAACTGTTTAACATATTTTACCATTAGCCAATATAGGTCATGAAAATCCACCGTGCATGAATACTTGGAGGGGTGACCTCATCATGCAAATTAGAGGGGTTGCCTCTAATTTAATATATTGGTTTTTGGGTAAGAGGGATCAGCTCCTTGTGAAGGATGCAAGGCACACACCACATTCACCATGAAATCCTGACTAAAACATGTAACTAGGATGCACCCATACGCCCCACATGATAAATATAAATAAATGGCCAAAAGCTGAAGGGACGCCACGAGCAATCACTCCGCCGTGGTGAAGTCATAACATCAGTGCCTCTAATGTTATGGTTATGGTACCTCCATAACTAGGTGAAACTGGTCATGCATGTATATGGCTATAGGTAATCTTAATTTAAACATAAGCAATCAAACATGTAACTTATACTACGAGAAAACAGTTGGCTGCATACGGGGAATCCTAATAAGGAAAGAATGTCCATACTGAAAGGACGGGAATCCGTACCTTATGTCCAGTGAACGAAGAAGATGAACTGAGAGAAATCCTACTTCCGTATCACTAGTGCTACATAAATACATACATGAATAAGTATCTGCTTACTAAATACGTAGCTGGTTTTATGTCATGTCTTAGCTTATTTTATATGTTCTTACCATGTTTTACTGTTTTTAAGCCTTAAACCGTGTTTATCTTATATTCTGTTTAATCTGATTAAGTATTTCTGGTATTTCATGTGTTATTATACTTACTGTGTAATAATAAGTAACTTTCCAAAAATAGCAGGTTTCCTAAAATAGAAAATTTCCAAAAATAGAAAGTTTCCAAAAATAGAAAGTTTCCAAAAATAGAAAGTTTCCAAAAATAGATTTACTGCTTAAAATAGATAAGTTTCTAAAAATAGAAAGTTTCCATAAATAGATCAGCTGCCTTAATTAAATAAGTTTCCATAAATAGATTAGCTGCCTGAAATAAATAAGTTTCTAAAAATAGAAGGTTTCCATAAATAGATTAGCTGCCTTATTTAATTAAGTTTCTAAAAATAGAAAGTTTCCATAATTAGAAATAAGCTGGTTAAATAAGCTAAGTATATAAGCCTAAGTGTTTTCATGATTATTTTCTAAGTCATATGATATAATGTATAGTTTAATAATTATTTCATGTAATTAAATTAAACTATAGGTTAAAATATTTAATTAAAGTATAACATGTTTTTAATTAAATAAAGTTAAATACTTAGGTTAAAACATGTATTATTATATATTAATAATATAACCTAAGTCATGTTAATTAATTAATTATAGTCATGGTTTTTAAATAATTAATTAATTATAAGTCTAAAATATAAAATACTTAGGTTAATTAATTTCATGATTATAATAATTAAAATAACCTAAGTCATGTTATTAAATTAATCATATCATTTTATTAATTTAATTTTTAACATAAGATCATAAACATAAAAAAAACTAAACATACACCATGAACCGGATCTAGAATCAAAACCTTGAACCGGACATGAAATCGACACCGTAACCCGAGCCAACTCAGGGTACCCCGTGTTTCCCTTGCTGCCGTGGGACCCACACGCACCAACCAAGACCATATGGTCTTGGTGGTGGTCGGCTTGGCAAACCGAAACCCCTTCGGGTTCGGTTGCAGCCTGCGGCCAAAACAAACACCCCTTAAAAATAACCTTTTGATTTTATTTAACACCAAAACATGTTAGATCTATGCTTAATTATTATGTTTTTGTAAAAACATCTCATGTTCATAATTTATAAAAAGATTAAATCAAAAGAAAAGGTTTAAAAAGGACTTACCGAATTCGTGGATCAAAAGGATGAAGAACAAACACGATCACCAACTTAATTTCCAAGATCCAAGATCACAAACCACCTCTTTGTGGTGTTCTTAAGGTGGCGGCACAAAAAGAAAAGGGAAGGAGGAGGAGGATTTTAGGTTTCTGTAAAATTCTTTTGTAGAAAAAAATGAGTAGTGTAATTTTCCTTAACCTCCTTTTAGTAAAAATTGATGGGCTAAGCCCATCCTCCCTCCTTAATTTCATGGTAATGGGGCCCACAAGGGGTAACCCGATGTTTTCCGTGTCTAATTAATAAGTGTGTTCTCGTGTTCGTGTTTTACGTGTTTGTTCGTGTTTATTTGTGTTCGCGTTTTGTGTGTTCTCGTTAAATAATTACCGTGACCTAATATATTTATTTACGCTCGTAATAAATATATATATATATATATATATAATTAATAATAGTTCGTGATTTAATTACGTTCGTGATTTCATGATCGCATGTTCGTGATTAATTATTGTCAAATAATTATTGCGTGTTCGTGCGTAGTAAATACTTATCGTGTACTAACACGTACGTAATACGTAATATCCTAACACGTAAACGTAATCGTACTATAAAAGGAAAGTTTTAATCTAGTACGTACGATCTTAAGGGTACTATTCATGATAAAAGCATGCGGGTTTTACAACTCTTCCCCCCTAAAAGAATAATTCGTCTCCGAATTATAGATAACGGCCCTGGAAGCGAAACATACCCGAATCAGACTGGAAAGGTATGCAAAATAACGGAAATGAAGGTGACATAGTAGAAGGGAACGTGGAACGTGACATGTCTTGAAAAGACATGGAACGTGACGTGACTGAAAGGACATATCTAATCGATAAGAGAAAAACGGATAAGAAGTCCGGATGAACTTGGCCGTTTCCAAGTGGCTTCCCTCTTGGAACGGTTCCTTCATAAGATCTTGACACGAATGATAAGTCTTGGTCCTCCTGACCTTGACTTGGAATACGAAGAAGTTATTGGTTATCAACGTAAGGTAGATCCCCTAAATTCGATCGAGGGAATAAGAATTAATCGTGTAAGAGTAACCGAAATGTTACGATGCAAGACAATCTGACTTAACTGATAATTAGAAACGATGCGCGAGACACAAAGAAACCTAGTACGTGAAAATTTTTGAACGTGATACGTGAAAAATTTTGAACGTGCTACGTGGAGATATGGCGAGTGTAGTATGAGTAAACATATCGTGATCCATGATACGTGTAACATATCTTGATCATGATATGAGGAACGTGGAATGAACATGACATGTGAAACATATCGTGATCATAGAATACAATGGCGGTAACGGCAAACGCTACAAGGTGAGATGTGGAATATGACGTGAAACGTCTATCTGATGATGGAGAGTTATACTAAACTTGGGTCTGGTCTCTCAAGTTCTTGCAAAACTTCCCAGAACGAAATGAACGTAAAATCGTAAGTCAAGATACCATCATGAATGTGAATGGTGTCATGAACGCGAGCGCGAAAACAAGTCGTGAAATTAGAACAAGGACGTGGACGTAAACAAGGAGCACAAATGCGAATTTTTGTCTGACCCGATAACTGAGGGATTACCAAGTGATCGGATAAGCCTTGGCTGGAACATGTCCGATATATTTGTTTGTTCTGAAATCCTTACGGATGTAAGGATTCTGCAGACTTGATCAAACTGTTTGCAATAACCCTGATAGCATCATGCTTCATTTGAGTTTGCGTTAAACTGGTAACCAAAATCCGTGGAGATCTTGTCCCATTTCAATTTACAATTTCAGATGATGAAAAAATCCCAGTCTGTTGGTGTCCTATCTTAGCATGTTTGTATGACAGGTATGAAGATATGAACGTAACTGTATCTTGCTTCATCGAACCTGGTACATAGGAGTTTGCGAAACTCTGAGTCTATGAATCTAAACTTCTCTTAGCGTAGGATTTCCTATAACACCTAATGTAATGTAGGGTTATCTCATTTACGCATAAGCTGAGTCATGGTAAGATTAACCATGCAAATCCATGTGATCCAGCGTGTCACTGTAATCAACTAGAATTGATATTGGAAAAATTTCTAGGGTAAAATTTCTCTTGTCAAGAATTTGCAACATAGTGCAGATATAGTCTTCCTGTTCTTCTCTAGGCTTAAAGGAAATCAGGTTATCCTCGATGAAGACGCTGATGAATTTGTTTAGGAGTTCATGGAAACTCAATTTATTTAGTCCATAATGCTGTTGGAGCATTGATGAGACTAATTAAAAATCATAAATCTAGCATGACCGAGTCGTGTACGAATAGCAGTCATGGACATGTCCTGCTCTTTCACTCGTCAGGTGTTGTCAGCATGATCATGAGTTCGATCTTGGAAAAGTGATTAACACTATAAGGTCGATTGGACATGTTGTCAATACGTGGAGGAGGATGACGGTTATGAATGCTGATTTGTTTAAATCGACGGTAGTCGACACATAATCTCATGGTACCATCCTTCTCCTTGAAGGTTCTTCTGGAATGTATGGTAAGATTTTGGAATAATCAACTGGCTATGCGTAAAAGGACTTAAGTAGTCGTGTCTTACTGACAGCTAGAAAATTTTAGTGACCATGGCTAACAACGCACATGCTTGTAAGCATAAATAATTGTACAGATTTTCCTGATGGAAAATCAAGCTGAATGTATTCAGGAGCCTGAACATTACTGTACATAAATATGAATCGTAGCATGGTGTGCTGTTCATAGTCCATAATTAGGATAGAATTCATCTCGTGTCTATCCGAGGAAATGCGTTAGCAGCTTGGATCTCATCATTAAGCTGAAGGAAAACCTTCGTATACGTGGGAATACGAAAGGCGTCCTTCATGGTCATGAATATATGAAATATGGTGAAAGAAATGAAAGTGACATCGGCAACGTGACAGTTCTCACTAATGCGCCGATAATGGTATTGAAATTCTTGTGGCCTGATTAATACATGGCACACAAAATGGATATACCCTTGGAGGGTACCCTGAATTTCTTAGAAATGTTCCATAGTTGGACGTGAGTCATGTGTATTGACTCGTGTCTTGGAACTATTAGCATGACATATGTCTTTACTGGTGTCTTGACATGTGTCTTCAGAAAGTATACGTGAGACATGTGTCTTGACTGATGTCTTGACGTGTGTCTTCAGGAGGTATACGTGAGACATGTGTCTGGACTGATGTCTTGACATGTGTCTCGAGACGTAAAACAATAGAACTACAAAATAAGGTTATTATGCCAGAATTGGCGGATCGGTTGGACTACTAATCCTTGTATTTCTGATCATGTCCGTGGCCAGAGTTTCGGTTGCGATTTCTAGGATAGTTGCTGTCATAGTAGTGGTTACTATCGTCCTGTCTGTCAGTTCCATGATGGTCATTCTCATGACCGTGATTCATGTAACTATTCAGCTGAGTGGCCGGCTGGTACCGGTTTGCACTCATATGGCTGAAATGACAGCCGAATGACGTGTGACATGTAACTAAGAATTAGGGACAATGATTGATGGGAATCGTCTGATGGTGAAGCATCTTCTCGTCAAATTGCTTTGCTCTGACGCCTTTGTCTTCGTCTTGTAGGATCTCCAGGTTGTGAACAGCATCCGCATCTCGTAGCGTCTCCGAACGTCAACAGCATCAACCTTTAGTAACATCTCCAAGTTGTGAGCGACATCAGCAATCTTGTAGAATATCAGCAATTGAAAATACGCCTGAGATGATTCAGAATCGACTAGCGAATACTCGTGAAGTATTGCAAGTGGAATACACATGGATTAAGGTACATGTAATACACATGAAATACGGTACGTGGAGTACACGTGGAATGCACATGAAATGATCGGTATGGGGTCGATCATTTATCATGATTTAAGGAAAGTATATCGGTTAAATGGTTAGGAAAACCATCATGATAACCTGGCAATGCCAGTATATACCTCATTCTGGTTGCATAGAGAAACGCTAAAGTGTGGTTACGCAAAATTCAACGATGATTTGCCTGACAGCATGATCAATGAAAACCAACCATGACTATCATGAAAGCAGAATTCAATGAAATCCAACAATGTCTTGCAGGACAACGTAAATAACAAAAGAGGCGTAAAACATAATCAACATGAAGACGGAATTATCATGAAGAAACATGAAACCATCTATCACAAAGAAGTGTATAACATAATCAGCATGAAACTGAAGTTAACCATGACAGTATGAAAACATACTTGACACAAAAACATAATAACTTATGAGGGGACATGAAAATTTGTTTATGCCAATTTAAATCATGAGAAAAATTTTATGCATGAAAAACAGTGCATGAATGCGTAATGTAGTTTATAAAACCTTTATATGTGCGAGGGAACGCCTATGGGTCGGTTCCAAAACAAAAGACATGGCGAGGGGACGCCTATGGGTCGGTCCCAAAGTTAAAAGTTTCGAAAAAAGCACATGTGACTAAATAGGGCCAGTCCTGTACCAACCATTACTTAGTCATAATCCCTGCAACAATGAAACATGAAACATAAATGATTGAAACTCATATGTCAAAACTTATCAGAAAAAAAATTTTATGTGACTAATTATGAACTATTGGGGCTCAGTCCACATAGCCACAGTTCACGAGGAACATTATGCATGAAACAATGACACATAACTAAATATGAATGACGGTTGTCCATCCATATTAGTAAAACAATCTCGATGAAAACCTCAAGGTTAAAACCTCAAGGTGCTGAAAACATCATGGTTAAAACAACAATGCGCTGAAAACATCAATACGTAGAATAACAAACGTTGGCTTTGGAAGCTTCTGGTGACTACCCACTAATCACAGGTCGAGTTTTAGAGCCTACAGGTCGAAGTCTTGGCTCTGATACCATAATTGTAACACCCCATTTTGATAATGGAATGTCACGCGTAATTATGGCGTGTCATCAAAGCATACAAGGATAAATGTATAAAACATTACATGACCATAGGGATAACCGGAATCAAACATCGGTTCCCAAACATAAGCCTAAAACATAATGAAGCAAAAGAAATGAATGAAAGACTAAACAAGCATAAGTATATGAAGGCAAAAAGGAAAAGAAGTCTCTAGCAGCTTCCATCCTACGCACGTCCTCCAAATGCTCGAGTCTTTCCTAGGGTACCTGCCGTTTTGGGACATGGAAAGGAAAGTAACGGCTGAGCAAAACGCTCAGTGCACGGATATAGACATAGTATAAGTGACTAAAACATAATAAAGACTTAATAGCAACGGAAATATATAAGTCCTGGAAAACCTGGAACATGTTCATAAAACTGATTTTATAGTTTGAAAAGCCTTATGTTTATCTTATGAAAACTGTTTAACATATTTTACCATTAGCCAATATAGGTCATGAAAATCCACCGTGCATGAATACTTAGAGGGGTGACCTCATCATGCAAATTAGAGGGGCTGCCTCTAATTTAATATATTGGTTTTTGGGTAGGAGGGATCAGCTACTTGTGAAGGATGCAAGGCACACACCACATTCACCATGAAATCCTGACTAAAACATGTAACTAGGATGCACCCATACGCCCCACATGATAAATATAAATAAATGGCCAAAAGCTGAAGGGACGCTACGAGCAATCACTCCGCCGTGGTGAAGTCATAACATCAGTGCCTCTAATGTTATGGTTATGGTACCTCCATAACTAGGTGAAACTGGTCATGCATGTATATGGCTATAGGTAATCTTAATTTAAACATAAGCAATCAAACACGTAACTTATACTACGAGAAAACAGTTGGCTGCATACGGGGAATCCTAATAAGGAAAGAATGTCCATACTGAAAGGACGGGAATCCGTACCTTATGTCTAGTGAACGAAGAAGATGAACTGAGAGAAATCCTACTTCCGTATCACTAGTGCTACATAAATACATACATGAATAAGTATCTGCTTAATAAACACGTAGCTGGTTTTATGTCATGTCTTAGCTTATTTTATATGTTCTTACCATGTTTTACTGTTTTTAAGCCTTAAACCGTGTTTATCTTATATTCTGTTTAATCTGATTAAGTATTTCTGGTATTTCATGTGTTATTATACTTACTGTGTAATAATAAGTAACTTTCCAAAAATAGCAGGTTTCCTAAAATAGAAAGTTTCCAAAAATAGAAAGTTTCCAAAAATAGAAAGTTTCTAAAAATAGAAAGTTTCCAAAAATAGAAAGTTTCCAAAAATAGATTTACTGCTTAAAATAGATAAGTTTCTAAAAATAGAAAGTTTCCATAAATAGATCAGCTGCCTTAATTAAATAAGTTTCCATAAATAGATTAGCTGCCTGAAATAAATAAGTTTCTAAAAATAGAAGGTTTCCATAAATAGATTAGCTGCCTTTATTAATTAAGTTTCTAAAAATAGAAAGTTTCCATAATTAGAAATTAGTTGGTTAAATAAGCTAAGTATATAAGCCTAAGTGTTTTCATGATTATTTTCTAAGTCATATGATATAATGTATAGTTTAATAATTATTTCATGTAATTAAATTAAACTATAGGTTAAAATATTTAATTAAAGTATAACATGTTTTTAATTAAATAAAGTTAAATACTTAGGTTAAAACATGTATTATTATATATTAATAATATAACCTAAGTCATGTTAATTAATTAATTATAGTCATGGTTTTTAAATAATTAATTAATTATAAGTCTAAAATATAAAATACTTAGGTTAATTAATTTCATGATTATAATAATTAAAATAACCTAAGTCATGTTATTAAATTACTCATATCATTTTATTAATTTAATTTTTAACATAAGATCATAAACATAAAAAAAACTAAGCATACACCATGAACCGGATCTAGAATCAAAACCTTGAACCGGACATGAAATCGACACCGTACCCCGAGCCAACTCGGGGTACCCCGTGTTTCCCTTGCTGCCGTGGGACCCACACGCACCAACCAAGACCATATGGTCTTGGTGGTGGTCGGCTTGGCAAACCGAAACCCCTTCGGGTTCGGTTGCAGCCTGCGGCCAAAACAAACACCCCTTAAAAACAACCTTTTGATTTTATTTAACACCAAAACATGTTAGATCTATGCTTAATTATTATGTTTTTGTAAAAACATCTCATGTTCATAATTTACAAAAAGATTAAATCAAAAGAAAAGGTTTATAAAGGATTTACCGAATTCGTGGATCAAAAGGATGAAGAACAAACACGATCACCAACTTAATTTCCAAGATCCAAGATCACAAACCACCTCCTTGTGGTGTTCTTAAGGTGGCGGCACAAAAAGAAAAGGGAAGGAGGAGGATTTTAGGTTTCTGTAAAATTCTTCTGTAGAAAAAAATGAGTAGTGTAATTTTCCTTAACCTCCTTTTAGTAAAAATTGATGGGCTAAGCCCATCCTCCCTCCTTAATTTCGTGGTAATGGGGCCCACAAGGGGTAACCCGAATGTTTTCCGTGTCTAATTAATAAGTGTGTTCTCGTGTTCGTGTTTTACGTGTTTGTTCGTGTTCATTTGTGTTCGCGTTTTGTGTGTTCTCGTTAAATAATTACCGTGACCTAATATATTTATTTACGCTCGTAATATATATATATATATATATATATATATATATATATATATATATATATATATATAATTAATAATAGTTCGTGATTTAATTACGTTCGTGATTTCATGATCGCATGTTCGTGATTAATTATTGTCAAATAATTATTGCGTGTTCGTGCGTAGTAAATACTTATCGTGTACTAACGCGTACGTAATACGTAATATCCTAACACGTAAACGTAATCGTACTATAAAAGGAAAGTTTTAATCTAGTACGTACGATCTTAAGGGTACTATTCATGATAAAAGCATGCGGGTTTTACAAATAAGGATTTTAGAAATGTCAAATTCAAATCCGTAACTCATAGCAAACTTTAATAGTTAAGAAAAGTGCATATTTTGAGTTATTAAAAGTTACTGCTAATTGGTTATAAGGCAAACTAGCATATTTGTCTAGTAGTTGTGCTTTGACCATTTATAGGCACTACATACCATTGTAGGGTTGGTAGAC
Source organism: Glebionis coronaria (assembly GCA_025667525.1). Taxonomy (NCBI): domain Eukaryota; kingdom Viridiplantae; phylum Streptophyta; class Magnoliopsida; order Asterales; family Asteraceae; genus Glebionis; species Glebionis coronaria. Next base: position 674,715,038 of record CM046875.1, read on the forward strand.
CTATTAACGAAGAAATTGCATGTCAAGTCTTTAGAGTTAAAAAGCATTTGATGGGTAAGTCATCATTTACGAAGTAGAGTACACTCTTAAACACTATAAGTAATTGTTACGAATGTGTTTTTCAAAAGTGTAAGAAAGTAAACACAACACTAATTATTTTCACCGATTATGAAACATTTTTAATGTTGTCAAGTTCAGTGGGAGAATTGTGTTGTATTACTGATTTTGAGTCTATTAAAACATTCTCTAAGTCAGTGGGAGTTACAAGATTTGTTGTCTTGGTAATAACCCATGTTATCTTTAGTATGTCCTAAGATAATTACTTTCGAATTGTTGACACTAATATCTTCAAAGATAGTTATGTACTGATTCTTGTTGATTAAGTGGTTCTACATCTACTTGTAAAAGCTAATATATGTGGCACAATCATATTTTGTATAGACGAACGTTAGACGTGATGTTTATCTTATATATGAGGTTGTTCCATGCACAAGTGGGAGAAATGAACATTGTGTGCAAGAAACAACTCATAAAGATATGATTCTCTTGTCTTTAAGATAAGAGACTAACAATCTAATTAATATTTAGATCATGTGTCAATATGATTAAAAGACTACTTAAAAGTATATATATCATTCACTTTAAGAAACACTTGTTTTGATTTAGTCATGTAAGAGCTTGGACTAAATTGTAAACTAAAGGGTAAAATATCCACATGTCGTAAGATCGGGCGTGGAATGTTTTGAAGTTTCTTAAAATGGACTAATTCCTGGAATGACATAAGATACATAGAGTAATCTTATACTACTAATGAAACCTAGTGGTGTTCATATAATAGTATATGATTGAATTAACTTGAAAAGATGAATAAAACCTAGTGGTGTTCATGATTTACTTTAGTTATACATGTTTATGATTTATTGTATAAAGTCACAAACATAAAGTCTTGGAAGACGTATATTATAAAGTAAGACGTTAATGTATTGTCTCTATTTCACTAAAGACATATACATGTAACGTGTAATGGACTTATAACTTTTATGAAGTGACTTTGTATTAAAAGTACTTGAGTTATAAAGCATGCAAAATGGTTAGGAAATCTATTATACCATTAAGATGATTTAGTTGGTATATAGGTAAGCCTAAAGATATATATTTATCATAAATATTGTTAAGATTGACTTACAATATTTACCTAAATGAAATACATCATTGTTATGGTATGTTCATTAGGAGAATCAAAATTTTCAATATGATGGTGATGTTTGATTCAAGATAACTATATCTTCCTTTATTCCAAAAGAAATCAAGGTTAGAAAGTTGAGTATGACTTGAGCTAAGAAGATTAATAAGATACCATTATATATGGAATGTGATGAATCACGTTATATCTTAAATGAAGTTCAGATTTTGCTAAACTACTTATGAAGTGGATTGTTTAGAAAGTAAAGAGTATGGAACTGTCATTGTGTCTTGTAATGTCCCATATAGATAACGTTGGAATGTTGATCTATTTGCTATGTATTTAAAGAGTAATTTTAAGTTACTAAAAGCAAGTGGGAGTTTTGATCTTGAAAGATAAAATTACAAGATACATGATCTTCTAAAATACACTAGTAATTATCATGAGGTAAGCGTGTAAAAGCTAACTCTTAAGATAAAGGAATTTATGTCATAGGTCCGTAAGGATATCTCGGATATGCGATTTATATGCTGAGAATTATGAGTTACAAATAATTGTTATGATTTATTACCAAATATTGTTTTGGGTAAACTACTCATACTATGATTGTTATAGATGTTGTCCAACAAGATAATCAAATTTCGGTTTTGGTTTATCTTAAATAGTTTGACTAGAAATTGAAGATGAGTTTCGTCAAAGGAATAAAAACGTCAATTGTGGTGGTTTAATCTTTGGTCGAAATTATATGGACAAAATTGTACACATATTTAATGAATGTATTATGAATAGATTATTAATCACACTTAAGTAATTAATTGTGATTGATTATTCTTTCCTAAACACATTAAATGTATAAAGATTTTGATGGTCATATTTTAAATTGACAAATTTGGATATGTATGAACTATTTCTTGAATGACTACTTGAGAAAGGACTTAAGTAATCGAAATGAGTTTATTACTTCAAAATATAAATCTTTGGAAAAGTACAAAATGCAATTATCCGTGAATGGATAAAAGCATGCATCTAGGAGATTATTCTTATGTTTAATTTGAAATCCAAGATTGGATTTAAATTTGAATAAGATGGTTTCTGAGTATTCCTAAAAGCTAGTGGGAGTATTATGGTTATTTTCTTAAATTATATGTGTCAAATAGACATGTAAGAAAGTAAGTTTTCATTCAAATTAAATGTTGATTTGGTTTAGATTTGAGATGAAACTTTACTTTGGAGATTTAGGAAATAAGATATACATAACCTTGGGACAAATAAATTTATTTATTGTAACACCCCATTTTGGAAATGGAAATATCACAGTAATTATGGCGTGTCATCAAAGCATACAAGGTAAAATGTCTAAACATTACTTGACCATATAAAGGAAAATACCGGAATCAAACATCGGTAGTCCAAAAGTAAAGCTCATCACACACAAACATAGTGTAGTAAAGGAAAAGGACGAAACAATGTCCAAAGCATAAGTATCATAAAGAAAAGAAATGCATAATGTAAAGAAGGCTAGACAGCTTCCAGTCCATATGCACGTACTCTTAGTGTCTACGTGCGTCCCTGAGTACCTGCCGTTTTGGGAACATAGAAAAGGAAAACGGCTGAGCAATACGCTCAGTGCACGGAGGTACAATAAAGCATGAATAGGATAAGCATATAACATAATAACAGCGGAAGAAACTAAGTCCCGAGTAACCTGGTTAAGTCTTAATAAAACTGGTTTTATAGTTTGAAAGTCTTATGTTTATCTTATAAAACTGTTTGTCATATTTTACCATTTAGCCAATATAGGTCATGAATATCCACCGTGTATGAATAAATGGAGGGGTGACCTCATCATGCAAATTAGAGGGGCTGTCTCTAATTTAATATACTGGTTTATGGGTAGGAGGGATCAGCTCCTTGTGAAGGATGCAAGGCACACACCACATTCACCATGTAATCCTGAATAAAAACGTGTAACTAGGATGCACCCATACGCCCCACATGATAAATATAATAAATGGCTAAAAGCTGAAGGGACGCCACGAGCAATCACTCCGCCGTGGTGAAGTCATAACATCAGTGCCTCTAATGTTATGGTTATGGTACCTCCATAACTAGGTGAAACTGGTCATGCATGTATATGGCTATAGGTAATCATATTTAAAAACATAAGCAATAAAACTCATAACTTATACTACGGGGAAACAGTTGGCTGCATACGGGGAAATCCTAATAAGGAAAGAATGTCCATACTGAAAGGACGGGAATCCGTACCTTATGTCCAGTGAACGAGAACGATGAACTGCGAGAATCCTACTTTCGAAACACTAGTGCTACATAAATACGTACATGAAATAAGTATCTGCTTACTACATACATAGCTGGTTTTATATCATGTCATAGCTTATTTTATGTGCTCTTACTATTTACACTGTTTAAAGCCTTAAACTGTGTTAAATCCTATATTCTGTTCATTCTGATTAAGTATTTCTGATATTTCATGTGTTATTATACTTACTGTGTAATAATAAGTAACTTTCCAAAAATAGCAGGTTTCCTTAAATAGAAAGTTACCAAAAATAGAAAGTTTCCAAAAATAGAAAGTTTCCAAAAATAGAAAGTTTCCAAAAATAGAAAGTTTCCAAAAATAGATTCACTGCTTAAAATAGATCAGTTTCTAAAAATAGAAAGTTTCCATAAATAGATTAGCTGCCTTAATTAAATAAGTTTCCATAAATAGATTAGCTGCCTTAAATAAATAAGTTTCTAAAAATAGCTGGTTTCCATAAATAAAATAGCTGCCTTATTTAATTAAGTTTCTAAAAATAGAAAGTTTCCATAATTAGAAATAAGCTGGTTAAATAAGCTAAGTAAATAAGCCTAAGTGTTTTCATGATTATTTTCCAAGTCATATGATATATTATATAGTTTAATAATTATTTCATGTAATTTAATTAAACTATAGGTTATAATATTTAATTAAAGTATGACATGTTTTAATTAAATATATTAAATACTTAGGTTAAAATATGTATTATTAAATATTAATAATATAACCTAAGTCATGTTTAATTAATTAATTATATCCATGGTTTTTAAAATAATTAATTAATTATAAGTCTTAATAATAAAAATACTTAGGTTAAAATAATTCATGTTTATTAATAATTAGTTAACCTAAGTCATGTTATTAAATTAATTATATCTTTATTAATTTAATTCTTAACATAAGTTTATAACATAAACAACTAACATAATCATGATCCGGATCTAAACTTAAAAACATGCACCGGATCTGAACAAACACCGTACCCCGAATCAAATCGGGGTACCCCCTTGCTGCCGTGGGACCCAACGCACCAACCAAGACCAAAAAGGTCTGGTGGTGGTCGGCTAAAAACAAACCGAGCCCCCTTTGCGGTCGGTTTTACCTGCGGCCCAAAACAAACACCCCTTAGATCCACCCCTTTGATTAATTAATGACCAAAACATGTTAGATCTAGGTTTAATTAATGTGTTTTTATGAAGAACATCATGTGTTCTTAATTAATAAAAGATTAATTAAAAAGAAAACAAGTAAAAAGGTTTTACCGTATTCGTGGATCAAAAGGGTGAAGAACAAACACGAACAAGCACTAAAATAACAAGATCCAAGATCAAACTCACCCCCTTATGGTGGTTTGTAGGTAGCGGCACACAAAGGAGAAGAAGGAAGGGTTTCTAGGTTTTCTTGAAATTCTTCTGTAAAAATAATTTGAGTAGTAAAAACTCTTAACCCTTCCTTTTAGTAAAATTGACAATGGGCTTGGCCCATTGTCCCTATTTTGGCCGCGGGTAGGGACTCCCTTGTGGGGGTCCCGTACCTCGTTTCGTGTCTTGTAATTTCGTACACGTTTACGTTTAATTATGTTCGTGTTTTAAAAGTTCTCGTTACGTAAATATCCTACACTTATATATTTAATTACGCTCGTATTAAATATATATACGTAATTAATAATATCTCGTGTTTTAATTACGCTCGTAATCTCGTGATCGTATGTTCGTGATTAATTATTGCTAAATAATTATTACGTGATCGTGCAAATAAAATACTTATCGTGTTCTAACACGTACGTAATACATAAACTCCTAATACGTAATCGTAATCATGCTATATTAGGAAAGTTTTTAACTAGTATGTACGAACTTAAGGTAATATGCATGGTAAAATCATGCGGGTTTTACAACTCTTCCCCCTAAAAAGAATAATTCGTCCCCGAATTATAGATAAAGTAAACTAGAAAAGAAGAACATACCCGAATTCAAATATGAAATGAGGGTAAGAAGTCCGGATAGACTCCTCTGTTTCCCAAGTGGCTTCCCGCTCGGTATGATCCCTCCATAGAATTTTGACGAATGGAATCGTCTTCTTTCTCATGACTCGTTCTTGCCTGTCAAGAACTCGTTCGGGTTCTTCTATAAAAGTGAGATCTTCACGAATCTGTTCCAGTGGATACTGAACCATGTGAAGGGGATGATATTGGTACCCTCCGAGTAAGGACACATGAAACACATTGTGCACATGTGAAAGCTGCGGAGGTAACGCCAATCGGTAAGATACTTCACCGACGGTCCGATGAAACGAGGACTGAGCTTCCCTTTAATCCCGAAGCGTCTAACACCACGTGCCGGCGAAACCTTAAGGAAGACGTGATCTCCTACGTTAAAGTGTAAATCCCTACGATGCTTGTCGGCGTAACTCTTTTGACGTGACCGTGCCTCCTGAATCTTCTGTCTAGCTACTGCGATCTTCTCGTTTGTCATCTCTATGATTTCTGGTCCTTCGAGTGTTCGCTCGCCAACCTGATCCCAGCAGATTGGGGCGCGACACTTTCTGCCATACAACATCTCAAATGGAGCACACTTGATGCTCGCGTGCCAGCTGTTGTTGTACGCAAACTCCACCAAACAGATGTATTCGTCCCAATCACCCGTCCATTCCAACGCACATGACCTCAACATATCTTCCAATGTCTGAATGGTTCGCTCCGACTGTCCGTCCGTTTGAGGATGAAAGGCCGTGCTAAGCTTAAGTTGTGTACCCCAAGCTTTCTGCAGACTTTTCCAAAAGCGCGAAGTGAATCGAGGATCTCTGTATCAGACGATGCTGGATGGTGCACCGTGTAGTCTCATGATCTCTCATCTGTACGTATCTGCGAGTTTACTTACTGGATCTTCCTTGCGGATCGGTAAGAGATGAGCTGATTTGGTAAGTCGATCAACGATAACCCAAATTGCATCGTGCTTCCTTTTGGTAGGCGGAAGACCGGTAACAAAATCCATGGTGATTTTATCCCACTTCCACTCTGGAATGTCTAACGGTTGAAGGAGACCGCCAGATCGCTGATGCTCGATCTTAACCTGCTGGCAGGTAAGACATTTGGAGACGTAAGTGGCCACATCCTGCTTCATACCACTCCACCAAAAGTACTGCTTGATGTCATGGTACATTTTAGTTGAACCAGGATGTATTGAGAATGGGGAGCTATGAGCTTCTGCTAGCAAAGCTTCCCGGAGTTCTTGGTCATCAGGAACACAAAGTCTAGTGCCCTGCCATACGATACCATCTGCATCTACTCTGAATTTTGTCTGCTTCTCCCAATTCTGTATTATCGCCCATATTTCTCCGTCATCCTTCTGAGCTTCCTTGATCTTAGATAGTAACTCGGGTTCTACTCTAAGATTAGCCCAGTAACCGTGTTGTCCACGTACCATGATCTTGATGTCTAGTCGCTCCAAGTCTCTTATGATTTCCTCTTCGATTTTAATGTTGTTGATCATTCCGGACTTCCTGCAAAGGGCATCTGCTACTACATTTGCCTTTCCGGGATGATACTGAAGATTAATGTCATAATCCTTCAACAGCTCTAACCATCTTCTCTGCCTCATGTTCAATTCACGTTGAGTGAAGATATACTTCAAGCTCTTGTGGTCCGTGAAAATGTCACATGATTCTCCATACAAGTAGTGTCTCCATATCTTCAATGCAAACACGACTGCAGCAAGTTCCAGATCGTGCGTGGGGTAATTCTCTTCATAAGGCTTAAGCTGCCGTGAAGCGTACGCGATCACTTTCCCATGTTGCATGAGAACACAGCCAAGTCCCTTCCCCGATGCATCGCTGTAGATTTGAAATCCACCCGTACCAGATGGTAGAGTAAGAATAGGTGCAGATACTAGCTTCTGCTTCAGGTCTTCAAAGCTATTCTCTCGATCTTCAGTCCAGACGAATTTCTCCCCTTTCCGCATCAGTTTGGTCAATGGTAGTGCTAAGCGGGAAAAGTTCTCCACGAACCTACGGTAATAGCCAGCTAAGCCTAAGAAACTGCGGACTTCCGTCGCTGATGTCGGCCTCGGCCACTTAGTGATGCTCGCGCGGGTGCTTCACTCTAAGGCAGAACGCCTCAACCTTCGCTGGATCCATAGTGATTCCTTCTGCTGATACAATGTGACCTAGGAATGCCACCTTGTCTAACCAGAACTCACACTTGGAGAATTTAGCATACAGCTGCTTCTGGCGAAGAATCTGTAGTATTGTACGAAGATGGTCTTCGTGTTCCTCCTTGGACTTAGAGAAAATCAGGATGTCATCGATGAAAACAATGACGAATTTGTCCAGAAATTCATGGAAGATTCTGTTCATCAGATCCATGAACACTGCTTGAGCATTTGTCAGGCCAAATGGCATAACTACAAACTCGTAGTGGCCATAACGAGTACGAAAGGCAGTCTTAGCAATATCCTGCTCCTTGACTCGTAACTGATGATAGCCTGACCTAAGATCGATCTTGGAGAAGTGTTTGGCCCCTTGGAGTTGGTCAAACAGATCGTCAATGCGTGGCAGTGGATATCTATTCCGAATGGTAATCTTGTTGAGCTCGCGATAGTCTATGCAAAGACGCATACTGCCGTCCTTCTTCTTAACAAACAAAACTGGTGCGCCCCATGGAGATGCGCTCGGTCGAATGAAACCTCGTTCGAGAAGTTCTTGCAGTTGATCCTTCAGCTCCTTTAGCTCTATGGGAGCCATGCGATAAGGAGCCTTAGATATTGGTTCAGCTCCTGGAACCAGCTCGATACTGAATTCCACTTCTCGTGCAGGTGGTATGCCCGGAAGTTCTGCTGGAAACACGTCTTGGAATTCCGACACTATTGGTTGATCCTGAATCGATGGGGATTCAGCATCCATGTCGTGAATCGTAGCTAGATAACCCTCGCAGCCATGTGACAGTAGTGCACACGCTTGCAGAGTGGATATGACTTGTACAGACCGTCCGGGTATGAACCCGTTATGAATGTACTCTGGTGCATTGACCTCACCGAAGATAACTCGATATGAATGGCAGTCTATGGTAGCATGATACTTGGATAGCCAATCCATGCCCAAAATCATGTCGAAGTCATTCATGTCCAGTGGAAGTGCGTCGACAGGTCGAACCTTATCATCAAATTCTAGGGGAAGACTCTTGTATACATGGGTGATTAATACAGAGTCCCTCAAAGGCGTGGAAATAGTAAGCCTATTTTCTAGTGGCAAGGGAGGCATCCTAATGTTCTTAGCATAAGCAGTAGAAATAACCGAGTGAGTAGCACCCGTATAAAAAAGAACACATGCAGCACGACCATACATATACAAGATTCCAGTGATGGTACCTGTAGACTTGTTGGCCTGGTCTCGAGATGTCGTGTAGACACGCCCGGCAGTAGGAGGCGGCTTGGTATCAGCATGTCCCGATGTACCCTCCATCTCGCCCTTACGGCAGTCCTTCATAATATGGCCAGGAAGACCACACTTGAAGCACGCATCAGTATTACGGCGACATGGTCCTGGGTGCCTACGGTGGCAAGTAGAGCAAAGAGGATGAGTGTATCCTCCAGCAGGTGCTCTGGCTGGCTGAGGACCTGATAAAACATTTTACATGAGACATAATAGTTGGGTACAAAGGACAAAGCGGATAATCGTAAGATTGAATACCAGTGATAGCTGGACGGCTAGGCTGCGAACCTCTCTGGTTCTGGTCCCTACCGTTTCCATGGTTCCTGGTAGAATTTTGCTAGAGTGTCAGAATATGAGTTATAACGTAAAACATAAGAAATTTCATAAGTATTAGGACCTGCTGTTGCTGGATTGCCCGGCGTTGTTACGGTAATTGTCATTACCGCCACGCCTATCCGTAGCAGATCGGTCATTAGTCTGACCGTTTCCCTTGGGCTGATGAGGCTGCTGCTGAGTAGCCGGCTGAGACCGGTCCCTAGTTTTCTGCCTGGAAGATACATTTAAAGAGATGAATAATTGACATATGAAAGATATACGGATTGATCACCGCTTGAATACGAAGATTTACCTCTTGTCGGGTCTTTCAGCTTCCCCGAACTCATCCCTCTCCTGCAGCATCTCCAGTTTCCGTGCTGCATCGGCCACTTGTGCTACAGTATTGAACGTAGCACACACCAGATTGTTTGCGACCGATGTGCGAAGAGCCCATCTGAAGTGATGTGCCTGCTCTTCAGGAGTACCTGCCGCCGCACCAAGGAAACCAGCCAAGCGAAGAAAGCGCTGCATAAACTCATTGCTATTCTCCCCAGCTATCTGACGGATCCCATGGTACTCTCTCTTGAGCTTGTCCTGCTCAGCCTTGGGAAAGAACTGCTCCATCACCCTGTCCTTGAACTGAGCCCAAGTCAAACCAGCAACCCACTCATCACCACCTTCAGATTGCATCAAAGCTAACCACCAGTTGAGTACATCGCCTTCGAACCGATAGCATGCCAACCTCGCCTTGTATGCGGGGTCACAGCCCATAGCGTTGAAGATCTTCTCGATGTGAGCCAACCACCGCTGGGGCTATCTGTCTTCTCAAAAGCTCGAGGGCGGAGCTTGTTGAATCTCTCAAGCCATACTGCTAATGTCACTGGAGGAGGAGGAGGAGGTGGCTGATTGTGCTGCTGCTGATTGTTGGCAGCTTGAACTTCAGCCCGGATGTCATTCCTCAGTTGAGGAAGCAAGGCTTGCATGGCAGCCTGAATTGCAGCATTGAGCTGCTCCTGTTCGCGTGTGAGAACCATCTGACAGTATAACAATAAAACATATGATTAAACAGTTCAAAACATAAAATATAAAATATATATATACATGAAAAAAAATTTATACTAAAAAATTTCACGAGAAAAATTTTATGCAAGAAAATTTTTGTATGAATGCATGATGCAGTTTTATGAAAAGTTTTGATGCTCGAGAGTGAACGCCTCTGGTCAGTTCACCCAAAACAAAAGACATATCGAGGGGACGCCTATGGGTCGGTCCTAAATCTAAAAGTTTCGATAAAACACATGCGACTAAATAGGGCCAGTCCTGTACCAACCATTACTTAGTCAAAAACCCTGTAACAATGACATATATATGTATGCTTAAAAATGATGAATGCCTGAAAACAACTGTCAGTTCTAGGAAGACCGTAGTGACTACCCACTAATCACAGGTCATATTTGAGAGCCTACAGGTCGAAGCCTTGGCTCTGATACCATAATTGTAACACCCCATTTTGGAAATGGAAATATCACAGTAATTATGGCGTGTCATCAAAGCATACAAGGTAAAATGTCTAAACATTACTTGACCATATAAAGGAAAATACCGGAATCAAACATCGGTAGTCCAAAAGTAAAGCTCATCACACACAAACATAGTATAGTAAAGGAAAAGGACGAAACAATGTCCAAAGCATAAGTATCATAAAGAAAAGAAATGCATAATGTAAAGAAGGCTAGACAGCTTCCAGTCCATATGCACGTACTCTTAGTGTCTACGAGCGTCCCTGAGTACCTGCCGTTTTGGGAACATAGAAAAGGAAAACGGCTGAGCAATACGCTCAGTGCACGGAGGTACAATAAAGCATGAATAGGATAAGCATATAACATAATAACAGCGGAAGAAACTAAGTCCCGAGTAACCTGGTTAAGTCTTAATAAAACTGGTTTTATAGTTTGAAAGTCTTATGTTTATCTTATAAAACTATTTGTCATATTTTACCATTTAGCCAATATAGGTCATGAATATCCACCATGCATGAATAATTGGAGGGGTGACCTCATCATGCAAATTAGAGGGGCTGCCTCTAATTTAATATACCGGTTTATGGGTAGGAGGGATCAACTCCTTGTGAAGGATGCAAGGCACACACCACATTCACCATGTAATCCTAAATAAAAACGTGTAACTAGGATGCACCCATACGCCCCACATGATAAATATAATAAATGGCCAAAAGCTGAAGGGACGCCACGAGCAATCACTCAGCCGTGGTGAAGTCATAATATCAGTGCCTCTAATGTTATGGTTATGGTACCTCCATAACTAGGTGAAACTGGTCATGCATGTATATGGCTATAGGTAATCATATTTAAAAACATAAGCAATCAAACTCATAACTTATACTACGGGAAAACAGTTGGCTGCATACGGGGAAATCCTAATAAGGAAAGAATGTCCATACTGAAAGGACGGGAATCCGTACCTTATGTCCAGTGAACGAGAACGATGAACTGCGAGAATCCTACTTCCGAAACACTAGTACTACATAAATACGTACATGAAATAAGTATCTGCTTACTACATACATAGCTGGTTTTATATCATGTCATAGCTTATTTTATGTGTTCTTACTATTTACACTGTTTAAAGCCTTAAACTGTGTTAAATCCTATATTCTGTTCATTCTGATTAAGTATTTCTGATATTTCATGTGTTATTATACTTACTGTGTAATAATAAGTAACTTTCCAAAAATAGCAGGTTTCCTTAAATAGAAAGTTACCAAAAATAGAAAGTTTCCAAAAATAGAAAGTTTCCAAAATTAGATTCACTGCTTAAAATAGATCAGTTTCTAAAAATAGAAAGTTTCCATAAATAGATTAGCTGCCTTAATTAAATAAGTTTCCATAAATAGATTAGCTGCCTTAAATAAATAAGTTTCTAAAAATAGCTGGTTTCCATAAATAAAATAGCTGCCTTATTTAATTAAGTTTCTAAAAATAGAAAGTTTCCATAATTAGAAATAAGCTAGTTAAATAAGCTAAGTAAATAAGCCTAAGTGTTTTCATGATTATTTTCTAAGTCATATGATATATTATATAGTTTAATAATTATTTCATGTAATTTAATTAAACTATAGGTTATAATATTTAATTAAAGTATGACATGTTTTAATTAAATATATTAAATACTTAGGTTAAAATATGTATTATTAAATATTAATAATATAACCTAAGTCATGTTTAATTAATTAATTATATCCATGGTTTTTAAAATAATTAATTAGTTATAAGTCTTAATAATAAAAATACTTAGGTTAAAATAATTTATGTTTATTAATAATTAGTTAACCTAAGTCATGTTATTAAATTAATTATATCTTTATTAATTTAATTCTTAACATAAGTTTATAACATAAACAACTAACATAATCATGATCCGGATCTAAACTTAAAAACATGCACCGGATCTAAACAAACACCGTACCCCGAATCAAATCGGGGTACCCCCTTGCTGCCGTGGGACCCACACGCACCAACCAAGACCAAAAAAGGTCTTGGTGGTGGTCGGCTAAAAACAAACCGAGCCCCCTTTGCGGTCGGTTTTACCTGCGGCCCAAAACAAACACCCCTTAGATCCACCCCTTTGATTAATTAATGACCAAAACATGTTAGATCTAGGTTTAATTAATGTGTTTTTATGAAGAACATCATGTGTTCTTAATTAATAAAAGATTAATTAAAAAGAAAACAAGTAAAAAGGTTTTACCGTATTCGTGGATCAAAAGGGTGAAGAACAAACACGAACAAGCACTAAAATAACAAGATCCAAGATCAAACTCACCCCCTTATGGTGGTTTGTAGGTGGCGGCACACAAAGGAGAAGGAGGAAGGGTTTCTAGGTTTTCTTGAAATTCTTCTGTAAAAATAATTTGAGTAGTAAAAACTCTTAACCCTTCCTTTTAGTAAAATTGACAATGGGCTTGGCCCATTGTCCCTATTTTGGCCGCGGGTAGGGACTCCCTTGTAGGGGTCCCGTACCTCGTTTCGTGTCTTGTAATTTCGTACACGTTTACGTTTAATTATGTTCGTGTTTTAAAAGTTCTCGTTACGTAAATATCCTACACTTATATATTTAATTACGCTCGTATTAAATATATATACCTAATTAATAATATCTCGTGTTTTAATTACGCTCGTGATCTCGTGATCATATGTTCGTGATTAATTATTGCTAAATAATTATTACGTGATCGTGCAAATAAAATACTTATCGTGTTCTAACACGTACGTAATACATAAACTCCTAATACGTAATCGTAATCATGATATATTAGGAAAGTTTTTAACTAGTACGTACGAACTTAAGGTAATATGCATGGTAAAAGCATGCGGGTTTTACATTTATTTATGCGGTGGAAATACAACGTGATATGCCATGTAGTATGTTTACGTGGGTATTTAGGACATGAAGAAATTTAAATCTGGTTTGAGAAATTTTCATGTGTGTCGTGTTGTATTTATATCATTCTTAAAATACATGATGATTTGAATATATTAATCTATTTAAGAAGTTATTAAATAACTTGTGTAATGAATATTCTGAAGGAATATGTTTGGAAATAGAATAACATCCTAAATCTTGGATCGGCTTCCATATTCTATAGATGAATAATTTGTCAATCGTTGTGCAAATTATCATAGCCAACAAACTTGAAGGTTTTGGTTGGAATCAAACATTACATAATAGATATTAAAGGTAACGTAATTATATCTTTTATGACAAGTTGTAAAACTTGAAAAGATATAATTAAGGTAACACTCAATATTAGTCATGGGATCTTTTGGAGATGACATGTTGATTAAAGTTGCATTATACATTAAAGAATTAGAATACTTTGAAATTCAAATGTGTTTTGGAAGTTTAGGAAATTGGTGATCAATGATGTTTCACAATTTTGATACTATGTGGCAATATCAAATTATTTGAATGCACATGTACAAGAGTTTCAATGAATTGAATTTTTGAAAAAAGTATTCTCAAAATTTCAATAGGTCAAGATTGGTTATTTTATGCTTTGCCAAACAAGTATGAATGTCATTACTAGAGGCATGACGCATGTACCAATTTTATGCATTGATCTATTTTTAGTATTTGGATAAAGGAAGTAAGACATTATTGAATTGATGAAATAAAGATTGGATTTCGTTTATTTTTCTGTTATTTGATTTTGTATCCTATTTTACATGTTTTAATCCATGAGCATTATAATGTTTCTAAATGTCCGTTGTCGATTAATAATATGGGAGTATTATTAAACTAAGACAATTCAAAATAGTGACAGAGTATACTTGAAAGTATATTGGTCAATTTTGGATGATATTTGATGGATCAAATATTGGACTTATCCCAACTATATGATTTTACTTTATGGATCTTTGTCATTAAGTAAATCATAAATAGTTATCCTTAGACCTGAGATACCAGGAAACTGTCGTGGATCTAGTGCATTTCTGTGGAATAATCTAACGCTAAACGTAACTGGTAGCTATAAGGATTATTTCCGAAAGTGTTGCAAAGTTCATAAGTTTTGCTTGTAGTCAAAATGGGATTCGTTTCCTTCAAAATTTATTTTGAAGTATAATACAGCTGGGCCCCTTGGGGGAGTAGTAAGATATTTGTGCGGCCGCACCCAAATTTGTTTTGGTGATCTTGCTATATCCGTAAACGAGAAACAGAATGGTTAATGAAAGGAATGACTAGGATCCATATTCTTATTAACGTTGTATTTGAAATGAAAGGATAATATAATAATGATTTAATCATTAAAAGGTTTTGTCCAAGAAACCTTACTCGAGTTGTACTAGTGACATTGCTAGTGTAACTAGACGCTAGTCAATGTGATCACGATATTAGAATTTTGTCCAAGTGGGAGCTGAAAGTTTATGGACGTAAAATTAATAGTCGTAAGATAGGATCGAACTCGGGATCACGGGATTGCACACATAACGTAAAGGGTTAATTTATTTATTAAATATATTATATATATATTTATTAAATCAAACCAAAGCTTAACTAACGATCGTTAATAAATAATAGTTAAGTTATAACGACCGTTATGGAATTAAATAGAAGCTAAAAGAAGAAGGAAAAATTACACCAACACCCCTTGGGTGTGAGTTGATAGGCGGCAACAATAGGGGGGCAAAGGGGAACTTCGGTTTCCTTATTTGTTTATGACTTGGAGCCCAAGGATTGTCAAGGCTATATAAACAAACCCCACGCCTCATAATTTTTCAATCCCTCTTTCTTTTGTCTCTCTTAATCGCCGGCCAAACACCCCTATACTTAGGGTTTTGGTTTTCGACTTTTCTATTTAAAATTATATCTAGTCCTAGTCCCTCTCTAGGGTTATTGGGTAGATATTCCATAAGCGTTGAAGCTCAGTTTGTACGTGCTAGACTCACGGTTAACTCGCCGTATTACGTGTGTACAAGAACGTGATATAGTCTTACTTTAGACTATATTCTTGGTGGTGTTCGTGATAAACCCTAGTTGCCGTTCGTTCCGTCGTCTTGTGGATTTTGCTAGGATAAAGGTATGTAACTCTAATCTTGATTAATATAATTGTGTTAAATTAATGATCTTGTTAATCGCTTCCGCTATGCGTTCTTTGATCCATATTAGGGTTTTAAATAATTGTTATGTTAAATATAAACCATCACAAACATATAGCAAATACTTAAACTTATTAAACATATAAACTCTAAACAGCTGACTACATGTATATTTGCCTTTCATTACACAAAAATACTTGAAGCTTGGTCAATAAGTGTTGTTTGTATATATATTTTGTTGGAGATCCACTCAAAAGGCAATAGGATAAGCAATGAAATGAAAAAAATATCAAGACCAAGGAGGATGTAAAAAATAATATCAATATCAAGGAGGATGTAAAAAGGGGAGCCTACGAAACTCAGGTCATAATCTCTCTTTCACCCTAAAATGTGAGCAAAGTTAGGCTCAACCACCATGATGACTTAAAATTAAAATGGTGATGGTTAAATTGGCAGCCTCTAAAATACCCTTTCTTGCGACATTGTCAAAGTGAGTTATCTTTTCTATATTGGATATATAATCTTTTAAAAATTAACTTGAAATTTGATAAATCAAGAAGTATACCATGAATTTTCCTATTTCGGTAGATGATAATAGAATGACTTGATAATAGAATGACTTGATAATAGAACTGATTAGGTTTTTGGTGATGTTTTCTTACAATAAATGTATTCCCTTCCCCAAACGAATGTTTCGGGGCTTGATTCTTGAAAGAATGTTTCGAGGTATGATTCTTATGACGATTCTTCAATAGGTGACTTGATTTAGGATTCATGCTGACAAAATGAATTCATAAAAAGTAATTATATGGGGATTGGGGAGGTTTGATTGTTATTGTGTTCTTGCTTTTGTCGATTTGGGGAAAAATAAATGCGCGGTTTTTATTTTGGAGAAATTTGGTGAAAATCAATGGTTATCAAAATATAATCTTAATATAAAAATCAATTTTGGTTTGGATTTGGGGAAAAATAAATGGTTATCAAAATATAATCTTAATATTAAAATCAATCTTTTATAAGAAATAATTTTTTTGCTAAATATCTATATAATTATATATTATATATTATTTTAAAAAAATTCAGATAATTCGAGTCAACTTTAGAATCGAACCGAATTCAAATTCGAATTTTGGTTCGGTTCGATTGAAATCAAGTTCGATTTAGTACAATTTCAGGTTGAATTTTGGTTCGGTTCGATTGAAATCAAATTCAAATTTTGGTTCGGTTCGATTGAAATCCGTTGCGGATAACCTAAGTTATGCACACAAAACACGTCTAAAATTGAAAACAATATTTACGTTATTAGTATTTATTGCAACTTGGCATGTATCTAGTGCAATTTGCAAGTTAAAAACGATGATTCTTCTTTGTAGTTTCGCATGTGCAAGTAGTACATATCCACTTAACGACTATAATACTACATTTGACTAAAAGTCTAAAACTGTATAACGCCTGTTCATTAAATTCTTACATGCATTTACTTGGAAAATGATCATTTGACTAGAATTCTCGTGATTTACACTTTTATGTATGCCAAATTATCTATCGACATGAAGTAATTAAGGTTTCACAACTCACAAGCTAGGCCCTTGTTTAAATTCTGATCGTTCTTGTAATCCTTTTATATTTATCTTTGTGTTAACGGTGTTTAGTATATACGTGGGCTATCTAAACACTGCTAACACTTTTAAATACAAAAATAAAGATTTTAAAAAATGAATTCGTTAAACAATCTACGATGCAAGTTGCTATACTATATAGTTTATACACATGCCTGGCTTTTCCACACAATTTACTTTCCTACTTGCAATAATTGGATTTATTAAATTAGGCTAAATCTTAAATTGTGGGTTAGTGGTTAATGAGTTGATCGTGTAATGTCATTCAAGCGGATAATACGTCTACTCTAATTATGGTTAGCTTTTTATCCGTCTCGTTTGAAAAAAAAACGTTTAGCAAGTCTCAAACCCGAAACCTTTAAAAAACAACTTCTTCCAAAAATAAGTTAGTAAAATCTTGATAACCAACTAAGCTAATCCAGTTGGTTTAGTCTAATACTAAGCCATGACCAAAGACCGTTGACATGTGAAAGTCTATTTGCGTTTAGTTTACTTCCAAATTAATTTTGAGCAAAAATTCTTTTGGATGACTTTGTCAATGTAACAAAACCCTAACACTCTTCTATATAAAGCATGTGTTATTTACATTCTAATCACTAAACTATATTTGTTCTTTGAATTGAAGCTGTACAAAATGACAACTAAGCCACTTCGCGCTAGTACGATGATTTTGATCTTCGTTTTCGTTATTGTTCTATCACATCTTATGCATCCGCAATCCGAGGCAGCCCCTTTAAGTTCTCGCCGTATGTAGCCCTCTCTATTTTCTTTTATATATAGCATATCGAGCCGCGCGTGTTATGAACTTCTATAGTTATTTGTTTCCGGGACGTTTATATACATTCATACTTTGAATTTTATTGATAAGTTTAACCTATTTTTTTCTTACGTTTATCATGCAGAGCTATATCAAAAACCAGGAAAAACGCCATGTCTTTGTTGTCAGACGAATGCACCACCACCACCCCATTGCTACTGTGCGTGTTTCGTGATTCACTCGGAAAATAAATCGCCTTGATCGATCATGAAGAAAACTGATACGCCATAAGAAAGAAATCCAACCTGCACGTTTATTGTATTTGTCGACACAGGTTATTTTAGAGATGAGATCCTTATAAAATATGCTTTAAAAAAAGAAGGAAGGAAGCAATCTCAACCATCCATTCAAGTTCCATCTAATGATTTATATTAATCTTTTTAAATTTAATTTAAAAACCTATTTTCATCCTATTTCTTAAAAATTAATTATCTCTCAAACCGTTAATCGTTACGAAAAACTAATTATACCATCGCGATGGGAATTAAGTTATCTATCTATAGATAGGCACTTCTATACACTTTCGGAAAACTTTTTTTTTTTAAATTTACGCATAAAAAGTTACATGTGATTCTCGAAAAATTACATGTAATTTTCGAAAATTACGTGTAATTTTTTGGCGAGAATTTTTAACACTGTAAATCGTTAACTTTTGTGTGAATTACATGTAATTATGTGTGAGTTACATGTAATTTTTGTAATAAAATAGTTTATTAGTGTTAAATGCAAATCACATGTAATTATGTGTGAATTACATGTGATTTTTGTAATAAAGTGGTTAGTTAGTGTTGAATGAAAACTACATGTAATTTTGTGTGAATTACATGTAATTTTGCTCAAATCACATGTGATTTTATAAATAATTACAAGTAATTTTGCTCAAATTACATGTGATTTTATACAAAATTACATGTAATTTTGCTTTAAATCACATGTGATTTTATAAATAATTACATGTAATTTTGCTCAAATTACATGTGATTTTATACAAAATTACATGTAATTTTTCTTAAATCACATGTGATTTTATACATATCAAACCACAAGACCTATCATATTTAGTATTTACTTAAAATTTTAAATTCTTATGATATTTATTGATGTGTATATACACACATACGTTACATATAAAATTTGAGGCCCTTATAATTTGGAGGCCCTGTGCGATAGCACACCTCGCACACCCTCGTATACGCCACTGTCTATCATCTCAGTTCCTAACTTGGCTGGCTTCCTGAACAAAATATAGTCAAATGAAGATAAACACTAACTAGTAACCAACTTTTGTCTTTGGTATTACACACACTTGGATACTTGACTGCACCTACGACCAAACTTGGATACTTACAATGAACCATCAGATCTTTAATTAATGATCAGATATAATTCGCAATGACTTGACCCATGACCAAAATAAGTAATCCGTAAACCTTCTCCATTACCATTAACTAACAACAACACATTTAAATGGATGAATAATGTCACACACTGATGTTGAATTTCCTTTAAGCCTTCAACTTTCACTATACCCTTTTATCCTTGCTCTAAAACTAATCATGCCTCCATGTGCCTCCCCCTGATAACCACTTAGAAAATAATCATTTAAAAGTATTGATCATGGTTATCATTATGATTCATTTTGTTGACTAAAACAAATGTAGCACACAAGCACTATTAGAAGTATCACTACGGTTAACTACATGATTCTTCGAAACAATCAGCTCATCATCACTTTCATTATCCTGTACAAAAACTTACTTTTACAGATCAAGCCAATCACTCCATACATGGGCCTCATATGCATACCGATGTGCGATCGATGGTGATGTGCGACTGATGGTGTTGCGGCGAGGTACGACGACGATGTTGCAACAGCGAGGTATGATGACAGTGGTAGTGGTAGGTGTGGATGTGTTATTGTTTATACAATGTATTGTTTATACAATGTATTGTTTATTTGGAATGTTAAATTACGAAGTTACCCTTTTGTTGTATATCTTGATCGTAGGATTTAATTTGAAATCAACGATGGAGATTGAGTCTTTTGTTTTTTCTTTGGTGTATGTTCCTTGTGGAACTTTTCTCGGTTATTGTATTTGTCCATTTGTTTTACGAGTGAATTTGTAACATAAGTATTGTTAATGTATAACTATTAATTGAAATATTAAATACACTTAAACGTCATTTGTCTTCATCGCCATCACTACGAGCCACCATGTCTCTAGCAAACCGTCAGACGATCACCACCAGATCTTTATCGAAAATTAAGAACGCAATTACCATCCGTCACAACCACTTGCATTGGCGGACCTAGGATTTGTAATAGGTAGTTGTACAATTTTTTATGACTATTATTATTAAAGTTGACCCAGGTTACGTGTCGAGAAAACCTCTATATTATATAAAATTTATTATTGATAACTTAAAATTTGATGTAACTCGTGTCACACCCAGCTTCAATGTAGGTCCGTGCATGACCATTTTACCATCACAAGCATATCTCTACCAAAAAGTATAAATCACTATCATCCGTCATAACCCTAAACATGGTAGCAAGCGTCACCATTTAGCATAAATCATATCCCTAAGTACTTATCAAACAATGTCCCTAATAAAACATACAATATAGTGTAAAGATGATTGAGTTTATTTTCGGATCATTTAGTTTTTTCTTTGTCATGTTTCTTGATCGTTTTATATTATATACAATATCTTAGGGAATGTTTGGTATATGCGTATCTCGAATGTAGAAAAAGCAAATAATATGCGTCTTTACTTTAAAGTCAATTAAATAATAAAAGGTCTGCATGTTGTAAACCCTTCCTATTCTCCGAGAGAAAATCCATTTGTTCCTCTTTACTGTTAGCCCGAGGTTTATATTGTCTATTGTATTGTTATTTGTATTAGGCTAAAGTCCGACTCTAGAATGTTCTTGTAACCCTATATATTGTAACGGTATGTTATTGATTGGGGTATACGAATTATTCAACCCACAAACCGGGCTTGGGCCTATTTATTCCCTAATATGTTAGCCCGAGGTTTATATTGTCTACTGTATTGTTATTTGTATAGGGCTAAAGGCGACTCTAGAATGTTCTTGTAACCCTATATATTGTAATCGTAGGTTATTAATTGGCATATACGAATTATTAACCCACAAACCGGGCTTCGGCCTATTTATTCCCTAATACTTACAGACCATAATTCCAACCTTGAAACATATGTCAGCAAGAATATCATGAACCAAATTGTATCTAAACTTCACATCCACTTCACTACAAAAATGAATCGCATAATCTCTGAATTGGTCCATCCAGTGTGCATTACAACTCGAGTATATATAAGCTACCTTCAGAAAGCATTGAACCGCAAGCCTATAACACAACACATGTCAAAATTGACGGTGTTCAAGGATATTATTATTATTCTTGTTATTATTCTTGTTATTATTTACCTTTTTTAACGTTGTTTTTTCATTTTTATACTTTTTCATCTATTTTTATTTGTTTTTTTGCCTTTTTTCGGGTTTGTCCATTTACGTCCTCCGTATTTAATATCAGTTTTTATTCGTTTTTGTAGGGTTTTTATTATCTTTTTTCGTTTTTGTATGTTTTTATCCTTAGCAAAACGTAAAAAGGTATGAAAAAAGTATAAAACGAGAAAATAACGTACAAAAATGGACAAGAAAGAAAAAACCTACAAAAACTGCTAAAGACATACGAAAATGTATAAAATGTTTAGAAACATATCAAAACATACAAAAGCGTAGGAAAACGTAAAAAAAGGCATAAAGGATTTAAAACGTATGAAACGTAACATACAAAAAGCGGGAAAAAAATACAACGACGCAAAAACTGGTAAAAACGGACGAAACGTAGAACCAAAACATGTTAAAACTGTTAAAATTATATAAAAATATATAAAAATGTACATAAACATAAAATCGTATCAAAACATATAAAAATGTAACAAAACAAGTTAAAACCGACATGAAGTAGTGTTGCAATCAAGGTTTTACAAGGCTAGGCTTGTTTATATTTTGATGATATGTTTTTAGGCACTGTTTATTATATGTGGGTGTATTACTAAATATTGCTAACACTCTTATAATACTACAAGATCTAAATCTTTGAAACCCTGATATTAATATTTTGATCTTAAAGTCTTATGATCTTACAACATAAACCATAACTTTACGCATGATTTTTGCAACTTTTTAATCTTATATAATTGTGATCTTAATCATATGATCTTAAGTCGATTGATCAATCTGATATGCTCTCGAGAACTTACAAATGAAGAGAAAAAAAGGTGAGTGGACAAAAGTGATGCACAGAAGACGTGGGCACGACAAACAATCAATTCGGGGTGAGAAGCGAAAGCTGGCAGACCCTTTGGAGAAGATAGCTACTTCAATCTTCTTTACTAACTTTCCAGTGGGATGCTCGAAAGCTCAGCTATGGTCAATCTTTTCGAGATTCGGAACTATGTATATGTGGCTAGGAAGAACAAGAAAAATGAGAAATCATTGACGGTCCGCTATTGGTTAAAGAAATCATCAATTGGGTGTCTCATCGAAGATCGAAGCTGATGATTTTTAAAGTGGATTTTGAAAAAGCGTTCGACACTCTAAACTGGAATTTCATTGATGATATTATGCGCCAAAGGGATTCGGTCTTGTATGGAGGAAGTGGATTAAGGGCTGACTAAATTCATCGTATACATCGGTTTTGGTTAATGGATCACCAACTCAAGAATTCAAAGTAAGAAATGTGTGTGCCAAGAAAATCCTCTTTCTCTTTTTTTATTTCATATCGTGGCTAAAGCCTTTAGTGGCTCCATAGAGGAAGCTAACGAGGGAGGTCTTTATAAAGGTGTTCGTGTGGGTAATGAATATCTTATAATCTCTAATTTTTAGTTTGTTGATGATGTTATTTTTATTAGTGAATGGTCATATATGAACTGGAGAAACTTACTTTCTTAGTTGCTTTCATTTAGCTTCTGGTCTAAAATATAATCTTTCTAAATCGGCTCTATATGGTCTGGGCGTTAGTAGAAATGAAGTAGATTAGATAGCAAGTACTCTTAGGTGTCGTACGGATTTTCTTCCATTTAAATACCTTGGAATGTGTTTTTAAGTTGTCATTTCCTAGAAAAGATTATCTCCGAGAAAAGCGTGGTGTCTCTCTATAGGTGGTAGGCACACTTTTGTTGAAACTATTTTGGGTAGTCTTCCTCTTTATTACTTTTTCATCTTTGAGGCTCCATCTAAAGCTTGGAGACTTGTGGAAATCATAAGGGGCAGGTTTTTTTGGGGTGGTTCAGCGCGGATCGAAACATTTCAAGGGTCGCTCGAAAGAAAAATCACGGCTGATCGTTCCATGGGTAGCCTTGGAATTGGTAGCCTCCGACTAGTAATCTTAGTCTTCTCGGGAGGTACTGGTGGAGGTTTCACATAGAACCAAATGTTCTCTAGCGTCTAGTTAAATCCTCCATTCATGGGTCGGGTGGTGGTTTTAATTCTAACAGGGATTCTATAAAAGGTTTTAGTCCTTAAGTTAACATCATTGTTGGCTATAAGATTAACGGTATGGGTGTTTCATTCATAAACTCTTTAAACGTAAAGTTATATCAGGCTCCAAGACTAGGATATGGAAAGACTGTGGTTCGGATCACAAAGTCTGGATCACATTTATCTAGGTTGTTTGCTTTAGCTTTAGATAAAAATTGTGCAACAATAGGTGTCGGCTAGTTCGGAGAATCAGGATTTTTGGAGAAGAGATTTGGTCTTGAGGGATCTTTGGAGAAGAGATTTGTTCTTGAGTAGAGAAATGGAGGAGCTAGAAAATTTTGACAATATGATCGCGTGCTTATCTTTACAAGTTGGAGTTGATGGATAGACGTGGTCTTTGGATACTAATGGTTCTTTTAAAGTATCCATTTTAAAATCTTGTATCGAGTCATTAGATTTATCTCCATCTGATCCAACCACCTTATGAAACTACTTAATTCCAAAAAAAGGTAATATGTTCTTCCGCTTGCCAACCAAAACTAATCTGGTTGACAAAGGTATTGACCTCCATCTCACTTTATGTTCGTTTTGTGATGACTATTGTGAATCGTCATACCACATTTTCATCGAGTACAAGATGGTGAAACCGATTTGGGACTCCATATGTAGATGGTGTAATGTCCATGGTTCTTTGGCAATATCTCATTATTTGTTGGATTTATCAGGTTCAGTTGGTCTAGCATCCGGTGTCACTAAAACCTTTGATGCTATTATTCGTATTACGTCATGCGTGATTTGGAAGAATCGAAACGAAAAGATTTTTAAAACAAAGAGGTGAGCACTAACGTTGTGGTTTGTGAGATCAAAGTTATATCTCCACCTATGGATGATTCATAGCGGAATTTGTGGTAATGTCGCTAACTCGAATGATTGGGCGTTAAACATATGGTACATGAGCTCTCTTTCTTGACTTTTAGTTTTGTGCCTTAGGGGTTGTTTGGTTCGAAAATTTTAAAACATTGGTTTTTTTAATTCTAAAAGGTTTTGAATATAAAGTGTTAAGAAACTTGATATTTCAAACACAGCATCGTGTTTGGTTTGCAGCAAAAAATAACATGTCACATGTGTATAATAGTTAATGACAATGTTGCCCTTTTTAGCTTTAAGCTTATCTTCAATTATTCATCAAAAGCATCTCATGGTTCGAGTTAACGTAACGATACAAAGCCATTAAATTAGTTAAAAACATAACAATTTAAAGTAGACCACATCAATTTGAGTAGACAGTACACTTTTGAGGCTCAAACCCAGAAGTTTTGATGACATTTTTCAAAAAAATTAAAAAAACACAACAATTGAAGAAGAGATTGAAGTAAAATCATACGAGTGTCTTAGCAATAATCAAATATGATAAACATATATATTGAGGCAATTAATTTTGAGAATCAGAAGTGGTTGGAGTATGAAAAATTGGAAGAACGTTGAAGAAGACAAGTCAGCTGAAACTAGATTTTTATTTTTTTTTATTTTTATGGTTTTTTATATAGAAAAAGAGGGTATTCTTGTAAGTTATGATAAAGATAAGAACCGTGTTTATAAACCACCGGTTGGACAGTGGATTGTTATACCCTCTCTTTTATAGGACCCACTAAATTAAAAACCCTTCTTTTGTAACTACCAAATACGATTTCTAACGTAACTCAAATAAGAAACCAACCAAATCCTCCCAAATACAGCCAACCAAACAGCCCCTTAGTGTTTTCCTTAGTCTATAGATCATATTTGTCCAGCTTTTTATGTTCTTAATAAAATTTTGTTCGAAAAAATAAACCTCAGTCCCTCTTTTTGAACCATAAATTAAAACTTTGCAAAATTATGGATCATATTTTATTAAATTTTATAAATAACATAGTAATCTTCTCAAGAATTTCATAATCATAATTTACAATAACATTTCTATTTCATATTCATATACTTTTGTGTTTATGATACGTAATAATTTGTGTACATGTAATACTAATGAGAAAATAAAATTATATTAATGTCTTAAGATTTTGATTGATTTGATATTACAATTTAAATTTTTCAAAAAAAAAATATATTAATGTGAAAATAGATTTATTTAAGACCTTGCATTACAATACACAATACAATTTAATTTGCTATAGTATGTTTTAGGGTACTATTACGAGGAGTTTTCATCGTCATTTGACAAATGTACTAATCCTATGTGTGCATGCGTGGTTTCCAAACAATTTACTAGTCTCATACTAACTAACACCATGACCAAAAACCGTTGACGTGTGAAGTCTACTGGCGTTTAGTTTACTTCCAAATTTAAGCAAAAAATTCTCCAATGACTTTATCAACGTACCAATAAGCTCTTTCTATATAAAGCATGTGTTATTTACGTTCTAATCACTACTAAATTATTACTTCATTAGAAGAAAAATGGCAACAAAGTCACTCAGCTCTAGTACAATAATTTTCATCTACGTTTTCATTCTCGTTCTATCATATCGTATGCATCCACAATCCGAGGCAGCTCCCTTAAGTTCTCGCTGTATGTAGCCCTCGATCCCAATTTTCCTTTATTGCATATCGAGTCGTGTTATGAACTTCTATTGTTATTTTCTTACGTTTTTGTTTATGCAGAGCTATATCAGACCCCGGGATATCCGCCATGTTTCTGTTGTAAGACGAATACACCACCACCACCTCAATGCTATTGCGCGTGTTATGTGATTAACTCAGAAAATAAATCGCCTTGATCGTGAAGAAAACTGATACACTGTAAAAAATCCATACTACATGTCTTTTATATATAATTATATATACATGCAACAAAAATAAATACTACGTAAACATTTAATTTAAAAAAGATCTAGAACATAGGTTACTGTATTTGTCGAGTTATTTTTTTACGTGTGAATTTGTAACATGATTAATGTTATTGTGTAACTATGAATTAAACAAATGTGAAGATCGAAATGCATATGAAAAACATTGTTTTGATTTACGAATCTACCGAATTTTGATTCTTGAGTTTCATGACTTTCTCGAGATTGAATTCCAATCTTAGGGATTCACTGCTAATGCTCCTCCTCACCGGACACCGGTTTTGCTAATTTCTTAAGCTTTCTTTTTATCAAGACTTTGAAAAAGATGGCACCTATAGATTGCTATAATAAGCCCAAAATTCTAATTGAGACTAAAGTTTATATGATTTTCTTTTGAAGACGAGACTAAAGTTTTTAGGCATACAATTCATTTTCCCTAAAGTTTATATGATAATAAATCATGTATGTTTTCTTAATTTATGCACGACTTAAGACTTGTATTTATAGGCCTTTGTAAAATCTAGCATCATCTTCTATTACTTGGACCATACACCTCGATTGAGCCCAGTATATATACCCATCACAATGAGAGGAACTTGAAAGAACACAAGAACCTTAAACCCATAATAAGAAAACATCAATGTTTTACGTTCGGAGTTCGGACTGATAGCAGCGTTGATCGCATAGGCGATCTTTATCTCATCGTCAACTCAGTTTTTTCTTCCCTAGATTACACATAGATCAAACTCCATAATGGTGATCGCACAGGCGATCAAACAAAAATTTTCTAAATTTTATTAATGTTTTTGATAAAAAAATCGCATATGTTTTTTATAAAGAATTTTATGTAAATTGTTAAAAGAAGTATAATATAAATAGGGTATAAAAGATTAGTGTGTTTCTCTTCATTTACTCGGTCGAGTACACGATCGAAAGATTTTAAAAATCTTCATAAAACGTGTTGTATTTTTATCTAGTAATGAGGAAACGACGCGTCTCTCATTGCAAAATGAGAAGACAATAAGTTTTAACCTTATAACAATCTCTTAAAAAATTGCAGACAATAAGTTTTTGCTAATACATGTTTAGTGGACACTGTTAAAGCGTAATTAATTAACACAATCGTTACACGATACAATTTAACGATCATAAATCAAATCTAAGTCATATAAAACATGATGCTAACACGTAAATTTAGTGGCAAAACTAGACCTAGTTTTAAATCTCACAAGCACTTCTAAGCAAAATAGCATAAACTAACAATGTTGAACTACACATTCAAGACAAAGAAAAAATTATTATTTATTTAGACGATGCCAAACAAGTCATTAATACTGTACCATAACAAATATCTAGCAGATAGATAGATAGTATCCAACTGCACCTATAAAACCAACCATTCGACAATATATAGCTTGAAATTATCGCAAACACGTTGACCAAATGGCCACTAGATTAGTTTCGACCGCTACCGAATCTGAATTATCTCACGAGGGATGTCTACGATCGAACCAATACGTAAAAGATAATATATAAAACGAGTAACTAGTGATATGTGAGATTTGGTTTGTATAGCCTAGTTCCAAATCTATTTTAGCAAAAGTTTATATAATAACTAAACATGACTATAAATATACCACAGGGGTTTTGGAGGAGTATGCAACGGGTACGGGTTGTACATGACGTTTACTTTTAAAATGTCATATTTTATTAGTTTTATATATAAATTCGTATAATATTAAACATATATGAGTAATATAATTTAATTTTATATGTATTTTTTTTTATTTAACGACCATAAAAAAGCTTATTTATTGCTATTGCTTAGGATCATTAAAAACAACTAGACGATCTTAAAACATACAATGTAACAACCTAGGTTTGATATCTTATGAGTTCTTTGTCACCCTAATCACTTGAATAGTACATCATATCGTTAATATTTTGATGGCGGAAGCAAATTTTGGAGCCCTAAAATATATAAAAATCGAAATACATATTTTAGGTCTTTTTAACTTTGAGGTCATATACAGTTGCACGTCTTATATACCTTTAAATACGGCTCATATCAAACTACTGAGTTAAGATTCAATCGTTTAATCGAGTTTTCCATTCAAAATCAAGATCCAGACACACATCTAGGTCACAGTTTAACCGGCTGTGTTAACCCTAATTTGGCACTCTTATTTAACCCTAAGATTAGAGTGATCTCTTATATTAAACCCTAACTCTGGCAGACTTGTTTTCTTCTGTCTATGGATACTACTATGTGGTTAACCGATGACCGTTTCAGAGGTCCAATAGTTTAAGCATCGAAGGTTTCGCTGTCAAAGGCAGGCATTAAAGTGATAGACATCCCCCCAACTTAATGCCATTAAATCACCTCCTTTTGATCCAGACCACTTCAAATGTCAACACCTTGTCACTTACTCCAAACACATTTCATTTACCTACCCAAGAATTTATTCACTATTCTAAGTTTCTAAGTAATTAATTCAGTCACCAAATTTTACAATAGGACATCAAAACTTTACATTTGTTTCAACAGAATTCGATAGGGACAAAACCTAGCATATACTGTAATGATTTTATGGATATTTAATATCTCATTGCCCAAAAAATTTAGTGTAATTTGAAATGTTTTTATTTTACTTCAATATGTATTTAAATTTATTGAAAGAAATGAATAAAATATTTATTTATGAGGTTTTGTAAAAATTAAGAGATGAATACTTTCATTTTACTTCAATATGTATTTAATCTATAACATAATGTTATTGATACAACGATACTCGTAGTGCACATGTAAGAGAGCAGGGAGTGGTGGCGCCGTGGGGGCTCAAACCCACGGCGCGGGCTGCGTTATGAGTCCGAGCAAGGAGAAAACCCGCGGCGCGGGAATCCTGCGAGGGTAAACTCACGTCGCGTGGGTATGTTTTTAAAAAAAAAATTCATTTTATCCCCCATCGTATATAAATTTGAAAATTTTTCATTTCACCCCTTCCCAACGGCTAGTTTTTTGAAAATGTTTCATTTCACCCCCCCCCCCCCAACGGCTAGCTTTTTGAAATTCGAGTTCTAACGGCTATATTTTTCGATCCGTCTATAAATATAACTCAAAATCAACCATTTCTTACACACCAAAACACAAACACTCTCTACAAACATATATGAATCGCAATCACGTTCCGTCAGTTTTTAAAATCGATGAGGAATTCGATGCTTACTTATTGCCACTAGCACACGATCATTATCAACAGTTGCTTGAAGAAGAGAATCGTCCAAGACTATCTCGGACCCTAGTCAACCGTGACCGAGAAGGTGCTGAGGAACGGTCATGAACGATTATTTCGTTGATAATTGTAGGTATTCTTTGGCTAAGTTTCGTGAAAGATTTCTAATGAGCCGAAGACTATTTTGAAAAATAATTAACGGCATAAGAAATTATCAAGCCGATCCTCTTCCTGCGCATTTTCATTATTTTACTTCTCGACCCGATGCTACGGTTCGGATGAGTATTAATGCTATTATGAAGTGCACAATGGCTATACGTCAATTGGCATACAGCAACACGCCGGATGTATTTGATGAATATTTGCAAATTGCTGATCGAACCGGACGTGAGTGTCTAATGTATTTTAATATGTGTGTTATTGACTTGTATATGGCCAAGTATTTAAGAAAACCAACTCTGGCCGATGTTGATCACATATATGATCTACATCTTACGAAACATGGTTTTCCGGGGATGCTTGGCAGCATTGATTGTATGCACTGGGAATAGAAAAATTGTCCATTTGTGTGGCATGGACAATAAGCTGGTGGTTATAAAAGATACCCTATTTTGATGCTTGAAGTTGTTGCTTCGCAAGATCTATGGATTTGGCATGCGTTTTTTGGGATGGCAGGTGCGAATAATGATATTAATGTTTTAAATAATTCTCCGTTATTTGATGACCTTCTGAATGACGAAGCACCGGTAAAACCGTATACGGTTAACGGAGTTGAGTATCAAAATGGGTATTATTTAGCGGATGGTATTTACCCACAATGGGCGAGTTTCGTGAAGTCTTTCACGGTTGCAACTGACGCCAAACATGCTCACTTCAAAAGGCGTCAAGAAGGTGCACGGAAAGATGTTGAATGTGCATTTGGTGTTCTCCAAGGACGTTGGGGAATACTACGTCAACCAGCACGCGCGTATGAAGTAAACACCATACGGCGAATCATGTATACGTGCATTATACTTCATAACATGATTTTGAAAGATAAAGGTATGGAGGTTTTAGATTGCAACCAAAATTACGTTAACCCGTCAAGAAATATGCAACGAACATGGGTTGATCGGTGTGAGGTTTACCGTCGAAAAAACAAAGAACTACGCGACCGAGAAACTCATCAAACTCTTCAACAAAACCTTATAGATCATATCTGGAATCAAATTGACCACGGAGATGAAGATGCACATGAAGATGAAGAAAATTAAACGGCGGGTCGTATGATTTTTTAATTTTCGTATGTCTTTTTTAATTTTCGTATATTTTTTTTAATTTTCGTATGTCTTTTTTATTATGATCGTTTTATTTTAAAAGTATTGTAATGTTGGTTATGTTTAATGAAATATTTACGTTTGTTTAGGGGGTGTTTTGTAAAATTCTGAAAAACTGGAAATCACTTAGAGTGATGACTCCCCTGTTTTTTCATGTGAATGAGTGACTGAGTTTCGCTGACGTGACACTCAAAAAACTCATCACTTAGAATGATGACTCATAGTGCTCTAAGATAAGATATTTTTTTGATTGTTTATCAAACTTTATATTTTCGGTACATAATTTTAGTTTTGCAGACCCATAATAAAAACAAAATTATAAGAAAAATGGTGCCAACATCCATTTAAGGAGACGAATAATCCATTTTCTTGTAAATATGATTTTCGTTTATAGGCCGATTAATTCACGGAGTTTGAACACACCGTAACATAAACTCAAATCAGATAAAGTTTTTCGTTTCTAAAAACATAATGTGATCATTTCAAAGTCGTTTGTAGCAAATCGAACTTAAGAGGGTGTCTGGTTAAGCTTATAAGTGGGCTTAGGCTTATATTATATAAGCAAATTATAGCTTTTATATAATAAGCTTATAAATCTTTGTTTAGCTTATATAACTAATATGGTAAAATGATAAAAAAATACATAAAAATAAAAAGGATAATAATAATTAAATAAGGGTATAAAAGTCCTTTTAGGTAATATTTTTATATAAGCCCAATTAACCTTACATAAGCCACAAATTCTTAGCTTACCAAAACCTCCTTATATAAGCTTATAAACCCACTTATATAAGCTTAAGCAAACACTTGGTTTTGGCTTATAAGCTTATATAAGCTAATAAGCTTATAAGCCCACTATATAAGCTAAAACAAACACCCTCTAAGACTTTAAACCTTTTAATCAAATACTCTCAAGCCTTTCTACCATTCAGCAACTTGTGAATGGTTAATCCTCTGTTTGGTTCAGTTTATAATGCGTATTCCTCGAAGATATATAAATAAAGTGAAGTTTAATTAAAACCACAATGAAGCTAGTACACATTAGCTGCAATAATGGTGATTTTGACATGGTCCAAATTGCACCACACTTACCAAAAAGCTCATGAGGTATGGTTTGAGTTAGCTAGGAAATTTGGCCATCTTAGACAAGGGTAGAGGGTGCTCAAATTGTGTAATCAAGTTCATGGTGCAAATTTTAGTATTTCTAAAACTATATGTTACTATACTAATGAGAGACTCCAAAATTTATGATTTTTTGTGACCAGTGACGGAATTAAGTGTTTTCACGGATGTTTGGAAAATTCATGAATTTTTCTAACATAGTGTTAATAAAAAAAACATAAATTTTTGTTAAATACATCCAGTCTATTATGATATGTATTTAGTATTACGATTCAAAATTTTATATACACCTAATGATATTTAGTCATGGTTTTGTTCTTGTGTCATTGTGTGTGACTATTACAAGAACGCACGGTACAACTCGTCGTGTTACAAACATTCATTCGAATCCGCAAACATCATATATACGAGTACGAAGATCGACCCTCTTAAATGCACAATTAGGGTTGGTGATGTATGTTTTTCTTAGAGAAACAATAGGAGTGATGTTTATGTTACCGTTTAGAGTATAGTGTATCTACATGCACACGACATTATATTATTGTATAATTAGAGGTGGAGCTAGAGTATAAAGTCATTGAATGCATAAATTTTAATACGAGTATTTATATAAAACATAATTTTAAGACCGGTTTTAATTTTAAAAAAATAAAGATTTTTAACAGATATATACATTACGCGATAAAATTTCACCGGTTTTTCGTGCATTCCCGGGAAGTCGGAAACCTCCTAGCTCCGCCCTGTGTGCAATATGCATCCATGTGTAGAGGTTAGCTGTCTTGTTAAAATCAAAAACATGAAAATCGAAATCCTTTAATTATCATCACATGCATTGGCCACCATTAATTCATTCATCTCATCTCCCCAACTACTTCCCAATCTTTCCTTGCTAAATCCCCTTTATGATTTTTCTCTTTATATTTCATGCATGCATAAACTTAAATGACTCGTTTCAACTTTATTACATACAAAATATCTGATTTGCTAGATTCATATGAATTGTCTCATTCATATAAACTTAATTTTAAGTTTTCGATGTTTCCAACATGTTCTAATTGATAGTGATTTTAGTTTTATCAACTATGTTAATTAATCGATATTTATTAAAAATCAATGAAGTTTTATAATTCAGATACGAGTTAAGAAAATGCAAAGTACACGCTCGTTGGCAAATAGTATTTGATACTTTACATATCCGTTTTTTCTACCAAAACTCAACAGACACAATTTTAGTGACAATAGCAGTAGCAAAAAGCAGTAGCGGTAGCAGTTAGTAAAAGCAGTTAACATAAGCAATAAGTAGTAGCAAAAAACAGAAACAGAAAAGCAGTAGCAATTAACATAAGCAGTTAGCAGTAGTAGTTAATTTATAAAAGTGTGATTAATTAACAGTAGCTATAATTTAAATGTGTAAAAAGACATAAACATACATGCATATATAAAAAGAAAACTCTTTTAAATTTAATGTCTTATATTAATAAAGGTATTCATTTAATTTATTTAAATTTATGCTCTTTTTATAATATGTTCATCTAAAAATGCTCATTAAAAGAGCATATGAGAAGAGAACATTTTTATAATAACTCTTTATATTAATAACTGTTACAAACAAATTTTTTTCTTAATTATGCTAAATATTAATACTAATTATTAAAAACACTTTTAAAAAACTGTTACCAAACACAGTTAACATTTGATCAACAATTATGAATGTTAGAATTTCAAACGCTTGCAACCATTTTTAACTTTTATGTAAGTGGCATTTAGAATATGTGTATTAATAAATTCATTGTCTCTTTCGTGTATAACGAAAATAACAATTCTTTTATGTTTTGCTTAGATATCTTATGCTTATGATTAAAGTTTTTTTCTTGAATTACCCAATA
The DNA here is from genome assembly GCA_025667525.1 of Glebionis coronaria. NCBI lineage: Eukaryota > Viridiplantae > Streptophyta > Magnoliopsida > Asterales > Asteraceae > Glebionis > Glebionis coronaria. The sequence goes on from CM046875.1 coordinate 674,749,248, forward strand.
AAGATATTATATAATTCATGCATTGATAAGATCAAAATACTGTATACGAAAAATAAACTCAACACAATACAAATAAAATATTCAAAATCATCACACACACTAACCATATGTTCTAATACTGATTTAGTTGGTACTCACCTCTAAAGAACTACTAGTAGATGCTACTGAAGAGATTTTGTAGATAAAAAGTTACAAACGTTAAAAAAAAAAAAAATTTAATATATAATGATAGATATCAAAAGACACCCGAGGTCAAAGAGCCGATTAATGGAACAGATATATCTATTTCTTAGACATTCTTAAAACTTGTGGTAGATGTATTTTTTATAACTTATTATGGTTAAAAAGGTATTGGTTTTGCATACTTTTGGTAGTGGTTCAGAGTTTTCAATAATTCTGGTGGGTGGTTGGAAGTAATTGCATATCAATTTTGGATCATTGAATTATTATTTTACTAAAAAAAAACGATCAATGAATGGTTATCTTACTCCCTTATAAAACAAATTTTACCTTCTCTCTTATTAAATGCAAAAAAATTAAGAGGTACCATTAAATTAACATGGTGTACATCTTTTTAATACACAAAATAAAACATTATTTAAGTAATACAACTTTACAAGTCAAATGTACAACATGGTAGAATTAAATATGAAAATATAATTAATGATTTTAATAAAACACCCTATTACAAAAATATACAATACTATATGAACATTGTACAAACATTAAAAAACATATATACTATACTAATGCAAACTATAATATACATATATTTCTCAAAAAAATTATAACATTACAAAATTTTGTGTAATTTGCATGTATGCATCAAACAACTATCTACGAAGTTGACTCATCATCGATCTTAGAACTTTTCGTGTATTTCAATTACTAGATCCATTACACAAAATCTAACTCACAACCGATAGTATTTTCTTAATATTCGAATAAAAAAATAAGAACATAAACATGAAAGGTTATTTCTCTTTTGTTTCGATTCGAGTAGACATAAACAACACAACAATAACCCTACCTGAGACCTTGATTAAAAAGATCTTGACGATAGTTCTTGGTTAATTCGAGCATACAATTAAAGACAAGAATGTTTGTGGTTAATTAAAAGGATTTATTTGTTTTGATTAATTATTTGAGGAGAGGGTCTTGATGTGAGATTAGATAAGTTTACAAGAGTGTTGTGACTGCGGTGGAAGAAGTGTAGTAGGATTAGGTTGTGATAATACTGATATTATGTGTTAACATGTAAACTCAATTGAGCCAACTTCAAACTCATGATATAGTAGTATATTGTATGCAGTGTTAGTATCTCTTTAACTTGGGCCGAGTAAAATTTTGCTTGGCTAGCAATTTCAGTAACACGGTTTGGAATTTACGAAAGTTATGGGCTATTCACAAGTTCTTATTTTCTTTCAAATTCCTTAAAATGTTTTGTTTAATCTTCGTATTAAAACTTTGTAATTGAATCATTTTGAATGTATTGAATCATTTCAAGTAAGTTCACAAATTCTTTACATACGTTTGTTGACAAACATATGAATCTCTTAAATCATTTCGGGTAAGTTTGCAAAAAATTGATTGATAGTGAACGATTTTGATTAATTTTTCCCTCCTTATATGATCGTGCATCGCAACAGCACAAACGTCTCGTATACATATATTACATATAATGTTAAAAGTAATAATATCTCTCGATTGAAATTACGTTTTTGGGACATGTTTTTAAATGAAAACTATTGATTCAGAAATTATAATTAAAAATACGAATTATAACACCGAAAAATTTAGTCACAGGGTACCCGCCGCCGCATCGCGCGGGTACCCTGCTAGTCTTTTCTAAAAAAAGAAACATGCAATTTTAACATACACATAAAAGTTATTTAAAAAAAGATATAAATAACTGAAATTATATCAAACTTTTTTATTTTTGTTTTTATGACAAACTTTTTGAATTTGGTTTTTAATCGCATCTTATTATTTATATATAATGATCATTTTATCTTTCGATTATATCCATTGAACAAATATAGGTTCAATTAAGATTTGCTTCTTCAGAATATCAAAGGCTACTAACAAGATGTTAATAATAACGTAAGAGTGCATGCTAAAAATAACAAGTTAGGTAAAAAAAATTATCCCTTGCAAAAACAACAATGGCAACTTTGAAAATTTCGAACTTTTAAATAATGTGTGTCAAATTCACTAACTAAAAACACTTTTTAGCATGATTTTAAATAGCACATTAAAACGCGTCGTAGAGCGGGTTATAACATGAATCGTGACTTTCACGTTACGAAACAGATTATGGTGTCGTCTTTAGGCGTATCGTGTTAAAAAGCGGCATAAAACGTTATATAGCGCGTCATAGCCCGCATGCTGCTTTTTTAAATCTTTTAGCAGATTTACAAGAATTGAACTTGTTTACTAGTTTTTGGCTATTTTGTTGTAAATATGAATTAAAGTATTGTTGTATTTTGTAAACTCGCTATATAAATATTAATTTATAAATATTTTGTGTCAGTATATATAACGTTTCAGAAAACGTCTTAGCTTCGTTTTAACTTCTGTAACTTGAAACTTGGCAGTATCGCTACATTACGTTTCACGCTATTTAAGACCTTGGTTTTTAGACTCATTGAGAATATTTTTGGACCAAAATATTACAATTTGTTACACTAGAAACACTAGAAGTTATAAGTTTTTTTTGAGCTATTTGAAAAAAATGAACAAAAGGTACATGACATTTATTAGTTGTCCTCAGAAAAACAAAATTAGTCAGTTAGTGTTAGCCCTATATTTTATATATAGTCGAACAAGAATGTAATAGGTCATCTTAGTCATTAATGATCTTGTATTGTAATAGGTTAGTCGGGAAAACCGGGCTTGAACTTTAAGCTAATATTGTATAAGTTAGGGGCGTAAGGCCAAGACAAAGCCAAGCCCGACCCAAGTCACTTAAACCCACGGCCCAACAAGCCAAGGGTATATATACCCTCTTCCATGTGTGGAAGAGGGTGTTGGTTACCATTTTACTTTCTCTCTCTAAAGTGTTTAACCTTCCAAATTCTCTCTTGTTTCTCTCTCTACTTTCTTCTCTAACTCTCTCTAAATATCAACTAAATCTTGTGTTATGCATTAATATGGGAATAACATTTGGTATCAAGAGCCTATAGTGGATAGGTGATTAAAGATTCATGTATTGTGTTCTTGATTTTTCGTGCCTATGTTGATCTAAAACTCACGTACCAAAAATTTTCTTGTGTTTTTATGGTTTATTCTTGATACAAATCATCTACATACTATTGGTAGTGATTTGGTATTGTTACTTTGGTTAAAAACACAAAATTTTTGGGTGCTTGATTCACTTTTAGGCTAAAAATCTCGAATTTATTGTGTTCTAGTACTATCCGAGAAAAGGGGTACTTTTGATTCCTTGTTACGATCTGAATATTGCGATCGCATAAACCCTGGGGGTTTCTACTTGCGATCCAATATCACGATCACATCTTACGATCCACGTTACGATCTAGTGATTGCGATCCATTACCACGATCAAGGTTACGATCAAAGAGTGTGATCACCAGTGCGATCAACCGTTACGATCAAAGAGTGCGATCACCAGTGCGATCAACCATTACGATCAAGGAGTGAGATCACAGGTTGCGATCAACCGTTACGATCAAGGAGTGCGATCACCAGTACGATCAACCGTTACGATCAGGAATACGATCATGGTTACGATCAAAGGCTACGATCCCCACTGCGATCCAAGGCTACGATCTCCATTGCGATCCAAGGCTGCGATCCATAGTTACGATCACCCACTGCGATCAGTGTTGCGATCACCCACCACGATCAAGAGTTACGATGGGCATCTAAATTTTGTTTGAGTACTTATTAGACTTAGCCACTATCTAGACTAGTCTCGGCTCATACTTTACACGAAGATTAAAATTTTTAGGTCTAGTAAAATCAATTTTTTCCCTACTAGTTTTTGGCTATTTCTAACTCAATTTCAAAATTTGGCGATACAAAATTTTTTGGCTTACCATTTTGTCGGACTGGGGAATTAATTGTCGGACTGAAAATTCTCGGAACACTTCGAAATTTAACACAACATCTCATCACAACAAATCCACTAAGATCCTAATCCATTCACAAGAATTTACCATGTCTAACAACAACATCAACATTGCGACTGCTAATCAAATTCGTTTGAAACAAGGTGGCAACGGTAATCCACCTGTGCTGACAGTCGGTTGCTACGTTCAGTGGAGATCTCGTTTCCTAAGATTTCTAGATGGAAAAGAGAACCGAACCGCTCTTCTTCATTGCCTTGAGAATCCACCTCCAGTTTTTGAATTTAGACCCATTACCACACAAGCAGAAGATGGTACTTCATCAACTACACGAGCTATGGAGGATTTCGACACATGTCCTGCTGAGAAAAAGAAATTCCTCCAAGCTGAAGCCGATGTTGTTAACTACATACTCACTAAGATTGATAACGATATCTATTCCACGGTTGATGCATGTCCTAATGCTATGGAAATGTGGAATGCAATTCATCGATTAAAGCAAGGTGAGTCGATAAATGTTCAAGATCTCGAGACTAATCTACTTTGGGAGTTTGGAAAATTCACATCCGAAGATGGTGAATCCATTGACTCATATTACTCGAGATTCTATAAAATGATGAATGAGCTTGTCAGAAATCAGTGCACCATCTCCAATCATCATGCCAATGTTCAGTTTCTACTTCAACTCAAACCGGAATGGCAAAGGTTTGTGACTTTGGTCAAACAAAGGGAGGATATCAAGACTATATCTTAGCACAAACTTTATGATATATTGAAACAACATCAGAATGAAGTGAATGAACTTAGGGCTGAAAAGGCAGAACGATCTGCAAACTCTATTGCTTTTGTGGCTGCTACTTCAATAAAACCCGTTCCCCGTCAACAACCACCTACACATTCCTCAAGGTCATCAAGATCATCCACCAAACCTCTAGCTATTGCTAGAAACAAAGCAAAAGCAATTGTCCATACTCCACCTCCAAAGTATGACACCTAGTCAGATGGAGATAGTGATGATGAACAAACTTCAAGGGACAAGAAGATTGAAGAACTCATGTCTTTACTCACCACAACTTATAAGAAGATCTACAAACCTACCAACAACAACCTCAAATCATCATCCAATTATAGATATAAGGAAGTTGATCATGCACCTCGGTATGATCGTGATGCTAGGTATGATAATCAGAGGATGCCGAATCAAGTTGGGGCTAGAGATACTGTAGGCACTCCGGTTGTGCAGAAGACTGGGATTCAATGCTTCAAATGCAAGGGATTTGGGCACATGGCTAGGGAATGCAAGAAGCCAAAACGGGTTAAGGATTCGGGATATCACAAGGAAAAGATGCTACTGTGTAAGAAAGAAGAAGCAGGGATTCCTCTCACAGCAGATGAAGTTGATTGGCGTGATGACACTGATGATGAAGCCGATGATCAATAGTTAGAGGCACATTATGTGTACATGGAAAAGATTCAAGAAGTGGTTCCAGAGATTGCTGAAAATTCTGGACCAATCTTCGACACTGAGCCAATTGAAAAGGTACCATCAAATGATAACTATAATGTGTTTGCTAATGAACGACGGCATCCTGAGCAACCCGAAAGCATCAATGACACATATGTAATGGACACGGAGGATAGAAATATCTCTACGGATTCACAACATATGTGTAATGATGACGGAAATGCTACTTAGGATACTGACTCGGAAGAGAACCGTGATTTGCTTGCATCTATAATTGATTCTTTAAAACGTGAAATTAATGAAAAAAAAGAGGCTAATAAATGTCTGAACCAAGAAAACACATCCTCAGCCGAGGAGATAGACAGGCTTAAAGAGTGTGATTATGTAAAAGAAGTTGATCGACGAGTTGCAATAGCTAATGGTTTGGTATATGAACGTATGGTGCTTAACGAACAATATTGTTCTGAAGTAACACACGAAATTCATATGTCAAAACAAAAGATATCGGAACTTGAAGAACAACTGTTGCTACATAAACTCCAGATTACTGAGTTAGAGTCGGTTAACAAAGAACAAACTGAGCTTTATAAAACTCGTGAAGAAATGGATATTGAAAAAATTCTTGATTTGGAAAAGAGAGTCAAAACGTTAAACAACATTGTTTACAAAACGGGTCAGTCTATTCAAACTATGAATATGCTCAATAGAAATATGAAAATCAGTTTTATTAAGCCTGAATATCTCAAGAACGTTCAATCTATAAAGCCTGGTCTTTATGATATCGATTGTTATGTTGATAATCTTGCTCTTATGCTCTCTCATGACTGCGACGAAATCCTTCGTCATCAAGAAGAAAGTCGATCAAACTTAAGTGATTCGATAAACCTTTCTGATTCTAACAATCATATTAAGTTTGTCCCTCAAAAAGAACTTTCAAAAGAACAAAAGATGTATAATAGCGTTCCACCACCAAGCGATGAACCACAAAAGAAAGTTTCTTTAAAAAGGAGTTTCAAAAAACAATCAATTTTGTTAGAAAAGCGAATTTTAGATGAAAAACGTAAATGGGATGAGAAAAGCAAAAGTGTTCAGCAATTTGAGTTTATAAAACAAGGGGTTTTAAATTTGTATAAAGGTGTCGTCGACTATGAAAAAGTTTTTAGGGATACCGTTTGGAATATTAAACCTAACCCACAAGTAGAATTCGTCATTCAACAATGCATTGTTCCAACAATTGATGATCTTTCAAAAAATGTGGAAATGTTTTATAACGCTCTCACTGAGGAAATGTTAACTGATTTAAGTTATGTTAAATCTCTTGAAGATGAAGTTATTTTCTTAAAATAAATTAAAAACACAAGAACACCAACTTTCTAACGAAATTGATCGACTTTCGAAGGAATATTTCTATGCTGACCATATGAATGCTATACTTGGTGTGTATACCGATCTTGATCAATATTGTCATGTAGCATGTCTAGTGTCAGAAACGGACGAGAAATGTTGTAATCTTGAAGTAGAGCTTTCAAACAAATTCAGTGATATAACAAACTTTCGAAAAGTTTTTCCCAACTTGAGAAACACTCCATTTCTCTTGAACTTGCTTTACAAAAAGGTGATAAATCTCATAATCATAAAAAGTGTCAAGAAATAGCAGCTTCTTCGTTTTGTCAATTAAATGAAAAAGGTTTCGAAATAAATGATTTGAAAGCTCAGCTACAAGAAAGGGACATAGCCATCAATGAGTTACAAAAACTCATTGAGCAAATGAAAGGAAAGTCTGTATTAGGTAAACCATCCGCCGTTCGTTAACCGAATGCGGTTAAATGCCCTAAATCCTCTGTTTTGGGACAATCCCCACAGACTTTGCCTAAGATAGGAAATGATAAGAGCACAAATGTGATAGCACCAGGAATATATAAGATGAACACTAAGCCCCCTCAAACTGGAACATCGCGGTTACCTCAGAATATTGAGAAAACTAATCAACGTGTGTCTTCTTCTACAGGAGTAATCCCCACTACTAGCGTTAGCGGACCACAACTTAAGAGCACTAGAATGCAAGATAAGGTCATGCCTAACAATAGTCCAGGAAAGAAGTTGGAAGTAGAAGACCACCGTAGGAATTTTAAGTTTTCTAAGAATAAAACGTCTGTAACTGCATGTAATGACAATTTAAATGCTAAGATCTCGAATGTTGAATTTGTTTGCGTTGAATGTGGAATGTGTTCGTACTTTCAATCATGATGCTTGTGCTCTTAATCATAATGGCGTGAATGCTAGAACTAGGAAGCCTATTCTTGTGCCCACTAGTACTAGAGAACCCACAAGAACTTTGAACCAATCCACTGATCAACCACTTAAGAAACTAAGTGCGTTAGACTCCACTACTCTGAGTAAACAAAATAGATTAAAGAAGCTATATGAGAACATGATTAGGACATGTACACGGGGGTATTCGAGATTTACACCACCCGGATACAAATGGGTACCTAATTTAACCACTTTAGTGATTGGGTCTAGGAATATCAGCTTGCTTGTAGACTTTGCATCTAGGCCCACTACTATTTTGGAACCCGTTTCCCTCAAGGGCTCCCATTTGTCAAATGCTACATTGTCTTCTAATTCTTCTGCAGCTCGTCGAAATCATCCTATTCATAATGGACTCCGGGTGCACAAAGCACATGACGGGCAATCTCAAGCTTCTCATTAACTTCGTGGAGAAGTTTCTGGGTACGGTGCAGTTTGGAAATGATCAGTTTGCACCGATACTTGGATATGGCGATTTGGTTCAAGGAAATCTCACTATCAAACGGGTTTATTACGTCGAGGGACTGAATCAAAATTTATTCTCGGTTGGTCAATTTTGTGATGCGGATTTGGAAGTGGCTTTTCGGAAATCTACTTGCTATGTTAGAGACTACGATGGGAATGACCTTCTTACAAGTTCTCGTGGTTCTGATCTCTACACAGTAACTCTTCAAGACACATCTTTAACAAATCCATTTTGCTTAATGGCTAAAGCTTCATCATCTCAAGCATGGTTATGGCATCAACGATTGTCACATCTCAACTTTGACACCATCAACTTGCTTTCGAAGAATGAGATTGTGACCGGTCTTCCTAAGTTAAAATTCGTCAAAGACCATCTTTGTTCTTCTTGTGAGTTGGGGAAAGCAAAACGAAAGTCTTTCAAAACAAAGACTACCCCAAGCTCAAAAGGACGATTGGAACTTCTACACATGGATTTATGTGGTCCCATGCGTGTAGAGAGTATTAACGGGAAAAAGTACATTCTCGTGATTGTTGATGATTACTCTAGATACACATGCACTTTCTTCTTAAGGTCCAAAAATGAAACACCAGAGGTTCTCAAAAACTTTCTCAAGATGATACAACACAATCTTCAAGCTCAAGTCTTAACCGTAAGAACGGATAGGGTACTGAATTTTTGAACAAGAACTTGCAATCTTACATTCAAAAAGAAGGCATCGAACATCAAACGTCTATTGCTCGAACTCCTGAACAAAATGGCGTTGTCGAAAGACGGAACCGTACTTTGGTTGAGGCTGCTCGAACAATGCTTTCTGCTTTAAAATTACCGTTATTCTTCTGGGTTGAAGCAATTGCAATTGCCTGTTATACTCAGAATCGTTCTCTCGTCATCCCTAGACATGAAAAGACACTTTACCACATCATCAATGGCAGGAAACCTACTATCAAATTCTTTCACGTATTTGGATCTTTATGCTACATTCTCAAAGACGGTGAGAATCTCGACAAGATGAAATAAAAAGGTGATGCGTGTATTTTTGTGGGGTATGTTACATTGTCGAAAGGATATCGGGTATATAACAAGAGAACAAAGATTATTGTCGAAACCATTCATGTGAACTTTGACGAATTGCCACAAATGGTACTTGATCACAACAGCTCAAGTCCCGCTCCTCAATGTCCAGCTAAGGCACCTACATAAAACAGTGTACGTCCCGTGCAAGAACGTCAAGAAATTACTTCTACAGCAGACTCGACGGATACGACACAAATGAATGAGTTGGTTGATTTATATGATCCAATGTTTGATGAATATTAATATGGAAACAATCAAGTTGTGTCAAAGCCTTCCGCTATCACTACTAATGATGCACCCGAACAAAGTAAAAAAGACACAACTGCATCTACTTCAGCAACCGTTGCTCAAGGGACAATTCCATTGTATACTTGATTGTAGTAAATTACTACTCTTGTTTAGGAAAACAAAGAGCGTAAAGTAGGGAAAGTATTAAATACGACGGTTTAGGAAAACCGTGTACAAATGACCCTAATGAAGTTCGTTTCCCAAGGAGGTATATGTGTGTGACTAAAATGTAGCAAGATCTGAGATTAACATTGGTTAGAAGGGGATGAGAAAAGAGAACGACGAAGATGTGAAATTACTTACTACTACGACTAAACGTAAAACCGTAAAAAGTACAAAAATAAAAAATTAATTCTAAAAATTCCCAAAAATTTATCAAAAATCATAATAAATAAACTAAAAGTTTACCAATGATCAAAACTTTTTAAAACCTTTTAATTAATTAAATATTAATTTTTAAATGCTAATTAAAGCCCTAAAAATCAAATTAATTATCAAAAAGCCAAATAAAGATTTTCCAATTGGTAAACCTCTAAAATGACCTAAAAATATTAAACTATTTTTAGAAATTTTCAAACTAAGAAAAACTATTTGAAATGATTTAAAAACTATTAAAACTTAAAATAATTATAAAAATTAATCTAAAGATGATAAAATTAATCTAAGAGTTGTAAAAATCCTATTTTAATGTAAAGCTAAGAAAAATATAAAAAGTGCAAACATGTGAAATTTGAAATTTAATAATAAAATAATATTAAAATAATATTAAAAATCCAAAAATTATAAAAAATTCTAAAAACTTGCAAACTAGTTTATTTTAACCTAAATAATCAGAAAATGAAAGTGAAATTACCAAAATACCTCTAATGGGCCCCAAACGGGTTAAAACCAAAAACAGTCAACTTAAATGGGCTTTTGGGCCCAAAAAGTCAAACTAGGCCCAAATGACCTGAAAAAGCCTTATCTGACTCAAAATTTAATTCTAAGCACAAAAGTCTGAAGGCCCAAAAGCTGAATATGAGCTTATCACAACTTAAATAACAAACAGCTTATTCTTATTGGGCCAATAAGCCCATTAAGCAATAAGCCAATGCCATAAGCTCTGCTTAAACACACAACCTTCTTTTGAGATGCCTAAGAGATCTGTAAAAAGAAATTTTGAAAAAGCTCACTCAATAAGCCAAAAATAAGCAAAATAGAAATCCACTAAACGACAAAATAGTCGGGTTAGAGTTCTAGGGGGTTTCAGAAGCTCTGGTTTGTTGCAAAAGCTCACAAATAGCTTAACTAAGAATAATCAATCAAGAAAATCACAAAAATCCAAGTAGAATAAGCTGTATGAACCAATAAGCTAGCTGAAAAAGCCAAATAAGCTAGTTTTCTAGCAAAAGCTCAACCAAAAGACTTATAACCTTCCAGACTTGTTATTAAGCTAAGAAAAATAAGTTCTATTACAAAAACCAAGTTGTTGCATGTATCAATAAGCAGTTCTAAAAAATAAGCCAATTTGTGCTTATTTGACCAAAAGTCAAAGTACTCCAAAGTTCACCAAATGGCCAGGGATGGTATATGGGCTTGTTATAAGCAACTTTTATGAAAAACTCAAGGAGGAGTCCTTGTGAATCAAGAGGTCAGTTGACCTTTTGATGACAGATTTTGGCAATAAGGGCTTAATAAGCCAGTTAGCTTATAAGCCAGATACAAGACACACCAAATAGAAAAATCCAATCACAAGCAGCACATAAACAAGTTCCAAGCAGCAAAATCACAAGGCATACACTAGGATAACAAATGCAAGCACAAAATGAGGTGGTCACTTTGCTGATGCAAATGACCACTTTAGCCAACTTTGATAAGCTATAGCACACTCAATAAGCCACCAAATTCAACAACCAGATAACCAATAGATAGCTTATCACCTAAACTATTCCCAAACCTGATTTCAGACCTTGGATCCAACAAACAAAGAAGTTATTGGATCTGATGTGTTTGACCAATTTCAAAACACCTTTTATCAGATTTTTGCAAAACTTGAAATCTCTTTTCCAAACTTTCAGAATCTTAACCAATGACTAAAACTTGTATATTAAGACTTGTTTAGACTTCCCAATCCCTAAGAACCAAGGGCACAAGGCCACAAGGCCTTATGAACCAGTAATCCCAAACAATCCTTTAATAAGCACTTTTCAAACAAACTTCTTAATCCTTCAAACAACCTACTGATTTTAATGATCAAATAGCTACACTAGGTGACAACTAATAGATACCAACCATAAAACACAAAGCATAAACACAAAATCACCAAATCACATAGCAAAACATAAAACAGACCATAACATGTGATTTTTTAGAGGAATCTTAACAAGAGCTTATACTTGTCCTCCACAACATCCTAGGCGGACCAGTAATGCTCTTTGGACCTTGTTCAACAACTAGAACAAGACCAAGGTACTTCAACAAGAAAGATGAATGACTGCCTTGGTTGATGTTTCAAAGCAGAAACTCAAGGGCTTGATTTCTTCAACACAATGAACAAACAGCCCAACCAAAGGCTCCAATCCCTTCACAAGCTTGGTGTCAACAAGCTTGTAAGAGCTTATAGCTTTTGGTTAAGGATTAGTACAAGCAAAATAGCAAAATCAGAAACCACTTTTCAAGCTTTTTTCAAACTTGAAAACCTTACCAAACATAAACGTCCTTGAACCACAAGATTCAAGCACACTTATAACATATAATGGAACTCAGAATTACCCTTAAACAACACCAACTTTCAAAAACATAAAAAGGAATTACAATTTTCTCAAAATACCAACTTTTATAAAATTTAAAAAGGAATTACAATGTTTAAAAGGTAAAACTGGAACAAAGGCCTAACCACAGGTTGGGGGTCCTTTTATAGAGTACAAGGGATGATTCTAGAATGCTGAAATACATGAAACCCTAGCTAGGAATTCCCAAATTTTCCCTTGAGTGCATTAAGTTGTTTAGTTGTCCAAAATGATCTTGAGCGTTCCTTTTAGCTTTGTGACCAAGCAAAGAGTGTGGGCTGTTGATTTGGACACGTGTCATTCCTTGGAGGTTAAGTTGTGATGTGATAGGTGGACGGGTTTGAATGGTGGGGTCACATGGTGAGTGGGAGTGAGGGTTTTGGGTGTGGGATGAGTTTCTGCTTGTGTGAATTAAGCGTGTGTCAAGGTAATTGGAAAATTACCCTTTGTTTAGTAAAAGTAAAATCTGGGTGGGATAAACATGAATAGTGGTCCCTTTGATCCGTTTTTGGTGGAGTGGGATTTGTTTCGCGCATTTATTTTTTAAATGTTTCAAATGCCCAACTTTGGCCCTTGTGATTTCAGAAAGATGGTAAAACGTGTTTTCAGCTACCAAAACTTGGTTTCCTTTGTTAACTAAGTTTTATTCTTCACACTTTTGGCACAAAACTTTTCCAAAATGATTTCAAGGGTTGATTTTGCCACTTTTGCATATTTGAAGGACTGATTTTGGACATTCTTGATCATCAAAGTTCTTCATTGATTCTTTGACTTCATGAGGGACCATAATTGAAAAATTAGAATAGTTGAGGGACTAATCTTGCCAAATCTTCAAAGTTGAAGGACCATTTTGTAACTTTGACAAACTTAAGGGACCAAACTTGTAATTATGAATATACAAGGGTTTTAAGTGTCATTTCTTCATATTTTGAGGATCAATCTTGTACATCTTCAAGTTTTCAAGGATTTATCTTGGATAATTCATGAACTAGGGTCCGGTTCTTTGTACGGCTTCGTTTCTCGTGTCCGTTTTTCCTTGTTTCTTGTGATCTTTTGTCTTTTTCATGATATCCATACCTAAAACACAAAAGTAAATAAATACAAGCATATATATGGTATTTTATGACATTTTAATGCATTTAAAGCCCGAAAAGAACGATGAGATCATGTATAAATGCCATCTCATCAATACTCAACAAACTCAAGAAACAGTCATACAACCAACATCACCAACCGTCAATGCTGAAGGAGGAAACAACAATCAAGCAGTCGATGCACAATCTGACGAAGAAGAATTTATCAATCCATTCGGTACACCGGTACACGAAGTCGGAGAGTCTTATACTCAACATGTTGATCCGTCCAACATGCATATATTCTACCAACCATATCCATCCACTCACCATTGGACACGTGATCATCCATTGGAGCAAGTCATTGGAAATCCTTCACAACCAGTTCGAACACGCAGACAACTAGAAACCGATGGCGATGTGTGTATGTATGCACTCACCGTGAGTTCAACTGTACCTACAAACATCAAACAAGCCATGACTGATCATGCGTGGATTGAATCAATGCAAGACGAAATTCATCAGTTTGAACGCCTAAATGTTTGGGAACTTGTTGACAAACCCTATGGAATGTCAATTTTAGATTTCAAATGGATCTGAAAAAACAAACTTGATGAAGAACAAACCATCATCAAAAACAGATCTCATCTTGTGGTTAAGGGATACCGTCAATAAGAAGGCATAGACTACGATGAATCATTTGCTCCAGTTGCTCGTTTAGAAGCTGTCAGGATATTCCTTGCTTATGCTGCTCATAAGGGCTTCACGGTTTTTCAGATGGACGTTAAAATTGCTTTTCTCAACGGTCATTTGAAGGAAGAAGTGTATGTGAATCAGCCCGAAGGATTCATCGATCCTCATCATCCTGACAAAGTCTACTGTCTCAATAAGGCTGTATATGGACTTAAACAAGCTCCAAGGGCATGGTACGAAGAACTATCAAACTTCTTGGTTTCCAAAGAATTCTCCAAAGGTTCTATTGATCCTACTCTCTTTATTAATAAATATGGGGATGACATACTGCTGGTGCAAGTTTATGTTGATGACATTATTTTTGGTTCTACAAACCCAAAACTTTCAAAACGTTTTGAAAAATTAATGCACAGCAGATTTGAAATGTCAATGATGGGGGAGCTAAAATTCTTTTTAGGCCTCCAGATTCATCAATCTCCACGTGGTATCTTCATTAACCAAGCTAAGTATGCTCAAGAGATACTTAAAAAGCATGGTATGATCTCGTGTGCTCGCGTTGGTACACCATTGTCGACCAAATCCTAGACGCTAACTTGTACTCATATCCCGTAGATCAAACGCGAAATCGCAGTATGATCGGGTCACTTATGTACCTCACAGCCAGCAGGCCTGATATTCATCATGCCACATGCTATTGTGCACGATATCAAGCCAGAACTACTCAAAAGCACCTCAAAGAGGTTAAACGGATCTTTCGGTACCTTAAGAATACCATTCACATTGGACTCTGGTATCCGAAGGAAACCGGTTTTCATCTAACAGCTTTTTCAGATTCTAATCACGCGGGGTGCCTTGATAATCTAAAAATCACTTCTGGTAGCGTACAATTTCTAGGGGAAGACAAGCTTGTGAGCTGGTCGTCAAAGAAGCAGGATTACACTTCGCTCTCATCAACTGAAGCAGAATATGTGGCTTTATCCGCGTGTTGTGCTCAAGTCCTCTGGATGAGAACTCAACTCACGGATTATGGCTTCCACTTTGATAAAATACCTATGTATTGTGACTCAAAGTCGGCCATAGCCATCTCTTGCAATCCTGTTCAGCACTCCCGTACCAAGCACATCGCAGTCAGATATCGCTTCATCAAGGAACAATTAGAACGTGGTATCGTGGAATTATACTTTATCAGAACTGAGTATCAGATAGCAGACTTGTTTACTAAAGCCCTATCTCAAAATAGGTTTCAGTATCTCGTTGGCCGTCTTGGTATGAAGTATATGACTCTAGAAGATTTGGAGGTTTTAGCAAATGAAGCTGCTTGATATTCTCTCATAATGACTTCTAAGCGCATCACAGCTTAGAACTCGGACCTCAACTAAGGAAAGTTTATCTCGGACGATAACTTATTCTTCTCAACGAGAAATTCATATTTCTCGGTCATGAGCTTCTCATAAAAACATCCAAAGTTTTTAAGTTCATGAAAAAACGATTTCTAAGTAAATGTCAGCTTAGAACTCGAACTTCAACTTAAAGAAAGTTTATCACGGATGATAACTTATCCTCCATAACGGTAAATTTATTTTTCTCGGTCATGAGCTAGTCACAAAACAATCAATGTTTTGAGCTCATGAAAAAGGACCCGAAAGGGACGTGTACGTTTCAGTGCGCTTTCCCTATGCAATAGAAGAGAAGTCTTCTATCCTGATTATTTTAAAACCGTTGAACACAATTTTTTAAGAATTTCTCAAAAGGTTTTTCTAAATCTTTCAAAATTATGTGTTCGACACTCCCTTCCTCATATATGGTTTTTATATCTCAAAATTGTCATATGTTATTTTGATCAATTTTTGAGGGCAAGCGTTTTAAAATCAAGCCTTTAATGTTGTTGGGTACATCTCTAAAATTTTCACATTTTGTGTATCCAACACATTCCGAAAATGGTTTAAAACTGTCATATGTCATATACTATATCGGATAAGGCATCTCTACTCCGTAACTCAACATATTTGTGGTGTTATTTTTTCAAAATTTTGACAAACTTTTGTTTCAAGACACACATATATTGTTGAGGGGGAGCATTCCGACTGAAAAAGTTCCATGATTCATGCGTGCACACATGTTTCTCTCCCAATTGGTTTTCAGAAATTGTCATATTTTAATCAATTGTTATCTCTAATATGATGTTTTTATATTAGAGATAGGGGAGAAAATATGATTAAAATGTAATATATTGTAACATGTGATCTTAAAGACTCATGTGCAACTCTTTCCTTCACATGCTAAACCATTTCGTATATCGATGCATGTGTGTAGGGGGAGATTTTCGGAAATATAAAACTTTCAAGTGTTAAAAGCTTTGATTTTTATCAAACACTGAGAATGTTTTTCAATGGTTTATGGTTACGATCTATACCCAAAACAACCTACTATCCACGACGGAACGATGGAGTCAAAAGGTGGTTTAGGATAGGAAACTAAGTCCTATGATCCAACCAGAACCGGAGGGATCTACCCAAGGACATTCCATAGCTAGAAATAGTTGTCCTTAGGAAAGATGGAGTTGACTGAAGCTGAATGCGGACCAATTACTTAAGTTAGCACTGGAACAATCACAACAAGGTGCTAGTGATGACGTATTGGTAAGCATTGAAGGAGTTGAATATTCTATGTAACTTAGGCAGAAACCGCGTTAACACATCTATCGAAGACAAGTGCCATGGACCCAGTGATGCGATGCACAACCCTTCCCCAGCCATTCGAGTTTCTCTCAAAAGAAACTTGTCTCATTGTCACGGAGATCAACACGTATCTATTAACTTTCTCACTCCGAGTTAGTTAATATCGAAAAGGTGGCAGTCTGCTCCAGCCTCCGATCACCAAAATGCACTTATTGAATCTAAAGACAAACGAGATCTATCTATCATATCATTAGGACACAATCGAGTCCTACGCATTATCCTTGTTATATTGCCAGAACATCTGAGTGATACGATTCACAATGAAGATGGAAATCCTGCTTGAGACAGCATCAAACAAGCTCATGGTAGGTAACTTGTACGATTCAACACGAATCAAACTTGTGAGAACTGGAATGCAACTAAGTTTGGATTCTTAATTGATTCAAACTTGATTCCAGGTTTCTTCGCAAAATCCGTGTGATCTTGCAAGAACATTCAGAGTGACACTCCTTAGTGCTCACAGTGACGAATGGAAATCCTTTCAGTGTCGACATCAAACAGCACTGCGGTAGGTGACTCGCAAGATTCTCTATGAATCAAGCTTGTGACAAACTGGAAAGCAACAATGGTGCGATTCTTTTAGAATCAAACTTTTTCTAGGAAATCTGAATTGACGACTCTAATCAGACGGATAATTTATCCTTATGATTCACTATTTACGTTTGCAGTCTGCTTTGAAACAGGCGAGTAAAGAGAACTGGCTACTACCGCCGGGAAACCCTGTCAAGGAGGTTCTTAATCGAATCTACCCGATCACATGTACGGTATCTAATACCGTCTAACGGTCTTCACCGACCGGAGGTAAAACGCTACCGAGTTAGGGTGAAATGTTCAAAGCCATTTCGTCCGTGTCTATATATGTTGATGCATATCAAGAAGGTGGTGTAGCTGCGTAACCGATGTCGATTCAGAAGTCACAAGAGCACAAGATGGTGATAATCAAGATACTTAAGAATGTAAGAATGTAATACGTCATCTTGTCACAAGAGCTCAAGATGAACACTATCAAGAATAGATTGAAGATCTCAAGCACTCAAAGTCAAATGACAAAGGCTCAAGATAAAGATCACAAAGGCATGAAGGAACAAAACCGTTACAAACAAGATCCAAACCAAGATACAAGACCTAAGAAGGAAGATCACCTCCACAAGAATGTATTCACTCAATCATCTTATGCATTTAAAGATGACCGATACATTGGGGAAGATTGTTAGCCCTATATTTTATATATAGTCGAACAAGAATATAATAAGTCATCTTAGTCATTAATGGTCTTGTATTGTAATAGGTTAGTCGGAAAACCGGGCTTGGACTTTAAGCTAATATTGTATAAGTTAGGGGCGTAAGCCCAAGACAAAGCCAAGCCCGGCCCAAGTCACTTAAACCCACGACCCAACAAGTCAAGGGTATATATACCCTCTTCCATGTGTGGAAGAGGGTGTTGGTTACCATTTTACTTTCTCTCTCTAAAGTGTTTAACCTTCCAAATTCTCTATTGTTTCTCTCTCTACTTTGATCTCTATCTTTCTCTAAATATCAACTAAATATTGTGTTATGGATTAATATGGGAATAACAGTTAGCCTCAGTCGACTTATTCAATTATTCGACTATTACCGCAAGGTGACACATGACGTTTTGGTATAATCATTTGTTTGTACAAGTATTCAAATTACATTTTTAAATGTAAGAGCATTTATGTCTTTTCAATTCTTTTTAAAATTATACTTTATAAAAAAACTGTACAATAAATCAAAACAACATCCAAAATAATTAATCATGTAGCTTTTAACTTTAACAAGGATAGATCATATATGCATTCCTTTCTCCCTTCAATCATCATCAAATATCACCCCTTTCACTTCGGGATAGTGCCACCGTAAGAACAATATGAACTTGCTCCGTATGATATTCCAAATACAAGTTATTCGGATGCCATGCTTTCGGCTATTTGGATGCCATTCATCATCAATCACCTCTGGGATCAAGCCACTGCTCACCGGCCGCCGATGTCATCGCTGGTTCGCCGCTTTTTTCAGATCTGCAAATGGAAACCGAACACCACAAACCAATTTTTTTCTTCTTATTTTTAGAACAAGAACGTGAATGGTCTTCAAGATCCTTGAATGGTCTCGGGTAGGTTCTTGATTTTCGTTTTTGATTAGGATCTATGACGGGTTTATATAGATCTATAAAGATTTTTTTCTTGTACATGATATAACCTGAGATCTTTGCCTGATCATTGTTTTCGTTTTGTTTCTTGAACAATGAGGATGAAGTTTGTTGTTAGACTAGAGGGAGTGGTACCAAAACTCACTCACTCCACGTCAGCGCCACGTCAGCTTTTTTTAACAAACTCACCACAACTCACTCAAACTCACTACAAGAGGTAATGACACTCACTACAACTCACTACACATCACCCCTACTTTTTTGTTAAATATTTTTTATTTATAAAATAAAAACTTTTATTCAAACAAGGTACACGTGGGTAAATAAAAATGATACACGGGTAAATATAAAAAACATAATAATTTAAGAATTAGCAAACAAGTGCTCGACCAAATCTGCTCGAAGATTGTAATGTTCTTGCGCTGAGCTGATTTGCTACATAACTTGTAGCACGCGTTCTTGGGGTCGTATCACGTCTTCTGGTTGAATTTCTTCTTCTGGGAACCATGTAGGAGATATTGCTTTCTTTTTAAACTTTCGAATCAAATTATGTAATATGATGCATGTGTACATCATATTCATGATTCTTTCTTTCCGGAATGCTCGTGCAGGATTGGCTAATATGGCCCATTTCTTCTTCAAAACACCAAAAGCTCTTTCCACATCTTTTCTTGCGGATTTTTGTTTTTTCTTATACAAAATCCTCTTGTGGTCTCCATCTGTTGGTTTGGGAATTGTTTTAACAAGCGTTGCCAATTCCTGATATATCCCGTCAACCCAATAGTAACCTCATGGATAGTGTACACCGTTAGCCACAAAATTAACCTTTGGTGCTCGTCCGATTTTCAAATCGTTAAATAAAGTGGACTGGTATAAAAAGTTGATGTCGTTGTTCGACCCATAAACACCAAAAATGCATGTCATATCCATAAGTCCTACCACACCACAACTTCAAGTAAAATAAATGGATTAGGTCCATGATCGCGTCTAACATATTGCCCTTTATAGGCAACTGGACAACCAAACCACTCCCAGCCCGTACAATCAAGACTTCCTAGCATCCCTATAAACTCGTGCTTTGATTCATGATGCATATAAAGTTTCTGAACATCAGTATATGTGGGTTTCCTCAGATTCTCAGCCCCGAAAATTTCCATAGCAGCACTACAGAAATGATCAAGTGATTCTCGAGAATTTCTTTGACTCATTTGTAGATAGTCATATAGAAAAGCAGGAACAATGTCGTATGCCAATTGACAAATTGCCGATGTTCACTTTAACAACGGCAAAATACTTTCTTTTCCGGTACAATCAAAATTGTCACGAAAGTATGCAGAATGGATAGTCACTTCATTAACTATCCGGTTGAAAAGGGAACGATCCATTCGGAAAACCCTCTTGAACTCTTTATGATCGTATCTTGCGTTCCGCCAAAAAAGACGTAACTAACGATCATGAGCACCTATTCGGTCCCGATTTATGACGTTTCTTGGTATTCGATTAACATTACGTCTTCTCTTAATAAACGCCAACACTTTTCTAATAAAACTCAACTTGCGTTTCCTTACGACTTCGGTTTTTTTAGTGGCGAAGAATAACTCGTATTCGTCGATATTATCCATTTTAGTGTTTTAGGAAGAATGTGTATGAAATGTGATCGTGTATTTGAAAAATATGAGTTTTAGTAGGTATTTTATAAGTAAAAAGGGGGTATTGAATTTTTTTTAAAGGTAACGGCTAGTAAACAAGTGGCATCAAGTATACATAACTCACGCCAGTGAGTCTGCCATGGTTTTTTTTTTGCAAAAATGAAGAAGTCGCGTGAGTGGATTGCCAGAAAGGTGGCAGTCGCGCGCGACTTGTGCCTACTCACCCGTGGGTTTACCCCTACTCCGTTCCAGGGACGGAGCTAGGAGGGTTCCCGCGGGTGCCCGTGACCCCTATGGATTTCTTCTGTGTAATGTTAATTTGTGAAGAAAAAGTCGATTTTTTTTAAATGCATTTTAAATGCACCCAGTCAATCGGAACGTGTTTCTACTCTTTGTTTTAATTCATTTTTTACATATGTTATATTACGGTTCAAAAATTTGTGCACCCGGTCATATTTCCTACTGGCTTCGTCCCTGCTCCGTTCAGCCTTATAGTTGGATCTATGTAGTTGATGAAAAAGACGGCTGAAAGAAAACCATCTAGGGTTCCCAAATAAGAAGGATGATACATGTATTTTTTACTTTGAAACACAACTTTAATAACAAGTACATTTTTGGTCCCTACGAAACTTGCTTAAAAAAACGTGGGCACAACTTTAATAACCAGTTTTGAAGTTCTTTTTATAAAGTTTTTTTATAAAGTATAGATTAAAAAGAATTGAAAAGACATAAATGCCTTTACATTTATAAATACAATTTGAATAGAAAAGAATTTATAAGTTTTTTTAAAAAAGTACAAGTCGAATAAGTAACATTGACATACGGTCGAATAACAAGTACACTTACACACGGGTCCCACTTGTATAACCCAATGATTATAGCATATGACATGTGTGATGTGTCACCTTCTAATAATAGTCGAATCGGTCGAATAGGTTGAATGAGTCAAATAAGGGTAATTAACTAATTTTTCTTTTTTAGAGACAATTGGTGAGTGTCATGTATTTTTTGAAACTTTTTGTTAAATAGCTTTTTTTTTTCTACTATGAGGAGTTTTTATCATTTTTAACGAGTAGACTAATCTCTCGTTCGAAATTGCAACGACACTATACGATAAATTCAACTACGACAACTCTTAGCTATAACGACTTGGACGGTGAATGAATTACGCGATGATCATTACGTAGTTTGTAATTTAGTGTTGAAAAAAGAAAGATATGACGAGAGAAAATCAATTGCGAAATTAACGAGAGATCTATATGATGATAATGAACATCGAGACAAGGATATATCGTCATGTGCATTTATAATTTTCCACTGTTTGCCCATTTTTGTCCGAATGTTGACTTATTAAAATTTATATTTGGTATTCAAAACTACAATAATAATGTTACCTTTTTATTTTACATTCCAACTAAAAAAGTTTTTATTATAGATAGTGGTAGTTAAACTTAAACTGTTAAATAAGAGTAAAAGTATACATTTAAAATCTATAATTTATATCTGTATCTATATTATATATGATTATTTTATGCATTTTCTTTTCATTAAAATTTTAATTAATACAAATTTTAAAACATATTATACACGTCATTTAAGCATAATTAAACCTTTTTATGCACTCTCTCATCAATAAATTTTTAAATAATAAATTTTAAAACATATTGTATAAGTCACTTAAGCATTACCATTACTTTTCTAAAATTAATTTTAATTAATACATGTTATAGAAGATATGTTACAAGTACACATAGGACGTCTAAAAATAGTATACTGCACTGTTAATATGGGACGGAGGGAGTAATATATTAAACACCCTAATTAATAATATTTTAAAAATACTTCTAAAATGAATAATACATCTTATTATACGTATTGTACAACTATTAAAAGACAAAAAAAATTCATATAACTTATGAGTTGGTGGTACATATGGTTTAAAATCAGATCAGGTTAACAGGTTTAATCGAAAACTGATGAAACCGACCGAAACCTATGAAAATGAACAAACCAGGCCTGACTGGAATCATTTTTTTTATCTTTACCCGATTAATTACAGGGTACCCGCCGCCGCATCACACGAGTACCCTGCTAGTACATATAAGCATTTAGGCAATCTAATAATATAATATTTGAAAATTCTAATTATATCTACTAATATTTTGTGTACAACCAAAGCAAGCCTAGAAAACTAAAATAATAAACTTTAACACTTCATTAATACAAACATAATTTAATATTCATATTAAAACCAATTAATACATAATAATTAAGACATAATTACTATTTAATATATAATTAAAATACTTCATTATTTAAATGTATAATTATATCTTCACATTGTACAACAACTTAAACCATATATATACAAAAATGTACATATGTTGTCTATCTAAAATAATAGTGCATATAATTTAAAAAAACAATTCGTGCCATCAACGGGTTCAACCAAGAAACCGAAGTCACCATGGTTTCGGCTACCCAGTTACATACAGTTATCCAAAACTTAAACTGTCGTTTTTTGAGATGTCGTTGTAAGAAAAACGTAAAACTAAAATTAAGTTCGCCGAAAAATATATTACAGGTTACTCACCGTGGCAACACGCGGGTACCTGCTAGTGAAGTACAATAACGTTAATTATTAGGCTGGTGGGAGCGGATCAAAAGCCACTCGTGGGTTTGTATACTCGCTCGTGGGTATCCATTCCCTCAAATTTAGTCGCGCGTGAGTAAGTGTCGAAAAGAAAAAAAACAGGGGCAAACTCACCCTGGGTGAGTTTATCTTTTGTGGGCCCATGTGTTTTTATTTTTTGTGTTAGGTTTGTTTGTGGGTGTTTTTTGTGAGTGGGGTGTGTTTAAATAATAAAAAAATAGGTATGAAAAGTGAGTTGTAGTGAGTTTGGGTGAGTGTCATTACCTCATGTGGGGAGTTTGGGTGAGTTATAGTGAGTTTATTAAAAAGCTGATGTGGCGCCGACGTGACGGTGAGTGGGTTTCTTACCACTCCCACCAGCCTTAGAGGAGAGGGTGCAATATAGAAAGAAAAGTGATGTAAAATGTAGGGGTGTAAACGAGTCGAGTTAAGCCCGAGCTCGTCTCGTTTAAGTCTTACAAAGCTCGAGCTCGAGTTTGTTTCGTTTCTAGCCTTATTATTTAGGCTCGGGCTCGGCTCGTGGTATGGTAGACAAGCTTGGGCTCGGCTCGTTTATACGATTTGGCTATTTAAAATAAAACTTGGTTCGAGCTCGGCTCATAATATATCTAAATTAGGTTTGCTAATAAACTTGTTATTAAGCTCGTTAAGAAGCTCATATATAAAACATTAGGCTCGTTTAGGCTCGCGAGCCCAAAAGATCTTTGCACGTAAGCTCAGGCTCGAGCTCGTTTAATAAACTGCAACTTAGGCTCGAGCTCGTTTAGCCTCGGCTCGTTTGAGCTTTTTACTGATCCCATCTCGAGCTTTTTACGAACAGCTCGGCTCGTTTTCACCCCTAGTGGTGTCATAGTCAAAAAGTAACACCACGTATGATATGGTATTCGAATTGCTATGGCATCACATTTGAGTTATTTAGTGGGGTGTGTTAAGCGAGAGACGGAACTTGAATCTTTTTAACGGAGGGTCTAATTTAAAAATTATTTACTTAAGGAGGGCGATATACACTATGCTTAAATTTTTTTATTAAAAATTACTAAAAACATATTGAAAAAGGTATCAAATGTACATAAAGTCGAAATTTTTGGGGGGCCACAACCCCCCTCGGCCACTAAGAAGTTCCGTCTCTGTGTTAAGCTATGGAAAAGTGATGCCATATAACTAAAAATGGTATAACGAGTCCACATATACCATACTTTATTAATTAAAAAAACTGGTGGCTACGACACCACAACCTTGACACCACTGTGGGTGTGGTACACTATACATTGAAGTGTTTGGTGCTGGAAATAACGTCAGCGTACCGTGAGCTCTTAACGTAAACATAATAAAATGTCACACATTTTACTACCGAACATCTCGTGAATCGTTCGGTAAAATTTTTATCTATTTATGTTCGCTTATTTTTTGGTCTAATGAACATAATAATATTTTATGTTTGTTTAGTTAAACGAAAGAGTATGAACAAAAATCGTGTTTTTTCATTTGTGTTTGTTAACGTCCGATTATACTTTCCTTAACATTCGAATATGTTTATCTTTTAGTTATATATTTTTAAATTTAGTTTTTCGAACAAAACGGTATTTACATAACATAATATTATACGAGTACATAATTAAATAAAGTTCATCCTTGTGTTTCTACTATTGTTTATGTTAATAAACGAATATAAACGAACATAAACAACTCACTTTCTAAATACGTAAATAAATATGAACCAAAAAGTTGTTCCCTTTAACCGTCCGTTTATTTATTCGATTAAAATTAAATGTACGAACATAAACATGGTTCATTTCGTGTCTGTCCGTCTTTAGCTCGGCAATACGTGAGTGACCAGTCAACAAAGAGTCTGTAAGTTCAAGCCTCGTTAGAAACATATGTGAGATTAGTAACGTAGGTCGTAGAAAATTGGCCGTTGGAACGCGAAAAATGTTTAACATTAGCTAGGTCCCTAGCTACACACATTAACATATATGTCGAACTAAAACAATGATGAATGATCACCCTGCCCATCTGTATATCCATATTTAAACTTAGCTAGCTAGCTTTTATTGATCTTGTACCAGTTTTATCGACCCGACATTTATTGCAGACCATCTTTATAAAGTCATCTTTCTGCACTCACATTTTCACTCATTTTACTTTTCAAACCAACTCTTCTTTCATGGCTCATTCAGCTAGTCCTACTGCTGCACTATGGTTCGCGTTACTAGCACTCGTGCTTAGTCTTGCTAGAGCGCAGCCTTTAGTCCCGGCTATTATGACCTTTGGCGACTCTGCTGTTGATGTGGGCAACAATGACTACTTAGCCACTCTTTTTAAAGCTAATTATCCGCCTTATGGTCGTGACTTTGCTGGCCAAAAACCTACTGGTAGATTCTGCAATGGCAAACTTGCTACTGATATTACTGGTATGTACGAATATTAAGATAACGACGTTTAGAACGAGTACTATTTTTTTTTATTTTTTTTTACTGATACTGTCCTTTTTTACGCGTTTGACTTAGCTGATACACTTGGATTCACAACTTATCCACCTGCATATCTTAGTCCCGAGGCTAGTGGAAAGAATCTTCTCATTGGAGCTAATTTCGCATCAGCTGGAAACGGTTTAGATGAGAAAACTTCAGCTTTAACTGTATGTGAACAAGCTTTTTAACTTATTTAGCTTATTGGAGGATTGATGTGCTTATTAAAATGGATTAAACTTTTTAAAATCATTACTCAAACTAGCTTATCTTACTTTTAAGTTTTAACTAATCATATAAGCAGCATCCTAAACACCATCTGTCACTCAAAACTGCTGATATGCTAATAAGCTGCTGATATGCTAATAAGCTGATATGATAACTATGCAGCATGCGATTTCATTGCAACAACAATTGCAATACTACAAAGAGTATCAAGGTAAACTAGTACAAGTTGCTGGAGGTAGCAAAGCAGCGTCGATATTTAAGGATGCGTTGTACTTACTTAGTGCCGGTAACAGCGATTTTGTACTGAACTACTACGTTAATCCTCTCGTTAACAAAGTCTACACAGCTGACCAATACGGAGACTATCTAATTGGAAACTTTCAAAGCTTTGTTAAGGTAAACTTATAATTTACCATAAGCTTTTATATAGATTTTTTGCTAATGGGTCAAAAAAAAAACAGGATTTGTATGGGTTAGGAGCTAGGCGAATTGGTGTGACATCGCTCCCACCGTTGGGGTGCTTACCTGCGGTTAGAACGTTGTTTGGATACCACGAAAAGGGTTGTGTAGCCAATATCAACACAGATGCTCAAGTTTTTAACAAAAAGGTTAACGCAGCTGCAACTCAGCTCAAAAAGCAACTTCCCGGTCTCAAGATTGTTATTTTCAACATCTTTCAACCACTTTACGACATTATTAAATAATGAAGTATTTTAATAATGTCGTAAAGTGGTTGAAATTTGAGTTTTAGGGAGAATGTGTATGAAATGTGATTGTGTCTTTGAAAAATTTGAGTTTTATTATGTATCTTATAAGTAAAAAGGGGGTATTGAAATTTTTTTAAAGGTAACGGCTAGTAAACAAGTGGCATCAAGTATACATAACTCGCGCCAGTGAGTCTGTCATGGTTTTTTTTTGCAAAAATGAAGAAGTCGCATGAGTGGATTGCCAGGAAGATGGTAGTCGCGCGCGACTTGTGCCTACTCACCCGTGGGTTTACCCCCACTCCGTTCATCCTTATAGTTGAATCCATGTAGTTGATGAAAAAGACGGCTGAAAGAAACCCATCTAGGGTTCCCAAATAAGAATGATACATGTAGTTTTTACTTTGAAACACAACTTTAATAACAAGTACATTTTTTATCCCTACGAAACTTTGCTTAAAAAAACGTGGGCACAACTTTAATAACCAGCTTTGAAGTTTTTTTTTTTAAGTTTTTTTTATAAAGTATAGATTAAAAAGAATTGAAAAGACATAAATGCCCTCACAATTTGAATAGAAAAGAATTTATAATTTTTTTTAAAAAGTACAAGTCGAATAAGTAACATTGACATGCGGTCGAATAACAAGTACACTTACACACGGGTCTCACTTGTACAATCCAATGATTAACATATGACATGTGTCACCTTCTAATAATAGTCGAATGGATCGAATAGGTTGGATGAGTCGAATAAGGGTAATTGACTAATTTGCAAATGAAGTCTAGCTCAGTTGGATGGATGCATTTGGTTATAGTCTCCATGTGGGGGAGGTCAGGGGTTCGACTCCTGTCATTCCCCATATGGGGGATTTTTCCAGAATTGACAGCCGGGTTTGAATCCCATCGCAATGCCTTGAAGCCCCTTAATGGGAAACTGGATGACTAGCATGGGGGTTGATATTCTCTTCGTGAGATGATTCGAACTCGAGTTGAGAGACTTGGTGCCTCGGTGGCACGTAAGATACTCCGTTGCACCAAACTGCCGTTCAAAAAAAAGAGTAATTGACTAATTCACTTTTTTTTAAAATAATTGGTGAGTGTCATGTACCTTTTGAAACTTTTTTTTTAAATAGCCTTTTTTTCTACTATTAGGAGTTTTTATCATTTTTAACGAGTAGACTAATCTCTCGTTCGAAATTACAATGACACTATACGATAACTTCAACTACCACGACTCTTAGCTATAACGACTTGGACGGTGAATGAATTACGTAGTTTGTAATTTAGTGTTGAAAAAAGAAAGATATGACGAGAGAAAATCAGTTGCGAAATTAACGAGTGATCTATATGATGATAATGAACATCGAGACAACGATATATCGTCATGTGCATTTATATTTTTCCACTGTTTGCCCATTTTTGTCCGAATGTTGACTCATTAAAATTTTACATTTAGACATTCAAAACCAAGGTTGTTTTGATCTTATGATTTTAAGATTTTACGATACTGCGAAAGTAAAAATAATCTGGATCTTACATAGGATCTTTGCATGCTTAAGATTTTATAGGATCTCGATCTTGTTCATAGGATCTTTGAATCTACTACGATCCGATCTTACTTTTTCTCGAGCGACAAACTAAAAAACTACAAATTTATAAGTTCTATTTTGCATAATTAAAAAACAACATGTAAATCTTCTTATACATTTCATAATCATAATTTAGGACCATATTTTTATGAAATATTTGTATAATTTTGTGTTTACGATGCATATTAATTTGTAAATTTGTAAAATATTGCATAGACTAATAAGAAAATTACATTATAGTAGGATCTTACGATCCCGATCCACTTTACGATCTCGATCTTGCAAAGACGAAAACGATCCTAAGTAAGATCCTGATCTTGAAAACCTTATTTAAAACTACAATAATAATAAGAGCTCAGGGTACGGTTAACACTAGAAGTCTGTCACGTCAGCATCCCACTCCACAACATCAGAATCTCCATAACACTAGAAAATCGGGGTATGGTTAACACAAAAATTGTGGTGTTATAGTGGTCCCACTTTTAATAAAAAATAATATTAAAAAACTAAAAATCCATAACGCGAGCCAGGGTACAGTCTCGCGCCATAGAGCTCGCGTTATAGTATCATTTTGGGCTGGTAGGTACGGCGCCAGGGGCTATAACGCAGCAAAAGGTATGGTGGGTGGCTTATAGTGCTCGCGTTTTGAGTATGGCTCAAACTAGAGGTGGCAAATCTTGCCCATTTTCAAAAAAGGATGGGGCACTTTTTGCCCATTCTTTATAATGAATGGGCTAAACGGGCGCATATGTAAAAAACTAAATGGGCTAAACGGGCGCACTTGTAAAATACAAATTAGTATACTCGACGAATATTTTTTATTAAATTTTTTATCCCGGCTTTCAAACAAGTATTTTTATTTTTTATTTATAGGTTTTTATATGTTTTTTTTTCCTTTTTTAGCTTGCGCCCGTTTTGCCCGCCCGTTTTGCCCGCCCGTTTTGCCCGTGCCCGTTTAGCCCGCGCCCGTTTAGCCCGCCGCCCGTTTAGCCCGTTGCCCATTTAGCCCGCCGCCCGTGCCCGCCCGTCCGCCCATTTTACCACCTCTAGCTCAAACCATAAAACACCATACCCTGGCCTCTAATAGTGTTATTTTCCTTTTTAATCTAAGTAGGATTGCAAACGAACTAAATGTTCATAAACATTTTATGAATCGTTAATTTTATGTTTGATTATTTATTTATTAGTTAAATGACCATGAACAATAATTTATGTTCGTTTTGTTAAATAAAAAAATACGAACAAAAATCGTGTTTGTTTATTTAAGTTGTAGAACGTTTAATTATGTTCGTTTAGTCTCGTAATGAAAAAATATAAACGAAAATGAACTTGTTTTCTAAATAATTGAACATGAACCATAAATTCTTCCGTTTAAGCATTCACGTTCGTATATTTGTCCGGTTATAATTTAATGTAGGAACATGAATCTTTTGTGTTCGTCCGGTTCATTTACGGCTGTATCCAAAAGGTCTTTGGCTGAACAGTATATGAGGGCCTATTCAACTAAGAGTCTCTTAGTCCAAGTCGCATTAGAAACATGTGTGAAACCGGCAACGCAGACTGTAAAAAGTTTGCTGTTAGAACGCGAAAAATGTTAAACATTAACTAGGTCCCAACACACATTAACATATATGTCAAACTAAAACAATGATGAATGATCCCCCTGCCCATCTGTATATCCATATTTAAGCTTAGCCTAGCTAGCTTTTATTGATCTTGTACCAGTTTTATCGACCCGACATTTAATGCAGACCATCTTTATAAACTCATCTTTCTGCACACACATTTTCACTCATTTTACTTTTCAAACCAACTCTTCTTTCATGGCTCATTCAGCTAGTCCTACTGCTGCACTATGGTTCGCGTTACTAGCACTCGTGCTTAGTCTTGCTAGAGCGCAGCCTTTAGTCCCGGCT
This sequence comes from Glebionis coronaria, assembly GCA_025667525.1. Taxonomy (NCBI): domain Eukaryota; kingdom Viridiplantae; phylum Streptophyta; class Magnoliopsida; order Asterales; family Asteraceae; genus Glebionis; species Glebionis coronaria. Next base: position 674,779,591 of record CM046875.1, read on the forward strand.
ATTATGACCTTTGGCGACTCTGCTGTTGATGTGGGCAACAATGACTACTTAGCCACTCTTTTTAAAGCTAATTATCCGCCTTATGGTCGTGACTTTGCTGGCCAAAAACCTACTGGTAGATTCTGCAATGGCAAACTTGCTACTGATATTACTGGTATGTACGAATATTAAGATAACGACGTTTAGAACGAGTACTATTTTTTTTTATTTTTTTTTACTGATACTGTCCTTTTTTACGCGTTTGACTTAGCTGATACACTTGGATTCACAACTTATCCACCTGCATATCTTAGTCCCGAGGCTAGTGGAAAGAATCTTCTCATTGGAGCTAATTTCGCATCAGCTGGAAACGGTTTAGATGAGAAAACTTCAGCTTTAACTGTATGTGAACAAGCTTTTTAACTTATTTAGCTTATTGGAGGATTGATGTGCTTATTAAAATGGATTAAACTTTTTAAAATCATTACTCAAACTAGCTTATCTTACTTTTAAGTTTTAACTAATCATATAAGCAGCATCCTAAACACCATCTGTCACTCAAAACTGCTGATATGCTAATAAGCTGCTGATATGCTAATAAGCTGATATGATAACTATGCAGCATGCGATTTCATTGCAACAACAATTGCAATACTACAAAGAGTATCAAGGTAAACTAGTACAAGTTGCTGGAGGTAGCAAAGCAGCGTCGATATTTAAGGATGCGTTGTACTTACTTAGTGCCGGTAACAGCGATTTTGTACTGAACTACTACGTTAATCCTCTCGTTAACAAAGTCTACACAGCTGACCAATACGGAGACTATCTAATTGGAAACTTTCAAAGCTTTGTTAAGGTAAACTTATAATTTACCATAAGCTTTTATATAGATTTTTTGCTAATGGGTCAAAAAAAAAACAGGATTTGTATGGGTTAGGAGCTAGGCGAATTGGTGTGACATCGCTCCCACCGTTGGGGTGCTTACCTGCGGTTAGAACGTTGTTTGGATACCACGAAAAGGGTTGTGTAGCCAATATCAACACAGATGCTCAAGTTTTTAACAAAAAGGTTAACGCAGCTGCAACTCAGCTCAAAAAGCAACTTCCCGGTCTCAAGATTGTTATTTTCAACATCTTTCAACCACTTTACGACATTATTAAAAATCCTTCTTCTCAAGGTAATACAACTTTTTGACAAAAAAGGTAACGGGTTAAGGTTTGAATCTTACTGCCATAAGTGTTCTGATGGTTGTTTCGTTTGAATATTTGTCCAGGTTTTACGGAAGCTACAAAAGGGTGTTGCGGAACAGGAACCGTGGAGACAACGGTCTTGTTATGCAATCCGAAATCTCCCGGTACATGCAGCAACGCGACTCAGTACGTGTTTTGGGACAGTGTTCATCCGTCTCAAGCTACTAATCAAATTCTTGCTGATGCTTTAATCCTCCAAGGAATCGACCTCATCAGTTAATCACCAGCATCCAGTTATCGCAGTCATTTCTTAAACTTTGTATACTTTATGTACCATGTTCTATATTTCGAAAAGTGTCACTCGAGTTTCTATTACTATTTATTATTACCGCTACTGTTTTTTTTTTCTTTCTTTTTCTGTTTATGTGAAGATTCAGTATCACATGTAAAAGACTTGTTCATCAATTAGAACTCATTTACAAGACTGTATTCTACAGATCACGGATTCATTTTTACGCGTGTTTGTTTCAATATTTATTAAGACAACTAGCATAAGACGTGTTCTATTTTTCAGTGACACCTTTAACGCTTTAAGTTTGGTACCTAACAATGGAAGGGGACCATATACAGTTAAGCTAAAAGGGTCTGCACAAGTGTTCGGCACAGACACATTTATGTACTTATCAAGGTAACAAAATCCCGTGGAAACCAAACCAAGGTCATGTTACCTTCGTAAATGGCAGGCATGTGAAGCATTGAAATATCAGAACGTCTTACATAAATCTGGTGACAGTCCTAATATGGATACCATGGTTAACTATTTACAGCTAAAAAGCAGTTGCTCGTGTTACACAGCCAAAAAAACCAGCAAAATAAGCGTTAAGAGAATCTTACTCGACTTCGAATCATAGCTCGGTTTTTCTATTAGCATTGTCTGAGGAAATAGCATGCTTTTTCTTGCTTTTGTGGAGTTCTTTTAGAAGATCCTCAAATGGAGGATCTCCTGGTCTTCGGAATAATTGATCTCCCATCTTAATTTCGTATGCTTCTGGCTGATCCAGCACAAAATCTTTAAACTGAACGGGAACAGATAAATTTACGTTAACCAAGAGTATGTGGGTGAGTAAATGCCTATAGTTCCTGCATCGGGTGGCATTGATCGTATCCATTAAGATACTGATCAAGAATTTACCGGAATACAAGAATAGTATAAATTGTTACTTGGAATGGAACTAACCTCCAAAGTGTCTTGGGCATTTTGTAACGTGAACATCACAGTAGTAAGATCAAAACCCATGAAAGTGACACCAATAGCTCCGGTTTTTGCAAGATTGGTCCATTTCTCAGCAATTTCTGATACCGCATTCTGCAAATATAAACAAGAAACATTTGTATCACATTTTGTTTAGTTTGATGATTTCTAAAACAGAAGAGAATATTGAAAACCAAAACCATGCTCTGTCGTCGTTTAGATTTTGTGTTGCTACTATGAAACTTGTTATAGTCAAGATATGGGACGGAGGCCATGACGTCTCTGTGTGATCACTTGCACACTTATATTGTATTTCCGTAAAATCCCCTTTCCCTGTTGTAACTTCTGACCTTTCTACCATGACGTCTCTGTGTGATCACACGCACACATCATCTCTGAAAACCGCCACTATCAGAATAAAACACGACTAAAACCACATATTGAGCAATTGCAGCTTCCTCGTGTTTCTATTACGAAGGCCTAAACCTTAATGGTACGTTTATACAATGGGCTTATCACTAGTGGAATACGTTTATAGCGTTTCAAGCCTTGGTTAGGTATGAGTTGGACTACATATGATAATACCAGTTGTCGTCACTCGCGTTTGGCTACTCTCTCCTGTTATATGATGATTCAGATGAGCGAAAGGTGGGATAATAGTCGATCCAAACCTAATTCAGTTTGTTAAAACAGACACATAACATGCTAATAATGACTATTGTGTCTTAGATGCATCATCACTAAGCTTAAATACCCCATTTAGGTACGACCCGTAAGACCAAGGCCACAACATAGTCCCCAACATAATGAAAAACATTACAATAAATATATATAATTTCAACGAAAGCCAAATGCATAATGTAAATCAACAGAGTGCATATAGTTACCGGAGTACGTGGATCATCAGTTAACCTCAGCTTAACAAACCCATACGACAGTCCGACCTGTCGTTTCATAACCTCGTTTTGCATTTGTGTAAAATCCAGATCAGAGAAATTCTCCGGAGGCGGATCAAACTCTTCAATCGTCATTCTCTTCTTCTGTCCCCATTCTATCCACGCTTCATCCTCCTCGTTGTCCTTTACGTCGTGAAGATCGTCTGGTATATGTACTCGTTTCTTTGTTGCGGTCACACTGATTGTAACGAAGGCAATGAATAGGATCAGAAAGAATATTGGTCTGATGTGAATAGCCATTGATCATGCACTGTGTTTGTGTTATGCAAATTTTAAGTATGTAAAATATGGGCTTTTAAGGCAATAATTAAGGATATAACTGTAAATGAGATTGTTTGAATCTTTCAGAGCTTTGTTAAGGTAAGCTATAATTTACCATATATATTGGAATCATTTTTTTCTGATGGGTAAAAAAAGAAAAAAAAAACCTGGATTTTTACGGGTTAGGAGCTAGGCGAATTGGTGTGACATCACTCCCACCGTTGGGGTGTTAGCCTGCGGTTAGAACGTTGTGTGGATACCACGAAAAGGGTTGTGTATCCAATATCAACACAGATGCTCAAGCTTTTAACAAAAAGGTTAATGCAGCTGTGACTCAGCTCGAAAGCAACTTCCCAGTCTCAGGATTGTTCTTTTCGACATCTTTCAACCAATTTTACACTTACACAGAAAGTTTGACTAAGCTAAACTAAAGGATGCTGCACTGTAAAATTCGATTGATCCTGATAAATACTTCGATTTCACTAACTGCCAGTAAGATTCCCAAATCCAAAAAAATATCGCGTTTAGCAACTTTTTGCGTGCATGTTAAGCTTACGAACATGAACATATTAGGCCAAGGTAGAAAGTAACTAAAGTTACAAAACAGTTGTAAGGACTAATTCCTGGCACAGTACTGCAGAGTCGAATATATATGCCGCCTATGTAGCAAAGATAATTACAGATGCTCAAACCTTCAACACGAAGTTGAATACATTTGTGACCCAACTCGGAAAGCAACTGATCTTTATAACCAAAACTCAATTTCTTTTGCATCTAATACTCTCATCGATTACAGCTCATTTACAAGACATTATTCGAAGATCACCTATTCAGTTTTACATGTATTTCCTTCACTATTCAACATAACAACAAACCTAAGACCGATATACAGTGTGAAACGAAACAATCCAACACTTCTATATGCCCCACTCTGAGTTACTAGCAGAGTTGTCTACCAAAACAAACTCACCAAGATCGCCATCATTAAAGCTTCCTTCCTTTACTCGACGGTCTTTCTTAGCACGCTTTTTCAGTGACTTCTGTAAAATTGGTACTTGGTTTTCTTTTTCAACTTGCTTTTCCCACAGCACCTGCATGTATGATGGATCTTGATTTTCTTTATCAGCTTGATTTTCCAGCGGCTTCCGAAAGCTTGGCACTCGATCTTTTGTCTCAACTTGATTTCCCAGCGGCTTCAGTAAGCTTGCCACACGATCTTCCAACTCAACTTGCTTTTGCAGTGGCTTCTGTATCTTTGGAACTCGGTTTTCTTTCTCAACTTGCAGCTCCTGATAATTTGGTACTAGATCTTCTTTCTCAGCTGGTTTTGGTACCATATCACGGAAGGGGAACATATACTGCAAGGAAGCAAGAGTCTGCAAGTGTCTGTCATATTCTTCTTTACTTTGAGTAATCGACACGTGGATGTACTTTCCATGGTAATACAGTCCTGCAAAAATTAAATCAAGATAAAGCTGGAGATAATAAAAGATGATAAGAAGAAGCACATAAACAAAATTTAACTTCAAGTTTATTACCATTAAGAGAGCGTGTAGCTTTCTTTGCTTCTTCTGAGTTGGAGAAACAAACGTAAGCAAACCCTTTGCTAATACCATTCTCGTCACTTATCACCTTTGCAGACGTAACACATCCAAACACACCAAAAACTTTCCTGAGGTGTTTTTCGTTGACTGAAGTAGCAAGATTTCTCACCAACAGATTTAACAAGTCTGGTTTCTGCTTTCGATGAGCACGTTTTAAGATTGCATCCCTTTCAGATTTCTTCATAGCCTTTCCAACAAACCATTTCTTAGAACCTGATCCATAGAATAACTAATGTCAAAATCTTTCTGAAAAACAAGAAAACGCGTCTAAACTAACGATTGTATATACGTCATTACCAATTTCTGCATCATTAAGTGCCTCTATGGCCTTCTTAGCATTCTCATGTGACTCAAAATTGACGAATCCAAACCCTCTTGATTTCCCTTTAGCATCATTTACAATCACAGCACTCGTGACCTTTCCATATTCCGAGAACTTTTCTAGCAAGGAACTCTCGGTGAAATCCACATCAAGATTTTTCACATACACATTTGTAAACTGGGCTTCCTTCCTCTCGCTTTTGTTCTGATATTTTGCAACAGTTCTAAACAAGAACAAAATGTAAAACGTCAGAAATGTCATTAAACACTTAAAATCAAGTCAGGTTATATATAGTCGATACATTACAAGAAACACATATACAACCAGGTACATAAATCAGATACCAGCAAATGCAGGTTCATTATAAAGCAATTAGCATCAAATCCAATATAGAATCGAACAATCATTAAGCTTATACTAAACACGACACACCCACTGGCCATTAGCATCATCAATCGCAAAAACAATCGATTAACAGAAGGGCTAACAAAAAGAACCACCTATATGCTGAAGTTGGAACCAATTAAAGTCACAAAGTTACTCTAAACAAGGGCTAACATGTTTGTCAATATTACCAACACGTACACATAACATCCGATACAAACAAAATAAAATCGATATATTTGCAAGACTACCAAGACTAAACATCAGACATATACTCATCAATAAACACAAAAGCAATCAAGAAACAAAATCACGGTTTAAACATGAACACATCAACCAACTAAAAGTAGACTTACAAAATCTTTCCATCAAGAACAGACCCATCCAACGCACGTAAAGCCTCTGCAGCAGATTCTTCGGAGTCAAACTGAACATACCCAAAACCCTTACTCTCTCCGTTATCATTTTTAGCAATCTTACACGAAATAATCTTCCCAAACACCCCAAAAACATCTTTCAGTTTACCAACATCAATATCCACAGCAAGATTCTTCACAAACAAATTCCCTAACCCCGTTCTCCTCAAGAACGCATCAGTCTGAACCCACATTATCCGTATCGGTTTTCCTTTCAGTATAGTATGATTCAGCCGACACAAAGCAGTAGCAGCTGTCATAAAACAAACAGGGATTCAGTAATATTAACAACCCATAAACAAGAATCAAATGTAACCTAAAGTCCTAAACTAAAGTGATTACACTGCAAAAAGATGAAAAAAATTATTAAAAAACCCCAAAATATATTCAGAATCAGAACCAATTATCAAGATTCTAACGAAAAACTGAAATTTAACTGATGTTGGGAAAAAGATCAAAAACCCACCAACATAGAGGGTGTTAACGTAAGCCCATTTTGGCTTATATTTTATAAGCCCCAATTTTGTGGCTTATTTTGAAACTTATGGGCTTATATACGTTTATCATATCATAATAAACTTATATAAGCCCATAACTCTCGTAATAAGCTATAAAATTGGGGCTTATGAGACATAAGCCGAAATGGACTTATGTTTTATATGCCCCAATTTTGTGGCTTATTTCAAAACTTATGGGCTTATATAAGTTTATCATATAATAATAGACTTGCATAACTCTATAAGTCTCGCAATAAGCCACAAAATTGGGGCATATAAAACATAAGTCCATTTCGGCTTATGTCTCATAAGCCAAAACAAACACCCCCAAATTATCATATTATAATAAACTTATATAAGCCCATAAGTCTCATAATAAGCCACAAAATTGGGGCTTATGAAATATAAGCCGAAATGAACTTATGTTTCATAAGCCGAAACAAAAACCCCATAATTAGAGTAAACAATATTCAATAAAACTGAAAACCCACAAACAAGATTCAATAAAAAACTAATATTTAATCGAAAAAATTGCATAAAATTGAAAACTCAGAAACAAGATTTTATATAGTTAAAAATCCATTATAAAAATTCCAAGAAAATGTTAAAATTAATTAAAAGGGTGTTTGTTTCAGCTTATATTTCATAAGCCCCAATTTTGTGGCTTATTTCGAAACTTATGATACGATAAAGTTATATAAGCCCATAACTCCCATAATAAGCTACTATAAAATCGGGACTTATGAAATATAAGCCCATTTCGACTTATGTTTCGTAAGCTTAAACAAACACCCCCTGAATCTTGTAAAATTGAAAACCCGCAAACAAGATTTTATAAAAAATCCAAGAAACTGAAGACCCAGAAACAAGATTCAGTAAAATGAAAAACCCATTTACAAGATCCAATAAAAAACTAAAATTTTGCATAAAATCAAAAACCCAGAAACAAGATTTTATATAATTAAAAACCCATTTACCAAATTCAATAAAAAACTGAAATTTAAATGAAATTTTTTGCATAAAATAAAAAACCCAGAAACAAGATTTTATAAAATCAAAAACCGATTAAAGAAAATGTGAAATTTAACTAATTACATTGTAAAAAACTGAAAAAAAAAATCAATAAAACTCAAAACCCATTATCAAGATTCAAAGAAAATGCGAAATGAACTGATCAAACTCAATAAAACTCAAAACCCATAAGTCTCATAATAAGCCACAAAATTGAGGCTATTTGAAATATAAGCCGAAATGGGCTCAGTTTAGATAAGCCGAAACAAACATAAGCCCCAATTTTGTGGCTTATTTCAAAACTTATGATATGATAAAGTTATAGTATAAGCCCATAACTCTCGTAATAAGCTACTACAAAATTGGGACTTATGAAATATAAGCCCATTTCGACTTATGTTTCATAAGCTTAAACAAACACCCCCTGAATCTTGTTTCTGGGATTTTAATTGAAATTTTGCATAAAATTAATAACCCAGAAACAAGATCCAATAAAAAGCCGAAATTTTGCATAAAATTGAAAACCCATTAAAGAAAAAGTGAATAAAACCCATAAATTTTAATACCATGAAAAGGGAAGAAGAAGTTGACGTAAGCATAGCAAAGAGAGTGATGAGTGATTTGGTTTCTGCAGAGATGAACAGTGTGTGATGGGCTGATTTTGGAGAACAGATTGTAGAGGTCAAGTTCAGTGACGTCAGGGTGGAGGTCACCAATGTATAGTGAGAATGTGTGTGATGGTAATGGTGGTAGGTTTTCATTTTCCGCCATTGTTAACTAACTGTGTGTCTGTGTGTGAGTTTGTTATTATTCTGTTATGATGATGATGATGATGATGAAGAAGACGATATTAGTATTTGTTTTATTTATGGTCCGGAACCGAACCGAACCGGACCGGACCGGACCGGATCGAAACCAAATCGGTCTGAAACGTCAGATCGATGATCGAATTGAAATAGTCTTGTCCGGTTTAAGTTAGTCTGGTTCGGTTTGGTTTTTGGTTAAGTTTTAGAAAGATGTTATTGACACGTTTTTTGTAAGATTGAACTCACCCAGACCGAAGACAGAGTTTAATGAAACAGGCTTCGACGATCGGATTAGAATACGTTTTGTTTGGTTTGGTTCATGATCCAAAATCTCGGACCTATTTGATGCTCACGGTCTAGAACCGGACCGGACCGAAATCAAGTCGGTCAGAAACGTCAGATCGATGATTGAATCGAAATAGTCTTGTTCGGTTTAAGTTGGTCTGGTTTGGTTTTTTATTAAGTTTTAGAAAGACATTATCGGCGCGTTTTTTTAAGATTGAACTTAACTAGACTGAAAACAGAGTTTAATGAAACACGCATTAGTGATCGGATCAGAATACGTTTTGTTCGGTCTGGTTCATGGTCATGGTCCAGAACCGGACCGGACCAAATCAATCCGAAATGTGAGATCGAAGATTGAATTGAAATAGTTTTATTCGGTCTAAGTTGGTTCGGTTTGGTTCGGTCTTTGATTAAGTTTTAAAAGGACATTATCGGCACGTTTTTTGTAAGATTGAATCAACGAGACCCAAGACAGAATTTAATAAAACACGTATCGATGATCGGATAAGAATATGTTCTGTTCGGTCTGGTTCATGGTTTGAAATGCTAGGCGCTATATGAGTGGAAAAGGTTTTTCTCGTATGCTAAACAGGAAAGAACTTACCCGTTTTATTTATAGAGAGGGAGGGGAAATTTGATGCTCATGGTACAGAACCGGATCGGACCGAAACCAAATCGGTCCGAAACGTCAGATATCGAAATACTCTTGTCCGACTTAAGTTGGTCCGGTTCGGTTTGGTTTTTGATTTGTTTTTAGAAAGACATTATCAACACGTTTTTTGTAAGATTGAACTCAACCAGAATTTAATAAAACATGTATCGACGATCGGATTAGAAAATGTTATGTTCGGTCTGGTTCATGGTCCAAAATGCTCGGTCCTATCTGAGTGGAAAAAGCTTCTTTCGTATCCTGAAAGTACTTATCACTTTTATTTATAGAGGGTATGAACATATTTCGGAAAGTTTTAGGTTGACGTTATAGACACGTTTTTTTGTAAGATTGAACTCAACCAGACTGCAAACAGAATATAATGAAACACGTATCGACGATCGGAAAACATGAACCGAAAATCAAACTGACTTTTATCGAAAAAAACCAAAACCAGCCGAAACCGACAAACACCGAGCCGAATAGATAGTTTAGGCTTATTTTTATTGGTTTTAATCAGAACCGAAACCGAACCGAACTGACAAAACAAAAACCAAAAACCTTAAATATACAAAACCGGAAACCGAACTAAAAATGATGGGTTCGGTTCGGATGGTTTTCAGTTGGTTTTCTCGGGCTTAGTTCGGCTCGAATCATAAATATATAGTAACGAAAACCGAACCAATTATATATTGGTTTGGTTTCGGTCGAACTTGTTCGACTCGATCTCGGTCTGTTTTGCTCGGCTCTAGACTTGTCCATTACTTCGGCTAGTGTCTTATAGTGAGAAAACTCACTAATGTATCCAGAGTAAGATTACGAGTCAGGGACGGAACGAGGGGGTTCCCGGGGTGCTAGGAACCCCATGGATTTTTCCGACGTAATGTTAATTTTTGAAAAAAATATAGATTTTTCTTAAGTACATCTTAAATGCATTCGGTCCAACAAAATGCGTTTATAGTACTAAAGCTAAAAACATTTTGTGCACCCGTTCTGGTTCCGTCCGTGTTCCGAGTACTTATAGCTTATCTGATAAACTTTGGTTATCGAGTATTTTATGAAACAATATACAAGCATATCAGCATATCATCTCTTGCAATCTGTTCTGTTTGCGACTATCTAGTTATAGCCCTGATACAAATTTTTGGCAGAATGCTATAGCCGAGATAAGAGTTCATTTGGCGCACAACGCAAACTTGTTATGTTTTAAGAAATGACAGACAAGCACATCCTTTGAAACGACATGCAGCAATGTAGCATTTCTAAGATCTAAATCGTCTTTTACTGTTACTAACATGTGAATCAAAGTTCACTCGAAAGTAAGTGATGGGGAGCTCCTATGAGACGTGAAGTTTGACTCTGCACGAGAGTCTTCCAAAGCTTCTGCATATTTCGCCAGCTCAGACTTTTTACTGCAAGATGAAGAGATTGAAAGGCGAGCACTACCTCCACTCCTTCTACTATTACCGACCGAATCAATATGCTTATAAAAACTTGAATCGCTATGCCTATGTGTTAATCTTTTAGGTGGAAGGTCTATTGAGGTTTTAAATGAAACACACGAAATAATATCATCACCTAAAGATGAGCTTCTGCTATGTTTCCTACGTTGGTTGCTGCTCTCTTTCCCTCTGAAAACTCGTATAAGTTTTCCGAAAAACTTGTTGTTCTTTTGAGATGATGTATCGTCGATAAAAGATTCCTCAAACTCCCCGAGATCTGTAATAGACGCTTGAGACCATTGATCAGAGTCAATTTCGTGTAAATTTATACCCTTTTCACCACCACCTTCTTTGTTGGCATATTCGAGGATCAATTGTTTGGCCTTTTCTTCTGATTTGGGGCTTAACGTTTTACTGAGGTCTCTAGCAGTTGTTTTACCAGGTCCCGGTTGGTAATTCCTAAGCTCGTATCTTAAACATGCGTTGATCCATCTAAGGTACACAAGCTCCTCGACATCAGCACATCTGCTTGTTTGAAGTTGCTCGATTTCCTTTGATAGATCTTCGTTCTGTTTCTTCAAGTTTTGATTTTCTTCTCTTACTTTTTCTGACTGCGGTATTAATAGTTAATCCGTGAGATAAAAAGAAAGGATTATCTAATAAAAATGACGCAAAACCATCTGTTAAGTTAGACAAGAGGAAATAACGTATACACTTACCTCGCTATCTTCTAAGACGGATGTAGCAAGGATTTGAGCGCAATCAAACTTATGAGCCAGATCGGTCTTTTCAAGCTGCAATTTATGGTTCAATTTCCTCAATTCCTCGACTTCTGTTTCTATGACTTTTAGTTTATGCAGGCTTGCTTCGCGCTCATGTTCATCTTCCTGCATTTTTTGAACCCGTTGTTGGAAATCCAAGATTTGTTTCTTGTTATGTTCGGATTCTGACTTAAGCCTCTTTTTCAGCATCTTTATTTTGGCTCGTGCAGCTTCAAGATCCGCTAGACATTTCCTATAATCAGCAATTTGTGCCTCTAAGGACTCGATTTTGAGAGTGAAAAGTTTAGCCTCCATGTTATTGAGTTTAAGACGGTTTTGAAGCTCCATGACTGCAGTTTCTTGCTCTTTTAGACCATAGTATTCGAGTAACTCGATCTCCATGTTACTCTCTCTTTCTTTTAGAATCCTGATCGTGTTTCTTAGGCTTCTCACCTCTTGCTCGTGTGAATATCCTTTGGGTGATTCAATAACAGCATTGTTTGAATGATGCAACAACTCCTCCTGCATAATTTTGGACAACTAGGATTCTTAATGTAAATTATGCTAGATGTGTAATAGATTAGTTTCCTAACCTGATCTGTTGTAGTCAGCTAAACCGAAGGGTGTTTCGGGAAATACATAGTACATATGAAGGCAAAGATTCATTTACAGAAAAGGAAAGAATTGCCCCATTTGCAAGCAAAAGAATGTCATACATGAATAAAAAAATCCTGTCACATACCAAAAAAGACACAGCTTCCTTCATCTTCAAGCTATAAGCTAAAACAATGCTTTGTTGGATATTGAGCTTATTTCATATCGAAAACGATAATACTATTTAAACGTTAAAGTATTTGCAAAAATTTTTCCCAAATAAGCTTGTGTACACACATATTTTGTGAAGCCATGTATAGTAAGCATCGAATTGTAAAGTATGAACATGATTATCATTCCTAACAACATTATCGGGGCGTTTGGGATTTCCTATCAGAACTGTTCAGATGATCATGTTTCAAACGCTTAATATGATTATTTCAAAAAAGTATAAGAAATCATAATAAGCGATCCTAAACACCTTATTATCCTAATCTAAACCACAAAACCCGTTATTTACGTTCAACATTCAAATACATGAACAGAATCTTACGGGGCATTTGGGATTTCCTATAAGAACTGTTATCTGCGATTACATTTTGATTCAGATGATCATGTTACAAACTCTTAACATGATTATTTCAAAAAGTATAAGAAGTCATAATAAGCGATCCTAAACACCTTATTATCCTAATCTAAAACACCCAACCCGTTAATATACGTTCAACAATCAAATACTTGAACAGAATCATACATGTTTATCTGTAGCCAGAGGATCAAAATGGAGAGGAACAATTCTTGAATTCACCTGCTTTTCGCAACCTAATAACACAAATTCATCATCAAAAACATTAAAAAAACAACACACATAAATTTCAACAAATCCAGGGTTATATAACGCGTAAACAACACAAACCCGATTGAGAATCTCTAGACCTTTTGTTTACCATCATGGTATAAACAACACCACCAATAGACAACGCTAAAGCCGCGCCAAATTTGAATATCAACGGCGAAATATCTCTTTTATCATCTCCCATGTTATATCAAGAAAGAAACCTTAACAAAAATTCATATTTTACGCGCGCATGCATACGTAAACATCATAATCTTGATCTTCATCATCAGCCATCTATGCATGACAAAATCAAAATTTGATCATGACCCATTTGAGATAATGGATGATTTAACAAAACCCTTGAAGGATTTTACACGTAAATGTGTATATATAAAGGGTATATAAAGACTTACAGAAGGTGAGCTGGTTTTGAAGATGTTTGTTTTTTGGTGAAAGATTAACGTTTTTATGAAATGTCATTAATGAAACTGAAAATTGATTAATAAAGAAACGGTATATAATTAAACATGTGGACTGTTTTTTGGTCTTATGTTTTAATGTAGATTTTTAGGTATTTTTTGTTTTTGTTTTGAAAGAATCAGATACCTAAATTACGTAAAAACTATGAGAATAAGCTATTGTTTTGGAGACGGAAGGTTCGTCGAGCTGAGCTGGCATTCTTGTCGGGCTTCGCCGGCTTCCTTCACCACACTGACCCTTCATATTCACCACACTTTCGTTATTTTTCGACGAGAAGAGAAAAGAAATAGCCGTTGGGTAACGGCTCATTCAATTTTTTTTAAATTAAACCTTTTTACTTTATATATATTTCCGAATTTTTACATTTTTAACACACACATCTCTACCTAACTATTTATAAAAAAATGTCTAACTTTTCAAATGACGGGTTTTCATATCTCAACCTCACCGGTCTTCTTAACAAATTGAATCTGAATCATTCGTCGTCCTCTATCCCGTCGACACCAACGTCGCAAAACTCTATTTCATCTTCTTCGCAATTCTCACCCGGCTCCCAATCTCCATCCGGTTTTCAATTCTCATACCCTCTTGTTGATCCTTTATGATCTTGTTAGCCTAGCTTGTAGGCTTAGACTACATAAGATAAATCCTATATAGACTTAGTGAGAACTTTGAATGATATCAAAGAGTATGCGGAATCTACTCTTTGATATTATGAAGATTATGTATAATGAACAAAGATGTAACTTAAATACTTCAATATTATTACTGATAATATTAATACTCCAAATCAGAGTATTAAGAATTACAAGCTTGAAGTAAAAACGTATATGGAATATATATTTTATAGCTAACCTAGAACCTCCTTTTATAGTACAAGGAATCATTTACAAGATAAAGATCTACTAAGATAATTTAAAGTTTAAGATATATATTCACAATATCTCCTAAATATAACTTCACACGTGTTTAATTTTTATCTTCAACCAACACCAACATAACAAACAACATTGATCTTCTACTGTCAACTTTGGTCAATTATGTCCATGCACTACCAGTACTAAAAATATCACTACCAGCATTAAATACTCTTAATGTTGGTATTACAATACAAAACTAGTACTAATTTTATTCCTAACAATTCTCCCCTAAACTTGTGATTCCTCCCTCAAATCTACAAGTTTAAAAAATATGGGAATAATTCAAAACTACATGAAAGTACTCTTGGTAGATCTTTGATTAGGTCTGCTGAGGCTCTCTAACATTGATCAAAAATCCTTTTTACACCTTCCAAAGCCATATCTGAAACTTCATTAGGTACTGTAAGTCTCTCATAGATCATAGTCATCAAAGTTCCAACACTCAAAGGATACTCCATATTTGTGAGCATATAAATGAGTGTTCCTTCAGTTGAATAGACATAATGCACTCCACAAGACTCAAACAATGTCCATACAAATCTGTGGAATCCCCTTCTCGGCTCCTTTGATATCTCATCAGACTCATCAGGCTCAAACAATCTCTTTAAGTCTACCCAAAGCTCTTTATCCTTGCATTAGGTCTGCTGAAAACTTTGTTTTAACCAAATTCCACAAACTTACCAAATCACACCTATCAAATCCTGAGAGCAGATCATCAAAGTGAATATATCTTTCATGACCTTCAAAAGCACTTGTTCTAATGATCTTCCAATATGACCTGGTGCAAGCATTATTCTCATCATCCATAATTTCCCAGCATAAATTGGAAATAGACTGTCTTTCTTCATAATTGTTTTTACTGCTACCGTCATTGTTGTTTTCCAATAAAAGGAATTTTATCTCCTCTTTTATTTGGACTTCATTTTTAGTTTTGAAACTCTATTTTTAGTTGTCTGCTTATTTCCTTCATTCTCTCCTTCGTAATGTCGTTGATAGGTGCGTGTAGATCGACCATTACTCAGCGTTATTTGAATGAGTTTTGTTCGAAGTATCATGTCCCTTCATATGTTCATCCTACTTTGCCTAGTCCGAATAGTAGCACTCATGATGCTCCTCTTGGGAAGATTGGAGTTTACACTAGGTTTTTTTATTATACTTGTTGTCGCATTCCTTTTTCCAACTTTTTTATTGAAGTTCTTGCTTGATTCGACATTCATATTTCTCAACTCCATGCTATAGCTACCTCCAAGATTGATCACTTTGAAGTGTCATGTTTGATAACGCTCAAATCTAGCATATTTATAAGAGCGTATTCGTGGTGTTTATGCATATATTTATGTGATTATTATGAACTTATGATACTTAATGAAGCTTATTTGTTATTGTAGGTTCATCAATGGTTACATCATGAGAAATAAAGAAAAGACGAGTATTGGAGGTGAAAGGATGAACGAGACATGAAAGTGTAGCTCTCGTATGATCAATAATACAAAGAATAAGAGTCTTGAAAAGTTTGGAAGAAAGAAAGTGGAAGAAACAAAGAAAAAGGACCAAAGAAGATATAAAGGAAAGTTGGTGCAGTTGCCACCAGCAACTTTCATTCTGCCACCAGTAAAACAACACCATTTTTGCCACCGGCAAGATTCATTTTACCACCAGCAACTCTCATGTTGCCACTTCTCCAAGTAAACTTAAATCCCTCCATTACTTCACATTGCTCACCAAGTTCAGCCATAACTCCATTGTAACTCCTCCAAGCTTCATTACACTCATCATTACTCACCTTTGGCTCCAAGAAAAGTGTTTGGTGGCCAAGGCTAATTCACCTATAAATAAGACCCATGTGGTAGTGTTTATCATCATCTTATCCCATCCCATCTCATCCTATAATCCATCGTATTTTTGTGTTTTGATATCACCCCTCACCCATGTGGTGGTGAGGGGTGGAATTGATAGTCATGTACATGTAATAAGCTATTGAATAAGTAGAGAAGAAAGCCACACCACCATAAACCATCCAATCTCCAACAATCCTCATTCTCAAACACCCCAAAAGGCTCTATACTCGCACCAAGAGGTTGATGTCCATGAAGACTATGGGTAGGAAGAATTGTATTTTGGTTGTTCATTTGGTTAGAATCATTTGGATACTTTGTTGCTATGGATTCTAATGTTTGGTAACTTCTTCTTTATTATTCAATCATGTTTATGTTCATGTTTATGGTGACTCTTGTGTTTTGTGATATTGTGAATGTTTTGATACTTTTATTGTTTATATGAAAACTTGTCATAAATGGATGTTTGGATTTTGTTAGTGCTTGTCATTGGATTATGGTGATAACATTATATTTGGTTGAATTGGAACTTATTCTTATTTGTCATTTTGGTTAACCATTGTTGAGTCTATATGTAGGAATTATTCTCAATATGGTTGATTTCAATTCGTTTACCGACAAATGATTTGGTCTTGTGCTTGTGAAGATTGTGCAAGAGAATTAATAAACATAACAAGTAAAGGTTTAATTAAGATTATAGGTCGAAATGAGTCTTTTGAATATATTGTTCTAATCATCTTTCAAGTAAATGGAACTTATCAAATTGATAACACCAAGTCTATGGGTCGAAATAATTCTTGTTGTTGTTGGTTTAGGCATAAGGCTCATGAGTGACCACTTGATTGAGACTTATGTATATTTGATTTATTAAGCACTAGTGTCTTATTATTAGTTCTATAGGTCGAAAGGATTACCTTTAATATGTTTTCCAAACTAAGCATCCTAATATCCATGTGATCATTTAACCATACATGTACGTTCTTTGTGTGTTTGTGCCTAGCAACGATTCTCATGGTGGTTTGATCGTGACAATCATACTTACCATTTGTTACAAACAAATAACCCTTGAGTATAACCAAGTCCCATGGGACGACATTGACTTACCAATCTAATTGTAACATGACTAGAGTATACTTGCTCGAATTTGTGCTCCTAATTAAAATCGGTAATTCTTGTTTATAAATTTAAAACCCAATGTGTGGAAATAACGCATCAAGTTTTTGGCTTCTTTTATTTCTTTGTTGGAATTATGTTCTTGAACGAATTGTTTCATTAACATAACCACCAACGGAGCACATCAAGTTTTTGGCGCCGCTGTCGGGGACTTGCTAGTTTGTACTCGTTTGTTGGTTTGTTTGCTTTCTTGCTTGTTTGATGAATCGTTTTGTTACCAATTAATACTTAACCCGAAAGAGATGTTATACCCCATTTATCCACATAGGGGGGACGAATTTCGCATAGGGGGAATTCGGTTGGTGGTTGACTACTCAATTAGAGGCTTTGAATTGCTCTAAATTCCATTGTTTGTTGTTGTTCTTGAATGATTGCTCTTGTTCTTGTTTTAACCCTTGACAAAGGTTAGAACACCATTTTCTTAAAAATCTCTTAATTCTCAAAAGTTGCTTAAATGATCTTGGCGCCAAAAATCGAATATACTTCGTGTTGGGGTTTCCTCTCTTGTGTTCTCAAAATGCTTGTTTCAAATATTTCTTACTAAATGTGTTCTAAAGTGCTTGTTCACAAAAACCCAAAAACTTTGTCCCTAATCACTCTAGTCGATGGCTAAAACTACTTGACCACATGAATTTTGTTTTTTTTTTTGTGTTTTTCTTGTTTTTTGAGCTTGTTTCTTGCTTGTTATGTGATATTTGTTATGTGTGTAAGTGTTTTTATGTGTCTATGTGTTCATGTGCTTGCTTGCTTGTTTGCATTTCATCCATTGTATGCATTTTTTTATTTTTCCTAGTTTAAGGGGGCGTTTGGATTAATCATTTTCTAACGATTTTGATCATTGCAAAAATTCTCCTTTTATTAAAATAAGTGGGATTTGATACCTTAAGTCATATTTGTTAAAATTAAAAATTAAAAAAATTGTTTTGAAAATAAATGGAAAATACATGAAAAAAAAAAGTTAGAAGTCTAGTTTTTGTCATTTGTTTCATGCTATTTGTTAGATGTGCATTGTGTTATGTCTTATTTTGTTATTAGAATGTGATGTGTTAAGTGGTTTTACTTGTCGTTTTTGCTTATTAGTCTTTCCTTTTAGTTTTGTGCTTATTTTTCCTTGTTTCATGCATAAGGTGTCTTATTATTCATAAGGGTGTGTTTGGATTAAGTTTTTTCTTATGTGTTTTAATCTTTTTAATAAAAAATGTTTTTATAAAAGTTGTTAGTTTTTATGTTATAAGGAAGTTTGTAAAAAAAATAAAAAAAATCGTATTGTCGGCGGCAACTTTGTTTTGCCGCCCGGCAAAACGCATTCTGTCCACCAAAAAAAACGTTGGAGGCAAAAACTTTTCGCTGGTAGGCAAATCACCCACTGATGTCGACTTGCTGGCGGCAACTTTCACTTCGCTGGCGACAACTCTAAAAAAAAATCCTTTTTATCTTCTTTTATTTAAACTAGGCTTTCACCAAAACAGTTCCTAATTGTGTTTTACACTCGTTTGACATCCGTTCCTCGAGTTTTTAACCAATTATTAATGTTTGCTTATATCCCGCCCAACCACCCCGTTCTAATCATTTTGTGCCTTCTCCGTATTTCTATTCGCTCCGGTTAATTCCCAAACCCCGTGGATAGAACCCGTAGTCTAGAAAACTATCCGGTTTAATAGATTTGGTACAAAACTTCTATTATGTGTTTTTGTTTAATTTAGTTAAAAAAAATTTAGTTTTTCTCATTTAGTTTTTGTTGAGTCGTGTTATGTTTATAAGTGTTTAGAATGTTTTTATTTGTTATATGTGTGATGTTTATATATGCATAATGTTTGTTCTTGTTTGTGTTAGTTGTCTTGTGTGTGGTTTATTTTGTTTGCATGCGTGCTTGTTTGTGTTCGTTTAAGTTCATGTGGTTAATGTATGAACTTTGTGGGTGTGTTCGCTGGAAAACCTCACGAGACTATAACTCGTCCACTCGGGATACCGAGGGGTTTAAAGGCTTGTTGCATACGCTAAATGCAATTATGTTGCCTACGAAAGTGTGCTTAATAAATTTAAGTGTTTTGTAGTTTAGTTTATTTTGCAGATTCAATAAAGCTTATGGAGGATGGATTGGTTATGTTGATGGATTGTATGTGTATACTCGTGTTGGAGATGAAATCGCTTGATCTTTCTTACTTGGCATCTCATCATATGGAGATCAATTGCAATTTCTTAGCCTGGGAAGTTTTGTTTCTCTTGGACTATTTATTTATTTTCCTCACTTTTCATGATTTGAAGTTTATTTTCATATTAAGTCTAATCCAAAACTTAAGTGTGAGTGGAAATAAATGGGAACACGAAACCGAATTTTCAAAATATTATATTTTTGGGGTAATAAAAATAAAAAAGTATAAAAAAGAATAAAAGAAAAGAGGTAGAGTTTGTATACTTGTTTGCCCTTAGGATCTAAATATTTTCACACATATGTATGTAAATATATTTTAATAATCATCCACATGGTAAAAAATAAATAATAATAATAATAATAAATTAAAAATAAAATAAGTTTAAGTGAGATCACACTTGTGTGATATAAGTGTATATGCGTGACAAATAGGCAACCTTAGGAATAAAACCTAAATAGCCTTTTCTATTTTCTTTTTAGCTAGTTGCACCGATTAGCTAACCACATAAATTAACCCTTTTGTTAACACTCTCGTTTAGTGCTAGATACCCTTAGAACACCCGTTGAGCCTTCTTTTCATTTTTGTTAAAACCACTAAAAAGAAAAAATATATTTAACCTTAAACCTTAGCCTAACCCTTGTCAAATTCTAAATGGTGGCTTGCTAGTTGCTTGGTATGGTGGATCGTTTTTGATGATTTATAGTTATGTCACACTTCGCCATGTGTGTGTGTGCCATTTCAACGAAGATGAAGGAGACATCTTTCTTATTTGTATTTTTTGTGGTGTGTGCTCAAGCGAAGTGTGAGGGGATCATATGATGTATGTTGAAAAAAAATAGAAAGAAAAGAGGGGGATGAGAAAAGAGAAAAAGAAAGAAAGGGAATAAGTCATCAAAAAAAAGTGAAAAAAAATGATGACAAAAATAGCCATTGAGCTATAATAAATTATAAAGATGAAGGAAGATGAAGTATGTTTGGATATCGATTAGCCAATGTGCTAAGACGTGATATATGTGTGCTGATCGATATGTGTTGAATAAAGCTCGTAGCTATGATCAGTTTTGGGCTTGTGATTTGTTTGGTAACTAGCAATATGGGACTTAGACTGCTAACTTGTATATTCTTGTTACACCTCTCATAAAAATTCTCATGTCTTATCCATACCCATTAACCCAAATCCTTAGCCTTGTAACCCGAATAGAAGTCCTCTTTACATGTGTACACTTGGTGCTTGATAACGCTCAAATCTAACATATTTCTAGGAGCGTATTCATGGTGTTTATGCATATATTTATGTGATTTTTATGAACTTAAGATACTTAATGAAACTTATTTGTTATTGTAGGTTCATCAATGGTTACATCACGTGAAATGAAGAAAAGACGAGTATTGGAGGTGAAAGAATGAACGAGACATGAAAGTGTAGCTCTCGTATGATAAATAATACAAAGATAAAGAGTCTTGGAAAGTTTGGAAGAAAGAAAGTAGAAGAAACAAAGAAAAAGGACCAAAGAAGAAATAAGGAAAGTTGGCCCAGTTGCCACCGGCAAGATCATTCTGCTACCGACAAAACTAAACCCAGTTGCCACCGGCAAGATCATTCTGGCGCCGGCAAAACTACATCAAGTTGCAACCAGCAAGATGTATTTTGCCACCAACATTTCTCAAGTCTGCCACTTTTCCAAGTAAACTTAATCACTCCAATGATGTCCCATAACATCAAAAGACCGATCATTTTCTCTTCATTACTCCATTCCCTAGAACATTACTCACCTTTGGCTCTAAGAAAAGTGCTTGGTGAACAAGGCTAATTCATCTATAAATAAAACCCATGGGGTAGTGTTTATAATCATCTATCTCAATCACCAATCTTGTCCCATCCTATCTCATAATCCATCTTCATCTCCCTCATATTTCTGTGATTTTGATATCACCCCTCACCCAAGTGGTGAGGGGTGGATGTGGTAGCCATGTTCATGTAATAAGCAATAGGATAGTAGAGAAGAAAGCCATACTCCATGAAAGTTTGATTTTGCTAGGTTAAAAGTTCGTTTCTCGATTCAATTCGAATTGATTAATGGTTAACGTGCGACTCAGTCGTCTTTTGGTGAAAAAGAATATTTTTGGTTGTTGTAAAATAAATTGCAAAACATTAAAGTAAATGACGGGTAATTAGAACTAAAACTAATTAAAAAGTAAACGTGCAAAATTTAAAACTTTAAAAGTAAATGACGAGAAATTAGATGACGTAACATTAAAATTCGACAAAAAGTAAAATTGACAATTTAATAAAAATGCAAATTTGAAAATTAAACTAAAACAAAATATGAAAAACTAAACCTCTCGGAATACACTCATCGGAATCCCGTCGGAATGATCCATCGGAATACAATCGGAATCCAAACTTACCACTACTATCGGAATATGGTCACGGTCGGAATCCAGATCGGAATGTACCAAGAGTACCTCTGTCGGAATGTGGTCTAAAACCAGATCGGAATGAAGATTTAGAAATCCTATCGGAATATCCAAAACACCTCCGTCGGAATCAGATCGAAATGCAACCAAAAGGAATCTCGTCGGAATATGGGAAACTAAGTCCTATCGTAATCACAAACCCTATTCCGATGTGGTGATCGGAATGTAAAGTCGGAATCTAGAAACCCTATTCCGACGGTGAATCGGAATCCCCGTCGGAATGCAAAACCCCTTTCCGATGGCGCAGATCGGAATACAGTAGAAAACCGTAATAAGCAAAATCTCAAATAAGCTATGAACCAAATAAGCGCTAAACTAAAAACCTAATCAAAACACGTATAAGAAAAAGCTAATAAGCTAAAACGTAAAAACTTTTAAATACACTAAATAACAAAAATATTTAAAAACAACTTTTTTAAAAAAATAACTTTTAAAAACACTTAAGTAAATTTAAGAAAGACACAAATAAGCTATAAAATCAATAATCCAAAACAATCAAAAGCATAAAAACATAACAATTAATCAAATAAACATAACAATAAGCACTTAAACATAAAGATAAAGCAAATCAAGAAAGGTAGAATGAGAGATTTATAAAAAACTTGATTAAAAATAAGATTCAATAACAAAATCTAAAGACTTACTTGAAATTAAAGGCAAGAAATTAAGGTGCAAGGCAAAAAAATTAAATGACAATTAAGTAAATGACATGAAATGAAAGGTGGAAGAACTATGTGTCAAATAGTCAACACCTCCTAATGTGATATTAGGAGGGTATTTATAGGAGATTAGGGAGGTAAGCATGTGTTGGAAGCTTCCTTCTTTATTTCTTTCTCGTCTTTTCGTCTTCTAAATTCTTCGACTTTTTCGACTTTGTCTCGGGATTAATTTAACTCGTCTTATAATATCTTCATTTATTTAGACTTGAGTTCTTCGACTTCATTAAACTTCCGTCTTTAGACTTTTTCCTCGATAAATCTTCAGAATAGGCCTTGGACTTCCGTTCTTTTTGCACTCTTGATCTTTTGACTTCGTCTTTTGTCTTTTTCTTCGATAAAAGCCCGTGAAAGCCCATGTTTTCTCTCCTTTTCACATTTTGGTCCTAAATCACAACAAAAACACAAACCACGCATAATTCTGACATTTACGACATAAAATACACGTTTTGGCTTGGATACTATTATAATTAAGTGGTAAAAGGATAAGTGTTTTCACCCTTATTAAATCCCCTACACTTGACCATTGCAATGTCCTCATGCAATGCATTAATTATAAAGCAAATTTTATATTTTCCATCACAATCAATCCATCTTGGCATTTATTAAAGAGATAGAAAATATTTAAAAGAAGAATACAAATAAAAAGATCAAAAACTTACCTTAGGGTTTTGGAATGTCATGAATGATTATCACCCTCAAGTTTCACGTTCCCCATACCAAGCTTAAAAACGAGATCATTGTTATTATAAGTTAGCAAACTAACACAAACTCATGTGGGCCAATTATTTACTTAGACTCCCTTATTCCTAGGTGTATCTCTTATATTTTATTGTTGTCTTGAATGATCACGAGGATGTATTGTTGACTTATTTAGATAGTTATTTAGGCTGAAAATAAAGTAGGACGATTTAATCAATAGTTAGTGATAGTTGAGTTTTAGTACACCTTTGTTTTAGGAAAAACAAGGTATAATGGGGGGCAAGTATTAAGTTGCACGTTTTAGGAAAAACGCGAAACCGAACAAATGCGGGTTCGTTCTCGAGGAGGTGTGTGGATTAATGTGCCAATAAGTATAATCAATGGTTTAGGGTAGTGTCGTTTTTAGATGAGAAAAGAAAGAAAAACTAAGACGAACTACGATTACAATTAAACTACGACGAATGACGTAAAACGCGAACGTAAGTACGTAAAACGTGAAAAATTCAAAATTTTAAGCTAAAAACAAATTAAAAATGAAAAAGTAGTTCAAAATAATATAAATAAGAAATAAAATCCAATAAAAATATTTTAAAACCTTTTATTAATTAAATATTCAATTTTTAATGCTAATTAAAGCCCTAAAATTAAATATAATTAATCAAAATGTCCAAAATATGATTTTATTGAACAAATAACTTACTTATATTATTTATAAACTAAAAAGTATTTTTCCTAAATTTTAGTTACTATTTTCCTTTTTTTAAAACACTAAAAACTATTTTAAAACTAAAATAATTATAAAAAATAAATAAATAATTCCAAGAATAATTGAACAATTTTAAAAATCCTAATATACCCTAATGAATAGTAGAAAAATGAAAAAGTTTGAAAAATCAAATATTTTTCACTAAAAGACAAAACAGTATACAATTTAAACCCTAATTAACTTAAATTAATTCTAAAAATAATAAAAAAGATGAACAGTAAAAAATTTTTATACCAAAAATCTTGAAATGTTTTTCCTAATCTAAGAAAAATGTTTAAACTGAAAATCAAGTATTTTTGGCACTAAATGCCAAAAACAGAAACATAAAAGTTAATTAAAAATAGCAATAAAACCCTAAAAATAGCAAATGAACAGTAAAATAAAAATTAATTAAACAGAAAAATCATAAATAAAATAAGAAAATTAACAAAACTGGTTTCAAAGTCTAATTCCCATTTTAGGTCACTAAAGACAAAAAATTAAGAAAACTGACAATGACATGTGATGGACTTTTGTCCTTTTGCTTAGCAGGGGGAACAATTGTGATAGCAGGGGAAACTTTCTTCCCACTGCTAGTGCAATACTTTGGTCAGTTGACCTATGAGCTTAGGAAAGCTCTTTGGAGAGCTTATTTTTGGACAGCAAGGCACCCTTATACTCTTTGGAGTATAAGGAGTCAGATTAAGCACAAAAAACAAGCAATCACAACACAAAAAACTACTCAATATGCATCAAAAGTTACTGATTACCCCTACTTGTTGACTGATGAATAAAATAACCTAAGTACATGCATGAGAATGAATTTTGAAGTCTCACAACATTCATACAAGCTTACTAAACAGCATACAAGCAACACTCAAACCTCTAACATCCTTTAATCTAGCAATGACCAAAAGATTAAGCCAAAATCTCTCATAAATCATACAGACAAGGTAGTTACTGATTTTGTATGCTATTGTCCATTTTTTTAACTTGCAAATTGATTCAAAACTCCAACAAACAGATACTCAAATACACATAACATAAGTTAGCAACCTAATAAGTGTGTCTAGATGATTTTTAAACCAAAAGTACTCAATATCCTTAGCTTAAAACTCAAATCCAAACACCCCTTAATAAGCAGTTTATGAAATTTAACAAAGCAACACTTTTCAAATAAACTCCAAACTGATTCAATAGGCTCTAAACATGCATATAACACCAAGTAAACTCAAAACAAACAATCATAAATAGTTATGCATGCAAGTTTCACATGACACATGCATATCACACAATTTCTAAACTTCTGAAAATTGAACAAAGGGAGAAAGAATCACCTTGTTGGTCTTACATCCAAGACCAACAGTGGTAGCAATACCACCTCCTATAGACCCGGGTCTATGCAGAACTTAATCAACACAATAATCAACAAACCTGCAAGAGTTGAACAAGAAAACACAAACAAAAATACACTTTCTGATTTCCTTAAAATCTTCCAAACCTTGGAACCACTTGACTTAACACGTTTTAAAACCAATTCACAAGTTCAAAAATCAAGGGCTCTTATCCACTTTCACTTCAAAAAGCCTTGATTTTCAGAAACTTTCAAACCTTTTTAAACAACCTTTTTGAAAACTTAACACACAAAATCTTTCACAATTTTTAAAATGGAACTCAGCCTTAGCATTTAACACAATACACTAACTTTTTAAATCTAACAAAAGGAATTACACTTGTTTTCAACAAACACCAAACTTCATTAATTTAAAAAAGGAATTACAAGTGCAAATGCTAAAAACTGGAACAAAGCTCTTCTCACAGGTTGAGAGATGCTTTTATAGGCATAATAGAACTATCTAGATGCTGAATAAACAAATAATAAAAAGGAAAACCCTAAAGCTTGGAAAATCCGATTTTGCCCTTGTTCATTTGACTGAATTTTGGTCAAGATGCCCATGTGATGTTGCCAGCCTTGCTTGGTTGATCTTGGACGTTGGTTTGGTCTTGAGGACAAAGGAATTCCATCCAGCCGTTTATGTTGTCGGGTTTAGGGTTTGGGAATGAAAGTGACGCAGCAGGGGAGGTCCCTACTGCTCACATGGTTGTGTTGGGGAAAGGGGTTTTGAGTGGGATAAGATGAGGGTAAAGTGAATTACCCATCTGGAGTATTTGGGGTAAAACCCCTTTGTTTTGGGTTTGATTTAATCTGGGTGAGTTAGGGTTCTAGGGGTGATTAAGAAAGGGTTTAATCTATTTTTGGTAAAAACAGATTTTAAATATCTGTTTTAGTGGGAAATTGTTTGACCATTTGACCATTTTTTTAAGTAAAACCGGGTTGGTGGGTTAATGGGATACGGGTTTGGGTAGGGTATGGGTTATTGGGTGGGTTTTGCTGAGGTGTCGCATCCTGGTTGGGTGGGTAGGTTTGGATAGTTGGCAGTTTGAGTCCCCAAGTTTTCACCATTCTTCCAAGTTGTAATTAAAAGCTATCAGCGCCCAATCTTCCCTTATCAACTTTTGATAAGTTGTCATTTTTGGCACAAAGGCTTACAAAACTTTATCCAAGGGTATTAATTGTATATTCTTCATATTCCAGGGACTGGTCTTGTACAATCTTCAAACATGGAGGATCATACTTGTACAAATGACATTTGGAGGGTCAAATGTGACAAGTTCTTCAAAGATGAGGGACCATTCTTGCCAATTCTTCAAACTTCAAGGGTCTTTTTGCAAAATTCCAAACTTGGGCCCGGTTCATTGTGCAACTTCGTTTCCCGTGTTCGTTTTTGAATGATTCTTGTGATCTTTTGCCAATTCCTCAATATCCGTACCTAAAAATACACAAGTAACAAACACGAGCATATATTTGGCATATTTTATGATATTTTATGCAATTAAAGGCCGTTTTGGACGATGAGACCATGTATAAAAGCAGTCTCATCACTCCCCCATACTAAACCATTGCCGTGCCCTCACGCAATGCTTGAATAAAGTATCAAAGCATCTCCAAAATTCAATTTTATTCACTTTTATTGAAGACATAAATTTAAATAAACTACTACACGTGTTTTAGACATAACGTAATGTTTTCATCACGATTAAGTGACTTTTAGGATCATAGAATAAGAACACGTGAATGCTTCGTTAGAAATAATTTCGTCGTCCTCGATTTTTCACCCAATTCCATGCTAAGCGTGTAACGAGATCATTGTTATTATAAGTTAGCAACACGATCACATCTCATGAGTGTTAATTACGAACCTAAACTCCCTTATTCCTACTTGGTATCTCTTATATTTTATTTTGTCTTAATGATCACGAGGATACATCATTGACTTATGCGTGAATAGAGATTTAGGTCTAAAAATAGAAACTTAACGGTGTAACCAAAATCATTAAATTAATAATTCGTCCTAATAGACAACGATGTCAAAACATTAAGTCAACAAGAAGGATCGATAAACACGGTTTTATAACGGTTTTGAACATGAGACTTATTACCAAGACTTTTATACGCCCCCTAACGGAAGGGCCTTATTATCTTTGGTTTACCTCCATCTTTTATTCAACTTCGCCATGAAGCTTTTATTATGACTTCGGTCTTGCCTTGCCTTTTATTATCCGCCATCATCGGTGGTTTTATTAGCCAAAGACGTATATCCTCACGCTAAGGCGAATTTTGGATCTTTAAAGCTTCAAAGATTAAGGCTTGATTCACTTTCAATTTTTGCATAGATTTTTCGGCCTTGTGGGGCTTCAAATTGTTGCTTAATTTAGGTGAGCACTTGAAATCTTATTATTGGGTGAAGCTTTCGATTATTAGGGTGCCAATACTTCAAAACCGTGACGCTGGCGATACCTTAATGTTTTCCCAATTTAATTACATGGAAGCTACCAAAACAAATTAGAAACCAACAATAGTGACTAAACCGCCAAATCAATATTTATTAATAATTTATTATGCAAAAGCGTTGGGAGAATAAGCTAATAATTACTACACATAAGATCGTGACGATTACGAGACTTATAAATAACTCTATCATTTCTCGTCCTCATTTAAGAGACTTAGCCTAAAAAGTTAAGGAATCGAGCTAAGTGCTCAACACGCACGATCGAGTCAAAGATCACTCTTATTCTCACCATCGGAAAACCTACATTCGTGTCTTAAACACTTATGAAAAATACGAAAAAAATTTAAAATTTGGCCATTTTTAGCCTTATTTGCAACAAAATGATAGCAAAAAGATGAATATTGGATAGCGTGTTGACGTAAGCAAAGTGAAGTATCTACTCACCCCCCCCCCCCCCCCCCCCCCATACTAAAACTAAACATTGTCCTTAATGTTTCGAGTCTAGGGGTGTAAACACCCCTATACTAGAGACGAAGTCGAATGCTTAATCTCGAGCATGGAAAGGGTAAAACGAATAACCTAAAAGCCGTTTATGAATTATGCTAATAAGATAAACGTTAGAACATAAAAGGATATCATCGGATATCGGAATCTCCAAAGGCAACGATCGAAGCTCGAGTGATCCGTAAAACGAACACGAGAGGCTTTAATGATGACGATGAACCTAATAGATCACAATCACAAACAACCACGAAACAAAGGTAGGAAGAGCACAAGTCCCCTCGTTACATTAACTAAGAAAGCGATAATATTTACAAGGATAAGCATGAGAATCCCCCACGAGGCACCTTGTTTTTGATAACCGAGTCAAAAGCTCGACTCGAATCCCCATAAATGTGATCATTTAGGGATAATCATGGTTCGGTCATTTTTTGGTGGGGCTTACATGATAAACAAGGCCCAAAAGCAACCGTGTATAAAGGCAAAACCTCTATACCGGGATCAAAGATCGTGTCTTCGTTTTCGGATGATAAACGAAACAACACGACTTCAAGTAACAACGTCCCAAAGGGACACAAGAAAATAGCATAAGAAGAGAAGGGTGGGACAATGGTTGAGCATAAAAATCGAGTCACTCGAGGTAAACTCATACCGTAAGTGTAGAAGGATCTTCTAGTGACTACTTCGGTAAAAGACCGAGATTTTATCTTAAACGTGATACCGGGGTCAAAAATCTCGTCCTCGGTGGAGAAGTGTGAGGGAACAAATGGGGCTTCCCCCATACTAGATCCACACAAAACGTCGTCAAAAGAAGTAGACGCGTTTGTAGCAAGCTCAATTAAGCGAGGTGATGACGGAGTTAGCATTGGAAAAATTTTCAAATCACTTGTAAAATCTTTTCCTTTTTCATTTTTTAACTCATTGTTACGAAAACCCAAGTTGATTAAATTGAAAATATTTGGTGTTTCTAAAATAATTCTAGGCACACTTAAAATTTCCACATTTATCTTGAAGGCGGGAGGAGGATTTGAATTTTTAAAACGTGAATCAATTAACAAAACATCCCCCTCCGGGCTAACGCAACGGTCCTCATCAAACTCGAAAATCGAAAGCGGGTTATCAAGAATACGTTTGATCTCGCAAAAATCTCCATCGGGATCAAAAACGTCTTCTCTTCCTCGTGGAAGAGGTCGAGCAATAAAGTCGTCGATAATCGAGTCGCTAGCTTCAACCGTTGTGAAACTAGGAAAAGAAGGCTCTTCAATTGAAGATTTTGCCTTTGTCGTTTCAACCTCGATATCGAAAAACGTATCAATGTGAGCAAGGCCATCGGCGGACTTCTCACATGATAAATCCAAAATCTCACACGGTGTGGGATTAGGAGTAAAAGGCTCATCTCGTGACGATTTTGCCTTGACGGTTTCAACTTTGTCCTTCGAAGGGATCGAACGTGGGTTTTCAAACATTTTAGCAAAATTACAAACACGTCCCTTCGGAATTAATTTTCGTTCATCTTGTAGAAACGAGGGTTCAATGCTTTCCTTAAAAACCTCTTCATATTTTTCTTCTTTAAAATCATTTAATGGAATTTCTTCGTCAAAATTAAGTGTGTATTGATTTAGAAAATCCTCAATAATTTCATCCTCATTAGAAAAATTAGGTTCACAAGGTATTAAATTTAAAACTCCCAAATATCCTACGAGTTTTTCTTTTGGTTTATCTTCACAAACATTTTTCAAAACTTCGTTGGATGACTTTTTCGTTTTCTCTATGGTTTTACAAGACGATGAAGGTTGCACGACTCTAAAATTCGAGAGATATGGATCAATACGAGACGTACGAGTCTTAGGAGTCGAAGTAACTTGAACCTCTCCCACGGGATTAGGATTGGTCACATTTGACAACGAATTAAATTTTTCCACTAAGCCCTCGAACATTAAAAGAATTTTATCTTTCTCATTGGCGTGATCATCCTTAATTTTATCTACATATTCTCTCCACATCACTTGACTTTGGTCATACAAACGTTGTTGCTCTTCAAAAAGGGTATCATAATCGTTTTCCATTTTTTTGAAAGTTTCCCCTTGGGTTGCCAATTTATCCTTGTAATACTTATCGAGATCTACCACGTGTTCTTGAAGTGACTCTATAAGTTTGTTATGACGGCTCATATAATCACAAAAAGATTCATCTTGATTCATTTCATTATTTCGACTTTCATCACAATTAAAATACGAATAAGACGAAAATGGTTGGTGACCTTGGTCGTTAGATTGAAAATTGTCACCATAACCATGTAGAGGAGAGTTATAGACATAACCCTCTCGACCTCCAATAATCTCACAATTAAAACAATTAGCTCCATCGGGTGGGCCTCCACAATATGGACACGAATAATAGCCCTCATCATTTGACATGATGCAACGAGAATGGTGTTACGAGAATTAAACGTTATAGAGGGTGAAAGAAGAGAATTATGAAATTAGAGGGAATGTAGAAGATTATTTTTGTGCTTTTGATTGTTTTTTTTTTTTTTAATTTTTTTGGTATTTTGAATGTATTACGTAGACAAAAATCTACAAATCTCTCCTCGAATCGACTTTCTCGATTAAAGGAGCCTCAAGGAATGAAAACGATCACGTGGAGTGAACGCCTTCGATGACTTTAGAATGATGGTGGAACACCAAATCGTTCAAGAGGGTTTAATCTTGAAAACAAGCAAATATATATACGTAGATAATACTTTGGTTGGCAAACCCTCGATTAGCCTTTTTTCTCAAAACACGCACAAGCAAGCGGAGGAAACGAGGCGGCGCGAAGCACTTAAGAGCCTTTTTCCTTTAGGTCGTGAAATACAACCGCCTTATACCCACCTTATAATTTGTGTTAATTGAAATCAAGCCTCACGAAAGTATTTATCTATTTTGCCTTTTTACTTTTGCTTTGGATTCGAATACAATGATCGAGTGATGAAATCCCGAATCAAGGTTGTGATTTCTCACGTATTTGGAGTACTTGTATTTTTATTGTTCTACGTAAGTACAATATATTAATAATATTCACAATAAAAAACGAAAACCAATATATCTACAATATAGTAAAATGATGTTGTGTGTTTAATTTAGGAAAACTAAACACAATTTATTTGGATAGTATAATATAATAAGGAAAAATAACAAAATGAGTATGTACGATATTCACGCTTTTCAAAATGTGAAAAGCAAAAACGCACCACTCACAAAAACACGATACTAATAATGGCACACTAAAAACACCTCCCCGGCAGCGGCGCCATTTTGATAGTTGAGTTTTAGTACACCTTTGTTTTAGGAAAAACAAGGTATAATGGGGGGCAAGTATTAAGTTGCACGTTTTAGGAAAAACGCGAAACCGAACAAATGCGGGTTCGGTCTCGAGGAGGTGTGTGGATTAATGTGCCAATAAGTATAATCAATGGTTTAGGGTAGTGTCGTTTTTAGATGAGAAAAGAAAGAAAAACTAAGACGAACTACGATTACAATTAAACTACGACGAATGACGTAAAACGCGAACGTAAGTACGTAAAACGTGAAAAATTCAAAATTTTAAGCTAAAAACAAATTAAAAATGAAAAAGTAGTTCAAAATAATATAAATAAGAAATAAAATCCAATAAAAATATTTTAAAACCTTTTATTAATTAAATATTCAATTTTTAATGCTAATTAAAGCCCTAAAATTAAATATAATTAATCAAAATGTCCAAAATATGATTTTATTGAACAAATAACTTAGTTATATTATTTATAAACTAAAAAGTATTTTTCCTAAATTTTAATTACTATTTTCCTATTTTTAAAACACTAAAAACTATTTTAAAACTAAAATAATTATAAAAAATAAATAAATAATTCCAAGAATAATTGAACAATTTTAAAAATCCTAATATACCCTAATGAATAGTAGAAAAATGAAAAAGTTTGAAAAATCAAATATTTTTCACTAAAAGACAAAACAGTATACAATTTAAACCCTAATTAACTTAAATTAATTCTAAAAATAATAAAAAAGATGAACAGTAAAAACTTTTTATACCAAAAATCTTGAAATGTTTTTCCTAATCTAAGAAAAATGTTTAAACTGAAAATCAAGTATTTTTGGCACTAAATGCCAAAAACAGAAACATAAAAGTTAATTAAAAATAGCAATAAAACCCTAAAAATAGCAAATGAACAGTAAAATAAAAATTAATTAAACAGAAAAATCATAAATAAAATAAGAAAATTAACAAAACTGGTTTCAAAGTCTAATTCCCATTTTAGGTCACTAAAGACAAAAAATTAAGAAAACTGACAATGACATGTGATGGACTTTTGTCCTTTTGCTTAGCAGGGGGAACAATTGTGATAGCAGGGGAAACTTTCTTCCCACTGCTAGTGCAATACTTTGGTCAGTTGACCTATGAGCTTAGGAAAGCTCTTTGGAGGGCTTATTTTTGGACAGCAAGGCACCCTTATACTCTTTGGAGTATAAGGAGTCAGATTAAGCACAAAAAACAAGCAATCACAACACAAAAAACTACTCAATATGCATCAAAAGTTACTGATTACCCCTACTTGTTGACTGATGAATAAAATAACCTAAGTACATGCATGAGAATGAAATTTGAAGTCTCACAACATTCATACAAGCTTACTAAACAGCATACAAGCAACACTCAAACCTCTAACATCCTTTAATCTAGCAATGACCAAAAGATTAAGCCAAAATCTCTCATAAATCATACAGACAAGGTAGTTACTGATTTTGTATGCTATTGTCCATTTTTTTAACTTGCAAATTGATTCAAAACTCCAACAAACAGATACTCAAATACACATAACATAAGTTAGCAACCTAATAAGTGTGTCTAGATGATTTTTAAACCAAAAGTACTCAATATCCTTAGCTTAAAACTCAAATCCAAACACCCCTTAATAAGCAGTTTATGAAATTTAACAAAGCAACACTTTTCAAATAAACTCCAAACTGATTCAATAGGCTCTAAACATGCATATAACACCAAGTAAACTCAAAACAAACAATCATAAATAGTTATGCATGCAAGTTTCACATGACACATGCATATCACACAATTTCTAAACTTCTGAAAATTGAACAAAGGGAGAAAGAATCACCTTGTTGGTCTTACATCCAAGACCAACAGTGGTAGCAATACCACCTCCTATAGACCCGGGTCTATACAGAACTTAATCAACACAATAATCAACAAACCTGCAAGAGTTGAACAAGAAAACACAAACAAAAATACACTTTCTGATTTCCTTAAAATCTTCCAAACCTTGGAACCACTTGACTTAACACGTTTTAAAACCAATTCACAAGTTCAAAAATCAAGGGCTCTTATCCACTTTCACTTCAAAAAGCCTTGATTTTCAGAAACTTTCAAACCTTTTTAAACAACCTTTTTGAAAACTTAACACACAAAATCTTTCACAATTTTTAAAATGGAACTCAGCCTTAGCATTTAACACAATACACAAACTTTTTAAATCTAACAAAAGGAATTACACTTGTTTTCAACAAACACCAAACTTCATTAATTTAAAAAAGGAATTACAAGTGCAAATGCTAAAAACTGGAACAAAGCTCTTCTCACAGGTTGAGAGATGCTTTTATAGGCATAATAGAACTATCTAGATGCTGAATAAACAAATAATAAAAAGGAAAACCCTAAAGCTTGGAAAATCCGATTTTGCCCTTGTTCATTTGACTGAATTTTGGTCAAGATGCCCATGTGATGTTGCCAGCCTTGCTTGGTTGATCTTGGACGTTGGTTTGGTCTTGAGGACAAAGGAATTCCATCCAGCCGTTTATGTTGTCGGGTTTAGGGTTTGGGAATGAAAGTGACGCAGCAGGGGAGGTCCCTACTGCTCACATGGTTGTGTTGGGGAAAGGGGTTTTGAGTGGGATAAGATGAGGGTAAAGTGAATTACCCATCTGGAGTATTTGGGGTAAAACCCCTTTGTTTTGGGTTTGATTTAATCTGGGTGAGTTAGGGTTCTAGGGGTGATTAAGAAAGGGTTTAATCTATTTTTGGTAAAAACAGATTTTAAATATCTGTTTTAGTGGGAAATTGTTTGACCATTTGACCATTTTTTTAAGTAAAACCGGGTTGGTGGGTTAATGGGATACGGGTTTGGGTAGGGTATGGGTTATTGGGTGGGTTTTGCTGAGGTGTCGCATCCTGGTTGGGTGGGTAGGTTTGGATAGTTGGCAGTTTGAGTCCCCAAGTTTTCACCATTCTTCCAAGTTGTAATTAAAAGCTATCAGCGCCCAATCTTCCCTTATCAACTTTTGATAAGTTGTCATTTTTGGCACAAAGGCTTACAAAACTTTATCCAAGGGTATTAATTGTATATTCTTCATATTCCAGGGACTGGTCTTGTACAATCTTCAAACATGGAGGATCATACTTGTACAAATGACATTTGGAGGGTCAAATGTGACAAGTTCTTCAAAGATGAGGGACCATTCTTGCCAATTCTTCAAACTTCAAGGGTCTTTTTGCAAAATTCCAAACTTGGGCCCGGTTCATTGTGCAACTTCGTTTCCCGTGTTCGTTTTTGAATGATTCTTGTGATCTTTTGCCAATTCCTCAATATCCGTACCTAAAAATACACAAGTAACAAACACGAGCATATATTTGGCATATTTTATGATATTTTATGCAATTAAAGGCCGTTTTGGACGATGAGACCATGTATAAAAGCAGTCTCATCATTAGCTAAAGGACAAAATCTTTTAAAACTGCTTCTCGGGACCTCATAAAGTTCATATCTTGGCATAACTCGCTTCACGATTTGAGACCTTTCTCAGACCGATATTTGGCAGTGACTTCATACTTCGAATCTTGAGATACGTTCATGAAATAATGGTCTTCTCTTCATAATAGGAATTTCTTCACTTGAAGTTTTGAGAGATTCTTCATATTTGGACCACGACTTCTTTATTTTTCTCCAATCTTTATTTGGGATTTTGATATACAACGATCCGCCTCCTTTTAGGACTTGGATCTATTTATCCTCATACCTTGTTAGGGCCTTTTTGGATAGACTTCTCCATGATCTTTAGGGGAGTATTTGTTTTTCGCCGTGTGTCTCAATCCTTCATATTGATTTTTGATAAATGATTCTTCACATCACTTGGGATCTTTAGCAACAAAATGTAGCCCTCATGTCTTGTTAGGACCTTTTCGGACTCGCCAATCTTCGCATCCCGCTTCAATAAGTTATGCCTTGGCTATGAACTCTAGTTAATACCGGGCAACTTTTAAACGATCTTGGGCTAGAAGCTAAGTAACTTTTCAAATCATACAACCTTATTTATTGAAAATATATTTATTAACAAGCGATGAGAGAAAAAGCTCATAATCAACTCACATAAATTCATGAAAGAAAACCAAACTTATAATTGACTCTATCATCTCTCGTTCTCCACAATTTAAAATCTCAAGGAATGAGACTCGTGGATGCTTAGCCTATTAAATCAAAGTTTTGTGTTTTCGAGTCATCTATAGGATCTTGCAAACTCTTAGACTTTTTCAAGTTTAGAATTCGCATTTTAAAGTTCCCTTGATAAACGACTCTCTAGGGTCAATTATAGGAACTTGCGAAAAGTTCTTGTTCTTAACCCGTGAGAGTTAAGACTTTCGCGTTTTAAAGTTCCCTATATAAAATCCTAGCAAAACTTGACTTAAACACGTTAAGGATACTAGCTAGAGTAAACTTAGATAAATTGTAAGTCCCTAATCAATGCAAGAAACCCTAATCTTAGCTTAATCAACACAAGGTATTACATTTCAAACGTAATCTTATTATTGTATAATAAAGAATTACAAGTGTTATGGATAACACAGTTTGATGACAATGTGTTGTGCACACTTTGAACAACAATAAACCCTAACTTATGAATACAGTCGTAGCTGTTTGATTCACTAAGTTATATGCACTAATGTTCTTAATATCTCAAAGTGTTAAACATTAATGCATTGATACATATCCTATTTATAGTGTTACGAGTTTGACCTAAATAGTACTTGATGGCGACTACACAAGCTTTTACAAGTTCCCACATCAGTCACATGATGTCCTTCTATTCTTGGTAGTCTTCCATTATGCTTTAAGGAAACAGTTGTTAAAACAGTTTCCTTTTTCTTCATAGTCTCGAACACACAAATGGCATGTCCAAAGTGTGCTGAGAGTTATCAGGGTATTGCCACCCCTGTTAACTCTCAACCCCTCAGAGTCCCTGATACATCTTGGCTGTTATCCATCACAGCCAATGAGTATGTCTTCGGGTAATTCTTCGACTTCCCTGACAATGTCTCTGACATGGACTCCTCTGAGGTTGCTCACAGAGACTTGGGTCTCTGTGAGTCTTGCGAAACTTGCCTGCCTCCTAGGCACAGGCAAGGGACTATCTAACAGCCTAATTATGTTTAAATCAATGATCAGGGAATCTAACAAGTTTAGATTCCCAACATAAGTAAACTCGGGTTGAGTCAAAAGATTCACAACGTTTAAAGATTAAAACCACTTTATTAAAATTTATTCTAGCAAAGAAATAAAATAACTATAACAAAGGAAAATATTAATAGGCCAAAATAGATCAAAAAATTTGAAAAATGTTGAAAAATCAATTTTCTGGTTAAAATGAGGACAAATACATGGAAAAGCTCACTTAACCGACAAATACATGGAAAAGCCCACTTAACTTCGATAGAAGTCCCCCTACACTTAATATAAACATTGTCCGCAATGTTTAAGCATGTGGAAGTAACCTCCCCTACACTTAGGACATTGTGCACTTTATTTAAATCTTGCTAAGGAAAGGACAACTAAAGTGATTCCTATTTCAATCATAAATGATAAAATAAAGAATCAAAAGAGTTTAGGATAGAACCGGGAAGACGGGAACACGGGATCACGGTTCGTCAAAAGTCATCAAGAATGGATCTTTGAAAGCTCGAATCCCTGCACATCATAAGAAAGAAAACAACAAACACATACTAGGGTCTCCCCCTACACTCATTATAAAAACAAAGAAAAAGGATAGATAATGCGGGTTGCCTCCCGAGAAGCGCTTGTTTTTGTTAACCGAGTCGTGAGCCTGACTCGACCTTGATTAGCATAGGAAGAAACTTGAAACACATCCACCTGGATCAGAGACATGGTTTTCATCCATCAAGTAGCACAAGCTTAAGGCGAACAAGGCAAGGTTCCCTTAAGCAGTTGTTGAGCACGGTGGTAACAAGGGTGATGAGGTGCAAGCATATCTCCATAGGTTCCAAAAATCTTTCCTTTTATTTCATCAGATGGATACTGAGATGGCTTAAAAAGTTCAGTACCGGGATCGAACACCTTTTCCTTTAGGGGAAAATAACACTCAGGCTCAGTGACCTTGAAGAAGATCCGCACATAAATCTCACAATCTCATCCTCAGAAGGTGGATAGAGAGGTGTCAAAACATAAGTGCTACGGATATCGGTGTCGTCCGACTTCTTCTCCTTTGAAACAGGTTTCTTCATATCCGGAGGAGGATAAAGAGCATCATCAAAGTCCAAAGGAGGAGAATCACTCTCATTTGGGAAGTAAGTGTTGAGAAAAGTAGCAAAGTCTTCCTCAAATGAGTAGTCATCCAAAGTAGGATCAAGTATTGTTGGTGGAGGATCTTCATCAAAAGTAGGTGCAAGGTCATCATGTGAAGAATCACTCGAGAGAGTATCAACATCATCAAAATCATCATAAGTTGGCATGTCTGGATACTCTGAAACAAAATCATCAGAATCATCCATATCAGAACTAGAATCATCATCATAGTCATCATAGATCGGTGGAGACTCATATATTGGTGGAGGATCTAAATTGGAGAGAGAATCATCCACATCATCTTGGAAAAGTGGATTATCATAGCAAGAATCGAAAAGAGGATTGTTGTAGACGACAAAATCATCAAGCACATTAATCATATTTGCTGATTCTCTTCCATTAGGTTTGGTTGTGATCTTCCCCATTTTAAAAACTTGTGTATCATTCCCGACCCTTAATATTAGCTCACCTTCGGCAACATCGACTAATGCTTTTCCGGCTCTCAAGAATGGCCGTCCAAGTATTAACGTAATACGAGGGTCCATTTCATAATCAACAACAACAAAGTTGACCAGAAAAGTAAAGGTGCCAACTTTAATAAACACATCTTCGGCAATACCAACAGGGTAAGCGAGAGTGCGATTTGCAAGCTCAAGAGTCATCTTTGTTGGAGTAAGGTCGGGTAATGATAGTGTTTTCCACACACTTAAAGGCATCAGATTTATACTTGCCCCGAGATCAGCTAAGGCAGTAAATTCTTCGGTTTTGTTAAAAATGAAAGGCAACACAAAACGACCGGGATCTCCAAGTTTTTCCGGAAGTTCTTTAAGAATGACTGCAGAACAATTATCATTCAATCGAGTATTAACAAACTCGGCCATCTTCTCCTTCTTATTAAGCAATTCCTTAAACATCTTAATAAATTTAGGCATTTGGGCTAGAGCTTCAACAAGGCTAAAGGTGATGGTCACTCCCGAAATCTTCTTCAAAAAGTTTGACACTTAAATATCATCCTTGGTGAGCAATTTGCCCTTGTCTAAGCGAGAAGGATAAGGAATGCTAGGTTTATAGGTGGAAGGTGGGGTTGGTGAAGGGTGTTTCTTGGGTACTTCTTCAGTAAGCGGTGGAGACGGTAATGGAGAACTAATACTAGGCGTAGGCGTAGTAAGGATAAATGGTGGTGGAGGAGGTGTAGATGGAGTAACTAGGGGAGGGGTGGTCCTACTAAAGTTGCTCCACTGCGTGTAGTAATAACACTCACATTCGCTCTTGGGTTGGTGACGGTATTTGAAGGAAGAGAGCCCGAAGTAGAGGGTTGAGTGCTTTGAAAGAAACTAGCCATCATATTCTTCAAATCATTTGTTTGATTGCTAAAAGAGGTTTGCATATCATGTCGAAGCTTGGATCTAATATCATTCCCTTGCTTAGTGATATCTCCTTTCAAGTTGATGATTTGGCTTTGCAGATTCTTAACTAGCTCTCCTTGGGTCCTCATGAAAGTTTCCACATCTTGATTACTGGGTGGTGGTTGTTGAGCGGGTGGGTGATAAGGATTAGAAGCTCGAGGTGGGTTTTGGTTGCTTCTATTATAGTTGTTGGGGTTGTGGTTTTGAGGAGAAAAACCGGGGGAAAGAAAGTTGTTAGAACGGTAACTTAGCAAGTTACAATCACCTTGAGGTCGGGCTTGATAGCTTTCCGTTGAATAGTTACCATGAGCCGCATACACGTTTTCCGGATTGTCATGAGTAGAAGGACAATCAGTGTATGAATGAGGACCCCCGCAGATCTCACAAGAAGGTGCAACAACTTTAACTTGTTGTTGTTGATTTGTAGCCAAAAGTTGCATGTTTTTGCTCATTTCGACCATTGCGCGGGTTAATTCGGTGATATCAGGGTTTGAAGAAGTAGAAGAAACATTGACTCTCGGGTTATTCCTTGAAGATGCGGATGAATCCCAATTTTTGTGATGAGTAGTCATGTTCTCTATAAGCTCTCTACACTCCTCATGTCTTCTTTTCATAAATGTGCCACCGGCGGCTGCATTAATCGTATCACGATCACGAAAAGTTAAACCGTTGTAGAAAGTATCAATCAAAGTAACGGGGAGCATGTTGTGGTTTGGACATCGATCGATCAAAACATTATATCATTCCCAAGCATCAAAAAGTGATTCATCAGGTTCTTGTGTAAATCCACTAATTTGATTTCGAAGGCTCGTGACCATGGATGGTGGAAAGTAGCGCGACAAAAAGCGTTGAGTCATCTCATCCCAAGTATGAATTGAACTATTCGGAAGACGATCACACCATTTTCGGCATGGTGGGATTAGGTGTGTGGAAATAGGTGAAGGCGAAGAAAATCCATAGTAACACCGGGCCACTTCATGCTTTTAGTAACGGTAATGAACTTGTCGATGTGTTTGTTGGCATCATCATCCGGCAATCCGCGAAATGGACAAGTATTTTGAACTTGTTGGACCATGTGATGCTTCAACGAAAACTCAGGAGCCGTGATTTGCATCGGCGCAATCGGTCCTCCTCGTCCATTCATCGTAGGTTGACAAAGTTCCTCCATTGTTCGAAGATCGGGTGGGGGAACATTGTTGTTGTTATTCATGTTGAGGTGCGGTGGGTTATTGTTGTTGTGCACACCAGCCATATCTAAATCTTCACGAGTCTCGGGCTCTGAATAAGATGAAGATCTAGTACGCATACACCTGCAAAAGCAAAAGAAAAAGATACCAAAGAAATAGAGAATATATATGTACGTGTAAAAATAAAAATAAAAGTCTTTTTGGATTTTTGAAAATTTTTAATTTTTATGGATTTTTAACAATTTTTTATTTTTATGGATTTTTGAAAAATGTTTTTTTAAGTAAGAAAAAATAACGTTCACGAGTGAACGGATCTCAAAATTCAACGCGTCTCTCACAGAAAACCGTCAATCTTCACGAAAAGAGCCGGCAGCGGAGCCATTTGAAAGTTTGATTTTGCTAGGTTAAAAGTACGTTTCTTGATTCAATTCGAATTGATTACTGGTTAACGTGCGACTCAATCGTCTTTTGGTAAAAAAAGAATATTTTTGGTTGTTGTAAAGTAAATTGCAAAACGTTAAAGTAAATGACGGGTAATTAGAACTAAAACTAATTAAAAAGTAAACGTGCAAAATTTAAAACTTTAAAATTAAATGACGAGAAATTAGATGACGTAAAATCAAAATTCGACAAAAAGTAAAATTGACAATTAATAAAAATGCAAACTTGAAAATTAAACTAAAATAAAATATGAAAAACTAAACCTGTCGGGATACACTCATCGGAATCCCGTCGGAATGATCCATCGGAATACGATCGGAATCCAAACTTACCAGTACTATCGGAATATGGTCACGGTAGGAATCCAGATCGGAATGTACCAAGAGTACCTCTGTCGAAATGTGGTCTAAAACCAGATCGGAATGAAGATTCAGAAATCCTATCCGAATATCCAAAACACCTCCGTCGGAATGCAACCAAAAGGAATCTCGTCGGAATATGGGAAACTAAGTCCTATCGGAATTACAAACCCTATTCCGATGTGGTGATCGGAATGTAAAGTCGGAATCTAGAAACCCTATTCCGACGGTGAATCGGAATCCCCATCGGAATGCAAAACCCCTTCCCGATGGCGCAGATCGGAATACAGTAGAAAATCGTAATAAGCAAAATCTCAAATAAGCTATGAACCAAATAAGCACTGAACTAAAAACCTAATCAAAACACGTATAAGAAAAAGCTAATAAGCTAAAACGTAAAAACTTTTAAAAACACTAAATAACAAAAATATTTAAAAACAACCTTTTTAAAAAAAATAACTTTTAAAGACACTTAAGTAAATTTAAGAAAGACACAAATAAGCTATAAAATCAATAATCCAAAACAATCAAAAGCATAAAAACATAACAATTAATCAAATAAACATAACAATAAGCACTTAAACATAAAGATAAAGCAAATCAAGAAAGGTAGAATGAGAGATTTATAAAAAACTTGATTAAAAATAAGATTCAATAACAAAATTTAAAGACTTACTTGAAATTAAAGGCAAGAAATTAAGGTGCAAGACAAGAAAATTAAATGACAATTAAGTAAATGACATGAAATGAAAGGTGGAAGAACTATGTGTCAAATAGTCAACACCTCCTAATGTGATATTAGGAGGGTATTTATAGGAGATTAGGGAGGTAAGCATGTGTTGGAAGCTTCCTTCTTTCTTTCTTTCTTTCTCATCTTTTCGTCTTCTAAATTATTCGACTTTGTCTCGGGATTAATTTAACTCGTCTTATAATATCTTCATTTATTTAGATTTGAGTTCTTCGACTTCATTAAACTTCCGTCTTTAGACTTTTTCCTCGATAAATCTTCAGAATAGGCCTTGGACTTCCGTTCTTTTTGCACTCTTGATCTTTTGACTTCGTCTTTTGTCTTTTTCTTCGATAAAAGCCCGTGAAAGCCCATGTTTTCTCCCCTTTTCACATTTTGGTCCTAAATCACAACAAAAACACAAACCACGCATAATTCCGACGTTTACGACAAAAAGTACACGTTTTGGCTTGGTTATTATTATAATTAAGTGGTAAAAGGATAAGTGTTTTCACACTTATTACTCCATACAAAACCCAAGATGGTTATGGGTAGAATGCATTGTATTTTGGTACTATGAACTCTAATGTTTGGTAACTTCTTCTTTATTATTCAATGTAGTTTATGTTCATGTTCATGGTGATTCTTTTATTTTGTGATATTGTGAATGTTGTGATACTTGTATTGTTTATATGAAAACTTGTGATAATTGGATGTTTGGATTCTATTAGTGCTTGTCATTGGATTATGGTGATACCATTATATTTGGTTGAATTGGAACTTGTTCTTATTTGTCATTTTGGTTAATCATTGTTGAGTCTATATGTCGGAATTATTCTCAACATGGTTGATTTTAATTCGTTAACCGACTAATGATTTGGTCTTGCACTTTGTGAAGATTGTGCAAGAGACTTAATAAACATAACAAGTAATGGTTTAATCTAGATTATATGTCGAAAGGAGTATTTTGAATATATTGTTCTAATCATCTTTCAAGTAAATGGAACTTATCAAATTGATAACACCAAGTCTATGGGTCGAAAGGATTCTTGTTGTTGTTGGTTTAGGCATAAGGCTCATGAGTGACCACTTGATTGAGACTTATGTATATTTGATTTATAAAGCACTAGTGTCTTATTATCGGCTCTATAGGTCGAAAGAATTACATTTAATATGTTTTCCAAACTATGCATCCTACTATCCATGTGATCATTTGACCATACATGTATGTTCTTTATGTGCTTATGCCTTTAACGATTCTCATAGTGGTTTGATCGTGACAATCATACTTACCATTGTTAAAAACAAATAACACTTGAGTATAACCAAATCCCATGGGACGACCTTGACTTACCAATCTAATTACAACATGACTAGCGTATACTTGCCTGAATTTATGATCCTAATTATATTCGGTAATTCTTGTTTATAAAATTAAAACCCAATGTGTGGAGAGGACATCAAGTTTTTGGCTTCTTGTCGGGGATTTGTATTTGCATTCTTTAAATATCTATGTCCGAACACATCAGTGCTCATGCCATTTGATTTAGTCT
Source organism: Glebionis coronaria (assembly GCA_025667525.1). Taxonomy (NCBI): domain Eukaryota; kingdom Viridiplantae; phylum Streptophyta; class Magnoliopsida; order Asterales; family Asteraceae; genus Glebionis; species Glebionis coronaria. Next base: position 674,823,693 of record CM046875.1, read on the forward strand.
TGTTTGTACTTGGTAGATTTGCATCTTATTTTTCTAAACCAGTTTCATGCACCATGTGGAAGATATTTTATTTTACTTGCTTGAGGACAAGCAACCTCTTAAGTGTAAGGGGGTTTGCACCTTTGGCGATTTCATATATATATATATATATATATATATATATATATATATATATATATATATATATATATATATATATATATATATATATATATATATATATATATATATATATATATATATATATATATATATATATATATATATATATATATATATATATATATATATATATATATATATATATATATATATATATATATATATATATATATATATATATATATATATATATATATATATATATATATATATATATATATATATATATAAAAACTCAAAAATATTTTCTTTTACTTGCTTGAGGACAACATTATAATGGTGATAACATTATATTTGGTTGAATTGGAACTTGTTCTTGTTTGTCATTTTGGTTAATCATTGTTGAGTCTATATGTCAGAATTATTCTCAATATGGTTGTTTTCAATTCGTTTATCGACAAATGATTTGGTCTTGTGCTTGTGAAGATTGTGCAAGAGAATTAATAAACATAACAAGTAAATGTTTAAATAAGATTATAGATCGAAAGGAGTCTTTTGAATATATTGTTCTAATCATCTTTCAAGTAAATGGAACTTATCAAATTGATAACACCAAGTCTATGGGTCGAAAGGATTCTTGTTGTTGTTGGTTTAGGTATAAGGCTCATGAGTGACCACTTGATTGAGACTTACGTATATTTGATTTATAAAGCACTAGTGTCTTATTATTGGTTCTATAGGTCGAAAGGATTATCTTTAATATGTTTTCCAAAATAAGCATCCTAATGTCCATGTAATCATTTGACCATACATGTATGTTCTTTGTGTGCTTGTGCCTAGAAACGATTCTCATGGTGGTTTGATCGTGACAATCATACTTACCATTTGTTACAAACAAATAACAATTGAGTATAACCAAGTCCCATGGGACGACCTTGACTTACCAATCTAATTGCAACATGACTAGAGTATACTTGCTTGAATCTGTGTTCCTAATTAAAATCGGTAATTCTTGTTTATAAATTTAAAACCCAATGTGTGGAAAGAACGCATCAAGTTTTTGGCTTCTTTTATTTCTTTGTTGGAATTGTGTTCTTGAACGAATTGTTTCATTAAAATAACCACCAATGGAGCACATCAATGTCGTGTTGGAGGTTTCACTCCTACTGTTGGATTATTTCGCGTGTTCTACGTGAATGGTTTCAACAATGGGTGTATGTCGTTTGCTCTACGTCCTTCAATTTTTCCTACGTGTTATAACGGGGAGTTAAGTAGTCCTAAGAATTGGATAAATCGTTTGTGATGGGTGAATTATGGGTAATCTTACTTTACGATTTGGTCGGTCTCCATAAGACCCGATCAAATCCTCCATTACCTAGACCAAACACACTTAATCATTTTATTTTTTGGGCTACTCCCTAACCAAACAAATTGAAAGTAAATAAGGCAACATCTGACTTGGACCACTTGTTCTGAAATAATATTTTTACTTGATTTGAAGATTAATCTAGAATTAGTAGTATTGAATATATATTTTTTATTAGAGTGGTCGGTCACTTCTCTAGTCGGATTATGGGATTTTGGTCATCGTTTGGTATAAGAGAGAGAGAAAGCTAAGATAACTGTAGAAACTAAAGGGGGGGGGGGGTTGAATAGTTTTTATTCGATTTATCTCCTAATTAAAATTCCTTTCAATTAGGTGAGTACCAAAACTATCTTTTAATTGAAAGCTAGTTGCATAATGATTAAGTTTAATTCTAATGCATTAACAATGACAAGTAGTAAGAGTAATGATAATGAAAGTAAGTAAAGAGTAAGGAAAGAAATAACCTAAGGCTGGTGGGAGTGTGGTTAAACCCACGAGTAGCTTAGGCCAACTCGCGCGCAACCCCCATCCCATCACCAAAAACTCACGCTCGACTATGTCTCTGGCAAGAAAAAACACAGCCATACTCACCATGGGTGAGTTTATACAAATGGGCCCCACACTTAATTTTTGACCGTTGGTTTCATAAATATAAAAAAAATTAACCCAAAATTTACTAATAAATACCCCTATCACCTTCTTCAATTTTCACACACAAAAAATCAAACCTTTCATCTCCATCTCCTCCAAATCATGTCTCAAGAAAACACACCCTGATCCGCCAACAAACGTCGAGGTAGGCCAAATACCCAAAACTCACCACCCACACCACAAGTAACTTTCGACCTAGAAAACCCGTCACCTGGTCACGTTAACACCGTACGACCACCATCATTCTATCACCCACAACCTTACCAAAACACACCTTACCGTTGCCCGGACCCAATTCAATACCCTATCCAATACCCAAGCCAACACCCAAGTAAATACCATAGTCAATACCCAAGCCAATACCATAACCAAAACCCAAGCCAATACCAAAGCCATATAGGGTTGGTTCCTCATCACAACCCGCCTATGAAACTCAAGATTGCTACATCCTGCAGTATTCATACAAGTATGAAAGTCAAGGGTTGGCTTCGTATCAACAAACCAGGTCTCCTGAGCTAGAAATTGTTCCTAAAACTCAAGAAACGATCCAAATACCTAAACCGAAGAAGGCACTATCTAGGACGCGTTAAAAGAAGAAGGCGGTCGAAGTACCTACAAAACGACAACAACATTAGACAACAGCGGAGGAATTTTTTTTGGCAAAAGGTTGGGTTTCTGTGTCTAATGACAATGTTCATGGAAACGAGATGAGTAAGCAGGGATTTTGGAAAAAAAATCCTTGAGTACTTTGAGAGCAAAACGAAGGAACACGGGGTTCGTACATATGATTCTTTGAACGGGAAGTGGAAGAAAATTCGACCTTATATAGCTTGGTTTTGTGGTGTTTATCTTCAAGTGATGCAGATGGGGCCTAGAAGTGGTTCATCGGATGCCGATTTTTTTAATGAGACGTTGATGCATTATGAGGCTCAAGTTGGACTACCGTTCAAATTTCGTCATTGTTGGGAGGTTGTGAAAGACAACCAGAAATGGAAGGAGGTTAAATTGCCTAAAGAATTAGCCATGCCTTCTAAAATAAGCAAGAGATACAAGTCATCTGGGTCTATTTCGTTTTATACAAATTATGTTGATGCAAGTAACAGTGTGGATGTTGATGCCACTGATAATGAAGAAGTGAAACCAATCCCACGTCCAATGGGAAGGGACAGAGCTAAGGCTAAGTCTAGAGGGAGCAGAGCTTCGGGGGAGTCGAGTACAAACGACGAGGCTTTGGCTAGGTTGATGGTGTCTGGGTTGGGTGAACAACAAGAACGGGCCTTTGTTGTGCAGGGTGAACAACAGGCCGCTTATCTTGAGATGAAGAATAAAGAGATTCGGGTCCTGGAAAAAGAAGTGGAAATAGCCCGACTTAAGCAACAAAACAAGGACTTGGGGTATTATTTGCAGTCGTATAACGATTTAGAGGGACCTCAACGTGCAATCGTGGAATGGCGTCGAGCTCAGATCAAGGAGCAATATAATTTGCCTTTTTATTTTGTTTTTTTAATTGTTGTTTTTAAATTTCCTATTTATCGTTTTTAAATTTTGTATCGTGTTTTAATTTTCTAAGTACCTGTGTTTTAATAAAATGTATGAATAAATATTTTTATTGTATGAATAAAAAATATTTAATAAATATATGAAGGTGATGTGGAGTGAGTTTGGGTAAGTGCCATTACCTCCTGTGGGGAGTTTGGGTGAGTTTGTTAAAAAGCTGAGGTGGCGCTGATGTGGCGGTGAGTGACTTATGTGCCACTCCCACAAGTCTAATAGGAAGACACCAAGATTTATAATGTTCGGAAACGAAGCTCTATCCTCGTTCCTACTTTACACCTCGAGTACACCTACTCGAGACTTCCACTATATCCACAAGCTCCCTTCTTGGCGGAGAAAACCTTACAACATCGCTTACATTATTTTCCGACACTAAGCTAAATGTCGAGACCTAATCTTAGCTAGGACCAATCTACACAACGTCGCCTACTTCACCATTTTACGACACAAGTCTAAATCTCGAGTTCTAATCCAAAAGCTAGAACCAATCTTCATACGTCGCCTACTTCAACATTTTCTGACACAAGGCTAGATGTCGAGTTAATCCAAAGCTAGAACCAATCTTCACGACTCTTCACTTTGAAGCTAAGTGAGAACTTACACAACTCACACACAAATCACTTTGTAGGTTAGTGAGAACTAACACACTACACATTACAACTCAACTAAACATATCTAAGTACACACATGTAACTTAGATATACACAAGACAAATCCAAGCACATACATATGCAATGGATTTGCACAACACTAATCCAAGTATTCATAAATAACTTGGATGAACACAACTAGTCCAAGTATTCACAAATACATTGGATCTACACAAGACACAGATAAACAAATGATGAACATGACTAGATCTTTAGGAGAGGATGATCTTCATCAAGGCTTCATCTTTAATCATAACACAAGTGTGTGAGTGATCTTCTCTTTGGACAAGGTAAAGAAGGGGATCAAGAGAATAATCATAATTAAACATACTTAACACATTAAGTGATCATTTATAAATGATTAGGATTAAGAAAGGAGAAAGAGAGCTGAAAGAAATGTCCAAAAAGGGTTATTGAAAATTCATATTTGATCCACTATTTATAGGAGACAAAGACCAACGGCTACCTACACGCGGTTCCTTATTGGCCTAGGTGGTTCCTTATTAATAAATAATCGCATAGGTACTTAAGGAACCGCGGATGTAGACTCCGCTCCTTTTTGTCTTTTAGTGGGGTAGAAATATCTGAGGTAGTTTGAAACCTTCAAAGGATATTCTTATGGAATTTGGAACATGCCATATTCAAAGTTACATTTTCATTTTAATAAAACATTTTCTTAAAAAGAAAGTTTATTAAAAATCTGTTGTCACATTTGACAAAAGTGAGTTTTAAGGCTAATCACTTTTATGATCACTAAGCATGATTAGGATATGTTAGTGTAATGATTATTACCTTGATGATAGTGTTTGTTAGATAATTAGTTTTACGATTGTGTTTGACTATAAATGTCTTGTATAGTTTGTTGTTATCAAAACTAAGAAAGATTAGTTAACACTAATAATGTTTTTAGGCATTACTTGCATTAACAATCTCCCCCTTTTTGATTACGACAAACTATAAACTCATTTACGTAAAATACAAAATTATTCAAATTATTAACGAGTTTATTTACTATCAATTAACCCCCTTTGTCGAAGCAAAAAGGTTAACACAAGTCTTTGGAGAAGAGAATAATTGACTTTGCTAGTAGCTCCCCCTTGGTGCTTACTCCCCTTGCTTGGGGCACCAAGTGAAAGAGCTAAGGTGACATGCTACACAAAGGTTAGAAGAGAGAAAAGAAACACCAATGTATATATGTGCACTACCTACTAAATAACTTGAGAGGAAGGAAGAAAAGAATTTTCAAATTAGAAGTAAGTATTTGCTAAGTATGTCCAAATAGTGTGTGTTGACAACATCAAAGTTCAATTGGTGGAATAGAGGAAGAAAATAAACATCCAAACCAACTGAAATGATTAAAATGTCAAAGGGTTAAGCATTTAGAATTTATGGAATCACCCATAAGCAATTTTAAATTTTAACCATGATCAACTTTTTAATAAATGTGTGAAAAAGAATTAGCGAGAAAAGGATAACACACATAATCATTCGTATTACATAAATATGAAAGAACATACAAGAGAAATATTCATACACATAATAGGAATATATAAAGCAAAAAATATGGAAAATAAACCACAAAGCATAAACTACTCTAGTAATGATAATCTTCCAAGATTACTTAAGTTTTATTGACTCAAATAACTAAAGTACAAAATGTGCCTTAGTTGGAAAAGAAAGACGACGAGGCATCATTCGAAGTTTTGTTCACGGGAACGAAAACTTTGAGAGGAGGTCGAGTGAGAAGGAATTTAAGAAAATTTAGCTTGTCACACACATGAGCAAGTTCAATTTGTTGAAATCGACAACAAGCACACGAGGATCCATGATGCAAAACAAAGTCGTTAGATGGGGGAGGACCATCAAGATGAGAGTTTGGTGGAAAGGGAGATAATGGATAAGAAATATTTTCACAATGCTTAGTGAGGTTTGGGAAAGAAGATAGGTCATTTAGTTGTGGAGTGTTGAAAGGTTTTGGTGGTGGTGGAAGAATTTCCTTTTCTGATATTTGGATTTATAGAGTAAGTCTTATTCCAATATTTAATCGGAGAGAAAGAAGAGTTCTTAAAGGGTTTGGGAGAAGAGGAATCATGAGGATTCTTGTTTTTCTTGATCCAAATAGGTCGAACCGAGATTTTTGGTTTCTTGGAAAGCTTAGAAGAAGAAGCTTTAGGTTGAGAAGATTGTGACAAAGATATGTCAAGGTTAGGAATGGAAGAGTTAGACATTGTGAGGGATGAAGAAGAGAACTCCCAAAAGAGAATAATTTAAAGAAAACAAAAGGTTTTAAGGAATGTTTAGCCAAATTGGGTAAACAAAAAATCTTGACAAAAATAGTGGTCAAAGAAGAAAGACAAAAAACGAGCCAAAAACAGGCTTGTTGTCCGCGGTTATTAAAGGGACCGGCAGTTCCTTATTGATAGGGAACCGTGCGACTGCTATGGATCCGCACATAGTAGACTTGAAACCATGATTTTTCAAGGTTTTGAAGAAAAATAAGACTCTTTCAAAAATTTGCAAATCTTGGATTTTTACCTCTTTTAACACTAGAATATGCTAGGGTTGCATAAAAGCAACACACTCACAAAGAATGTCTTGACAAAGGGTGACAAAATATTTAGATAACATTTTGAACCAGTTTTTAGTCAAGTTTTAGAGGTTGTGATAGATTTAGGTTCAATTTTAAATAAATTAAAGTTGATTAATGTAAACACATAGGTTGAAACACACAAAAACTAAATCCATAGAACATCTTCATGAAAAACTCATGAAGGAAAGGAAATACAAGAAAATAAATAACAACTAACTAATACAAAGTTAGTTAAACTAGTTCTTGATAACATAGTCTTCCTTGGCTTGTCTTTCTTTAAAAACATTTATTTTTGAAAATCATCATTCATCTCCTAGGAGGAGGATTAGCAAATAGGTTCAACAAGAAGCTTTGCAACTTGATGTGAGCCCCAATCATCTCCAACCTAAGGATATCAATGAGGTGGAAGTTGTTCAAGAAACAAAGACAATTGGTTCCATTGTGCATGAAAAAGTTAAACAAGTGTGGATCACCCACGAAGCAGGAAATGGTAACACCCAAAAGTGGAGTTTTTGAGGGAGGCAGAGGTGGTGAAGGCATAGTGTCCAAAGGTGATATGGGTGACATGGGTGAATTTGCTGGAGTGAAAGGAGAGGTGATCAAAGGATCAACAACAAAGGGAATGCTTTAAAGAGGTTAAGGTTGAGTATTCACATCCAAGGGAGGACTAGGAGTGAAGGTTGAGGACAACTCATTCATTCTTATTTGGAATGAGGAAGAGGTAGAACCATGTGAATGGTTGATACCATGAGTTGAGTTGGTATTGCATGGAGTAAGAGGTGGTGAAGGTGACAAATAAATGAGAATAGGATAAGTCTCATTCTTGGGTGTATGGAAAGATGAAGAACCAAGTTTGGGTAACTTAATCTTGATCTTAAGGTTTCTTTTGGAAGAGGATATTTTGGGAGAGTTAGATGTTCTAGTGGACACTATGGTTGTGAAGAGGTTTAGAATAAAGTTTAAGGGATGAAGAACAAGATCAACAAGGAAGGGTTTAGGAAGAGGAAAGGATGATCCAAACTAGTAATGGGTTAAAATCATTTTAGGTAAATAATGAAATTAGGTAGCCTAGTTTAGGAAAGTGCAGGTTTTTGCAAAAATTTCACCAACGTTTACACAGATTAAAGGAAAACATCGTAAAACAAAGATTCTCTCGAACCAGTAGCTGTTGGTTCCCTATATAGAGGCGCGGTTCGTTATCACTAAGGAACCACGGAGAGCTAAATAACCGCCACCAGAGGGTTCAAAAAGTTACACTTCCAGAAACTTTTGCTAACCCAGATTTCACACAAAGTTTTATCAAGCCAAAGTGAACTATTAATGAAAATCTAGGAAGCTAACTAACACATAAGATGCACAAAGTTATGCAAATCAAAAGATCGATCACATAAACACCTAGGATTAAAATAGTAAATAATCTAAACACATAGTATTAGTTATTACACACAATATCCTAATAATAAAGAGAGAAAAAGGAAATTGTTCGATCATTCAAGAGTCATGTAGCATTCATCCATGAGCATTTCCGCAATTCCTTGATTCACTTCTTAGACGTTCTCGAATACGGTGATTGAGATTAAAAAGATAGCCAGAATCAATGTCTAGAGAAGACAATTGAGAGATAGTGGATGACAAATTATTGCTGGAGTTGAGAGAATTGTTTTGAGAGACATTTCCATCTTCATTTGAATCATGCTTGGGTTCAAGTGAGATGTTTCCCTCAATGGGAAGTATAACTCAATCCACGAAGTGAAAGGATGAAGCATTTAAAGGTGGAAAGTCAATAAGAATTTTTATAAGAAGCCGTGAGAGAATCATCGCAAAAGGAAGACTAGAGTGAGACCCGCTGAGAACAAATCTTATTCTTCTAGCCATGAAAAATGCAAGGTTGTAAGGAGTGGAAGTTGCAACACAATACAACATATGTGCAAGACAAGCGGGCACATGATTGCGATCACCATCAAGACACATTGCATTTTCCCTAATAATTTCGGCCCAAGGGATCATAAAATCATTAAGATCGCTAGTTAGTAATTCACAAGAAGTGAGAGCACGAACTACTCCTTCAAATTTACCAAGAATAGGATGTTCACGAGGTTTAGCAATAGCATAAGATATGGCCGAAGCCGAGGGTAGCTCGGTCACGTAATGCACATCAACAAGGGTCGATTCTAAAGAGTTTAAACTCCAAGTATCGGTGAACCTACATTGACCTTTGTATGGAACATTGAGAATTTCACCAAATTCTTCAAGAGTATATACAAAGGTTTTCCCCTTGATGAAAAATCTTATAGATAGACCATTATTGATGCATATTAATGTGTACGAACTAAATAATTCCAAAAGGAAGAAAGGAAAGATTAGCTTATTATTATCAAGAAAGCAATAAAAGCCAATAGATTTGAACATGAATCGAATGAAGTCAAGTCCAAGAAAGTTAGAAGGAACAATGCGTCCTTCATGAAAACAACGAGATTCGAGACAACGAAAAGTATTTTGAAGGGAACGAGATCGACAAGAAGAAGAAATATTAGGCATGTATTCTTTAGTTCGTTGGTGGTCTTTTTGATATCCTGAAGACATGGTAGTACCTAAATACATCATACAAACATATTTCCCCAATCACTCATATGTTAAATATAAAAAAAATATAAAAGATGAGAATGTGTTTCATCAATTTTTTTACAAACAAAGGATTAATCCTTATCATTCTCATGTTCACAATGTACCCAATTCATCATTGACAATAACATATTAACCATGTAAAATCAACAATGAACTTGAACATTATTTTTTCAAAACAAAGTTTTTTTCAGGTAAGTATTAACAATGCAATTACCAACTTGTTCATGGGTTCATATCAATTCCATCAATTAACCAAAATTATTTAGTCAAAATTCGGATTGTTCTACAAGTGGGTTTTAGTGAAATCTCAATGAATATGAACCTAAGGACTCATAGTACAATAACTATGTCAACTCACATTCCTAGTAAGGTTCTAATTCAATTTAAATTTAAAAGATCCCTAATTATGAAAGTATGAGCCCTAGAACAAACTAGATGAAATTGCATGAAATAAGTTATAATTAATTGATCTTGGATGAAGGATGAGTGAAACCCACAAATTGGAATCAATTAATCTTGAGTGATTGAAGGTTTTGAAGGTGTAACAATGGTGGAAAGACACCCGTCGGCTCTATTGGAGAAGAGAGAGAGAGGGTTTGTTTGAAAAAAGTGATTTTTTAATAAAACCTGGCGCTTTAGTCATAAGTTTGGCTGCGGTTCCTTATCGATAGAGAACTGTGCCTTTGAGACGCGACAGATAAAGAACCGCCTACAGTGGCGAGTTTTTATCAATGAAAATCAAAGAATTTTTCAAAACCAAATTTTTCTAAAATCCTTAAAATATATCTTAAACCTTTAGGAAATCATTGGACCACTTCAACACTAAGTAATAATGCCTTAATGAAGGATTACGAGTTGAATCGAGATGGGAAAAGACCAAAACGAACAAACGACTACTCGTAGCAAAGAAGCAAAGAGGAGAGAAGTCAAGGGGAGTGAATCAAGACCAAGTATAATGCTCAAGAGACAAATGACAAGCTTCAAGTCGAGGAGACGAAGAGCTTGTGTCATATATAGTGGTTTAAGACGTGCCTTTCTGGCGAAAGTCTAAACGGCATTGGTAATGAACTATACCAAGCAATTTTGATACATAGAATAAGATCACTTTCAAGAATAGTCTTACTCTACTTCAAATTATGAGCAAAGTATAAATTTACTTTCTCTCCCACATGATCGGACAAAAATTATTGCAAGGACTTACAATAACGATATCCTTGTAATATTCCAAATGTGTAAAATCCAACTACAACTTATGAAGTAGTTTGGTATCTCAAGGGATTAACCAATCATCCTAGAGATGAGCTCAATTACACAAGTTACACATGATATAGGGCCTACTAACCGTGAGGGTGCAAACCATGAAAATCATGCTTGATACTTTAAGCTACTACTAACTTACTCTACATCCCCATAGTGAGTCAAGTATCCAAGCAATGAAGGTTTGAGAGGGTAAAAGAAAAGAATCACAAACCACAAACAAATGTCAAGGCAAAGATGCCAAGAACAAACACATAGTCAAGTAATGATCAAAAGAGTGATCAATAGGGCGTGTGGAAGAACTGAAACGTGCCTTAGCCACAAAGTGCATTCTAAGCAATCAAGGAATCAATGTAAAGCCCAACCATGACTAAAGTGACTAATAAGTCTTTAAGGACTAGTATAACTCCCATACATCATGATATCATCATAAAATGATGTTGGAAATCAAAGAAGATGAGTCTTCTACAAGTGTAAGTGACTCAATCCACAATCAATTGAATGATTGATCTTCATGAGTACCTACACATAACAAGATGCAAACTAGTAGATACATTTTAAGAGAAAATCTAAAATGCATAAATACTACTAATCTAAATGAGATGCTATATTACCAATTAAAAGACTTATTTTCAAAGAAAAAATAGTTTTGACCAAAGAGAAACTTTAGTACAACTTAATCTTCTAATTTGAGGAGACAATGGATCGATCCAAGTTTTAAAGTACAATATACTTCAAAGATCTTGTGTGACCATCGCTCTGATACCAATTGTAGAAACTAGAAAAGGGGGTTGAATAGTTTCTATTCGATTTATCTCCTAAATAAAATTCCTTTCAATTAGGTGAGTACCAAAACTATCTTTTACTTGAAAACTAGTTGCATAATGATTAGCTTCAATTCTAATGCATTAACAATGACAAGTAGTAAGTGTAATGAAAATGAAAGTAAGTAAAGAGTAAGGAAAGAAACAACCTAATAGGAAGACACCAATATTTATAGTGGTTCGGCAACGAAGCTCCAGCCTCGTTCCTACGCCATTCCTCGAGTACACCTACTCAAGATTTCCACTATATCCACAAGCTCCCTTATTGGCGAAGAAAACCTTACAACGTCGCTTACATTATTTTCCGACACTAAGCTAAATGTCGAGACCTAATCTTAGCTAGGACCAATCTACACAACGTCGCTTACTTCACCATTTTACGACACAATGCTAAATGTTAAGTTCTAATCCAAAAGCTAGAACCAATCTTCATATGTCGCCTACTTCACCATTTTATGACACAAGGCTAGATGTCGAGTTCTAATCCAAAGCTAGAACCAATCTTCACGACTCTTCACTTTGAAGCTAAGTGAGAACTTACACAACTCACACACAAATCACTTTGTAGTTTAGTGAGAACTAACACACTACACATTACAACTCAACTAAACATATCCAAGTACACACATGTAACTTGGATGTACACAAGACAAATCCAAGCACATACATATGCAATTGGATTTACACAACACTAATCCAAGTATTCACAAATAACTTGGATGAATACAACTACTCCAAGTATTCACAAATACATTGGATCTACACAAGACACAAATTAACAAATGATGAACATGACTAGATCTTTAGGAGGGGATGATCTTCATCAAGGCTTCATCTTTAATCACAACACAAGTGTGTGAGTGATCTTCTTGATAGGTGTGAAAACACCCATCCTTTTACCACTTATTTCTTGCTAAAACGAGACCAAAACGCGTATTTAATATCATTTGTTTGGAATTATGCGTGGTTTTTGTGTTTATTGTTTTTTCAGAGCCAATCGGATGGATATTAGAGAAAACATGGGATTGCACGGGTTTTATCGAAGAAAAAGACTCAAGACGAAGTCTATTGTCCAAGGGATGCAAAAGATTTGAAGTCAATGGGCCTTTTTGAAGATTTATCGAAGAAAAGGACCAAAGATGGAAGATTTACATATGTCGAAGGAACTCAAGTCTATTAAACGAAGAAATTAAAAGACGAGTTGAATTTAATCGTCGACAAATCCCGAATCAGAATCGAAAACGTCGACTTTTCTGAAAAGACGAGAAGATAAGAAGAAAGGGAGAAATCCCACTTCACCAACCAACCACTAGCCTATAAATAGGAAACCCCCTCACACTTTTTGGGAGAGTTTTTTCATTTCCCAGTCATTTTATTTTCTTTCGTAGGAAGCCAACACCATTAAGGTGTTGGTGATTTTTCATTTTTGTTGAATCCTTAATCTTGTAAGTTTTTAATCTTTCCCTTTGTTTGTTTAACATTAATCTTTCAATATAATCATTCCATTAATCTTGTTCATCTTCATCTTTTTTATCTAAAAGTTTAAAGTTCTTATTTGGTTGATTTGATCTTCAAAAGTTATTGGGTTTTGTGTTTTTATTGTTGGGATTTGATGTTTATGGTTAGTAGATGATTGGTGATTAGTTTTGTTTAAGTTTTGGTTAAAAACTTGGTTGATTTTTGGTAAAATCGTATTCCCCTGTTTTTCTGTTACCTACTGTTCTTCATTCCGAGTATTCCGAATCAAAGTAAATATTCCGCATCAAGTTCATCCATCCGGAATATTTTATATTCCGGATCAAGCCCTTTCATCCGAAATAATTAATTATTCTGGATCAACCACTTATTCCGCATCAACAGTTTATTCCGCATGAGCTTATATTCCGCATGAGCTTAGTATTCCGCATCAACCATTTATTCCGCATGAACCATTTATTCCGCATGAGCTATTTATTCCGCATGAGCCTATTATTCCGCATGAGCAAGATATTCCGCATGAGTAAGATATTCCGCATGAAGGAGTTTTGTCTGATTTATTCCGAATAAAGGCTACATTCCGAATCAAGCATTTTTAAGGGTATTAACTGTTACTGTTTTATTTAAATTTTAATTAAAGTTTTATTTTTATTGATTAACTGCTTCTAGTTTACTTTTAGTTACTTCACGCATCTACCTTTTAGTAGAATAGAAAACCAAACCCTCTATTTGTCACCAAGAACAATCATTCCACTTTGAGTTGTGATCAATTCGAGAAGATTCTGAGAATATAATATTGAACCCCATGCAAAAGCTTTGTATCAAATGGCGCCGCTGCCGGCTCTTCTCGTAAGGATTAACAAATTTTTGTGAGAACTTGGATTTTGGGATCCGTTCACCGTGAACGTTACTTTTTCATAAAAAATTTCAAAAAAAACCCTAAAAAATATAAAATTTTCAAAAATCCTAAAAATTAAAAAACATAAAAACCAAAAATATTTCTGCTTTGTTTTTGCTTTGTTAGTTCTTTTGCAGGTGCATGCGTACACGATCAATGTCTTATCAAGAGCCCGAGCCTCTCGAAGACTTAGACATGGCCGGTGTACACAACAACAACAATAACCCACCTCAAAACAATAACAACAACAATGAGCCTCTACCGGACAATCGCCCTATGATTGAACTTTTGCAAGCACATGTAGACGGAAACAATGATCCAATTGTCATACCCACAATTGCAGCCAACAACTTTGAGCTCAAATCCGGCTTTATTCAGATGGTCTCAGCTCAACCATTCTTGGGGCGTACCATTGATGATCCTCATGACCACATCAAAAGGTTCTTGCAACTCACAAATACGGTCAAATTCAATGGTGTTCCACAAGAGGTAATCCGTTTACAACTTTTTCCTTTCTCCTTAGAGGGACAAGCCCGACATTGGCTTGCAAAGGAACCGCCACAAAATATTCTGACGTGGACGGATTTGGAGACCAAATTTATCAACTACTTTTTCCCACCCTCTCGTACTACCGCTTTGCGGAGTGAAATCATTAATTTTGAACAAAAGTACGATGAGTCTTTTAGTGATCTTGGGACCGTTTTAAAGACCTTTTAAGAAAGTTCCCACAACATGGTTTTACCAAAGTGCACCAAATTAATACTTTTTATAATGGTTTAAGCATGAATGAACAAGACTCACTAAACAGTGCCTCGGGGGGTAATATTTTGGTTAAGACCTCTAATGCCGCTTGAGATATCATTGAGAATAAGTCTCGTGTGCAAACCAAGAGTGTTCGGACCAATGCCGCTAGTGCTAGTACTAGTGACAACGACAAGCGACTTGACAAAATTACGTTGCTTCTTGAATCGCTTGCTACCCAAACCGCTAGCAACACCAACAGCATCAACGCTAAAAACGCTCAAGTCAATGCTGTAAGCCAACCATGTGAAATATGCGGGGGTCCTCACTCTTACACCACTTGTACCACCACCCAAGACTATCCTTATGAGAATGTTAATGCAGCATACGGTACCTATCCTCCGGCCGCTTATCAAGCTCGTCCTCAAGGAGACCGCAACTGGCTTAGCTATCACTCAAACAACTTTATTTCCCCGCCCGGTTTTCCCCCACCCAATCAAAACCAACAACAAAACCTCAATCGACCTCCTCAACAACAACCTCATGCACCAACCAACCACCTCACAAACAACCATATCCACCTCAAAGAAACAACCAAGTTTACCAACAACTTGCTTATCAACCACCCGCCTACCATGCTCCTCCTCCCAACCAACCCACCGCATTACACCAAGATGTTGAAACCTACATGAGGACTAATGATGTGATCATGGAAAATCTCCAGCGGGAAGTGCTCAACTTGAAAGCGGACATGGTGAAACAAGGGAACGATCTTCGAGCTGATATGCGAAACACTTTGGCAAGTCAAACGAATGACTTAAGGAACATGATGGCTGGTTTCTTCCAAGGTAATCAATCCTCTTCTTCGGGTACTCTTCCGAGTAACACCGTTGCGAATCCAAGAGGAGAGATGAAAGCAATCACCACTCGCAGTGGCAAAGGTACCAAGGAACCCGAGCTTCCTATACCTCCGCCGGTGATTGTGACTAAGGAAAACGAGTCACCTACTCATATTCCTCATCCTTCTACTTCCCCAATTCCTCCACCTCTTACTTCTACCCCTCCTCCACCCAAGGATGTGAGTGATCCTACTATTCCAAAGCCTTCCTCTTCTTCTAATATACCTTATCCCTCAAGGTTGAGGAAAGAGAAGCTCAAAAGCAAGGACGATATTCAGGTTTCGAACTTTCTCAAAATGTTTAAACAATTGAATTTCAACATCTCCTTCGCTGAGGCTCTCGCTCACATGCCTAAATACACGAAAATGTTCAAAGATCTTCTTAGCGACAAGGATAAGCTTCTTGATATTGCTCAACACCCAACTTAATGAGAATTGCTCTGCAGTACTCTTAAGGAAATTGCCAACTAAACTTGGTGATCCGGGTCGCTTCTTAATCCCTTGCAACTTCCTGGGAGTAGAGAATTGCATGGCCCTAGCCGATCTAGGTGCCAGTATTAACTTAATGCCTTTAAGTGTTTGGAAGCAATTATCTCTCCCTGAGCTAGTCCCCACCAAAATGACTTTGGAATTAGCTAACCGTACGGTTGCTTTTCCAGTGGGGATAGCCGAAGACGTTTTTGTAGGAGTCGACAAATTCACTTTTCCTACCGATTTCGTCGTGGTCGACTACGATATGGACCCTCGTGTGCCATTGATCGTCGGACGTCCATTCTTGAGGACCGGTCGCACTCTCATCGATGTTGAAGCGGGTGAGCTTATCATGAGAGTGGGTGACGATAAGATCGTCTTCAACATGGGAAAGCTTTCTAAACAGCCTTATTCATACGAGAGTGTTAATTGTATCGACGTTCTTGATGAGGCTTGTGAAGAACACTTCAAAGATGCTTGTAAAAGTATTCCTACCTCTCCTCCCAATGTTGAGACCGTTTTCTCTATTGATTCATCACTATCTCTATTTGGAGAAAGTGATTTCCTTTGGAAAGATTTGGAAGCCACCATGGGAGATGTGAACTTAGAATATGACGATTCTCCCACCGATTGGGATGAAGACATTCGTCTCATTGAGAACCTTCTCAAAGAGGACCATATTTCTCCACCATCTCCCAAGGCTATTGCTATTGATGAACCGAATTCGACTACGCCTCCCATCGAAAATCCTCCAGATTTAGAGCTTAAGGAGTTGCCGCCCCATCTCGAGTACGTATTCCTTGAAGATAAGAAGAAGTCGCCCGTCATCATTGCTAAGGACTTGAAAGAAGAAGAGAAATCTCGCCTCATCGCCGTACTTAAAGATCATAAGAAGGCAATTGCTTGGAAAATTTCCGATATCCGCGGAATTGATCCAAACTTTTGTACTCACAAGATTCTCATGGAAGATGAATTTAAACCCGCAATCCAGAGCCAAAGAAGGGTTAATCCTCGTATTCATGACATCATCAAACAAGAGGTTATCAAACTTCTAGATGTCGGCTTGATATACCCTATTTCGGATTCGCCATGGGTAAGTCCCGTCCATTGTGTGCCCAAGAAGGGCGGAATAACTGTTGTTCCCAATGAACACAACGAGTTGATTCCCACTCGTCTCGTTACTGGGTGGAGAGTTTGTATCAACTATCGCAAACTCAATGATGCCACGAGAAAAGATCATTTTCCTCTTCCTTTCATGGATCAAATGCTCGAGCGTCTAGCGGGTAATGACTATTACTGCTTTTTAGACAGTTTCTCCCGGTATTTTCAAATTCCCATCGATCCCAAAGACCAAGAGAAGACCACATTCACTTGTCCCTATGGAAAATTTGCTTACAAACGTATGCCTTTTAGTTTATGCAATGCTCCTGGGACGTTCCAAAGGTGTATGATGGCTATCTTCCATGACATGGTTGAAGAAACTATGGAAGTATTCATGGATGATTTCTCGGTTTATGGCGATTCTTTCTCTGCTTGCCTTGCCAATTTAGAACGTATGCTTAAGCGGTGTGAAGACACTCGCCTTGTTCTTAATTGGGAAAAATGTCATTTCATGGTAAAAGAGGGCATCGTGCTAGGACACAAGATCTCCAAAGCCGGTCTTGAAGTGGACCGTGCTAAAGTCGATGTTATTGCTAAACTGCCTCCACCTTCAACCGTGAAGGGTGTGAGAAGTTTCCTTGGTCATGCGGGCTTCTACCGTCGATTTATCAAAGATTTTTCTAAAATCGCTCGCCCGATGACCCACCTCTTGGAAAAAGATACTCCTTTTATCTTTTCCAACGAGTGTATTGAAGCCTTCAACCTTATTAAGGATAAGCTAACTAAGGCACCCGTCTTGGTTACCCCTAATTGGGAGCTGCCTTTTGAGTTGATGTGCGATGCTAGCGACTTTGCTATTGGAGCGGTTTTGGGCCAAAGAGTGAACAAACACTTCCAACCGATCCATTACGCTAGCAAGACAATGACGGGGGCTCAATTGCATTACACGACAACCGAAAAAGAGCTTTTAGCTGTTGTCTATGCTTTTGAAAAATTTTGCCCCTATCTTGTCCTTTCTACCACCATCGTGTATACCGATCATTCCGCGTTGAAGTACTTGTTAACTAAACAAGATTCAAAACCAAGACTTCTTCGCTGGGTTTTGCTACTTCAATAATTTAACATCGAAATTCGTGATAAGAAGGGAGCTGAAAACCTAGCCACGGATCATCTCAGTAGACTTGAGGATCCTTATCAAGGGGATCATCCGAACAAAGAGATCAATGACTCTTTTCCCCTTGAGACCTTAATGTCTATCAACTCGACTTCGGATGAAACCCCGTGGTTTGCGGACATTGCAAACTACTTGGCGGGTGGAATTCTTGTTGACGGGTTAACATCCCAACAAAAGAAGAAGTTCTTCAAAGACATTAAGACTTATTTTTGGGATGACCCGTATCTATTCAAACAATGTGTTGATTTGATTATTCGCCGATGTGTTGATGGACCGGCAGCTTTAGACATTCTCGACGCTTGCCACAAAGGACCCACCGGTGGTCACTTTGGTCCCAACTACACCGCCAAAAAAGTGTTTGACTCGGGATTTTATTGGCCCACCATTTACCGTGACGCTCACGAGATGGTTAAACATTATGATGCTTGCCAAAAACAAGGCAAGATCACACATAAAGATGAGATGCCTCAAAATTTCATACAAGAGTGTGAAATCTTTGATGTTTGGGGTATCGAATTTATGGGGCATTCCCTTCATCTAAAGGAAACAAATACATCCTTGTAGCCGTTGACTACGTTTCTAAATGGGTTGAAGCCAAAGCTTTACCCACTAATGACGCAAGGGTGGTTTGTAACTTTTTGAAATCGCTGTTCGCTAGATTCGGTGTGCCTCGTGCCATTATTAGTGATCGCGGGACTCATTTTTGCAATGATCAATTTGCAAGAGTCATGGCTAAGTATGGTGTCAATCATCGTCTTTCCACCGCATACCACCCACAAACTAATGGCCAGGCTGAAATCTCTAACCGAGGATCAAAAGTGAATTCTTGAACGAACCGTGGGAGAGCATCGTGCCTCATGGGCCGATAAACTTGATGATGCTTTGTGGGCTTTTCGTACCGCATACAAGACTCCGATTGGTTGTACACCATATCGTCTCGTGTACGGAAAGGCATGCCACCTCCCCATTGAGTTGGAGCACAAGGCTTACTGGGCCTTGAAGTGGGCTAATTTCGATATCAACAAAGTCGGTGACCTATGCAAGATCCAACTCAATGAGCTGAATGAACTCCAGAATGAGGCTTATGAAAATTCTTTGATCTATAAGAAAAAGACTAAGCTCATTCACGACTCTAAGATTAAAAACCAAGAGTTCCAAATTGAAGACAAAGTTTTACTCTTTAACTCTCGGTTGAAAATCTTTTCGGGCAAGCTGAAGTCTCGTTGGTCCGGCCCATTCACCATTGCCCAAATTTTTCCATATGGTACTCTCGAGCTTGCTCAACCTAATGGACCTAATTTTAAGGTGAATGGCCAACGAGTGAAGTTGTACTTTGGTGAGGACATCTCTCATGAGATGATTCCATCCCTCACCACGTTTCCCATGAACTAATTTTGGGCCGAGTCAGGCTCGTGACTCGGTTATAAAAAACAAGCGCTCCTCGGGAGGCAACCCGAGTATCTATCATTTTCCGTTTTAACCTCCTAAGTGTAGGGGGACCTCTATAGGTTGTTTGTGTTTGTGTGGTGATGTGATTACAGGGATAAGTGCACTCTTGGAATCTTTGAAGAACCGTGCTCCCGTGTTGTCCGAAATCCGGTTCTATCTCTCAACTATCGTGATTCAATTTTCTTCATACTCACATTTGAAATTGATCACGTCAGTCGTCTCTTCCTTAACTTGATTTAACCAACGTGCACAATGTCATAAGTGTAGGGGAGACTTTTCCCACATGCTTAAACATTAAGGACAATGTTTATCTTAAGTGTAGGGGGACTTCTATCGAAGTTTTAAGTGGACTTTTCCATTAAAATGCCTTCATTTAACCGAAAAATCATCTTTTTCAACATTTTTAAATTTTTTTATTAACTTTGGCCATTTAGTCGTAATTTTTAAATTTTTATCGTTGCTTTCATATGTATATATCCCGCAATAAAGTCAAAAATATTAATAAAGTGGTATAGCTAGTTTTGAAATCTTTGACATAATAGACCCGTTGCGATTATTTTGACTCAACCCGAATAGACTTATCCAAGTTTATTCTAGCTAGTATCCTTAACCATGTAGACCTTAATTGGTTTATTAGGCTAAGCATCCACGAGTCTCATTACTTGAGATTTTAAATTGTGGAGAACGAGAAATGATAGAGTCAATTATAAGTCGGTATTCTTGCACAAGCTCACTTGGTGTAATTATTTGCCTATTCTCCCATCACTTGCTAATAATTTATCTGCAATAAGTAAGGTCATACGATTTGAAAAGTTACTTAGCTTCTAGCCCAAGATCGTTTAAAAGTTGCTCGGTAATGATAAGAGTTCATAGCCAAGGCATAACTTATGAAGCGGGGTGCGAAGATTGGCGAGTCCGAAAAGGCCCTAACAAGGCATGAGGATTCCATTTTATTGCTAAAGATCCAAGGTGATGTGAAAAGCATTATTCCCAAAATCAATATGAAGGATCAAGACTCACGACGAAAAGCAATCAACTCCCATAAAGATCATGGAGAAGTCTATCCGAAAAGACCCTAACAAGGTATGAGGATAAATAGATCCAAGTCCGAAAAGGAGGCGGATCGTTGTATCTCAAAATCCCAATTAGCGATTAAAGAAATAATCATGAAGTCGTGGTCAACAAAGTTGGAGTACCCCTCAAAAGTCTCCAAGTGAAGAAACTCTATTAACGAAGAGAAGACCATTATCTCAAGAACGTCTCTCAAGATATGAAGTATGAAGTACATGCCAAATATCGGCCCGAGAAAGGTCTCAAATCGTGAAGCGAGTTATGCCAAGATATGAACTTTTTGATATCCAGAGAAGCAGTTTTAAGAGATTTTGTCCTTTAGCTAACTATTGATCAAATCGTCCTACTTTGCTTTCAACCTAAATAAACTATTGCAATAAGTCCAAAAATGCATCTTCATGATCATTCTAAGACAAAAATACAATATAAGAGATATACCTAGGAATAAGGGAGTTTAAGCATATAATTAAGCCATGTGTGTAAGTGTTTGATTTGCTAACTTATAATAACAATGATCTCGTTTTTAAGCTTAGTTTAGGGAACGTGAAACTTGAGGGTGATAAATCTTCGCAACACCAAAGCCCTAATGTAAGTCCTTGATCTCTTTGCAAGTTATTTCCATATAGCTATTTTCAAGTGAAAATGGTTTTCTGTCCTTTTGTTTCCTTTAAAGTTCTAATTTCTCTTAGTATTCTATGTTTTGTTCTAGTAGTATGTTAATAAGGCCAAGGTTGATTGATTATGAGAAAAGTGTAAAATTGCTTTATCACTAAGCATTGCATGAGGGCATGGCAATAGTTAAGTGTAGGGGATTTGATAGGTGTGAAAACACCCATCCTTTTACCACTTATTTCTTGCTAAAACGAGACCAAAACGCGTATTTAATATCATTTGTTTGGAATTATGCGTGGTTTTTGTGTTTATTGTGTTTTCAGAGCCAACCGGATGGATATTGGAGAAAACATGGGATTGCACGAGTTTTATCGATGAAAAAGACTCAAGACGAAGTCTATTGTCCAAGGGATGCAAAAGATTTGAAGTCAATGGGCCTTTTTGAAGATTAATCGAATAAAAGGACCAAAGATGGAAGATTTACATATGTCGAAGGAACTCAAGTCTATTAAACGAATAAATTAAAAGATGAGTTGAATTTAATCGTCGACAAATCTCGAATCAGAATCGAAAACCTCGAATTTTCTGAAAAGACGAGAAGACAAGAAGAAAGGGAGAAAGCCCACTTTACCAACCAACCACTAGCCTATAAATAGGAAACCCCCTCACACTTTTTGGGATAGTTTTTTCATTTCCTAGTCATTTTCTTTTCTTTCGTAGGAAGCCAACACCATTAAGGTGTTGGTGATTTTTCATTTTTGTTGAATCCTTAATCTTGTAAGTTTTTAATCTTTCCCTTTGTTTGTTTAACATTAATCTTTCAATATAATCCTTCCATTAATCTTGTTCATCTTCATCTTTTTTATCTAAAAGTTTAAAGTTCTTATTTGGTTGATTTGATCTTCAAAAGTTATTGGGTTTTGTGTTTTTATTGTTGGGATTTGATGTTTATGGTTAGTAGATGATTGGTGATTAGTTTTGTTTGAGTTTTGGTTAAAAACTTGGTTGATTTTTGGTAAAATCGTATTCCCCTGTTTTTCTGTTACCTACTGTTCTTCATTCCGAGTATTCCGAATCAAAGTAAACATTTCGCATCAAGTTCATCCATCCGGAATATTTTATATTCCGGATCAAGCCCTTTCATCCGGAATAATTAATTATTCCGGATCAACCACTTATTCCGCATTAACAGTTTATTCCGCATGAGCTTATATTCCGCATGAGCTTAGTATTCCGCATCAACCATTTATTCCGCATGAACCATTTATTCCGCATGAGCTATTTATTCCGCATGAGCCTATTATTCCGCATGAGCAAGATATTCCGCATGAGTAAGATATTCCGCATGAAGGAGTTTTGTCTGATTTATTTCGAATAAAGGCTACATTCCGAATCAAGCATTTTTAAGGGTATTTACTGTTACTGTTTTATTTAAATTTTAATTAAAGTTTTATTTTTATTGATTAACTGCTTCTAGTTTACTTTTAGTTACTTCACGCATCTACCTTTTAGTAGAATAGAAAACCAAACCCTCTATTTGTCACCAAGAACAATCATTCCACTTTGAGCTGTGATCAATTCGAGAAGATTCCCAGAATATAATATTGAACCCCATGCAAAAGCTTTGTATCACTTCTCTTTGGACAAGGTAAATAAGGGGATCAAGAGTATAATCATAAATAAACATACTTAACACATTAAGTGATCATTTACAAATGATTAGGATTAAGAAAGGAGAAAGAGCGCTGAAAGAAATGTCCAAAAAGAGTTATTGAAAATGCATATTTGATCCACTATTTATAGGAGACAAAGACCAACGGCTACCTGCACGCGGTTCCTTATTGGCCTAGGCGATTCCTTATCAATAAAGAACCGCATAGATACTTAAGGAACCGCGGACGTAGACTACGCTCCTTTTTTACTTTTAGTGGGGTAGAAATATCTGATGTAGTTTGACACCTTCAAAGGATATTCTTATGGCATTTGGAATATGCCATATTCAAATTTACATTTTAATTTTAATAAAACATTTTCTTAAAAAGAAAGTTTATTAAAATTCTTTTGTCACATCTGACAAAAGTGAGTTTTAAGGCTAATCACTTTTATGATCACTAAGCATGATTAAGATATGTTAGTGTAATGATTATTACCTTGATGAAAGTGTTTGTTAGATAATTCGTTTTACGATTGTGTTTGACTATAAATGTCTTGTATAGTTTGTTGTGATCAAAACTAAGAAAGATTAGTTAGCACTAATAATGTTTTTAGGCATTACTTGCATTAACAATAACGTTAATGTTTCAATGTAAATTAGTCACTTGATTTGGTTGAATTAGTGTTAGTCTTAGGTTTATATCTCTTTGGCTAACAAATGTGTTTTGAACCACCATTTTCATGCTTTTTTTATCAACTGATTTTGTCATCACATGATAAAAAATGTTACATCTAAAAATAACTCTAAGCTCACAATGAATTTCAACTTTGTACCAAACAAACCGTTAAGACTGGGGGAAGTGGTGTAAAACCCACTCACCTTCACGTCAACGTCACATCAGTTTTTAACAAACTCACTCGCACTTACTTTTGGAGGGTAATGACACTCATTACACCTGACTCTCTCTTTTTTATTAAATATTTTTTATTTATAAAATAAAAACTTTTATTCATACACGCGGGTAAATGAAAACGATACACGGATAAATAAAAATGATACACAAATAATTAAGTAAAAAACAACGAATAAGTTTTTAAAACCTTCCAACAATAAAGATACTTAAACCGACACATATGTTGAGCTTCATAGTCACGCAAGGTGTTATTAAGTACATCGCTCCAATTACTCATGTATGATTTGCGTTGTGGTAACATTCAACAAACCTACCCACGGTAATCTTTAGGGACTTCCATTTCCCGTTTATGCTATCGTACGTTCGTTTCCTCGGATCATCTAATCAATCCTCCATTATTTGCAAAACCTCAGCCCAAAAACTACGAGAATTTCTTGTGTTACCTACCACAGTGTTTTCGGCAACAAAGTGTTAAGCGCGACAGAACGCTATTTCTTCCTCGGGTGTCGATAGCAGCGACGCCATTAGAGATGTTAAAGAAGACGATGTTTCGGTGTTTGATGAAGAAAATGTGAAGAAATAGGAAGTAAAAAGGGGATTTTATAGAAAAAATGGGGATAAAAATTAAGTAAAAAGAATAATTTTATAAAAAAATTATGTTTTGGACAAACTGGTGCTGGTGAGTTCGCCCTTGGGTTTTGATCATAGCGACCAAATTGCGCGTGAGTAGGTTGTCGAGGAAGTGGAAGTCGCGCGCGACTTTGTTCAGCCCACGGGTGGGTTTTAACCCACTCCCCTCAGTCTAATATCAAGGGATGGAATTTGAACGTTTTTCTTGGAAAAACCATTATATAAAATATGCATTTTAGAAAGGGCAATTTATATTTTTCTTCAATATTTAATATAGAAAATAACTAATACCGTTACTAAAAAGGTAAAATTTGTATATAATGACAACAAATTTAAGGGTCCACAACCCCATATGACTCATAATAACTTTCGTCCCTGCTTAATACTAACATACAACACATTTAAATTATGTGTATTTGCGACGTAATTTTTTTTGACATATTACTACTATATTTGTTAATAAATAGTTTATATGTTAAATATATGGAATATTTAATGATTTTTATATATGATTTTTCTTAATCTTTGTAAAAATATTAAATTTGTTATTTTCGTTTGAAAATCAGGTAGACTCGGGTTCATCCATATTGAACCAGTAACCTGATAGTTTGATCGAGTCGATTTAAAAACTAGTTTTCAAAACATTGCTAATACATCGATGTTGTAGAAATGCCTTAATAACGAGGATATGTTAAAGACAAAAAAACATATAGTTATCTACATTAAGGATGTGTTTGTTAAAACCAATAGTATTAGTGAGCAATATATGTGAGCAGTAGTAATAAAAAATAACAATGAGCAGAAGTTGTGAGCAATTATACTCACAGCTCATTGCTCATTTCTCAAAGTTTCATGAAAGAAACATTAAAAATTTAATCTTTTTAAAAAATAGCACTGCTTATCGCTTTTGTACCAAACTACTACTTCCTCTGTCTAGATATTATTGTTCACGTTTTCCTTTTAGAATGTCTCAGTTTAACTGTTCATTATTAATAATAAGAAAAGAAAGTTTGATCAAGTTTATTATATTACTTTTATTTAAAATTATAATTATAAAATTTAAAAACTTAAATTAATAAGGTAAAATTAAAACTGTTATTATGTTAAAAAATAAGAGAAAAAATGTTACTTTTTCAAATTATGTGTTCTTTATCGAAAAATAATAATTTTTACAAAAAAAAAAAGAAAACAAAACACTCATTGTTTTTTTTCCTAACCACTAGCTAAAAACCATTTTTTAGGTGAGTTCTACATAGAATATGAATCAATAAAAGAAGAAAGGAATCAATCTCAACCATTCATTTTTTCAATAAAAAAAAAGTTATCTTTCACTTTTTTCTTAAAAACACCATATCTTTCAAACGATAAATCGTCAGATTACGAAAAATACACTATTGCGACGAAAAAATTCTTATCTTTCAGTAGATAGTCACTTAGATATATTTTTGACGATTTTTTATTATTGCGATTTTCGACTATAAAAATTACAAGTGATTCGGAAAATTACTTCTGATTTTTTGATAAAAAAATTAATTTTTTTTACAGAATAAATAAATAATAATTATTATTATTTATCAGTGTAATTATTTACATAGTCGAATGTAAACACGTAACAAGTTACGCCACTAGCTTTTTCATATAGTTTCGATATTTTTTGTTGAAATTTTCGTCAAAAAAAGTACACATAATTTGTAAAATCACTAGTAATTTATAAAATAAATTGTGATTTGTATTTCTAGTATGCATGTGTGATTCCATATATCGCATGTGATTTTATAAATTTACATGTGATATTAAAGTAACAAATCACGTGTGATTTCAGAAATCCTTAAATTGTAAATGATTTTACAAATTCACGTGTGCTTTATAAAGTAATAAATCACATGTGATCCGTGAGTGCGGAAATTAAAAAAAATCGTCGAAAGCATATAGAAGTACGTATCATTAAAAAGAAAATTTATCACAAATCACATGTGATTTGGTAAAAATCATGTCATTTGACACAAATCACAAGTGTTTGAAAAAATTACTTACGGTTTGGTGAAAATTATGATTTTGGATTTAGTATAAGTAACTTGTTATTCTGATCAATCACATGTAATTATCATTAAATCACATGTAATTTAAGCAGAATTACATGTGATTAAAATAAACTCATAACTAATTCAAAAGCAAATTTGCTTTATATATTTTATATGAATCACATGTAAAAACACATAGAGAATCATATGTAATTCAAGTAAAATTACATGTGATCAAAACAAAATCACATGTGATTCAGAAACCAGTTTACTTTCTATATTTTATATGAATGACAACAAAACATTTTTATATATTGATAGTATTACATGTGATTCAAACAAAATTACATGTGATTCATATAAAGTAGATTTGTTAGAAGAAGTTAAGGTTTCAAAATGTTTTGAATCACATGTAATGCAAGCAAAATCACATGTAATTATCATCGAATTACATGTGATTCAATGCAAGCAAAATCACATGTAATTATCATCGAATTACATGTAATTCAAGCAGACAATTTAATATATTAACAAGATTACATGTGATTAAAAGATCACATGTGATTCATCTAAAATGGGTTTGTTAGAAGAAGTTAAGGTTTCAGAATGCTTGAATCACATGTAATGCAAGCAAAATCATATGTAATTATCATAGAATCACATGCAATTCAAGCAGAATTACATGTGATTCAAACAAAATCACATGTAATTTAGAAGCCAAATTGTTTTATATATTTTACATAAATGAAAACAAATAATACATAATTAAGAAAATCACATGTGATTCATCTAAAGTGAGTTTGTTAGAAAAAGTTAAGGTTTCGAAATGCTTGAATCACATGTAATGCAAGCAAAATCACATGTAATTATCATCGAATCACATGTAATTCAAAAGCCAATTTGTTTTACATATATTTTTTTTTTGTTAAAGGGGACTCCACCCTGGTAAAATAAATATATTTTATATTAATGGCAACAAACATTTTAATATATTGATAGAATTACATGTGATTCAAACATTTCTAATGTAATTCACATAAATCACATGTGATTTTAAAGTAATAACGAAAATATTTTTGTCATCTAATAGACGGTTATTTTCATATATACTTTTAACGATTTTACAATGTTGAAATTCTCGTAAAAAAATATACACGTGATTTTCACAAATCACATGTGACATTACAAATTCAAATGTGATTTTTTAAATAATAAATCAAACATGAGTTTTCGAGAATCACATGTAATTTTTCGAGAATCACATGTGATTTTTTTACGAAATTTTTTAGAAAAAGTTCGCCGAAAGTATATACAAGTGCATATCTATAGAAAGATAATTTAATTCCCGTCGTGACTGTATAATTATTTTTTCATAACGATTAATGGTTTGATAGATATTTAATTTTTAAGAAATAGGATAAAAATGTGTTTTTTTAATTAAATTTAAAAAAATCAATATACACCATTAAATGTGATTTAAATAGATGGTGGACATTACTTTCTTTTTTCTTTTTTGAATGCATGTTTCTTAGGGAACTTTGTCTCTTTTTTTTCATCGCTTGATTCCAAATATACTCCAAATAAAAGGTCAGAAAACCAACCAAGTAAATCAATTCCAAAGAAACACACATCCAACGGCTCACATTCAAAGCATCTCCAAAGAAAAACACGAACGGCGTGACTCCATTTAACCCAATCAAAAACCTCCATGTAGACACCCTCCACCAATCACATCACACCACACGGATCGACAATTCAACCTCCCACTTTCTTCCCCTATATAAATACCCCCACCCACATTTTTCCCCAAATTCAAAACCCTAGAGTTTCCTCCTTCATTTCAGATCTCCTAATTCAGGTATAAGAATTATAATCGATTATTATTAAATTCATTCAATTATTTATATAATTAATTTTATTTCATGATTTAGGTTTTAATTGTGTTTATTTGTTTTGGGTAATTGAATAGTGAAAATGGCTCGTACAAAGCAAACAACTCGTAAATCAACAGGTGGAAAGGCCCCCAGGAAGCAACTTGCCACCAAGGCTGCTCGTAAATCTGCCCCCACTACCGGCGGTGTCAAGAAGCCTCGTCGTTACCATCCTGGAACCGTCGCTCTTCGGTAACTCTTTTCTTTTCCTTTTAATTTATTTACTTTATGTGTTCTTCATATGCGGGTGTTTGTTTCGGCTTATATACCATAACCCCAATTCGGTGGCTTATTTTGAGACTTATTGAATTATATAGGGGCTATTTGTTTTAGCTTATATAAGGTAGCTTATTTGGAGATTTATGGGCAATAAACTTGTATAAAAAAATCAGGGGTTTATAAAATCTAATTAGAAATAATTTTTGGTGTATATCACATAAGCCTCAATTATATTGCATATATTCAGATTTATAGCTTATATAAGTTTATCATGATATAATTACTTATATAAGCCCATAAGTTTCCAAATGAAAGGCTAGCTTATGCTAATGTAAGCTTATTTTGGCTTAAATAACATAAGCCTCAGTTTTGTAGCTTATTTGGAGACTTATGGGCTTATCTAAGTTTGTTACGATATAACAAACTTATATAAATTCATAAGTCACCAATAAGCTTAAAAAATTAGGGTTTGTGAAATATAAGCTGAAATATGGCTTTTTTTTTTGCTTATATGCGTAAGCCCCAATTTTTTGGCTTATTTTGTGACTTGGGGGCTTATATAAGTTTGTCATGATATAATAAACCTACATAAGCCCGTAAACCTCCAAATAAGTCACACAATTGGGGCATATATTGTATAAGTCGAAATGGGCTTACATTATATAACCCAAACCAAACACCCCCTAAGCCACAAAAATCGAGGCTTATGTTATATAAGCCATATAAATAGTACAATTCCTTCAATTGATTGACTTTATGTGGCTCTCTGTTCAGGGGTGTTTGTTTCGGCTTATATATGGGGCTTATGGCTTATGTTTCATAGGCTAAAACAAACACCACCTTCAATAAAATTGAGTTATACAGCAGTTGGTGTTTAAATAGTTTTGTTTATAAAAGCTGATTATTTAAATTTGATAAATTATAATTATTTCTGTTTGATTCAGTTGATTGAGTATATGTGTTTTGAATAGCTGACATCTTAGATTATAAAGAACGGAATAGTTTCAAATATTACTGTTTGCTAATTATCTTCATGAATTTTGAACACAGTGAGATCCGTAAGTACCAGAAGAGCACAGAGCTTCTCATCCGCAAATTGCCATTCCAAAGGCTTGTTCGTGAAATCGCTCAGGATTTCAAGACTGATTTGAGGTTCCAGAGTCACGCTGTGTTGGCGCTACAGGAGGCTGCTGATGCGTACCTTGTTGGTTTGTTTGAGGACACCAACTTGTGCGCCATTCATGCTAAGAGGGTGACTATCATGCCCAAAGATATTCAGTTGGCTAGACGTATTCGTGGCGAGCGTGCTTAAGTTTGTTTAGTGTTTGCTTTTGTGTTTTGTTGGAAGGGTATGTAGGCTTTACATACTGAACTTTAACTTGTTATAATAGGATGTTTGGTTTCTATCTAATACTCCATAGCTCGAGTATTTTAGCTTTCTTATTAAATTTTTAAAATTATCCACTTTTGGGAAATACTTATAACGATAGTATTCCACTCTTTGATTCTTGGAGAAACGATACAATCATGACACTTGTGTACTCGTTCATTCGATCAATCTAAGTATGATATTCTCTTACTCTTTTCCATTTGTTACTTTGATTACTATGTTCGGCTAAGCTATTTGTGACTTTATGGGTATGTGACTGTAATTAGTGATGACGCTATGATATGATCCTGTATAATTGATTTCAAAATAATGTTGTAGAACCATTTTACCACCTAGTTTTATAAACCATATTTTATCTATAGTTGATTTGTTACGATAATTTGGCGTTGAGAAATGCAAATTGTTATAATAAGTTTCTAAGAACTTGATACAACGATTTTTGCTTGGTTCAAAATAATTCTCGGAATCCTCTCGAATTGATCTCGGTTTAAAATTGAATGATTTGTTCTTGGTGACAAAAAGTGGGTTTAGTTTTCAAATCTACTAAACAGGGAGACAATCAACAATTAAAAAGTAACACTTGAATTAAATCAGGAAAATAACCTTACTGAAAAATATCCCACTCGGAAAAATAATCCTATGCGGAATGATGCTCAATTCGGAATGTGGAGATCTATGCGGAAAAACTGATCTTATGCGGAATAAATTCACTATTCGGAAAAATACCCTTATGCGGAAAAAGGTCCTATTCGGAAAGATGAATTCCTATTCGGAAAAACATGTGCTATGCGGAAAAGTTGTTCTATGCGGAAAAATTGTACTATTCGGAAAAGAACGACCTATGCGGAAAATAGACCCTATGCGGAAAGCTGGCCCTATTCGGAAAATTCCGAATAAAGAAGTAGTAAAACGGCTATTCGGAATAACTAATATTCCGAATAGGAGGCAAAGCAAACAGGCTTATTCGGAAAGAAGGCTCTATTCGGAATGTTTAGAACTGAAGAACAGTAACAGTACCTGGAAAAACGTTTTTAATCAAATCGACCCAAATACTCAAAAAGGTTTTACCAAACTAATCAATAATCTTTTAAATACCATAAGTAACAAATCTCACCAATAAAAACACTAAATCAACAACTTTTAAAAGATCAAAATCAATCACACAAGAACTTAAGAACTTGCAATAAAAAAATGGAGATGAACAAGATGAATGAAAAGATGGAATTGAAAGATTAATGTAAAGGTAAACAAGAGTAATGATTGAAACTTACAAGATTGAAGGAAAAATTAAAAATCACCAAACACCCTAATGGTGTTGGTGATAGAACGAACCAAAGAGAAAACTGGGGAAAGAAAAATAAAAGCTAACTCCCTAAAATGTGAAGGAAGAAACTATATATAGTCCTAGTGGTTGATTGGTGAGTGGGCTTTCTCCCTTTCTTCTTGTCTTCTCGTCTTTTCAGAAAAGTTGACGTTTTCGATTCTGATTCGGGATCTGTCGTCGATTAAATTCAACTCGTCTTTTAATTTCTTCGTTAAATAGACTTGAGTTTCTTCGAAATATGTAAATCTTCCATCTTTGGTCCTTTTCTTCGATAAATCTTCAAATAGGCCCATTGACTTCAAATCTTTTGCATCTCTTGGACAATAGACTTCGTCTTTAGTCTTTTTCCTTGATAAAACCCATGCAATCCTATGTTTTCTTTAATATTCATCCGGTTAGCTCTGAAAATACAATAAACACAAAAACCACGCATAATTCCAAACAAATGATATTAAATACGTGTTTTGGTCTAATTTTAGCCAGAATTAAGTGGTAAAAGGATGGGTGTTTACACACCTATCAAATCCCCTACACTTAACCATTGCCATGCCCTCATGCAATGCTTAGTGATAAAGCAATTTTACATTTTTCTCATAATTAATCAACCTTGGCCTTATTCAAATACTACTAAATAAAAATTAAAATACTAAGAGAAATTAAAACTTTAAAATAAACAAAAGGATGGGAATAACTTGCAAAGAAATCAAGGACTTACATTAGGGCTTTGGTGCTGCGAAGATTTATCACCCTCAAGTTTCACGTTCCCCAAACTAAGCTTAAAAACGAGATCATTGTTATTATAAGTTAGTAAATCAAACACTTACACACATGGCTCAATTAAATGCTTAAACCCCCTTATTCCTAGGTTTATCTCTTATATTTTATTTTTGTCTTAGAATGATCATGAAGATGCATTTTTGGACTTATTTCGATAGTTTATTTAGGTTGAAAGCAAAGTAGGACGATTTGATCAATAGTTAGCTAAAGGACAAAATCTCTTAAAACTGCTTCTCGGGATATCAAAAAGTTCATATCTTGGCATAACTTGGTTCACGATTTGAGACCTTTCTCGGGCTGATATTTGGCATGTACTTCATACTTCATATCTTCGAGAGACGTTCTTGTGATAATGGTCTTCTCATCATAATAGAGTTTCTTCACTTGGAGACTTTTGATGGGTACTCCAACTTTGTTGACCACGACTTCATGATTATTTCTTCAATCTCTAATTGGGATTTTGAGATACAACGATCCGCCTCCTTTTCGGACTTGGATCTATTTATCCTCATACCTTGTTAGGGTCTTTTCGGATAGACTTCTCCATGATCTTTATGGGAGTTGATTGCTTTTCGTCGTAAGTCTTGATCCTTCGTATTGATTTTAGGAATAATGCTTTTCACATCACTTTGGATCTTCAGCAATAAAATTGAATCCTCATGCCTTGTTAGGGCCTTTTCGGACTCGTCAATCTTCGCGCCCCGCTTCATAAGTTATGCCTTGGCTATGAACTCTTATCATTACCGAGCAACTTTTAAACGATCTTGGGCTAGAAGCTAAGTAACTTTTCAAATCGTACGACCTTACTTATTGCAGATATATTATTAGCAAGTGATGGGAGAATAGGCAAATAATTACACCAAGTGAGCTTGCGCAAGAATACCGACTTATAATTGACTCTATCATTTCTCGTCCTCCACAATTTAAAATCTCAAGTAATGAGACTCGTGGATACTTAGCCTAATAAACCAATTAAGGTCTACATGGTTAAGGATACTAGCTAGAATAAACTTGAATAAGTCTATTCGGGTTGAGTCAAAATAAACGCAACGGGCCTAATAGATCAAAGACTTCTAAACTAGCTACACCACTTTATTAATAATTTTGACTTTTAAACAGGATATATACATATGAAAGCATTGATAAAAATTTAAAAATTACGACTAAATGGCCAAAGTTAATAAAAAATTTGAAAAATGTTGAAAAATAGGATTTTCTAGTTAAATGAAGGCATTTTCATGGAAAAGTCCACTTAAAACTTCGATAGAAGTCCCCCCTACACTTAAGATAAACATTGTCCTCAATGTTTAAGCATGTGGGAAAAGTTTCCCCTACACTTATGACATTGTGCACGTTGGTTAACTCAAGTTAAGGAAGAGACGACTAAAGTGATCAATTTCAAATGTGAGTATGAAGAAAATTGAATCACGATAGTTGAGATATAGAACCGGATTTTGGATAACACGGGAGCACGGTTCTTCAAAGATTCCAAGAGTGCACTTAGCCCTGTAATCACATCACCACACAAAGACAAACACGTATAGAAGTCCCCCTACACTTAGGAGGTTAAAACATAAAGGATAGATACTCGGGCTGCCTCCCGATGAGCGCTTGTTTTTGATAACCGAGTCACGAGCCTGACTCGACCCAAAATTAGTTCATGGGGAACGTGGTGAGGGACGGAATCACCTCCTGAGAGGTGTCCTCACCAAAGTACAACTTCACTCGTTGGCCATTCACCTTAAAATTAGGTCCATTAGGTTGAGCGAGCTCGAGAGTACCATATGGAAAAATTTGGGCGATGGTGAATGGGCCGGACCAACGAGATTTGAGCTTGCCCGAGAAGATTTTCAACCGAGAGTTAAAAAGTAAGACTTTGTCTCCAACATGGAACTCTCGGTTCTTAATCTTAGAGTCGTGAATGAGCTTAGTCCTTTCCTTATAGATTAAAGAATTTTCATAAGCCTCATTACGGAGTTCATTGAGCTCATTGAGTTGGATCTTGCGTAGGTCACCGGCTTTGTTGATATCAAAATTGGCCCACTTCAAGGCCCAGTAAGCCTTGTGCTCCAACTCAATGGGGAGGTGGCACGCTTTCCCGTACACAAGACGATAAGGCGTACAGCCGATCGGGGTCTTGTAAGCAGTACGAAAAGCCCACAGAGCATCATCAAGTTTATCAGCCCATGCGGCACGATGCTCTCCCACGGTTCTTTCTAGAATTCGCTTAAGTCCTCGGTTGGATATTTCAGCCTGGCCATTAGTTTGTGGGTGGTAGGCTGTGGAAAGACGATGATTTACACCGTACTTAGCCATGACTCTTGCGAATTGGTCATTGCAAAAATGAGTCCCACGATCACTAATAATGGCACGAGGCACACCGAATCTAGCGAATAGAGCTTTCAAAAAGTTACAAACCACCCTTGCGTCATTAGTAGGTAAAGCTTTGGCTTCAACCCATTTGGAGACGTAGTCAACGGTTACAAAGATGTATTTGTTTCCTTTAGAAGAAGGGAATGGCCCCATAAAGTCGATACCCCAAACATCAAAGATTTCACACTCTTGAATGAAATTCTGAGGCATCTCATCTTTATGTGTGATCGTGCCTTGTTTTTGGCAAACATCACATCTTTTAACCATATCGTGAGCGTCACGATATATGGAGGGCCAATAAAATCCCGAATCAAACACTTTTTTGGCGGTGTAGTTGGGACCAAAGTGACCACCGGCGGGTCCTTTGTGGCAAGCATCAAGGATTTCAGACGCTGCCGGTCCGTCAACACATCGGCGGATAATCAGGTCGGCACATTGTTTGAATAGGTAAGGGTCGTCCCAAAAGTAAGTCTTAATGTCGGTGAAGAACTTTTTCTTTTGTTGGGACGTCAACCCTTCCTTGAGAATTCCACCCGCCAAGTAGTTTGCAAAGTCCGCAAACCACGGGGTTTCATTCGACTTCGAGTTTATAGACATTAAGGTCTCCAAGGGAAAAGAATCATTGATTTCTTTGTTCGGATGATCCCCTTGGTAAGGATCCTCAAGTCTGCTGAGATGGTCCGCGGCTAGGTTTTCAGCTCCTTTTTTATCGCGAATTTCGATTTTAAATTCCTGAAGCAGCAAAACCCAGCGAAGAAGTCTTGGTTTGGAATCTTGCTTTGTCAACAAATACTTCAGCGCGGAATGATCGGTATACACGATGGTGGTGGAAAGGACAAGATAGGGGCAGAATTTTTCAAAAGCATAGACAACAGCTAAAAGCTCTTTTTCGGTTGTCGTAT
The DNA here is from genome assembly GCA_025667525.1 of Glebionis coronaria. Classification (NCBI taxonomy): domain Eukaryota; kingdom Viridiplantae; phylum Streptophyta; class Magnoliopsida; order Asterales; family Asteraceae; genus Glebionis; species Glebionis coronaria. The sequence continues at coordinate 674,859,337 of CM046875.1, forward strand.
AATGTAATTGTGCCCCTCTCATTGTCTTGCTAGTGTAATGGATGGGTTGGAAGTGTTTGTTCACTCTTTGTCCCAGAACCGCTCCAATAGCAAAATCACTAGCATCGCACATCAACTCAAAGGGAAGCTCCCAATTGGGGGTAACCAAGACGGGTGCCTTAGTTAGCTTATCCTTAAGCGAGTTGAAGGCTTCAAGGCACTCTTTAGAAAAGATAAAAGGAGTATCTTTTTCCAAGAGGTGGGTCATCGGGCGAGCGATTTGAGAAAAATCTTTGATGAATCGTCGGTAGAAGCCCGCATGACCCAGAAAACTTCTCACACCCTTCACGGTTGAAGGTGGAGGCAACTTGGCGATAACATCGACTTTAGCACGGTCTACTTCAAGACCGGCTTTGGAAATCTTGTGTCCCAGCACGATGCCTTCTTTGACCATAAAATGGCATTTTTCCCAATTCAGAACAAGGTGAGTGTCTTCGCACCGCTTGAGCATACGTTCCAAATTGGCAAGGCAAGAAGAGAAGGAATCCCCGAAGACCGAGAAGTCATCCATGAAGACTTCCATGGTTTGTTCAACCATGTCATGAAAGATAGCTAACATGCACCTTTGGAAAGTCCCGGGCGCATTACATAAGCCAAAAGGCATTCTTTTGTAAGCAAATGTGCCATAGGGACAAGTGAATGTTGTCTTCTCTTGATCTTGGGGATCGATGGGTATTTGGAAATAACCCGAGAAACCATCAAGAAAGCAGTAATATTCATTACCCGCTAAACGTTCAAGCATTTGGTCCATAAAAGGTAGAGGGAAATGATCCTTTCTCGTGGCATCATTGAGTTTGCGGTAGTCTATACAAACTCTCCACCCAGTAACGAGACGAGTGGAAATCAACTCGTTGTGTTCATTGGGAATAACGGTTATTCCGCCCTTCTTGGGCACACAATGGATTGGACTAACCCATGGTGAATCCGAAATAGGGTAAATCATACCCGCATCAAGAAGTTTGATAACCTCTGTTTTGAAGACTTCATGTATTTTTGGATTCACCCTTCGTTGGCTTTGAATTGTGGGCTTAAAGTCGTCCTCCATGAGAATTTTGTGGGTGCAGAAATGAGGATCAATTCCACGAATATCAGAAATCTTCCACGCAATAGCCTTCTTATGATCTTTCAACACGGTGATAAGTCGGGCTTTTTTGTCTTCCTTTAGGTCCTTAGAAATGATGACTGGCGACTTCTTCTCTTCTTCAAGAAATACGTACTCAAGATGAGGCGGCAACTCCTTAAGTTCTAAATCCGGAGGATTTTCGACGGGAGGCGTTTTCAAAGTCGGAGTATCGATAGCAATGACCGTGGGAGATGGAGGAGAAATAGTGTCTTCATGGAGAAGATTGTCAAAGAAATGCATGTCTTCATCCCCATCGGTAGGAGAATCATCAGTAGCTAAATTCACATCTCCCATGGTGTCTTCAAGATTGTTCCAAAACAAATCACTATCTCCAAATAGAGACAATGATGAATCAATAGAGGACACGGTCTCAACATTGGGAAGAGAGGTAGGAATACTTTTGCAAGCATCAATAAAGTGTTCTTCACAAGCCTCATCCAGAACGTCAATACAATTAACACTCTCGTTGGAATAAGGCTGTTTAGACAACTTTCCCATATTGAAGACTACTTTATCGTCACCCACTCTCATGATAAGCTCACCGGCTTCAACATCAATGAGAGTGCGACCGGTCCTCAAGAATGGACGACCAACAATGAGTGGCACACGGGGGTCCATCTCGTAGTCGACGACAACAAAATCAGCAGGAAAGGTGAATTTGTCGACTCCTACAATGACGTCTTCGGCTATCCCCACTGGATAAGCAACCGTACGGTTAGCCAATTCCAAAGTCATTTTGGTGGGGACTAGCTCTGGGAGAGATAATTGCTTCCAAACACTTAGAGGCATAAGATTAATACTGGTACCTAGATCGGCTAGGGCCATGCAATTCTCTACTCCCGGGAAATTGCAAGGAATTAAGAAACGACCCGGATCACCAAGCTTGGTTGGCAATTTCCTTAAGAGCACTGCAGAGCAATTCTCATTAAGTTGGGTGTTGGCAATGTCGAGGAGCTTTTCCTTGTCGCTCAGAAGATCTTTAAACATTTTCGCGTACTTAGGCATGTGAGCGAGAGCCTCAACGAAGGAGATGTTAAAATTCAATTGTTTGAACATTTTAAGGAAGTTCGAAACCTGAATATCGTCCTTGCTTCTGAGATTCTCTTTCCTCAACCTAGATGGATAAGGTATATTGGAAGAAGAGGAAGGCGTTGGAAGAATAGGATCACTCACATCCTAGGGTGGAGGAGGGGTAGAAGGAAGAGGTGGAGAAATTGGGGAAGGAGAAGGATGAGGAATAGGAGCAGGTGACTCGTTCTCCTTAGTCACAACCAACGGTGGAGGTATAGGAAGCTCGGGTTCCGTGGTACCTTTGCCACTTCGAGTGGTGATTGCTTTCATCTCCCCTCTTGGGTTCGCAACGGTGTTACTCGGAAGAGTACCCGAAGAAGAGGGTTGATTACCTTGGAAGAAACTAGCCATCATGTTCCTCAAGTCATTTGTTTGACTATCCAGCGTATTTCTCATGTCGGCTCTCAAATCGTTTCCTTGCTTGACCAAGTCTGCTTTCAAGTTTCGCACTTCCTGTTGGAGATTTTCCACGATCACATCATTGGTCCTCATGTAGGTTGCAACCTCTTGGTGTAATGCAGTGGTGGTTTGGTTGGGAGGAGCAGTGTATGCGGGTGGTTGATAAGCAGGTTGTTGGTAAACTTGGTTGTTATGTTGAGGTGGTTGTTGCTGCTTGTGAGGAGGGATGTATGGTGTACGAGGTTGTTGTTGTTGTTGAGGAGGGCGGTTGAGGTTTTGTTGTTGGTTTTGGTTGTTTGGGGGAAAACCAGGTGGTGAAAGATAATTGTTGGAGCGGTAGCTAAGCAAATTACGGTCACCTTGAGGTCTAGCTGGATAAGCAGGTTGAGGATAGGTGCCATATGCCGCATTCACATTCTCAGTAGGGTAGTCTTGGGTGGCAGTACAAGTGGTGTAAGAGTGAGGACCACCGCATATCTCACAAGGTTGGTTGACAGCGTTAACTTGGGCGTTTTTAGCGTTATTGCTGTTGTTGTTGCTGACGGTGTGGGTGACAAGCGATTCAAGAAGCGTAGTTATTTTGTCCAGTCGCTTATCGCTGTCACTAGTGCTAGCACTAGCGACATTGGTCCTAACACTCTTGGTTTGCACACGAGATTTATTCTCAATGATGTCCCAAGCAGCATTGGAAGTCTTAGCCAAAAGATTACCCCCCGAGGCACTGTTCAGTGAATCTTGGTCACTCATGCTTAAACCATTGGAAAAAGTATTAATTTGATGTACTTTGGTAAAACCATGTTGTGGGCATTTTCATAAAAGATCTTTAAAACGATCCCAAGATTCACTGAACGACTCATCGTACTTTTGTTCAAAATGTATGATCTCATTCCGCAAAGCGGTAGTACGAGAGGGTGGGAAAAAGTAATTGATGAACTTTGTTTCCAAATCCGTCCACGAGAGAATACTCTGTGGCGGTTCCTTAGCAAGCCAATGCCGGGCTTGTCCCTCTAAAGAAAAGGGAAAAAGTTGTAACCTTATAACCTCTTGTGGAACACCATTGAACTTGACCGTGTTGGTGAGTTGCAAAAATATTTTGATATGGTCGTGTGGATCATCAATGGTTCGTCCCAAGAATGGTTGAGCGGAGACCATCTGGATAAAGCCTGATTTTAGCTCAAAGTTGTTGGCGGCAATTGGAGGTATGACAATTGGATCCGTGTTGCCATCTACATGAGCTTGCAGCAATTCAATCATCGGGCGATTATCCGAAAGGGGCTCATTGTTGTTGTTATTGTTCATGTTGTTGAAAGGCGGGTTGTTGTTGTTATTATTGTTTGGAGGTGGTACACCGGCCATGTCTAAGTGATCGAGAGGCTCGGGCTCTTGATATGACGTGGATCGAGTGCGCATACACCTGCAAAAGAACGAACAAAGAAAAACAAAGCAAAAATATTTTTGGTTTTTATGTTTTTTTTAATTTTTTTTTTGTATTTTTGAAAATTTTATATGTTTTTGGATTTTTTGGAAAATTTTTGTGAAAAAGTAACGTTCACGGGGAACGGATCCCAAAATCCAAGTTCTCACAAAAAACTTTTGATCTTAACGAGAAGAGCCGGCAGCGGCGCCATTTGATACAACGATTTTTGCTAGGTTCAAAATAATTCTCGGAATCCTCTCGAATTGATCTCGGTTTAAAGTGGAATGATTTGTTCTTGGTGACAAAAAGTGGGTTTAGTTTTCTAATCTACTAAACAGGGAGACAATCAACAATTAAAAAGTAACACTTGAATTAAATCAGGAAAATACCCTTACTGAAAAATATCCCACTCGGAAAAATAATCCTATGCGGAATGATGCTCAATTCGGAATGTGGAGATCTATGCGGAAAAACTGATCTTATGCGGAATAAATTCACTATTCGGAAAAATACCCTTATGCGGAAAAAGGTCCTATTCGGAAAGATGAATTCCTATTCGGAAAAACATGTGCTATGCGGAAAAATTGTACTATTCGGAAAAGAATGACCTATGCGGAAAATAGACCCTATGCGGAAAGCTGGCCCTATTCGGAAAATTCCGAATAAAGAAGTAGTAAAACGGCTATTCGGAATAACTAATATTCCGAATAGGAGGCAAAGCAAACATGCTTATTCGGAAAGAAGGCTCTATTCGGAATGTTTAGAACTGAAGAACAATAACAGTACCTGGAAAAACGTTTTTAATCAAATCGACCCAAATACTCAAAAAGGTTTTACCAAACTAATCAATAATCTTTTAAATACCATAAGTAACAAATCCCACCAATAAAAACACTAAATCAACAACTTTTAAAAGATCAAAATCAATCACACATGAACTTAAGAACTTGCAATAAAAAAATGGAGATGAACAAGATGAATGAAAAGATGAAATTGAAAGATTAATGTAAAGGTAAACAAGAGTAATGATTGAAACTTACAAGATTGAAGGAAAAAATAAAAATCACCAAACACCCTAATGGTGTTGGTGATGGAACGAACCAAAGAGAAAACTGGGGAAAGAAAAATAAAAGCTAACTCCCTAAAATGTGAAGGAAGAAACTATATATAGTCCTAGTGGTTGGTTGGTGAGTGGGCTTTCTCCCTTTCTTCTTGTCTTCTCGTCTTTTCAGAAAAGTTGACGTTTTCGATTCTGATTCGGGATTTGTCGTCGATTAAAATCAACTCGTCTTTTAATTTCTTCGTTAAATAGACTTGAGTTTCTTCGACATATGTAAATCTTCCATCTTTGGTCCTTTTCTTCGATAAATCTTCAAATAGGCCCATTGACTTCAAATCTTTTGCATCTCTTGGACAATAGACTTCGTCTTTAGTCTTTTTCCTTGATAAAACCCATGCAATCCCATGTTTTCTTTAATATTCATCCGGTTAGCTCTGAAAACACAATAAACACAAAAACCACGCATAATTCCAAACAAATGATATTAAATACGTGTTTTGGTCTAATTTTAGCCAGAATTAAGTGGTAAAAGGATGGGTGTTTACACACCTATCAGAACTTGTCTATGGTTTTGAATCTTTGGTTAGAGAGATCCGCTTAGAAACCTTGATAAAATATTGAACTCGTTGACAACTTGTTTTAAGCTTAGTCGCTTAATCAAACATAAGTCTTGAATCACACTAAAGTAAATTGTGCAAATGTCATTTTGACGAAAAAGGATTATCACTATTTACCTACATAAACATATATTGGTCATTATAATCATCATCACGAACTTATATGAACTATCCCATATTAGTCATACTTGTTACTATTATTACTTATTTCAATCATTTCTTTCTTCAGTTATTATATAGATTACCAAAACAAAATTAAGTCTCAACGAACGATCTTGGCTTACCACTACAAGCTATATTACGAACGAAAGGGTATACTTGCCCGTGTTTATGTTCTAGTCCCTTGTTTTGTCTAAACCTTGTAATAAAAATTTAAGACTTACAAACGAACATCAAATCCCTCTACTCCATCGTCAAAAAACTCGGTCGGATCGTCCCAACAACATCCGAATAACTTATCCCAATTTTCACCCGACCAAAATTATCAATTTGGCTATCAAAATTACCAACTAAAACTCGGATTTCAAACCTTTCAAATTCCGAGATACAACTCACCACAATTATTTTCATCCCAACCGTCTCACCGAAACTACTTTCCATCAGAACCCTTTCCTACACAACAACAACCGTTTCCTACACAATCACAATGTCCATTCAAAGTACCACAAGATCGAGGAAAACGTCTCGCGAAAAAAGCAAATCGAAAAAAAAAATCGACTAATTTGGATGACAATGACGATGAGGTGGCGGTTGAGGTCGAGCCATCATAATTATTACCCGATGGTCAAACGACGAAGAAACGTCACTAACGGAGATTTGGATCGAGGTTTCACAAAACGAAAACGCCGACATCGGAAATGTCCAACCCGAGGAACCGTTTTGGAGCCAAATTGTGGAAGAGTTTAACCGTAGTACCACGAGTGAGCATCAGACAAAGAATATGGTTACCAGAAAATGGTCACGAACGGCGATTGCCAAAAATTTAACGGTATTTACAAGCATTTGCAACGTAAAAGCGGTGAAAATGTGGGTGATCATTTTGACAACGCGAAGAAAACTTACTCTCAACGTAGTGATGGAAAAAGGTTTACTTACGTCCATTGTTGTAACGTTTTAAAAATCCAAAATGGGACGCGACCGAACCAATCGACATAGAAACTCTTGAGAAACTATCTGGACCAGATTTACGACCACGTCCTGCCGAGAAGCCTCGTCCGTCAAAGAAAACCAAATTTGAAACTTCTGCGAGCACTAGTGGAAGTAACGCAGGATCTGCAACGTCGGACATCTTTCAAGAAGACTATCATCGAAAATGTGTATTTGCGGAATCTGCATACTTGGCGAAGAAATACAGGGAAGTGGCGATGATGGAGTGTAGAGAGTTGGAGTTCCTGATGTTGGATCCCGATAACGTACCGACAAACAAAGTCGCGTTCATCCGAAAGAAGCAAGAAGACATCATGAAGCGATACCCAAATGCTTAGAATGGACAACAAAAAATGTTATTTCGTTTTTGTAATTTTATTCTTCGTAATTTTTTTGTTATTTTTTTAATTTATGTATTTCTTTTTATTGTATTGTAATTTTTATTTTTATAAAATCAAATTAGTTGTGTTATAAATAATGGAAAAGTAAATTAAATTGGTAGTGGTGGAGCCCAAATAAATAGGAGGTGTTACTTGTGATAAAATATGTTTTTTAGAATTAGGAGTGTCAGATGATTTGACAGCCAATGGGGCCTAAATGAAGAGCATTTTGGTCACCACCACAACTCAACAAAATATTTATTTTTATAACTAACGGGGTGTTGTATTATATAGTAATAGAATCTTTATATTTCATAAGTTACGTCTTTTTTTTGGACCCACGCGATGATTTCACGTTTAGTGCAATGTTTCTTTTCCGAATCTTGCCAAGTACTCCAGTATTTAAGAGATTCTTCAGATTTTTGTCAAACGCCTAGTATTTCTGCTTGGGTTTTCTTAAAATCGTCTTTGTTGCATAAAGTTAGCTATGAACTTCTCTCTTAGCTCGTGAAAGTTGTTTATACTTCTTAGTGGTAAGTTCTCGTACCATAAACTAGCAGCGCCATTTGGCTAATATGAAAGAAGCGACACTAGGTCGGTTCTGGTAGCTTATGCACGTCCATAGTTCCCATGAATATTGTAAAGTGAGGATCTGACATTCTGACATAAGTCTTTAGATTTGTTGGCACCTTGCGCCCGTGTGTCATATCACAATCCATTATTCGTGTGGTGAAAGGCGATGCCACCAGGTTGCGCAAATTCTTTTGTGAATTGACAAATGTGAACGACTTATTATAAAATCAGCATTGCTTGCAGGTCTGTGTTTTAGGAGTTCGCCAAGGTTTTCAGTTGTAAACCGACTTTTTTTGCTAGGTTTGGCTTTGGGTGGACCTTTTGAATCTAAACGCCACGACTCTTCTTCGTGGTTGTAAGCGGGGTTCACATCTTTTATTTTTAAGGATAATGTTTCATGCATGACATTGATTTGCTCAAAATTATGCACTTCAAACTGTAGGACGGGATCTCGAGACGTGTTTTCAAGGTTACGATCACGTGTGTAATCTTTAGTTGCAGGGTCGGATATGAATGCGCCTATTGGTAGCTCCTTAGGGTCGTACTCGTTGGGTCCTTCTTCGAGGGTGCTTAGTGGTATGGTCGACGGAGTTTTCTATGTCATGATCTTCTTGCCTAAGAGTTGGTGGATAAGAAGTCGGATCACACGAATGGTGGCAATTGATGATACATAGATTCAGAGGTCCGAAGAACAACTCTTGAAGCTCAAATCAGTTAACCTATTTATTTGCATCAATCAAAGATAGAATAGAGAAATGTTAGAATGAATAAGGGACTTTCTCCCCGCAATATCGCCAATTGATGATAAACATGCATGTTATTGAAGCTAAGATAATAATAAGTAAAATTTGTTTAATTATTTACATGGTGATATGCTCATATACAAAAAATATTGTTTTAATTTATTCATTTTGTAAAATATATAGATGAGTATGATTTGCTATTGAATGTGACATGGCAAGGTTGGTTCACTATTTTGACAGTCACTTAACAAACTATTGGTCACCTTATAATCTTTTCATTTGTTTTCAGGATTTAGGGTTTAGGGTTTATGTATTTTGAATTGTTTATCATTACTTTTGTTCCTTTTGTCCTTCTGTTAGGTTGAGATTGTAATAAAGAAAATCATTGGTCGAGAGTATAGAATAGAATTTTGTACACATTATCATCAAAAGTACGTTTGCTTTTCATAAAAATCTTCACCAGAGTACTAGAGAGGAAAATATAGATATCACTCCCAAAGTCTTGTGCACATTATCATTCAAAATGCTTTAAACACATGCTTTAAGTAAGAAAGGTAGTTAAATTTTTATATTTTTTAGTTTGATTTTTTATTTTTGTATTAAATTTGTTGTTGTTTCGGTGTTGTAGATGGTTATGTTTTTTGTAGTTTGATTAGTTTTGTGCAACTTATAAATTATGAATGTTTATTTTAGGGTGTATCAGATATGACCGATTTGAGGTGTTAGTTTAGGTGTTTATACATACGTTGGGCTCGGTTTTGGTTTTTATGTTCTCTTAGACTAGATGTAGTAGGGTTTTTTACGACGCGTGGTTAGGGATGGTAGGTCACGCTGGTGATGATACGTAGATTCAGAGGTCCGAATAACAAGTCTTGAAGCTTAAATTAGTGAACATGTTTATCTACATCTAGGGGTGTCAATAGGGTCGGATTGACCCGACCCGAACCCGATTAGGCCAATCGGGTCGGGTGAAATCGGGTTAAAAATCTCGTCGGGTTGTTTTTTGACCCGACCTGCTAACCCGATTGTATTAGCAGGTCGGGTTAGGGTTGAATTAATTTTTTTAACGGGTTCGCGGGTCAACCCGATAAGACCCGAAAATTAGTTTTAAGTTTTTTTTGTAAATAATGTTTTGACTTTTGACTAAATAATTATGCTATATTATGAATATGATGGTTTATTAGAAAAATATGGGTCATATAACATGAGTTTGTCTAATAATTATGTGTATTATGCTTTCTTTTTGAACAGGATGTGTGTTATATTTTCTTTTTGAACAAGATGTGTATTATATTTTCCGTGATATATGCATTCGGTACACATCCAATATTGATCCATACATTCGCTACACATTCAGAGTACTGTCAATGTGAGAATGTATATGTAAGATTTTTTAGAGTCTGTAAGCAACTGCCGCAAATTAGAAAAAGGAGTACACAAGCATTCTGACTTTCGTGTGAATGATTAGTTTGATCAGTTTTTTTATTTTTATTAATTAGATCATAGAAGTTTTCATGTGCAGTATAACCCGATAACCCGAATCACCCGACCCGATAAGGCCTGAATACCACCCGAACCTGATAACTCGATAACCCGATCCAATAACACCCCTATTTGCATCGATCAAAGATAGAATTGAAAACGTTAGAATGAATATGGAACTTTCTCCTCGTATTTCCGCCGATTGATGATAAGCATACATGTTATTGAAACTAAGATAATAACAGGTAATATTTACTTGGCAATTTTTAAACTGTGTATTCTGTCGATAAATTATAATTATACTACAGAAAAAGTAACCTCTATAAAGTTTGTACATTATCTCAAAATAAAATTAATTAAAATTATTTTTTTAATTTGTTTTTAGAAGAATTAAGAGAAAATTCTTGTTTTGAGCCATGTTTTCTATGCTGTATACTTTTTTTGGCCAGACAACAAAAGGTTTCTTGTTATGGCCATGCTCTATCCAAACGCGCTTTACTCTACCCAAAAGTGCTCTACTCATGCTACATGTCAATCGTTGGGATAGGTAAAGCCTGAAAAAGTTGGGTAGAGCATGCCACGTGTCAATCGCTAGAATAAGTAAAGCATTTCTAACTCCTTTATACAAGAGATTAGTACCCCTCTCCTATTAATGCAAAAAAATTAAGTAGTACTACTAAATTAACATGATGTACCTTCTTTTAAAGCACAAACTAAAATATTGTTTAAAGAATACAATTTAATAAGCCAAATGTACACGTGTCTCACCATACAATAATTACAAATTTTGTAATGAGTAATTAGTACTCTTAATAAAACACCCCATTATAAAAATATATACAATATTATATGCACATTGTACAAACATTAAAGAGCATCTATAATATATACTAATGCATCAAATAAAAAATCTAATTGAAAATTGGTTTATTGCATTTAGTTTTTTTTTTCCTTTAATCATTTACTTAACTTTACATGAATTTTCATCTATATATTACATATAATGCTAAAAGTAATAATATCCCTCGATTGAAATCACGTTTTTAAGACACGTTTGTTGATGAAAACTATTGATTCAAAATTTATAATTAAAAAAATATGAATTATAACACCGATAAATTTAGTCACAGGGTACCCGCCACCGCACCGCGCAATTACCCTGGTAATTTTTAATAAAGCATGATCAAAATCAGAAAAAACATAGATATTTAGCCATAAAAATGTACAACAGTAAGGATAGTCCCAAAACCAGAATTTTCTCAAAGAATTAATGTAAGGCTACCCACAACGCTACTAGGCCGTGACCTAGTTTTTTCAGCCGGCGACTCAGTGCGACCTATTTGCCACAACCCGACGACCTAGTTCAATTTTTTTTCTTTTTATATTCAATAAAAATAACATTTTATATTTAATAAAAATAACATTTTATATTCAATAAAAATAACATTTTATTCCAAAAAAAACATTTTATTTCATATAACACAAATTACACTAAAAAAAAAAATACATAAACTAAAAAATATTACGAAACATTAGAAGTAAAGAGGGTATAATGCATTAGCTAAAACTAACTTCAAAAATTTTCAAATTAATATATAATGTGAGGAATTAAACAAAGCTCAATATATTAAAATTTAGAATTTTTTTTATAAAATTTATATAATTAAAACAAGATTAAAACATGTTAAATTTTAAATTTTTTTTTTCTTTTTTATAAACACAAACACACAGACACAACCATGACCCGAATATCACAAATCGACCGTGTGTAGAGTCGATTTAGGGCCGACCGACTCCGGCGACCGAATCATTGTAACGGCGCGATTCAATCGCGACCGAGAGTCGACCGAATTTTTCAGATAGCGTTACGGGCAACCTAAGACAAACCAAAATAAAATCATGACAACTATCTACACCAATTTAAATGGTGAAAAAATCAACCAACTAAACCAGTCCCAAAAGTCCCAAAGAAACACACATCCAACGGCTCACATAGAAACCATCTCCAAAGAAACACACGATCCGCGTGACTTCATTTAACCCAATCACAAACGTCCACGTACACACTCTCCACCAATCACATCACAACACACCGATCAACAATTCAACCTCCCACTTTCTCCCCTTATATAAATACCCCCCACCCACTCTCATATTTTCCCCAATTCAAATACCCTCCTTCATCTCAGATCTCCTAATTCAGGTATAATAATTATTAAATTATTTCTATTTTGTTATATATTTTAAATTTAATTTCATTATTTAGGTTTTAATTTCTATTTATTTGTTTTGGGTAATTGAATAGTGAAAATGGCTCGTACAAAGCAAACAGCTCGTAAATCAACGGGTGGAAAGGCCCCCAGGAAGCAGCTTGCCACCAAGGCTGCTCGTAAATCTGCCCCCACTACCGGCGGTGTCAAGAAGCCTCACCGTTACCGCCCTGGAACCGTCGCTCTTCGGTAATTCCTTTTTTTTTTCTTTTAATTTATTTACTTTGTGTTATTTGGGGCTGTTTGTTTTAGATTATTTAACGTAAGCCCATTTTGGCTTATATAACATAACCCCCAATTTTTGTGGCTTATTTAGAGACTTATTGGCTTATATAGGGGCTATTTGTTTTAGCTTATAGTATTAGGTAGCTTATTTGGAGATTTATGGGCAATAAACTTATATAAGCCCATAAGTCTCCAAAATAAGCTTAAAATATTGGGGGTTTATAAAATATAATCTGAAATATGGCTTATTTTTGGTTTATATAACATACGCCTTAATTTTATTGCTTATATTCAGACTTAGGGGCTTAGGGGTGTTTGGTTTGGCTTATATAATGTAAACTGATTCCGGCTTATATAACATAAGCCCCAATTTTGAGGCTTATTTTGAAACTTGGGGATTATATAAGCCATATTTTGGCTTATATTTCATAAAATCTAATTTTTTAAGCTTATTAGTGACTTATGGGCTTATATAAGTCTATTGCATCATAAAAAACTTAGATAAACCCATAAGTCTCCAAACAAGCCACAAAATGGAGTCTTATGTTATATAAGCCGATTAGGCTTACGGTATGTAAGCTAAAACAAACAGCCCCTAAATTTAAGTTTATCATGATATAATAAGGTTATAAGCCCATAAGTTTCCAAATAAGCCATAAAATTGTGGCTTACGTTATATAAGCCAAAACAAACACCCCTAAATAGTGCAATTTCTTCAATTGATAAGACTTTATGTGGCTCTCTATTCGGGGGTGTTTGTTTCGGCCTATGGCTTGTTTCATAAGCCTAAAAAACACCACCTACAACAAAAATTAGTTCTACAGCAGTTGGTGTTTAAATAAGTTTGTTTATAAAAGCTGATTATTTGAATTTGATAAATTCTAATTATATTTGTTTGATTTAGTTGATTGAGTATATGTGTTCTGAATAGTTGATATCTTAAATTATAAAGTATTTGATAGTTTCAAATATTACAGTTTTTTTTTTTTTTTTTTTTTTTTTTTTTTTTTTTTTTTTTTTTTTGCTAATTATGTTCATGAATTTTGAATACAGTGAGATCCGTAAGTACCAGAAGAGCACAGAGCTTCTCATCCGCAAATTGCCATTCCAAAGGCTTGTTCGTGAAATCGCTCAGGATTTCAAGACTGATTTGAGGTTCCAGAGTCACGCCGTGTTGGCGCTACAGGAGGCTGCTGAAGCTTACCTTGTTGGTTTGTTTGAGGACACCAACTTGTGTGCCATTCATGCTAAGAGGGTCACTATCATGCCCAAGGATATTCAGTTGGCTAGACGTATTCGTGGCGAGCGTGCTTAAGTTTGTTTAGTGTTTGCTTTTGTGTTTTGTTGGAAGGGTATGTAGGCTTTACATACTGAACTTGAACTTGTTCTAATAGGATGTTTGGTTTCTGTTATGTGTTAGATGTAAGTGAATTCACTATCGGTTGGTTATCGATATGGTATGAAACTTGATGTTATCTTAATGACAGAAGTTGCGGTTGTGCTTGTTATTTAACTTTTGTTTGATCCCTTGGCCGCTTTTTGTGTTTGTTGTGTCTGCACATAGTTAATGACGACTGTTTGATAACTGAAATGATGAATTTTCCAAGTTTGTGCAGTCTTACAAGTGACAAATACTTTGCGCTAAACTTGTGTTTCTGCTTGTATTTGCCATTTTCTTTCAATCCAATAAGAAATTTATAAGCTCATTGTCTAGAACTTGGAATCAGATGAAAGGGTGTTTGTATAAAGCTTATTCAAGGTTTATTGGTTAATTCTGTCCTGAAAACTCACGGGGTGTTTGGTTAAGCTTATGAGTTGAATTAGGCTTATATTATATAAGCCATTTATGGCTTATATATCATAAGCTTATAAGCCTAAATTTAGTGTTTGATTTAGCTTATCAAAATTAATAAGTTAAATGACAAAAAAGTCTATGATTATTAAATGATGTAGTTATTAAATGTGGGGTATAAAAGTCTTTTTATATGTTATTGTTATGTAAGCACACCTTTTGTTATAAAAGCCTCACTTTTATGGCTTATCAAAACACTCATATATAAGCTTATAAGCCCACTTATATAAGCTTAACCAAACACTTGGTTTCGGCGTATAAACTTAAATAAGCTAATAAGCTTATAAGCCTACTATATAAACTAAAACAAACACCCACTCAAATAGTTTTAAGCCAGATCATAAAACATCTGTTGACAACTGTTGATGGTTAGTTTCATTCAGTAATATAAACTATGAACACGCACGGTGCAAAATTAGCACCACAAGTTCTCGGGAGAGTCTTGAAGGATATCCTAATTAAGTGACCGCCGTGCACAAATTGATCAATAGCTAAAAGCAAGGCAAAATGGGTTGGTTGGTTACTTGGTTGTCATGATGAATGTTCACAGTCAAAAGGGTCTGCGCCGCGCACATTGACCCACCATCATGTTTTTTTTTTCTTTCTTTTAAGTTTATAACCAAAGTTTTAAAAGGCGCGCCAAAGGCGTCGCTAAGGCGTGAGGCGTGACCTCGCCGTTACGATATACATCATGGCGTGGGTTTTAGGTGTGACGTGAGAAAGGCGTGAAAAGGCGCGATATGACGGGCAAAGGCATGGGGCTTGACGAGTTTTTTTTATTAAACTCCAATTTTTTTAAGGGAAGAAAATTACATGTAAAAATAGCAGTTTAACCTTATTCATTATGTAATACAATTTTTTTTAATCTCGGTTTCTATAAAAAACTATATTAAAAATAAAAATACAATCATATATTTGTGCCGCCTTAAGTCACGCCAAAAAGACGCAAAAGTTTCGCCTTAATCGCTAAAACCTGAGGCTTGATTTTACCGCCACGCCACGCCTTATGCTATTTAGAACCTTGTTTATAACTCACTCTCTCCTTGAATGGTTACAACTCCCTGAATTGGGTTGCCTTATGATCACTTTGCATAGAGTGAATTTAATAACACATATGAAAGCATCGGGTATGGTCACGAAGTACCGGGCCATTCATACATGGCATGACGACACCATACCGACCCCGCACCCGAACATCAAAACGTGAGTGAAGTTATTAGCTTGATTTGATGATTGAACCGGTGACTCGGTGACTCAACCGAATTAGCAGGTGGTACCCAATGACTCGATCAAGTTAGTCCAGTGATTAAATCGTAACCTAATAACTCGATCAGATTAATCCGAATTATTTCAAACCTTACGAATTTAACCCAGTTTAAAAAACATTAGTAAAAACATGATCATCATCATATGATCCGTTTGTTGGTCTTCCTCTTTGAAATTCGCGCGTCCTATTTTATTTCCTTAAA
The DNA here is from genome assembly GCA_025667525.1 of Glebionis coronaria. Taxonomy (NCBI): domain Eukaryota; kingdom Viridiplantae; phylum Streptophyta; class Magnoliopsida; order Asterales; family Asteraceae; genus Glebionis; species Glebionis coronaria. Next base: position 674,875,203 of record CM046875.1, read on the forward strand.
CCCTAACACAAAACCCCCCAATTCCTTAAACCCCATCATCATCATCATCATATGCAAACCTCAAACATGAGGATCATAAGACCATTCCAAACCTTATACAACAACACTCGTACAACCTTAATCAAACACTCATTCCATTCCACCAACCTTAAACTCACCAAACCCCCAGTTTCCACATTCTATGATCCCATATCTGGCCATGTTGTCACTACAAGAACACCCCCACAATCATCATATTCTGATTCAAACGAAACCCATCAAGACGATACTCCAAAAACCCTTCAAACAAGCCCGAAAACGGTCTCTTTTGGTGCGAAAAAGGGGAAAAGTAAGAGTCGGGTTTCTTGGGTTTGTAGTGAGTGTGGATGGAGTGATGGGCAATGGTGGGGGTATTGTAAAGAGTGTAGAAACGTTGGGACCATGAAGGAGTTTAGTGAGGTGAGTTTGGATGAAGGTGGGAAGACGAGCGGGGATCGGGTTTCCGAGAAGATTGTGCAAGGGTGGTTTGGGAAAGGGGCTGGGGAGAATTTGCCGATGAGGTTGACGGATGTTAATAAGGGGGTTAATCACTTGGATTGGCGCTTTCCGTTGTAAGTTTGCTTGCTTGTTTGTTTGTTCTTCGAAAAGTAGCTTATAGTTTATGCTTATTGTCGATTCGAGATGCTTTTCTAGTGTTTGGGTGGTAATTTTAGACCGTAAGTTTAGACCTTTGGACAAGTTTTGTCACAGCCGATTATTTATGTTACGGTCAAGGTGTTCCATTAAGGTTAATTGATGCTAATTGTGGGGTTAACCACTCAAATAGCGTTTTCCGCTGCAAGTTTGGCTTTTGATCCCTATGGGGCTCTTTGTAATTTATGCTTTATAGTGTTAGATATTGAAACTTATGGTTGATACGAGATCACTTTCTGGTGTTTGGGTAGTGCTGTAAATTTTAGGACAAAAAACGTTTTATAGCTCTGTTACATAAATTAAGTGCGGTTCAATACTTGAATCTTTTAGGAAATGTTTACCTTTTTGAAAGGGACAGGGGAGCTTTGTGCTGTGGTTAATGGATGTTAATAGAGGGGTTAATCAGTTGAATTTGTGGTTTCGGCTCTAAGTTTGGTTCATGTCTGCTGAAAGATGATGCACAGTGTTAAAGATTCAAGATCGTCGTACTTTCCTTAGTTATTATGTGTATCGGATTTTTTAGTATTGGATATTTGAGTAAAGGATTATTTAGATTTTAGGAATTGAATTATCAGTTTTCTGATTGTTGAAACCAAAGGAGGTGTCTGTTTAGGATTGAATGTTAGAAATGGTTATGAGCATGTTTGGGATTGGTTATCAAACTCTCCCTGATCGTCAAATTCTCAAAAGTCAAAACCATGAAGAATAATTGTGCAGCCTTTTAAAGCTGCAGAAACATATTCGGAACCATCTCATCATGTTTTATTACACAAACTATCTTTAAGTTAGGATTTATTATAATCTCATAAACACTTTCAATATGCACATCCAAACACCCCATAGAGTTCCAACTGTTTGTTATCCGTCATTGCGAAATCTCATACTTTGGTTTGTAGTCTGTTGACGTTCGGTTAGACCGTTAGCGTCGTACGGTTGCAAATGGATGCGAGTTTCGTTTTTTCTTTGACTGCGGAATATATGACAGTACTCGCCATCTACTCCTAGCTTTTAACTGTATCTATATCTCTCGCTTGATGTTTAGGTCAGGACTATTCGGCGAAGAAGTTTCTAGGGTCCTTGGTGGTGGTCTTGTGCCAGGTACACTTTCCAACTTCTTACACACCCCATCGTTTTATGTTTCAGGTCAAAGTTCAATGTGTTTTTTTTTGCTTATACCACTTGGTACTAAAACGGGTAAAAGGAGAAAGATCCCTGTTTTGGTTACCCGGTGAAATCGAGCCTCTTTGGCGTGCGCAGCCTAACTGGTATTCCCGTGGCCGTTTGCGAACTTTTCCCTGTCCATCCAAAGATGTTCACCCAACGAGGTTTGACCCTGGTCTATTCCGAGACTTAGGGGACACCTTATGACTAGGCCACCTTGGAGATGGTTCTTAAACCAATTTTAACTATAATCTTTCAAAGTAGAGTTACTTAAGGCACTATTCGATTTTGTAGGCTCTTTGGTTTTGGTTGGTGGCGATCCAGGTGTTGGGAAGAGTACACTAATGTTGCAGGTATTACAGATCATATTCTTTGTCATACGTGTAAACTTGTGATTTCTCTCATGCTTATCGAAGTGTTCTATTGACTTGCATATTAAAACATGGAAGATAGCGGCAATTATAGCAGAAGGGAACGAAGTTGGCAAGCCAGCTCCGGTACTTTATGTCTCAGGCGAAGAGGTAACAGTGAACTCTCACCGTCAGAGCTACTTCCATTAAAGCTATAACAGTTTCATTTAACGGTATCCTTTATGCAGAGTGTTGAGCAAATCGGAAATAGAGCAGATCGTATGGACATTAGCACTGATGAATTGTTCTTGTATGCAAGCACCGACATTGAGGTAGGTGCTTGTTTCAAAATATGCATCATCAATAAATTATCATTGTGGGTTCATAACTTGTTTTATCACGGTTACTTTCAGGACATTTTGGGAAAAGCTCAGGCGCTGTCTCCACGAGCTCTAATTGTTGATTCTATTCAGACTGTTCATCTGATGGGAGTTACCGGAAGTGCTGGAGGTATCTACCAGGTTAGTTTCGTCTTTTCGTTTAAACTTAGTAAATAGTTGTCTTCAAAAACATCCATTTTGTTAGGTATGATCTGGCGGAACCTTATACATGTGCTGACGTTGACGTTTTGCAGGTTAAAGAATGCACAGCAGCCTTGCTCCGTTTTGCTAAGAAGACAAACGTACCTGTATTCTTGGTGATTATTATCTCTTCGTGCTTTGATTATATTATTATATAGTTTCTCCAGAGGAAATATGTTGAAACAGTTTTGGATTTGTGTCAGATTGGTCATGTAACAAAGTCAGGAGACATAGCTGGACCTCGTGTTTTGGAGCATATTGTTGATGCAGTTTTATATATGGAAGTTGGTACCCTATTCCAATTGTTAAAATATATTCGGGGGCATGAAATTTCAAATATTAGCTTGAACGCTTTGTGTTTTTGTTTAATCCTGTTTCATGATTATCTAGGGGGAGCAATATTCATCTCATCGGCTTCTTCGTGCATTTAAGAATCGTTTCGGCTCCACTGATGAGGTATGCTCGCTAATCTAGGAATCGCTTCAAATTCAAGTTTTTCTGTGCAGTCAAAAGATCACTGTCTTACATAATCTCTATTTCAGCTTGGAGTGTTTGAAATGTCACCGTGTGGATTAAAAGCTCTCACGAATCCCAGCGAGATTTTCATGAGTGAGGATGACTCAGATTCCGAATTCTTAGCGGGTTCGGCAATCGCTGTAGTTATGGACGGATCTCGCACATTTGTCCTAAGAATTCAGGTGCTTTTCACTTCCTTCCTTAGTTTCTGTACAGGACTCGAGTGGGACTGGACTATTTAGTCTGCTATTAAAAAGTATTATTGGTTGCGTTTTGGGATGAAGAGTGATTTTTAGAAGAATTGCTTCGTGACATGCAAACTTGTTATTCAGGCATTATGTGCACCGGGGCTTGCACCGGGGCCTTCTAGGCAAGTCAATGGGGTTCAAAAGGGCAAAGCGGATATGATTATTTCCGTAAGTAACCATCACGTATTCTTTCCCGATTAATTTTTTTTTTCAATAGCTCTAAACGTTCACGAGTCTTACTAGTTACTATAACTTGTAGGTTCTTATGAAACAAGCTGGTCTTAAGCTCGAAACAAATGTATGTTGCTGTTGCTTTAGATCTGCTTCAAGAAATTTCGTCAGTTTATTTTATAATATGTATTTTTTTCCGACTCATGACTCACTTTTTTTTGTTACTTGTACATTACAGGCAATCTTCTTGAATGTAGTTGGTGGGGCCACATTAACCGAAACTGCTGGTGATCTAGCAGTTGCAGCAGCAATATGTAGCAGGCATGTTATCTAGTTACCTATCATCACAACTTATAATTTCAAGTTCTTAAATCTAAAACGATCCCTGTATCTCGTGTTCAGTTTCCTCGAGTTCCCAATCCCGAAACATGTGGCATTCATTGGTGAAATTGGCCTTGGTGGCGAGCTTCTTGTGGTGAGATTTTTGTATATTTCTATTTGTTATAACACACACACAGGCTTGGACTCTGAGCGAATGAATTTGGCAACTGCAGGTACCGAAAATGGAAAAGAGGGCAAGTACAGTCGCGAAACTTGGATATAAAAAATGCATCGTGCCAATGGCAGCTGAGAAAGTGTTGCAGGGGTTAGATTTTGGAGACCTCGAGGTTTTGGGGTGTAACAATTTGAAAGAGGTTATTAACACCGTGTTCACTACTAATTGAATAGATAGCGTTTGTGGAACATTTGTGTACAGCGTTGCTTCATCAAGAAAATTATATTATCGCGTTTAAACATGTGCTCTTTACTTCTTCAGTTGTCGATATTCATAATAAAAGATGTTACGACAGCGATAGATATAAAAGAAATACAACTACACTAAAAACGTGGGACGGGGCCATTTGAGGGGCTACCGTAATTTATCGCGAAATTGAAGCCTTTTTTGACATGGAATACTCTATAAAGAACCTTCAATTGGCTTATAATAATCACATCAAAACATGAAGCTGTCATTAGTGTTTCTTGTGCTTACTATAGCAACAGTTGCATCAGCTCGTGCAACGTTCAATGACCACCATGTAATCCGCAGTGTAGTCTCACAATCTGATCGCCGCAGCCATTCTGCCACCGCTAATAGCAAGTGTCTGAGCTGGAGACTGACTGTTGAAACATACAACCTTCGTGACTGGAAGCTCGTGCCAGCAGAGTGCATAAGCTACATTGGCAAGTATATGATGGGCAAGCAACATGCTGAAGATTGTACCGCTGCTGCTGATGTGGCGTTTGCGTACGCCCAGACTGTCAACCTTACCGGCGATGGCAAGGACGCGTGGATCTTGGATATTGACCAAACTGCCCTTTCGCTCCTTGATTATTACTCTCGCCCGACAGTTCAGTTTGGGTAATAACCTGCAAATTTTATCTTAGTATCGCAGTCTAAACACTTACTGTAAAACCGTCATTCTATTCTTTTTCTGTTCACCAACACATATGTCTTATGTTCAGTGGAATCTTGTATAACGATACAATGTTTGAAGAGTGGCTAGCCGAAGGACTTGCAACAGCAAATCCAGCTGTCCTTAAACTTTACAATGATTTGAAATCAATCGGTTTCAAGATTGTGTTTATTTCCGGGACATCAGAGAGCCAAAGAGATGTGAGAATCGCCAACTTGAACAAGGCAGGCTACTACGACTGGGACAAGCTTTTGCTAAAGTGAGTAATTTCCAAATCTACGTTTTTTGCTAATCCTTCTACTATCAGTCTAGTAACGAACGTTGTTATGTATGTTTGTTAAAAGGGCGGAGGAGGAGCGTGGGACAACTGCACAAGTGTACAAGACAAAGAAACGGACACAGTTGGTAGCCGAGGGATACATAGTTCACGGAAACATGGGAGATCAGTGGAGCGATTTGATCGGTGACTACAGCGGTACTCGTACATTTAAGCTGCCAAATCCTATGTTCTTCATTCCTTAAACCTGGCACCTGAAGAACTTCATATAAGAATAAACCATCTTATTTGCATCTATGCAATGATAACCGTAATATTGAAAACATATATTAATAAAGCGAATGCATTTGAAATATATTTATATTTAGAATTTTTTTTTATTTTCTTCAAAAAACATTGTAAAAATTCATGAGTATCTTGAGATCTCACGAGACTTTAGATTTTTGTTCTGTGTCTACCAGTATTCAACTGAGTTTAGGCTAATTTTATCATTCACACTTAAAACCCTCACATCTTTACGTCAGCGGCACATTAGCTTTCTCTCTCCTACTTTTTACTCTCACTCACAATTTACTCTTATCAATCACACCAAAAAAATACCCGTGCACCAAATAATACATTTTAATTACAATAAAAACAATACATTAAAAACATAAAACATTACAGAAATAAAAAACGTACAACTACGGAATTAAAAAACGTTCCGAAAATAAAAACGTTATAAAAATAAAAAAGTACATTAATAAAAAAAAATACATTTTAACTTAATCGAATAGCTTCTTTTGAAGCACAACCTTCAACTCTTCATCATTACTCGTTAAGTATGTTTGTTTGTCTCTTTGTCGGTTTTAAAATTTTCGAATTTCCAAATCGGCGCGCCTGAGTTCTAGCTCCTCCTGTTTGATACACAACATCTTAGACATTTCATGACTTTTTTGAGTCTGCATCGGGTTGGTAGCCATTGCATACTCGCTGACCATCAAATTTTCTAATTCTTCCACATCAACGCTTCCAAACGACGACCCCAATTTTCCTTTCCTTTTTTCCATGTCCCTACCCATTGGACGACGGCTTGGAACTGCCTCCACTTCCTCTTCAGCAACCTCAGTATTCAAATTGATACCGCCTTCACCGGATTCTCTTGTGGAAAAAGAACTTGACCTGCTAGACTTATACCTTTTGTTCTTTTTCTCATCCACTTCCTGCTGAAATGTCAGCATTTCTCTGCTATTCCATTTCTCACTATCTTTTAACTCCTTCCAACAATGAATTAGTGTAAACGGGACACCATACTCAATACTATAATTTGCCGATGCTCGTTCGATATAATCACTATCATTGGCTCCGTTGCTGTATGTCCGAAAAGAATTATCATAAACACCGCAAAATTGACATACCTTCGGATGCACGGTATTTCACTTTCCGTTAATCATGTCGTAAGTCCGACGCTCGTTGATGGAACAACTCTTGTGCATGTGTTTCAAGATGTCACACCAAAAATCGTGTGCCTTTCTCGCGTTGCCAACGCTGCTGTCTACAGAAATACGCACCCAAGCTCGACATAATGCAACCTCTTCTTCAATGGTCCATGAAATACAACGCTGGCTATCGGGTTGCGACTTCTTCACGGCCGATTGTCGTCTTACGTTTGGTTTCCTTCTTGGCTTCGCCTTCGGCGCCGGTATCTCCTCGTCTACGTCTTCAACATTCTCGGAAAATTCATGAGGATCTGTTTCTGAAAACTGAGGGGAGTACATGTCCTCGTCTAATAAATTAAAACGATTGATGGGAGACGAAGATCCGCCGACATTTATTTTGAAAAGCCATCAATTATATAAGCACAACACCAAAACATACAGAGAAAGAGAACCCTGCATACAACAAGCTGCTTGAAGCAGGGACCCATGAATATAAAACCACCTGAGCTACAGGACAACCAAAGACAAACAAAAAAGTAAAGAAAAACACAGATAAAAATAAGAGGGAACCAAGCAAAATCTAACAGTGAGCAAACTAAGATAATTCTAAATATTGAACGTCAACTTCCACTTGTACTATCTCGCAGAAACTAAATACTAGCTGCACATCGCGACACTGCTGCAAACTCAACTAGATGAAATCGGATCAATATTGCACTCGACGTTTTAGAGGGTCTCGAAGCCATAATTGCCAATCTATCTCATTTTTCTTTTTCGTCCTTCTAACAATCCACTCGTAACTTTTAATTTGGAAGAAATATGCGAGTTTTTCAAGGGAAAGTTTCAAGTACCACCGACATTAGGTTGAGATGAAGAACCGCCGACGTCAAAGTTAGGTTGACTTGAAGAACCGCTGACGCCGTACTGGCCATAGACGTTCGGGTGAATCATTTGTGGTGGTGCAAATGCCGTGTTATTGTATGGTTGGTTGTAAAATTGGTTTGGTTAAACCAATTGGGCTGGTGCGAAGTTGATTCGTTGTTGTTCACTCATGGACAGTGAAGTATTACGGAGATCGAAGGTTTCGGCTGGTGTCAGGGGTGAGCTTCAGATAGTTCTTGATTGTTGACGGCTCGGGTTACGAGAAGTACGGGAGTTAGATATTTTGTGATTAAGTGTTGTGTTTAGTGTGTAGAGGTTTTATTTTTTGTTGTGTGAAAATTAGTTTGGTTTGAAATGTATTTATAGGGGATAAATGGGGTTTGAATTTTTTTTTCTTTTATAAAAGTTAGCCGTTAGGCTGGTGGGCCCCAATTCTACACGTTATACGAAATGCCACAAGCTTTTGATTGTTTTTTGACCACTCACGCCCGAGCTAAAACCCTCGCAACAGGGGTCACGCGTGATTGGTGGTTTCCGTCGTGAAGATGACCGTACATTACAAAATAAAACATATTAATTACTATAAGTTTTGTTTACTAATAAGATAAACAATTATTTAAGTTATTATAATTTTTTCTTACTAAGAAATATAAGGGACAACATAAAACCAATCTTTTAGCTAATAAATTTTTTATTAAAAGTGTTACATTTTCGCTCAGTAAATGTTGAATAAGAATAAACTTTTAATATCTGCTATATTACTTATTTTTTTTTCTTTTTAAATAAGAGTTGATAAAAATAACGTTTATTTATTCTTTTTAGTAAAAATTGATAAGAATATACTTTTATTATCTCTCTTATTACTTACTTTTTTCATATTTAATTTACATACCAAATTTCATAAATTTTATAGCAATAAATATTACATGTCATTTTGTATCTCTTTTATCATATGTAAAAGTAATATTACTTCCGTCCCATAATTATTGTCCACTTTTAACTTTTTAATTTTTTTTTTTTAACTTTGACCTTAAGTTAATTTGTTTGTGTTATACAATACTTGATAAAAGTTATATCGATAAAAAAATACATTTAAAACTCTATCAATTCATGTATTATGCATCAAATATTAAATAACACAAACAAATATATTTAAGGTCAAAGTTGACGAAAAAAGACTTAAAAAGTCAAATATGGACAATAATTATGGGACGGAGGTAGTAGTTTTCTCTTAAAAATAGTTCAATTAGGTATTAAGTTTAATTTAAAATAGTACAACTACTTTAATTTTATTAAGTTAAATTTTTATATAAAAACGAATACGTTTATATGTCGAGAGAAAAGTTCTATAAGGAACATGCATCCAAAAAAGAACAAAGGAAGCAATCTCCACCATCCAATATTAATCTTTTTAAATTTAATTAAAAAAACACATTTTCATCCTATTTCTTAAAAATTAAATATCTCTCAAACCGTTAATCGTTATGAAAAAATAATTATACCGTCACGACGGGAATTAAATTATCTTTCCATAGATATGCACTTCTATATACTTTCGACGAACTTTTTTAAAAAAATTTCGTAAAAAAATCACATGTAATTCTCGAAAAATTACATGTAATTCTCGAAAACTCATGTTTGATTAATTATTTAAAAATCACATTTGAATTTGTAACGTCACATGCGATTTGTGAAATCACGTGTATTTTTTTTACGAGAATTTCAACATTGTAAAATCGTTAAAAGTATATGAAAATAACCGTCTATTAAATGACAAAAATATTTTCGTTATTATTTTAAAACCACACGTGATTTATGTGAATTACATTAAAATGTTTGAATCACATGTAATTTTGTTAATATATTAGAATGTTTGTTGCCATTAATATAAAATATGTTCATTTTACCGGGGTGGAGTCCCCTTTACCAAAAAAAATATATGTAAAACAAACTGGCTTCTGAATTACATGTGATTCGGTGATAATTACATGTGATTTTGCTTGCATTACATATGATTCAAGCATACCGAAACCGTAACTTTTTCTAACAAACCTACATTAGATGAATCACATGTGATTTTTTTAATCACGTATTATGTTTTCATTTATGTAAAATATATAAAACAAATTGGCTTCTAAATTACATGTGATTTAGTTTGAATCACATGTAATTCTGCTTGAATTGCATGTGATTCGGTGATAATTACATATGATTTTTCTTGCATTACATGTGATTCAAGCATTCCGAAACCTTAACTTTTTCTAACAAACCCACTTTAGATGAATCACATGTGATTTTTTTAATCACATGTAATCTTGTTAATATATTAAATTGTCTGCTTGAATTACATGTAATTCGATGATAATTACATGTGATTTTGCTTGCATTGGATCACATGTAATTCGATGATAATTACATGTGAATTTGCTTGCATTACATGTGATTCAAACATTTCAAAACTTTAACTTCTTATAACAAACCCACTTTAGATGAATCACATGTGCTTTTGTTTGAATCACATGTAATTTACCACGAATTACATGTAATGCAAGCAAATTCACATGTAATTATCATACATGGATCACAAGATATCATACATGGATCACAAGACCACTTTAGATAGCATACATGGATCACAAGACCACTTCAGAAGGATGGATGATGTGATGAATGGAGAGAAAATGTTATTTACCACGAATCACATGTGATTTACCACGAATTACATGTGATTTATCACGAATCGCATGTGATTTACTTGGTTTCTAGATTATTGGTATTAAAGTTGAAAATAAAAATCTATGAAAATATGTAGCTTAAAAAAAAGACTAACGCGTCAAATGGGACGAAAGTTAGATGTAAAGTTATGTGAGTCTACATGAATCACATGTGATTTAAAGCAAAATTACATGTAATTATTTATAAAATCACATGTGATTTAAAGCAAAATTACATGTACTTTTGTATAAAATCACATGTAATTTAAGCAAAATTACATGTAATTATTTATAAAATCACATGTGATTTGAGCAAAATTACATGTAATTCACACAAAATTACATGTAATTTTCATTCAATACTAACTAGCCACTTTATTACAAAAATCACATGTAATTCACACATAATTACATGTGATTTGCATTTAACACTAATAAACTATTTTATTACAAAAATTACATGTAATTCACACATAATTACATGTAATTCACACAAAAGTTAACGATTTACAGTTTTAAAAATTCTCGCCAAAAAAATTACACGTAATTTTCGAAAATTACATGTAATTTTTCGAGAATCACATGTAATTTTTTATGCGTAAATTTAAAAAAAAATGTTTGCCGAAAGTGTATAGAAGTGCCTATCTAAGAAAGATAACTTAATTCCCGTCGCGATGGTATAATTAGTTTTTCGTAACGATTAACGGTTTGAGAGATATTTAATTTTTAAGAAATAGGATGAAAATAGGTTTTTAAATTAAATTTAAAAAGATTAATATAGACCATTAGATGGAACTTGAATGGATGGTTGAGATTGTTTCCTTCCTTCTTTTTTTGATACATATTCTATAAGGATCTCAGCTCTATATGTCGATGATATAAAAATAAGTCGAACTTCTATTGAACTATGGATTGAAGATGTCCTAGTATTGTACTATTGTTCCCTCTCAAAGAAAAAAAAGTATTGTTACTTTCATGTTGTAATGCTACCATGTGATCATAAAATTTCTTTGTAAGAAGCTAGTTAATTAGCTATATCATTTTTTTGGTTTATGTATTCATTTTCAATATTAATGTTTCTTAAAAAATGCTAGTATTTCTCAAATAGTAATGAACTTAAATTTCTAGCGTATACCTAACAGGACAGAGGTGAGATCCTCCTAGAAGAGGTATCTAAAAAAAAAGGAAGGAACGAATCTAAGCCCTCCAATTTTCTATCATCCAACCATCCATATTAAAAACACACACCATATATAAACAATAAAAAATAATAAAAAAAAACACACAACCCACCCATTTTCTCTCTCTAACAACCTCCGATCTAACAACCCGATCTAACAAACACTCAGATCCAAAATCCATCTCGCCGGAATAATTTAAAACTCGCCGGAATGATATACAAATAACAAAACCCTCGCCGGAAACCATTACTATCACAAATCTATAACCTATATATTCATAAAAGCTTATTCATAAAAGCTTGTAACCCTCGCCGGCAACCATAACCCTCGCCGGATAATAAAAAAACTCGCCGGAACCCTAATCAATCAGAAAAATGGATGAACCTGATTTAGATGACGTTATGGTAGTGGTTTCTCAACTTGATTTGAATAAAAGTGATGCATCAGAACAGTGTTCTTCAGAAAAAGTAAAAGATGGTTTTCCAGGTAAATTATCGTTCTGAGGTTATTTTGTTAGTGCTGAATGGAAATTACATGTAATTCTGTGTGAATTACATGTAATTTTTGTATTAAAATGGTTTGTTAGTGTTAAATGAAAATTACATGTAATTCTGGGTGAATTACATGTAATTTTTGAAAAAAGGTGGTTTGTTAGTGTTGAATGGAAATTACATGTAATTCTGTGTGAATTACATGTAATTTTTGTATTAAAATGGTTTGTTAGTGTTAAATGAAAATTACATGTAATTCTGGGTGAATTACATGTAATTTTTGAAAAAGGTGGTTTGTTAGTGCTGAATGGAAATTACATGTAATTCTTTGTGAATTACATGTAATTTTTGTATTAAAATGGTTTGTTAGTGCTAAATGGAAATTACATGTAATTCTTTGTGAATTACATGTAATTTTTGTATTAAAATGGTTTGTTAGTGCTGATAGAAATTACATGTAGTTCTGTGTGAATTACATGTAATTTTTGTATTAAAATGGTTTGTTAGTGTTGAATGGAAATTACATGTAGTTCTGTGTGAATTACATGTAATTTTTGTATTAAAATGGTTTGTTAGTGTTGAATGGAAATTACATGTAATTCTGTTTTTTAAATACAGGTATGAAAACCCCAAGAGCAACAGTTTTTGCGCAAGATGAAACACCCGGTGGATCAGTAAATTGGGAGCCTCGTGTACATGGAATTCGTATACCAGAAGTGGGAGATACTTATGATACATTGGAAGAAGCTTTTGATATGTATTCAAATTATGCTAAAAATGGAGGCTTTGAAGTTAAAAAATCGGGACAAAGTAAAACAAAATCAGGAATGGTAAAACACAAGTACATTACTTGTAACAAAGGAGGAAAACCAACACGTGTTGATTTTGACACATTGGATCCAAAAAATAAAGGTAAACAAATCAGAAACACAACGCACCACGTGACTGGTTGTAAAGCTCAGATAAAGTTACAGTTGAATATTGTTACCGGAAAATACAAGTTGGTACAATTTATAGCAAAACACAACCACCATCTTCTACCAGAGGTGTACCAACACTACAAAGAAACAACGAAAATGCCTCAAGCCGAAAAGATGTTTGTTGTAAAAGCTGCATCAAATAAACTTGGTGCAACGCGTGCTCACAACTTCTTAAGTAGCATCAAAGGTGGTGATGAATATGTTCATGGGACGACCGCTGATTTTAAGAATGCTCAGAGAGATGTTACTGAATTTATTGGGGAAAATGATGCACAAATGCTAATAAACAAAATGGAAAACAGAAAGTTGTATGTGCCGAACTTTACATTTGAATATAAGGTAGAAAATGATGAACTCGTTGCGATGTTTTGGGCGGATGAAGTTGCAAAGTGCTATTACAAAAAGTTTGGAGACATAGTATCTTTTGATGCAACCTTCAATAGCAACATGTAAGTTAATTGTTTGTAATTTTTGTATGTTTATACTTTTTTATTAGTGAATTACATGTAATTCTGTGTGAATTACATGTAATTCTGTGTGAATTACATGTAAATCTGTGTGAATTACATGTAATTCTGTATGAATTACATGTAATACTAATCAGATGTATTTCTATTAGAATTATAAAGACAATATTTAAATTACATGTAATTCACACAGAATTACATGTACTTCTTGGTAGAATTACATGTGATTCAGGAATATAGATTTTAATACATTGATATGTTATATAGGTACAACATGAAGTTTGTACCATTCACTGGCATCGGCAATCACAGAAAGTGTGTGACACTTGGTTCGGGAATGATTTTACATGAAGATACCGAATCATATACGTGGTTGCTAACAGCATTTTTGTCCGCCGTTGGAAAAGAGCCGACAATGATTGTAACCGACCAGGATGGAGCCATGAATAGAGCTATTGAAGTCGTTTTTAAAACAACAAAACACAGACTATGCATGTGGCACATTTCCCAAAAGATCCCATCTAAGGTATTTTTGTTCAAGTTAGAAACTGTTTTTCATGAATCACATGTGATTCATAATAGAATCACATGTGATTCTACTTTATTTCTGTGTGTATGTTTTGTTAGTTTTGAATGCAAATCACATGTAATTCTGTGTAAATTACATGTGATTTTTTGAATAAAAATACCTTGTTAGTGAATGAATGCTAATCACATGTAATTCTGTGTGAATTACATGTGATTTTTGGAAAAAAATAATATTTTTTTAGTGCTAATTACTTTATATCTTCAAAACAGATTTGTGAAGAAATATACAAAGGGGCTTTCAAAGAACGATTTGATAGGCTCATTTGGAATATGTTCATAGAACCAAAAAAGTTTGAAGAGAGATGGGGGTTACTGATAGATGAATTTGAGTTGAAAGAAAACAAGTGGATGACAAAAATGTATGATCTTAGAAAAATGTGGATTCCCGCTTATTTTATCGACTCTCCTTTGTTTGGCTTGATGAGGAAGACTTCCAGGTCCGAAAGTGAAAATTATTTCTTTAAAAGTTTCACAAGCCAAGGGTCAACACTTGTTGGTTTCATGATGTCATACGAATCAGCAATGGAAAGGCAAAGACACAGGCAAGAGAATTTGGACTTCCAAACGCTTGATGCGGCTCCAACATATAAAACAATGTTGGACATTGAACGTCATGCTGCAAGAATATATACAAAGACAATATTTGAATTTGTTCAACATGAAATTGATGCTGCTTGCTGGAATTGTACGATACAAGGTTTACAAAATAGTGAAGGATGTGAGACTTTCATCATTAGAGACAAAGCGGCAAATTCTTACAGAACTATTTACACCAAAAGTAGAAAAGAACAAGACAAGGAAATCGCAGCAGAGAAAGCAACAGAAATAGACTACAAGGTATAATTTACATGAGGTTTTAAAAATAAATAAATAGGCTCTTAAAGGAATTACATGTAATTCACACAGAATTACATGTAATTATGCTGAGAATTACATGTAATTATTTAATAATTACATGTAATTCTAAACAAAATAATAAATAATGAAATTACATGTGATTCTAATGTAAATTCCTTGTGTTTTGGAAAAAGGTACTAAGAGTTATAGAAGACGGGTCAGTGGTTTGTTCTTGTAGACATTTTCTACGATATGGTTTTCTATGTCGACACATATTTTGTGTGTTCAAGAACCGTGATGTTAATGTTATTCCCAAGGAATACATTTTGAGGAGATGGACAAGAGAGATAATACCACCTGAGCTTCGAAGACAAATAAATAGATATGGGGAAAAGAATGTAACCGTTGAAAGGCTTTCAAACGAGGTGAATTTTGTTGTGGATGATTGTTTATTCTTATTGAGCAAAGATGAAGAGAGGTTGGCAGCTTATCTTGAAAAGTTGAAAGTGATATATGAAGAAATAAAAGCTGATATGCCTAATCCTCCTTCAAGAAAAACGACAGATGTTATTGGTGCTTTGTTTGCTATTTCAGAGCCTGATCATCTAGATGTGAACAATCCAACGAAGGCTAGAAACAAAGGAGACCATCCAAATGATGGAAAAAAACTAAAAAAGGAGAACGATTGAAAAGTGGAAGAGAAAAGGCGCTTAAAGTTCGAAAGAAACCATTAAAGGTTTGTGGATATTGTAATGTGAAGACGCGAGAGCATACAAAAAGAACTTGCCCAAAGAACCCAAAGGCAAAGAAAAAGAAGGCGTCACCAATTATTGATGTTTGAACACTTTTGATTTTCTGCTTTGATAAGATTTCATTTACTTCATTTTTTTCATTTCCCAAAACATTTGTTTAAATTCCATAACCTATGTTTAAGTTTTCAGAACCTATTTTTAAGTTTCCAGAATCTATTCATCGGAAAATTACATGTAATTTACGTTTTAGGTCAACATCAATATGATTTTCCATTGATTTACATGTGACAGAGTTGAGGTACTTATGTTTTTTGGGGAACATAAAAATGAATTACATGTAATTCTGTGTGAATTACATGTAATTCTATGTGAATTACATGTAATTCTGTGTAAATTACATGTAATTCTGTGTGAATTACTTGTAATTCTGTGTGAATAAGGTAAGTGGCAAGGGATTTCAGTGAGTGATTCTGTATGAATTTAATATAATTCTAAGTAAATCCAATGTCACAAAACACATAACCATAATCTGATCTAACTTCATTAAACATAGCCATGACACCAAGTTATACTCAATTGAAATCCTGTGTGAATTACAAGTAATTCTGTGTGAATTACATGTAATTTAAGTGTTCAATTACATGTAATTGAAGTGTTCAATGATGCATAACACAAAGACACTGAAATATAACATAAAGGTAATCTGAAATATAACAACCTGGAACAACTGTCCGAAACAACTTAACATAGCCATGACACACCAAGTTATGTTCGATTAAGCATGTCACAAAACACATAACCTAAAAATATGCAGACAAGTCAGGACCCATACATCTGTATCCAGACAAAGCCATTACATAATAACATAATGTATCCATACAACACACTTCACAGAACTTTTGATGACCTAATCTCTTTCTCGCTCCTGCCTATTCTTTAGTGCATCACAGAGTATCTCGAGCTTATGATTAGTCTCATTCTTATCAAACTCCATGGCTAGTTGACGCATCTTATCAGCATGACAATTATGCTCATGTAGGAGCATCTTAGAAAGAAATTTGAAACGTAAAAGTCTCAACATGTCACGTTGCATTCTGGACTCCGGGACAAGCCCACAATCCCAATCCGCAACTGCTCCGCCAACATATGTCTCCATGTGAAGCATTGCGAAGACTCCACAATCCCGAGAATTCTCTTTTGTCATCCACTTCAATTTTGGCGTTTTTGCTCTCTTCAACTTTCTGATGGAATTATGCTTCTTGTGATTATACAACTTTAAGTGTCTCGCAAACAAATCTCTCTACAAAAAAAGACAAATAAATATTTTGTAATCCAACATGAATCACATGTAATTAACACGAATACATGTAATTCTGTGTGAATCACATGTAATTAACAGAAAAATCACAAGTAATTAACAGAAACTTACAAGAAGATCACAGACATCCTTGTACTTTCCATCATAAGGTGCTCCCGACCCACTGTTATCTAGAACAGTCATTGATGCTACTTTTAGGTTGAAGACAACCACATAAAAATGCCCAGACATGCAGATCTAGAAAAAAGCCTGTTTTTAATAAACCAAAAATTAGAATGAAAAAAATTATAACCAAACAAAAAGAAAATAAAATTTTATTTACCAATTCAACGCCTTCTAAGGCCAGACCACCAACATTGTTTTCGAATTGAGCAGAAATTTCCTTTGAAAATCGGTCCCATATATCAGCATCCGTTTTCAAGGCTCCATTAATCATCTCTCGAGTCTGAATATATAAAAAAACATTAATTTATGACAGAAATAATAAATTTACTTTGGGTGTAGAAAAATTAACTTACAACACATGCTGTTGGAAAGAAGTGCCTTATTGGCATTCGAGGATCTCGGAAACGCTCTTCGTAATTCAGAATAGAAGAAAAGCAATCTAGCACGTTTGCATCAACCCAAAGGCCAGGAGATAGTGTTTCCAGATTCAAACGAACTCCATAAACTTTGTTTCCAGAAAATGTTTCAAAAACATATTCTCTGTTAAAGAAAAAATAAATACATAAAAAACATTGTCTTGTGGTTTACATGTAATTACATGCAATTATAGCAGAATTACATGTAATTCTGGTATAACTACATGTAATTATACCAGAGTTACATGTAATTATAGCAGAATTACATGTAATTATAGTAGAATTACATGTAATTATAGTAGAATTACATGCAACTCTGTTAAAGAAAAAAATAAAATACATAAAAAACATTGTCTTGTGGTTTACATGTAATTACATGTAATTATACCAGAATTACATGTAATTCTGCTATAATTACATGTAATTCTGCTATAATTACATGTAACTCTTCTATAATTACATGTAATTATACCAGAATTACATGTAATTCTAGTATAATTACATGTAATTATAGCAGAATTACATGCAACTCTAATTGAATGAATATTAATTTATATTTAACGAAAATGAAAATAACTCACTCCTTATCACCCTGCATTGAGAACACACTAGAGCCCAGAAGAAACTCATTTATAGTAAGTTTGGGGAGAACTTTTGTCTTTTTATTCACATACGGAGATATCAAGAATACCGAAGGTTTTCCAACTCGCTTCCCAGGACTAGGACTTTGGCTTAAAACACGAACCGATAGTTTTTCAGGAGTAGAAGGTGCATTCTCATCAACAAGGTCATCATCCAGAGCATTCTGTGCTGGATCAACATGTCGACCATGTTGAGCCTGAATAAATAATAAAAAACATACTTAATATACACTAAAAAATAATAAACTTTGGAACAACAAACTAATAAAAGTTTGAAACTTACAGAAAAATACTCGTCGGCAAGGCGATCAATCTCATTTCCAACCTCTTCTATGTTTTCATCTAAACACTGTGAAAAAGAGTCCGGTGTACTCATTATCTCAAAATCTTCATCAACTTGAACTTCAGCGGATTCTTTTTCAACATCTGTTTCTTTTTGAACAATGGTCTCTTCAATAGTAGGCACCTTATCAAAAACATTCCCAAACAAAGGAGGAATTTCCGAAATAATTGTATCATCTTCGCTAAGAATCTTTTCACCTTCACTAGGAATCTTCTCATCGTCACTACGAATCTTCTCATCGTCACTACGAATCTTCTCATCATCACTTGGAATCTTCTCATCATCACTGGCAAGCTTCTCATTGTCATTCTGCACATTATCGGCACCACTACCACCATATCCATCCTTATGCTCATCAACAGCACCACTACTAGTCTTATCATTTTCATCGTCCCCGTCACTACCCGTACTACCATCATCATCATTCGTGTAACAAACCTGGTTTTGAGGTTCGTCGCTTAGTTTTATTTTGTGCTAGTTGCGTGTCTTTACGTGTTTATGTGCTTATTGGTGTGTATGGATTGTGGTTTGGATATCGTTTCCGGTACGGGGTACCTTGTGAATGAAACGATGTGTGATGATTTCATGTTCATGAGTTCACATGGTAGTGACTATGAAGTGAGATGGTGTTATTTGGTGGTTCTAAGTATACGTATATGTATTATAGAAAATCGTATTTTTTACGATTTACGGTTTAGCATTTAGAGGTCGCGGATGAGGTAATTAGTCATATGAATATTTTTCGGGATGGTTTTAAGTCATTTAGGACTTAGTTATAAAGTTTATTGCTAAATTTGAGATTTTTTTTAAAAGTGTATATTTTACGTCTTTTACGAAAAAACGCGTAAATTTGACTAGTTTTACGGTTTTGTGGTTTTGGAAGCTTTAGGAGCTGAAATAAATTAAGGAAAATTAAATTAATATTAATAACATAATATTAAATAATAAAAATAAAAAAAAACGAATTTAGGGGTGTTTGGGTCGGTTTAGACGCACCAAAGAAGAAAGAAAGAAGGGAAAAGCCCAAAACAGGCCCAATGGACTTGTAATGGGATTAGGGGGCCTTTAGGACTTAACCAAACCCAACTCATAACCATAATAATCAGGTTTTTAACCTCCATAACATCTCCTAGCCGAAATTCATCAATTGTGGCCAATTAGGGTTCTTCAAAAATTAGGTTTTCTTCATCTTCTATTAATTTAAAGGTAAAACCTTCTTAACCCTTTTCATATTAAATGTTTTTAATGTTTCTACGATCATATGATGGATTAGTTTAGGGTTTAATTAAAAATATTATATGAATCATATTTTAATGATTAAATAAATTAGGGCTTGTAATTAGAGGGATTAGGGTTAATTAATGAGGTTGATTTTGTTAAACCCGTTTTTAAAAACTGGGCAGAATTTTGAGACAATTGTTTTGATCATATCGGGAGTTCTAGGAACATTCAAGATGCGATCCAAGTATCCCTGAAAAGGTAAATGAATTGGCTTTCCAATGCAAGAAACGAGAACTAAATTGGAGGTCGAGAAGTGGGTCAAAAACAGGTTACAACAGTCGGAGATCAAAACAGTTTTGAATTCAGCCTGTTTTCTTTTTAAGTTTTGGGTTGTTTGGGGTACATAGGGTTGCATTGGGATCTTCTCACGAACATGAGAGATGGTTTATATATTGTAGTAAGTATCTGCACTTGGGCTAAGGTTGTGGTTTAGGGTAAGACCCTCTAATGGTAACAAACTTTTCATACGTTTAAAATCAGTAAATTCTAGATAGGTAGAAATATATACACATATATTGGGGCCTTAACAGTAGCTTTAAGGTTAGGGCAAGTGGGAGGATTTAACTAACATGTATAAAAGTGTGAATATTCCTTTTACAGAAACCATGGGTATGTTTAAGTGGACGTTTGACTTAATGTTTTGAGACCTAAAAACTGGGACTGTTTTGTGTAAAATTATGAACGGGATAGTTATTAAACTTAACCAAGTTAGGGACTTGTTAAAGAAGGGTAATGGGGTGATTAGAGCTTATCAATGAGATATTATATGGGAATAGGCTAGATGTCCATCATAGGTTGATGAGCCATCTTGGTGATTGGTTCGGGTATTGATTGTGTGTTTTTGGTTTGTTAGCTCGTTGCTAGTGCGAGGACTTGTGAAGAAGCTATCAGATGAGTTTCATAGTCCCATGTTTACTTTTGATTTTGACTTCCAGATGGGATGGAAGAGACAATGTGTTGAGTTATTTATAAATTGATGCTGTGAATGTTTTTAAGGTTGAGATGGACTTGTGTGTACATTATGTGATTAACTGCTATGTGATTCTTGTTTGTGTATGATCTGGATTGGAAAGGTACATAGGTGTATGGGCGCCTATGGGACCAATGGTTAATGACAAGGTAGTGGCCTTGGGATAGGTACATAGCATGATCGTCTATGGGACCAATGGTTAATGAAAAGGTAGTAGCCTTGGAAATTATGGTGTTTGGTAAGGCGTGATGCCTTGGAAATTATGGTGTTTGGTAAGGCGTGATGCCTTGGAAATTATGGTTGTTGGTAAGGCGTGATGCCTTGGAATTGTGATGATTGATTGAACCTGAATTCTAGTTGTTAATACATAATTGTAGCGCATTGTCCATATGTTATTGTGTTGATGGTTGTTATTCACAGCTTGTAACTGATTTGGCGTTGGAGTCTAAACCTATGACTCTCACCAACTTTATGTTGACGTGTTTTAGTGTCTCTTTCAGGTGTGAATATGGTTAAGCTTGAGGATAGAAGTGGCTAGACTTGGATGCCTTAGGATTGCATATAGAAGGAGATCCCCGTTCCATCTTAGTTTTTATTTGTTCATTTAAATAAGTGATACTGTTGGCACCTATATGTTTGTTTTGTTTGTGTTACTTGTTTGTCTTGGGTAAGAGGTAGGACTGTTACCTACTTACCTAGACTCCTGCATGTTGAGATATTGTCATGACATTTGTGTCGCCATTTATGACATTTCTTATATCATTTAGTTATCTCTATAGACACGCTATTGTTGTGATGATATCCATACGTCGTGCCCCATATTCCGCCATGGTGGGGTGTGACAGATTGGTATCAGAGACAATGGTTATAGAGAATTAGGTTGCCTAGTCGTGTAGCCTAGTCTATAGCTTAAGGGTCCCTGCATATGGGCGTCATAGGAGTATGTGTGCATTTTATTATAATTGATGTGTTTGAATGTTATTTATTGTGATGTTTTGACTAGTATGAATTGAACCATAGTAAGTTCATACTTAGACACATGTTATTTTCTTTTTGGGTTGTGACTAGTGCGGGTTGAACCATAATCGTCCACACTAGTCATTGTCGTATTTTGCTTAAATTGTACATTATTGTACATAATTTGGTACATGGTAGTTCTATCTTTTGTTGGGTTATTTTATGTACCTGAGGTACAATATTTTTCTTTTGATGTTTAAGTCATGTTCCCTAAGAATCGTGTGGTGGTTCGAGTTACTAGGAGTACATGGGTAGGAAGGATTTTAAGCCGTTTCCACTCTTATGGGCGACATGACTTATAACTGATTATGTTTTCATTTTGGATTTAGCCTATGCTGTTTTAGCTAGACTATGGATTTCTGTATTCCAAGAGTATTACTATGTTATTATAATAGATGGAGTTTTGGACTTTATTGGTTATGTGGTTATGAGCTTATGTGAGTAGATGGATTTATGTGTTATATGTTGTATTGATTCTTATAAGTGTCATCATAGGAGGGAGGGCATTGGGAAAAGGGTAATTGTATAAGTATGGTGGCCAGCATAGTCATACAAGTACCACAACTTTAATGGGTTCCCAAGTATGGTTGCATGAAAGAGGGTTAGTACATGCTTGTATATGATGAGATGTAGAATTTGGGTATACGTATTTTATATGGGTATATGTAATGGCTACCTACGATATGGCTATTGTTCTTTTTGTGTTATATGTTTTGGGTTATAGTTGTGTTGTGTGATTTTGGGGTCACACGATATGGTTTGGTTTTGGAGGTGGGCTTTATGCCTTGTTGTGGCACGGTGAGATGGTGATTACTCGTATGGAAAAACGAGCGTATAAAGCGACTGATTGACTTACGTGTATGATAACGAGTATGTTTTGGGGATTCAATAGGTATACATATGCGGATGTATATATACTACTATGTGTTAAGTTATGGTATATGGTCGTTCACTAGTTATTATAACTTGAACGTACCTTGTGTTTGTTAGTGTTTTATGGTGCTGGAGTTTGGTGGAGTTTCAACGACGTTTTAAATCTTTTGAACTGTGTCTTGTAGCGTATTCTTTGAGTTTCGTATTTCACGTGTACTTTTAAAACGGTGTTCTTGGTTTTAAGTCTATTGAAATAACCTGGGATTTCTTTTGAGATAATGAAATCTTTTGTGTTGAGTCTTACATTTCTTTTGGTTGGTATATGGAAAAAGGGGACTTAGAAATCTAGTATAGGGTTAGATAGTTGGTCGTATTCGGTAAAATAAGGGTAAGGTGTTGGGGTCGTGTTTGAAACAAGATGTAACATAAGATTTCTTTTTAGTCAACACTTATTTATTTCAAATTCTAAAAGAGTTTCTTTAAAATAAAGCGAAGTAAAATTTCTTTCTACTTACATAGTTTATATAATCGGGTTTAACCGATTCATGTCATTTATAATTATTAATTCAAGGTTAAATTGAGTTTATGAAGATTTCACATACAATTTTATCTTTCATTAATATAAAACTGTTTCGGTCATAACTTGTTCGTTTTTAGAGCTTTTTGAGTGATTCAAAAGCAAAAAAAAAAAATTATGTACTCGGAACATACTTTTCAAATATTCAGAATGTATAGCCATGGGAGGTCAGTGGACTGGTCGGAATTGTTGTACAAGTGTCGGGTTAAAGGTTGAGTTTGAATAGTAGTTTATTTTTATGATTTGGGATACACGAGATACCTAGTCTTTGAGTTGAGTTTTGAGTTCGTCAAGAGGGTTGTTTGTAGATTGTTTGAGTCACATAGATGTGGAAGGTATTAATAAATAAATAAAAAAAGAGATATATATTCTTTTGAAAAAGTCGATCTTTTGCACGGTTTAAATAATATGTTGCGGGGCGTAATATGTTTTGGTTGCCATTGGGTGTTTCTTGGATTATTTTTCGTGGTCATGGGTCATTTTGAATTGATACATGTTCTGGGTTTGAGTTTTCTTTTGAGTCTCGAGGTTTTTGACTTGTTATAATTGGTGCACGTGAAATGTCGTTAGTCATCCGTTGGTTTGATTCGTTGATCGTATCTGATGGATTCAGGATGTAGTTTTGGTTTCATATTGTTCGGGAGCGTTGAGGTAGTCGTATGAAAGACTTGGTCGCGCCTACACGCTTAAGTAGGTGACCATGAGAGAACGGTCGGAATACCCTTAGTGGGGAGGAAAGAAGTTGTAGACGAACTAGTGTGGTCATGAGGTCTCTTAGGAGTACCAAGGAGATGAATAGAGATTTGTGGGATATTAGCACAAGTAACGCGCCATAGAGAGTGTTGGAAGGGGAAGTAATACCTCAAAGGTATTTATGATTGTTCGTAGGGCATGTAAGTTTTCTGAAAATTTCCTGAAATTTAGTAGGTTCGCCTACTTAAGCGTGTAGGCGCGACCAAGTCTTTCATACGACTACCTCAACGCTCCCGAACAATATGAAACCAAAACTACATCCTGAATCCATCAGATACGATCAACGAATCAAACCAACGGATGAGTAACGACATTTCACGTGCACCAATTAAAACAAGTCAAAAACCACGAGACTCAAAAGAAAACTCAAACCCAGAACATGTATCAATTCAAAATGACCCATGACCATGAAAAATAATCCAAGAAACACCCAATGGCAACCAAAACATATTACGCCCCGCAACATATTAGTTAAACAGTGCAAAAGATCGACTTTTCCAAAAAGAATATATATCTCTTTTTATTTATTTATTTATTATTACCTTCCACATCTATGTGACTCAAACAATCTACAAACAACCCTCTTGACGAACTCAAAACTCAACTCAAAGACTAGGTATCTCGTGTATCCCAAATCATAAAAATAAACTACTATTCAAACTCAACCTTTAACCCGACACTTGTACAACAATTCCGACCAGTCCACTGACCTCCCATGGATATACATTCTGAATATTTGAAAAGTATGTTCCGAGTACATAACTTTTTTTTTTGCTTTTGAATCACTCAAAAAGCTCTAAAAACGAACAAGTTATGACCGAAACAGTTTTCTATGAATGAAAGATAAAACTGTATGTGAAATCTTCATAAACTCAATTTAACCTTGAATTAACAATTATAAATGACGTGAATCGGTTAAACTCAATTATATAAACTATGTAAGTAGAAAGAAATTTTACTTCGCTTTATTTTAAAGAAACTCTTTTAGAATTTGAAATAAATAAGTGTTGACTAAAAAGAAATCTTATGTTACATCTTGTTTCAAACACGACCCCAACACCTTACCCTTATTTTACCGAATACGACCAACTATCTAACCCTATACTAGATTTCCAAGTCCCCTTTTTCCATATACCAACCAAAAGAAATGTAAGACTCAACATAAAAGATTTCATTATCTCAAAAGAAATCCCAGGTTATTTCAATAGACTTAAAACCAAGAACACCGTTTTAAAAGTACACGTGAAATACGAAACTCAAAGAATACGCTACAAGACACAGTTCAAAAGATTCAAAACGTCGTTGAAACTCCACCAAACTCCAGCACCATAAAACACGAACAAACACAAGGTACGTTCAAGTTATAATAACTAGTGAACGATCATATACCATAACTTAACACATAGTACTATATATACATCCGCATATGTATACCTATTGAATCCCCAAAACATACTCATTATCATACACGTAAGTCAACCAATCGCTTTATACGCTCGTTTTTCCATACGAGTAATCACCATCTCACCGTGCCATAACAAGGCATAAAGCCCACCTCCAAAACCAAACCATATCGTGTGACCCCAAAATCACACAACACAACTATAACCCAAAACATATAACACAAAAAGAACAATAGCCATATCGTAGGTAGCCATTACATATACCCATATAAAATACGTATACCCAAATTCTACATCTCATCATATACAAGCATGTACTAACCCTCTTTCATGCAACCATACTTGGGAACCCATTGAAGTTGTGGTACTTGTATAACTATGTTGGCCACCATACTTATACAATTACCTTTTTCCCAATGCACTCCCTCCTATGATGACACTTATAAGAATCAATACAACATATAACACATAAATCCATCTACTCACATAAGCTCATAACCACATAACCAATAAAGTCCAAAACTCCATCTATTAAAATAACATAGTAATACTCTTGGAATACAGAAATCCATAGTCTAGCTAAAACAACATAGGCTAAATCCAAAATGAAAACATAATCAGTTATAAGTCATGTCACCCATAAGAGTGGAAACGGCTTAAAATCCTTCCTACCCATGTACTCCTAGTAACTCGAACCACCACACGATTCTTAGGGAACATGACTTAAACATCAAAAGAAAAATATTATACCTCAGGTACATAAAATAACCCAACAAAAGATAGAACTACCATGTACCAAATTATGTACTATAATGTACAATTTAAGCAAAATACGACAATGACTAGTGTGGACGATTATGGTTCAACCCGCACTAGTCACAACCCAAAAAGAAAATAACATGTGGCTAAGTATGAACTTACTATGGTTCAATTCATACTAGTCAAAACATCACAATAAATAACATTCAAACACATCAATTATAATAAAATACACACATACTCCTATGACGCCCATATGCAGGGACCCTTAAGCTATAGACTAGGCTACACGACTAGGCAACCTAATTCTCTATAACCATTGTCTCTGATACCATTCGTAGGTTCGCCTATTACTATGAGGTAGAACCATAAATAGAGCAAGTAGGGGAGGTGAGAGGAGTTGTAGTTAGTGCCTTTCCAAGGCAAATCGTTGATGGAGTGATTTAAAAACAAGAGCTGTTAGAAATTGCAAGGAATACCGGATAAATGTTGAGTTGCTTAGTAGTAGATTGGATATGGAAGGAGGTTGAGTGGTTCGATGAGAGGAAGTACCGGTCTTTTAAGATGCGTGTAGAATTTTGCAAGTAGAACGAGGTAGGAATTTATTCGTATTGTCGCTAAGAGAGGGTGCAAGGAGGACATAGTTGAAACTGCTAAGGATGTTGTATGAACGCTTTGGGTTTACGGTTATCTATTTGGCTTCACCAAAGCACTAGCGGTTTTCATGGTGTCAATGAACCAAGTGTGCATGAACGTGTATAAACGAGTTGTCATCGGGAGCGTCGACGACATCTTGAACTACTCAAATCTGAGAAGGAGAGTGAGGCGAATTATGTGTTGGTTTTGGGGTGGAGTTATACGTGAGATTTTCGAGTGTGAGTTTTTAGTATTAAGTTTACCATGATGAGTAGTTAGAGATGATGGAGTATCATGGAACCAGCAAGGGGCGAAGTGAAGAAGGATGAGGAAGCATTTTGGAGGCTGAAGAGGTGGATTGGATAATGGGCCGATCTTAGCATTATCGGAAGGACTGGATGAATTCACGAAGCATGACAATACGTGGAGCAGGGATTTTGACGCGTACGAGGACGACAAAGAAAGGCGATCGCTTATACGTTGCAGGAACTGAAGATTTGGAAGAACTAGATGGACTTAGTTAGTGGGGATGGATTGTTATATCTGCCTAGAATGCTAGAGGCATTTGGTGTACGAGACATGGAGAATGATCTATACGGATCATGAACGTCTCCAACACATATTCAATCATCTTGATTGACCTTTTGGCAAAGGTGATGGGTGGAGTTAAGTGATGAAAGAAAATTGCAAGGCCAAGTACCATCTGGGAAAGGGAAGCATAGTTGATGAGACATGGAATAAGAAGAATGAAGTGAAGTTGAGACAAACTTGAACTATATGGATGACGTATTAGGGTGGTTTGCATGAAGGATGTAGGTTGCACGAGTTGATTTGTCTAAAGCAGAGAACGCGTCAACATGTATGTTGCGTGGCTTGGACAATCATATAGAGAAAGGGGCGTAGACTATACTTCCTACATAGATAGGAGTAGCTTAGAAAGGTTAATGTAAGGACGAAATTGGTGAAAGTGACGAGAGTTGGGTGATAGTCGATAGACTGACTAATTCATCTCATATTTCAAGAGGAATGAGAAGTCACGTAGTTGAGAAGTTGGAAGAATTACGTATGAATGGGATGGAATAGAGGGTTATGCGTAAAAGTTAGCCTAATATGTATGGAATGCCTTATCAAGGATTATGGCAAGGGAAGAAACGATGGGAAGCATCACATCGTGAGGTATGGTATGAGTTGAGGAGGAAGAAGGACGTGTGTATTGAAGCAAAGCATGAATGAAATAGGAACCGGAGGTAAAACTTTGGTAGAGCTTAATGAGTAGAATAAAGCACAGCGCAGGCTAATGCTGTCGTAGTGTGGAAAAGGAAATGGCACTGAGCTATACTGATTGTTTGGGAGGATTAGTATCGATAATCGAATGGATGAGGAGTTATAGGTGTGATATGCCATAGGGACGAAGGGATTGGTCTAACTGAGATAACCATCCTTCTGAGGATGTGTATAGATCGTAAGTTGATTTGGACTGGAGGAACTAATGGGTATGTGAAAGACCGTCATAGGTCCCTTTGTAAGGAAATTGGAAATTTTAAGTAGTTTGGGGTACGGATTAAAGGGAGTTTCACCCATAGTAACGGGTGGTATGTTTTGGTAAAATGGAAGAGTTGATGTAGAGCTTTGTAGGCCCAATCATGATCTTTGGAAAGATCGGACCAGTAGCATATGAGCATAGAATTACATGGGAGAAATGAGTTGTATACATGATACATTTCATGTATTGAGATTGGTAAAGGTTGTTTGAGAATACATCTTGCATGTAAGGTTATTTGGGACTTATGTTAATGAGAGTCTTTGTTTATCAAAGAGTCATCTAGGAGATTTATTGACTGTGAGGTCAAGAGTTTGACAATGAGTTTAAATGTTTTTGGTTTGTATATGTGGTATTTTGAAACTTGAACTAAAGTTCACGTGGAAATGAGAGGAGTTCTTTTAGAACAAGTATCCTCGTGTGATTTGTTGTCTGTGTGTTTGATCCTAAGGTGTAAATCTCGGGATGAGATTTCTATTAGGAGGTAGTGATGTGACAACCCTGGTTTTGAGGTTCGTCGCTTAGTTTTATTTTGTGCTAGTTGCGTGTCTTTACGTGTTTATGTGCTTATTGGTGTGTATGGATTGTGGTTTGGATATCGTTTCCGGTACGGGGTACCTTGTGAATGAAACGATGTGTGATGATTTCATGTTCATGAGTTCACATGGTAGTGACTATGAAGTGAGATGGTGTTATTTGGTGGTTCTAAGTATACGTATATGTATTATAGAAAATCATATTTTTTACGATTTACGGTTTAGCATTTAGAGGTCGCGGATGAGGTAATTAGTCATATGAATATTTTTCAGGATGGTTTTAAGTCATTTAGGACTTAGTTATAAAGTTTATTGCAAAATTTGAGATTTTTTTTAAAAGTGTATATTTTACGTCTTTTACGGAAAAACGCGTAAATTTGACTAGTTTTACGGTTTTGTGGTTTTGGAAGCTTTAGGAGCTGAAATAAATTAAGGAAAATTAAATTAATATTAATAACATAATATTAAATAATAAAAAAAAACGAATTTAGGGGTGTTTGGGTCGGTTTAGACGCACCAAAGAAGAAAGAAAGAAGGGAAAAGCCCAAAACAGGCCCAATGGACTTGTAATGGGATTAGGGGGCCTTTAGGACTTAACCAAACCCAACTCATAACCATAATAATCAGGTTTTTAACCTCCATAACATCTCCTAGCCGAAATTCATCAATGGTGGCCAATTTTTTTTTTTTTTTTTAGAACGACAATTTACAACTCACACCAACTATCTCACAATTTTTATCTCACATGTCTCCACCGAGACTTGAACCCACAACCTTAAGGTTAGAAGGCCACTCACATACCGCTAGACCAAGAGGCCTTTGGTATCAATGGTGGCCAATTAGGGTTCTTCAAAAATTAGGTTTTCTTCATCTTCTATTAATTTAAAGGTAAAACCTTCTTAACCCTTTTCATATTAAATGTTTTTAATGTTTCTATGATCATATGATGGATTAGTTTAGGGTTTATTAAAAACAGTATATTAATCATATTTTAACGATTAAATAAATTAGGGCTTGTAATTAGAGGGATTAGGGTTAATTAATGAGGTTGATTTTGTTAAACCCGTTTTTAAAAACTGGGCAGAATTTTGAGTCAATTGTTTTGATCATATCGGGAGTTCTAGGAACATTCAAGATGCGATCCAAGTATCTCTGAAAAGGTAATTGAAGTGGCTTTCCAATTCAAGAAACGAGAACTAAATTGGAGGTCGGGAAGTGGGTCAAAAACAGGTTACAACAGTCGGAGATCAAAACAGTTTTGAATTCAGCCTGTTTTCTTTTTAAGTTTTGGGTTGTTTGGGGTACAGAGGGTTGCATTGGGATCTTCTCACGAACATGAGAGATGGTTTATATATTGTAGTAAGTATCTGCACTTGGTCTAAGGTTGTGGTTTAGGGTAAGACCCTCTAATGGTAACAAACGTTTCATACGTTTAAAATCAGTAAATTCTGGATAGGTAGAAATATATACACATATATCGGGGCCTTAACAGTAGCTTTAAGGTTAGGGCAAGTGGGAGGATTTAACTAACATGTATAAAAGTGTGAATATTCCTTTTACAGAAACCATGGGTATGTTTAAGTGGACGTTTGACTTAATGTTTTGAGACCTAAAAACTGGGATGTTTTGTGTAAAATTATGAACGGGATAGTTATTAAACTTAACCAAGTTAGGGACTTGTTAAGGAAGGGTAATGGGGTGATTAGAGCTTATCAATGAGGTATTATATGGGAATAGGCTAGATGTCCATCATAGGTTGATGAGCCATCTTGGTGATTGGTTCGGGTATTGATTGTGTGTTTTTGGTTTGTTAGCTCGTTGCTAGTGCGAGGACTTGTGAAGAAGCTATCAGGTGAGTTTCATAGTCCCATGTTTACTTTTGATTTTGACTTCCAGATGGGATGGAAGAGACACTGTGTTGAGTTGTTTATAAATTGATGCTGTGAATGATTTTAAGGTTGAGATGGACTTGTGTGTACATTATGTGATTAACTGCTATGTGATTCTTGTTTGTGTATGATCTGGATCGGAAAGGTACATAGGTGTATGGGCGCCTATGGGACCAATGGTTAATGACAAGGTAGTGGCCTTGGGATAGGTACATAGCGTGATCGTCTATGGGACCAATGGTTAATGATAAGGTAGTGGCCTTGGAAATTATGGTGTTTGGTAAGGCGTGATGCCTTGGAAATTATGGTGTTTGGTAAGGCGTGATGCCTTGGAAATTATGGTTGTTGGTAAGGCGTGATGCCTTGGAATTGTGATGATTGATTGAACCTGAATGCTAGTTGTTAATACATAATTGTAGCACATTGTCCATATGTTATTGTGTTGATGGTTGTTATTCACAGCTTGTAACTGATGTGGCGTTGGAGTCTAAACCTATGACTCTCACCAACTTTATGTTGACGTGTTTTAGTGTCTCTTTCAGGTGTGAATATGGTTAAGCTTGAGGATAGAAGTGGCTAGACTTGGATGCCTTAGGATTGCATATAGAAGGAGATCCCCGTTCCTTCTTAGTTTTTATTTGTTCATTTAAATAAGTGATACTGTTGGCACCTATATGTTTGTTTTGTTTGTGTTACTTGTTTGTCTTGGGTAAGAGGTAGGACTGTTACCTACTTACCTAGACTCCTGCATGTTGAGATATTGTCATGACATTTGTGTCGCCATTTATGACATTTCTTATATCATTTAGTTATCTCTATAGACACGCTATTGTTGTGATGATATCCATACGTCGTGCCCCATATTCCGCCATGGTAGGGTGTGACAATTTGGATCATCATTATCATCTTTAGGATCATCATTATCACCTTCGGATAATCACTCTCATCATCGCTCGCATCATCGCTCTCATCATCATCATCATCTGGATATTCATATTCATTCGGATTTTGAAAAAATGTGTAATACTTTTTATGAAGCTCACGAAACTTAGGATCATCCGGATATTCTCTAGCACCTACCAACAAGTACTCTTCCAAAGCACATCTCTCTAGACAAATTACTTTAAAACTTTCTTCAGCTTGGAGATACAAATCCTATACAAGTTTATGATTTATATCAAATGATACTCAAAGATAACAGTTCAATGAATTACATGTAATTATATTAGAATTACATGTAATTATATCAGAATTACATGTAATTCTGTGTGAATTACATGTAATTCACACAGAATTACATGTAATTCTGATATAATTACATGTAATTATGTGTAAATTACATGTAATTATGTAAAAAGAAAAAATAAACCTTCTGGTATAAGTACCTCTTTAGAAGAATGATTACGAGAAAAAAAACCTTCTGTTCTTTGATTTTCATCTTTAGTCCATTCTTCATTCAGTTCTAAAAGACCCAAAACCTGTCCATCTAGCTCTAGTAGCTCTCTTTTTCTCATTAAAATTGAGCTCCAGCTTTTGATAGCCGGGCGATCTCGAAGAACATAGAACCTATCAAACTTCGTGGAATCTAAATACAAAAGCTGGAAAAAAATACATGTAAATAACAAGACTTTATTTAATTTAAAAAATTAAACAAAAACATTCAAAGAAAATTACCTGTAATTCATCATGAAATTACATGTAATTCAACATAAATTCAAAGAAAGGTACAAACTTACAATTAAGAAGGTGAACGGGCCAAGGTAAGGATTTGTTGGTTTGTCGGAAAGTTTACAGTCTAGTAAGCATTTGTATACATACTCACACCAGTTTACCTTAGAAGCATCTGTATCTTCTCGAATACGTCTAACAACATCCAAGCATACTTGACCATTCAAAGCATCAACTTTGCCCATTGTATTGGTAAACAGAGTAAGAAAGTTGACTCTAAAAAGGAAGTCATCTTTTTTAGACAAAACCAACTTGGCAGCTATATCAGGAACTCTTATATCCTTCCTACTTTTTGGGGAAAACTGTCCTAACCAAAGCTTAACAAACTTATCATCCAACGGTCTCTCTTCTAAAGAAAATAAAGATTGTCCGTTCAAAGGAACACCTAACATTTCATGGACTTTCTCTTCGTTTACCTTAATTGAGGCGCCCGTTTTCAAATTGAAAGTAGATGTTTCTGCATCAAAGCGTTGAATACAATACCTTCCCATCCTTCCTGGTAACTTATCAATTTGAACATCATAGAGTGAGATAAAACCCATATGTGCTAAAAAAACGCTTCATATTAACTCCATGGCATCCATGAATAGCAGAAAAAAGTGAAGAAGCAACCGCCTTTGGACGAATTGACGGATAAGAGTCAAGATACTTTTTGTGAGCAACTTCTTCCGGCAACAACTCTTTTTCCTTTGTTATTCTTTTGTTGACACCAATGCCTTCTCCTATTTCTTCAGTTTTAGCCAACTTCCAAATTTTCAATAAAGAAGAGATATCCTTTACATCCAGAATTGCTTCATCATCCAACTCAACTTCCCTTTTACGTTTCACATCATGAAGCTTAACATTAGTTGTTCGCTTACCAAGCCTATCATCTTCTGTGTGAAGAACAGAGTCAACATCACGTTTGCGCTTAACCGGCGCCTTGGAAGCAGGAGTTGGAGTGGGCTTCGAGGACTTCTTGGCAGCAGGCTTTGGAACGGGCTTGGAGGCCTTCTTCAAAACAACCTTGGAATGCGGCTCAGTAGCAACCTTTGAAGCCTCAAAAGCCGGCTTGGAGGCCTTCTTTCCAACAACCTTGGAAGGCGACTCAACAGCAACCTTTGAAGCCTTAGAAGCCGGCTTTTTAGCAGCCTTGGGAGGTGGTTCAGTAGCAACCTTTGAAGCCTCAAAAGCTGGCTTGGAGGCCTTCTTACCAACAATCTTTGAAGCCTTAGACATAGGTTCTGGAATCTTTGAAGCCTTAGAGAAAGACCTTAGAACAGGACTAGATTTTTTCTTCCCACCTAGCAAACTCGTCTTGGAAGCCAACTTAGGATCACTCCGTAGAACTGGCATCTCCGTGTGCACTTGAAGATTCTGATCAACAACCACATTATCTATAACATTCCTAGTATTCTCCATATTTAACTCAAGCAAATTCGAATCAGCAACCCCTACATCCTCTGACACCGCAGCTAACTTATCAAGACTCCAAACACCATCAAATACATTTTTCGGACTCAAACCCCTACCCCTCGAATAAAAAATACTAGGAGAACCACTATCATTACCTATACCTCCACAACTACCTCGAGAGCCTCTACCCCTGGGAGAACCTCGAACCCTAGTACTTGTAGTTATACCTTGTCTCTCGGTACCAACGTCAATACCCGATATAATAGAGCTAAAAACACCTGAAACAAAAAAACATAAAAATAGCATCAGTAAACTTATAAAAAATAACATTTAACAAATTCCATAAATCACATTAGAATTACATGTGATTCACACATAATTACATGTAATTATGTGTGAATCACATGTAATTCCATGTGACTAAACCTAAGTAGCAATCCTTTTACTTTAGTGTTGCAACTTCTAAAAACTGAAATCAGCATCTACACCACTGTTTACGCAACGCTAGTTTTCATCACATACAAATCCTAAAAATGGTATCGGCATCTATACCAACATAGACATTTTATCAGGTAAAACCCTAAACCCGATATCGACATCTATACAATATCTAAATACCAAATCATTCAGGGCAAATTATTCAGGGCAAATCATTCAAATACCAAAACATTCAGGGGCAAACAGTGGGAGTGTTGGGGGCGTAACAACATCACAAAAACCCAAAAACCTTATCAGAAAAATCCGTAACATACAAAAACCCCTAAAAACCTTATTAGAAAGCACGTAACACACAAAAACCCCTAAAAACTATCAGAAAACTCCTAACAAACAAAAATCCCTAAAAACCTTATGAGAAAACCCCTAACACACAAAAACCCCTAAACCAACAGAGAGATAGCTTCATTTCAATAACTACAAACAGATAGCTTATTCATTCACCATCAAAAGAAAAAAAAAACAGCTTATTCATTCTCAATCAAACAAACAAACAGCTTATTAATCAATGAATCATAGATAAATAATAAAACACAAAAGAACATAAAAAAACTTACCAGGACCTGAAGTAGGGAACAAAGAAGAATCCGACAATGGATCCACTCTAGAAGCGTTTATCTCATCCCGTATATCCATAATTGGTCAATGGATATAACAGTTTTGAAAAATCAATTTTGGGATCTAGGGTTTATACGGTGTGTGAGACACTGTGTGAAATGAAATGAGAGAGAGGGAGCGGTTTGTTTTTTAGTTAAGATATAAACCGATATTTGGGGCGGAGTGAATTTACTATAATACCCTTAATGATTTAATCTGGACCATCCGTTCTTTTTGAGGATAGACGGTGGGGATGAAGGGAATTCTTCCTTTTTGGGTGATAGTTCCTTACGGAACTTTTCTCATATAGAGTAAGGATCAGATTAAAAAACAAATGTCGTGTTTAAAACTTTTGATATAAGATTAATAATTTATGAGAATAATGAAAATATTTTTACAAAAATACTGATGCTGATTATCACCTATATGATGGTGTTATGTATGGTGATAATGATATTTTGAAAGTGTTCATTATACTGCTGATAAGTGATAATCTTGAAATTAAAGTCCTGCGTTCAATTTTAGTATCCATTATGTTTTATGTAACTTTGATGTTTCTAATTAATCAAAATGAGAAACAGTTCACCTATATATGTAACGGGCGGAAAAATGACCTATCAGCCAAAACGATTCTACGCTTGCAGCATCGGCGACCCTCAAAACTTACAACAACTCCAGCCAAGATATATCCCGCTGAAACTTCACAAAAAGCTTCGGTTGCACACACGTTATATGTAGCGCCCTTAACTCAACATTAGTGACTATAGAGCCATATTCGAAATAAAACTAGATACCAGTTAATAGTTGATGCGTCAAAAATTAGTAGAAAATATCTTATATTAATGAATTGATACTTTATTTTTTCGAGTCATATGTTAACAGACTTTCATAATCTATTTTACGTTAATCTAGCTAAATGAAATTCTATTCTCGAGTATAAAGTGTTAACTTAGTTTTAGACCCTAATTAACTCCTCGCTGGAAAACACTTTTACGTATGTCTAGATCGCGGTTAATCTGAATGTAAATTTACATAATATTATCATGTATCGTTGCAGCTAGTAATATGCGAATCTTGGAGGATAATATCTTGCTAGAAAACTAGAAATGATCAGCCATACAAATTTAAGGAACGTGTTCCATGTTCAATGAAGTTGGTTACTAATGAACGACAGAGATGATATTAAACTGAAGAAAGGAGAACATCTATGATCGTATGGACCATGCATAACAGATATTGTGATATTGGCATTGATTGATTATAAATCAGTTTAGGGTGCGTTTGGTTTGTTATTTGGAATCACAATCGGTATGAGTTTCGGAATCACACGGAATGATAATAGGAATGAAATTCGATAGGAGGCATCTTAGCCTCCTATGAGAAAGCCTACAAATTTATATATGATTCCAGTTTTTGATAACCATAATAATATACCAAACATCACTATCATTCTAACTATGATTCCTTCATTCTAATAAGCCTATACCAAACACGCCCTTAGCCTTTTCGTGATACATGTATGGTTGGAATATATGTAGGAAAAAACAAAAAGAACAACATAAACAAGACAACAACAAAAACAAAGAAACAATCAATATTTTGTTTGTTTTCGAATCTACTTCACTTTCTAACTCCATATTAGGAGCTAACTAAAGGTGTCTTTGGTTTTCTAGTAGGAATTGCTATCAGTATGATTATTATATAAGGATGGTATGAAATTCAATATATTAAAGTTATTTTTTGTTTGGTATTATTTTTAATATATGACTATCAAATAAAAATAGGTCTTATTATATGCTAAAAAAATATTTTTAATAAGAGAAATAGGCTCTACTGGAATGATATGAGAAAAGTCACCAACTTCCCCTCATATGAGTTTATGACTATCATTACAGAATTTGATTCCAAATTTATTAACTAAATACTTGCAATGAGTTTGATAGTGATTGGTTGATTCCGATATATGGATACTAAACACACCCTAAGAAATAAAACAATTAGAGCATTAGGCACACCAAAAAACACCCCGCCACAGCAGTTTTTTCACTTCCACATCCACACCAAAAACCACCCATCTTATCATCACACCATTTCCACACCACCACACCAAATTTTTCACTTATTTTCATAAACTATCCTCAACAAATAATTTATTCAAATTCAAATTTACTTTATTCATTCAAATTAAAAATATTACATTCTAAAAAAAACAATTCAGATTAAAAAAAAAAACAATACGAAAATTAAAAAAAAACTAATCTTCACTTCGATCAAGTTTATTTTTGATTTATTCCTTTTTCGCATCGATCAAACGAGCTTCGGTTTCAACACAACCCCGAGTCGATGTCGTGAGAAATTTTTAGTTGCTCCATTATAAGCCACTCGTTGTCTTTGTTTATCGACACTTCGTTGGATTCTTGGGCGGCTTGCCTTTTGAGTCGAAACTCAGCGGTTAGAGCATCCCCGAATGGGTTCGACCCACTACTCGCTCCCGTGCTCGTTGACTCGGATATTGCCTTCTTTCCGGTTCGTTCTTTGCCGGGGGGGGGGGGGGGTGTGACAACCCTAGATTTTGGATTTTTCACTTTTGACTGTCTGATGTTGATCATGTGCTTGGTGTGCGTTTATGTGTTTTGTGCTCATATTTGAGACTTTATCATGATGTTAGACATTGTTTATGTAGTACATGGTACCTTACATGATGATGTGATGGGGTTGGTTCGTGCTCATGAGTTCATATGAATGTATAAATCATGGTATAAGTTGGAAATGAAACGAAATGAAATGAGTTCAGAAATGAACTGCAGAAAAGTTCGGGTATCGTTTTGATAAGGTTTCGTGTACGTATCGTATGTTGTATGTATGTATTAAGTATATATAATATGGTTAGGATAAGTTTTATAGTTACTTTCTATATTTAGAAACTTTTAGAAATGAAGGCTAGTTCAAAAATCGCGTAAAAAGTCGAAAAATTAGCAAAAGGGTACCCGGTTTGGTCCTGAAAGTGTATAGGAGTATAAGTAAACATAAAATAGAAGGGGGGAGTGTAAATATGATAAAACACAGAGAGGAGTCGAATTTGTGGGTCCCATAGCCTTAATTTTAATAATTAAATTAATAAAAATAGGATAATTACCATTTAAAAGTCCTAATTGGGTCTAAACTTGTCCAGAAGGTTACCAAGGCCTATATAAACACCCCTAGACCCCTAAAAACGACTAATAACCCTAAATAAACCTAAAATCAGTCTAAATCATCCATGGATATCAAGAGAAGTCGAAATTATGATTAGGGTTCATTAATTTTTCTTGTTTCAAGGTAAGTGATCAATTAAACCTTAATATAATTTATGTTTTTATTAATTAATCATAATTGTATTGTTAATTAACCATCATTGAGATGATTATGGTTTTATTAATTTTATGGAAAAATATATTAATTAAGATCCATTAATGATTTTACGGTTTTGTTATAAATTTAGGGATAATTAATGATGTTTAGAGGGTTAGTGCATAAAGGCGTAAAACAGTCTGATTTTTAAGGCTGTCTTGTGTCGACTGTTCCGGGCAGTAGGTAGCACCTTTGGTCGAGTTTCTTTTTTTTAAAATTAAGTTCAGGGAGTCTACTTTTCAAAAATGTAAGGTTGGTCAAAAATGGAGTTCGGGAAGGTCGTCAAATAATTTTTATAAAAACAGTGCGCTGTTCAGGAATAAATTTTGATTTCGGGGATTTGAGTCAAAACCTAACCAAACGGATGAGATAGCCAAATATTTTTGATTTGGGAACTCTTTATAATGTATATAAAAGGACTGGAGGTTTTCAATAAAATTTATGGTGTTTAGGTCGGGGTTTTGGTGTCAAACATTTAGCATGTACGGAAAATCAGTTTTGGTGAAAACGACTTTTGGCGTAGAGACTAAACGAAAGGGTTAAACGTGTAATTAGAAAGTAAAATTGGTTTTTGAAGTTCTTAGATCATATAACAACATAACTACAGTAGGGTAGGAGTCAAGTGTGGTGTTAAGTTCACTTCATGTGATCGTTTAGTGACTACTAAACCGTACCGGGGAAAAACTGGAATTTTACGTATAGAATAGCTTGTAGTGGGAGAACTAGATAGTGGGGATTGGGGGATTAGATTCATCTCATTGATTGTTACTTAACTTGGGTGTTAAGACCTGAGCTAAGGGTGTCGTGTATGATTTTATAGGTTTGCAGGAGTGCTAGCTTGCTGTGCTATCAGGTGAGTTCATAGTCCCGTTTTGCTACATTTTTAAATGTTTTTCCAGTATGGGATGGAGATGACACTTGCAATGTTCTTTAACATGATTTAGTACTATGTTTTAAAATGTGTGGACATACATGTGATATTGTGTGACTTGTGTGCTTATGTGTTCTCATATGTGCTTTGATATGTGTTCTGATATGTTAATCTTGATTGGGTTATGATTGGGATTGGTACGTAGATGTATGGGCGTCTATGGGACCAGTTGTGATGTGTGTGGAGCGTGGGGCACGATCCGTCCTGAGTTCTTGGTTCTGAGTTCTTGGTTCGTGGGACACGATCCGTCCTGAGTTCTTGGTTCGTGGGGCACGATCCGTCCTGAGTACTTGTGCATCGTCTCTTCGGAGGCAAGATATCTCGACGGGGATATAGTTCATCTTCCACAGGTGGTGTGGGAAAGATCCGGATAGTGTGGTGTGTGTTCTTGTGTGTGTGACGGGATACTTCTTGATTGTTATAGTGTGCTTTGTGAATTGTAGATGTGATCGGTACTTGGTTTATGTTTTGTTGTGGATGCATGTAACATGATTATCACATTATGGTCCATTACTATAAATTGTTTTCCTTCAACTTATTTGCAGCGGATGTAAAGGTTTCTTATGATGTTCTAGATAACTTAAACCTATGTTCTCACCAACTTTATGTTGACAGATTTTAGTGTCATTTTCAGGTGAGGTAGTTGAGGAGGATGAGGTTAGAAGTGGCTAGAGTTTAGAGGCTACTAAGACTGCATTAGGAGGAATTCCTTTCCTCTTAGTTTTTATTTAATGTTTGAACAAGTGATACTTTTTAGACACCTATATGTTTGATGTTTGTTTATTTGTATGTCTTTGGTAAGAGGTAGGCGTGTTACCTACTTACCTAGGCGCCTGCATTGTTTGAAATATTGTCATGGCATTGTGTCACCTTTTTATGACATTTCTATTTCATTTAGTTAACTCTATAGACACGCTATTGTTGTGATGATATCCATACGTCGCGCCCTATATATTCCGCCATGGTGGGGTGTGACAGAATGGTATCAGAGAGGTTATAGAGAATTAGGTTTGCTTAGTCGCGTAGCCTAATCTATAGCTTAAGGGTCCCTGCATATAGGCGTCATAGGAGTATGTGTGCATTTTATATTAATTGATGTGTTCGGATGTTATTTATTGCGATGTTTTGACTAGTATGAATTGAACCATATTAAGTTCATACTTAGCTACATTTTATTTTCTTTACGAGTTTTGACTAGTGCGGGTAGAACTATAGTCGTATACGCTAGTCATTGTTGGATTTCGTTTAATTACGTTTTCATGTTCTTTATACATTTTGAATTTAGTCTACGCTGGTTCAGCTGGACTACGAGTTTATTTGTTTCATGCATTGGCTATGTTATTTTAATACATGTGATTTTGGACCTTATGTTATGTTGTGGATTATGTGCTTATATGAGTTGTAGAATCTATGTGATTATTTGAGTTGGTAGACTGATGTGTTATGTGTAGTATTGATTCTTATAAGTGTCATCATAGGAGGGAGTGCATTAGTGAAAGGGGACTGGTATAAGTATGGTGGCCAACATAGTTATACAAGTACC
Organism: Glebionis coronaria; assembly: GCA_025667525.1. NCBI lineage: Eukaryota > Viridiplantae > Streptophyta > Magnoliopsida > Asterales > Asteraceae > Glebionis > Glebionis coronaria. The sequence continues at coordinate 674,916,142 of CM046875.1, forward strand.
ACGACATCAATGGATTCCTAAGTATGGTTGCATGAAAGAGGGTTAATACATGCTTGTATTGTATATGTTGTATGGATTTGAGTATATGTACGCCTATGCCTATATATGTGTATATCCCTTCTACTTATCGGTTGTATTCCTAGGATGGTTTTATAGCTCTTCATTCTTTGGGATGTTCAACTTCTGTAGTAGCGCATTTATCGAGTTCTCATTTCACGTAATTGTTTGTACGGTACTTTTGGTGTAGAGGCTATTGAGAGGGTGGAGAATTCTTTTTGGGATCACGGTATCTTTTAGTTTGTATCTTATGTGGTAAAAGAAATGGAATTTGTAAATAGTTAAAATAGTTGTTGGTAGTCGGTGAAATAAGGGTTAAGTGTCGTAAGCGTGTTTGAAATAAGATGGGATATATATTTTTTTTAACATATAAGTATGGCTTGTTTATTATTATTTAAAAAAAAAAACTAAAATTGGTTTTGATCACCTAAAGCTAATGATCTTTAGTTAAATTCTTGTTCTTATTTAATTAAATATGTTAAAATCATGTAATTACTCATATGATGGGTAAGGGTTTCTAATTTTCTGGAATTAAAATAAATTAGGTCTTGAATTTGGTAATTAATGAGGGGTTTTAGGGTTTCAAATCGTTCCTTTTTGTTATAAATCGGAGTAGGCAGAAACTGTCGCTAAATTGTCAGAATTCATCGCTAAACTGTCAGAAACTGTCGCTATTGTCTGGGCAGATTCTAGGTAAAAATCGTTTTGGTTATAACTTATTCGTTTTTAAAGATTTTTGGGTGATTCAAAAGCCTAAAGTTATGTACTCGGAGCGTACTTTTCAAATATTTAGAACATATTGTCAATGGAAGTCAGTAGCTTGGTCGAATTAATTGTACAACTGTCGAGTTCAAGATTAATTTTCGGACAACATGGTTTAAACTCGTGTTTTGGGTATTTTGGGATAGTGGACACTTAGAAGGCTAACATAGGGCTGCTTTAGGATAGGATTTTAGATGTATCCATCATAGAGATTGTTACATTAATGAAGAATGTGGGTTCCGGAGTCAATGTTGACGCGTGATATTGTGTTGTGTGCTTTAGACAATTGATCGTTCGTGAAGAGACTATAGATTTTTTTCGTCAAATGATTACATAAATTACTAATGTGATACCATGGTTTTAGAACAACTAATATACATTAAGGTACAAAATCCATTCTGGGGTAAAATTTGGTTTTGCACAAGGTTTTAATAGTATGTCACCGGTCGTAATACGTTTCGGTTGTCGCTGGGTGCTTCTTGTGTCATTGGTCCGTTTTCATGGTTCGTTGGGAGTCGATACATGTTTTATGTTGAGTATCTTTTGGAGTCTCAGGTTTTGGTTCATATTTTTAAATTCTTTCACGTAAACGTCCGTTAGTTGTCCATGGGCTTGATCGTTTATCCGAAGTTGGGGGTCCTAAAATTTGTCTTGAGCTTATATTCATTGAGGGCGTTGTTGTAGTCATACGGATGATCCGGTTACGTTCTTATGAGAGAGATAGCGAGTTGGTTATGAAATGAAGTTTTTTGAGCTTATGGAGTAAATCTCGGGACGAGATTTCTATTAGGAGGGAGTGATGTGACAACCCTATATTTTGGATTTTTCACTTTTGACTGTTTGATGTTGATCATGTGCTTGGTGTGCGTTTATGTGTTATGTGCTCATATTTGAGACTTTATCATGATGTTAGACATTGTTTATGTAGTACATGGTACGTTATATGATGATGTGATGGGGTTGGTTCGTGCTCATGAGTTCATATGAAGGCTAGTTCAAAAATCGCGTAAAAAGTCGAAAAATTAGCAAAAGGGTACCCGGTTTGGTCCCGAAAGTGTATAGGAGTATAAGTAAACATAAAATAGAAGGGGGGGGGGGGGAGTGTAAATATGATAAAACACAGAGAGGAGTCGAATTTGTGGGTCCCATAGCCTTAATTTTAATAATTAAATTAATAAAAATAGGATAATTACCATTTAAAAGTCCTAATTAGGTTTAAACTTGTCCAGAAGGTTACCAAGGCCTATATAAACACCCCTAGACCCCTAAAAATGACTAATAACCCTAAATAAACCTAAAATCAGTCTAAATCTTCCATGGATATCAAGAGAAGTCGAAATTATGATTAGGGTTCATTAATTTTTCTTGTTTCAAGGTAAGTGATCAATTAAACCTTAATATAATTTATGTTTTTATTAATTAATCATAATTGTATTGTTAATTAACCATCATTGAGATGATTAGGGTTTTATTAATTTTATGGAAAAATATATTAATTAAGATCCATTAATTATTTTTGGGTTTGTGTTATAAATTTAGGGATAATTAATGATGTTTAGAGGGTTAGTGCATAAAGGCGTAAAACAGTTTGATTTTTAAGGCTGTCTTGTGTCGACAGTTCCGGGCAGTAGGTAGCACCTTTGGTCGAGTTTATTTTTTTTAAATTAAATTCAGGGAGTCTACTTTTCAAAAATGTAAGGTTGGTCGAAAATGGAGTTCGAGAAGGTCGTCAAATAATTTTTACAAAAACAGTACGCTGTTCAGGAATAAATTTTGCTTTCGGGGATTTGAGTCAAAACCTAACCAAACGGATGAGATAGCCAAATATTTTTGATTTGGGAACTCTTTATAATGTATATAAAAGGACTGGAGGTTTTCAATAAAATTTATGGTGTTTAGGTCGGGGTTTTGGTGTCAAACATTTAGCATGTACGGAAAATCAGTTTTGGTGAAAACGACTTTTGGCGTAGAGACTAAACGAAAGGGTTAAACGTGTAATTAGAAAGTAAAATTGGTTTTTGAAGTTCTTAGATCATATAACAAATTAACTACAGTAGGGTAGGAGTCAAGTGTGGTGTTAAGTTCACTTCATGTGATCGTTTAGTGACTAGTAAACCGTACCGGAGGAAAACTGGAATTTTACGTATAGAATACCTTGTAGTGGGAGAACTAGATAGTGGGGATTGAGGGATTAGATTCATCTCCTTGATTGTTACTTAACTTGGGTGTTAAGACCTGAGCTAAGGGTGTCGTGTATGATTTTATAGGTTTGCAGGAGTGCTAGCTTGCTGTGCTATCAGGTGAGTTCATAGTCCCGTTTTGCTACGTTTTTAAATGTTTTTCCAGTATGGGATGGGGATGACACTTGCAATGTTCTTTAACATGATTTAGTACTATGTTTTAAAATGTGTGGACATACATGTGATATTGTGTGACTTGTGTGCTTATGTGTTCTCATATGTGCTTTGATATGTGTTCTGATATGTGAATCTTGATTGGGTTATGATTGGGATTGGTACGTAGATGTATGGGCGTCTATGGGACCAGTTGTGATGTGTGTGGAGCGTGGGGCACGATCCGTCCTGAGTTCTTGGTTCTGAGTTCTTGGTTCGTGGGACACGATCCGTCCTGAGTTCTTGGTTCGTGGGGCACGATCCGTCCTGAGTACTTGTGCATCGTCTCTTCGGAGGCAAGATATCTCGACGGGGATATAGTTCATCTTCCACAGGTGGTGTGGGAAAGATCCGGATAGTGTGGTGTGTGTTCTTGTGTGTGTGACGGGATACTTCTTGATTGTTATAGTGTGCTTTGTGAATTGTAGATGTGATCGGTACTTGGTTTATGTTTTGTTGTGGATGCATGTAACATGATTATCACATTATGGTCCATTACTATAAACTGTTTTCCTTCAACTTATTTGCAGCGGATGTAAAGGTTTCTTATGATGTTCTAGATAACTTAAACCTATGTTCTCACCAACTTTATGTTGACAGATTTTAGTGTCATTTTCAGGTGAGGTAGTTGAGGAGGATGAGGTTAGAAGTGGCTAGAGTTTAGAGGCTACTAAGACTGTATTAGGAGGAATCCCTTTCCTCTTAGTTTTTATTTAATGTTTGAACAAGTGATACTTTTTAGACACCTATATGTTTGATGTTTGTTTATTTGTATGTCTTTGGTAAGAGTTAGGCGTGTTACCTACTTACCTAGGCGTCTGCATTGTTTGAGATATTGTCATGGCATTGTGTCACCTTTTGATGACATTTCTATTTCATTTAGTTAACTATATAGACACGCTATTGTAGTGATGATATCCATACGTCGCGCCCCGTATATTCCGCCATGGTGGGGTGTGACAGGGGGGTCTTGCATCCGGTGTAAAAAGAGCCTCATTTGCAAGAGACGGAACGTCGCTGGTTAAATCAACGGGTCCGGGAGGGTCCCATTTCGCATGGGCTTTCAAAACCTTCCAAGCTTCTTCGAGGTGGAAATTGTTGTTTTTATTTTCCGCCCGATAAATTGTTCGAGCCCTCGCCATCACATCCAAATCACTTTTCTCACTTTTGATTGCCGCCTTGCTACGTCGGTAATAACCATTGAACTTTTGGCAAGCGTGGTTCAAATCCCTCCATTTACTCGAAATCATATCCTTGCTACGGTTATGTTATTTTTTGGTTATTAAAAGTACCGATTACCCTATACCAAAACGTTTCGCCTTTTTGAGATCTCCCGACATTCGGGTCCTCCGAAATCTCAACATAACATGAGGCAAGCAATGCCTCCTCCGATGCAACCCAACGTGACTTCGTTTTCGACACATCCGGGTTTTTTTCAAAATCCGCCCCTAGTTGACTCAAATCAACATTCTTATTTTTGGTCGCCCGTTTACGGGGTTTTTTTTTGTGATTCGGTTGTGGTTGTGAGGATTGTGAGGATTGTGGTTCATCGAAGTAATGTGGGTTTTGTTGAAATTTTTGGAATTGAATATCCTCGTCGGAGTGAACTTGAGTGTATCTTTGTTGTTGGAAATTTTCGTAGGCTTGTCGTTGAATTTCTAACCATGCCGGATCATCCGAAAACATTTCTTGTGAAGACGGACCTCCGGTAAACGTGTTAAGAAGGCCAACGAAAGAAGACTTGTTGGGGTTTATGGACATGATTTTGTATGTGATGTGTAATAGATTAAGAATTAGAAGTGTGTAAATTTAGGGGATATATTGTTATGTATATATAAGGGTTTTAATTTTTTTTTTGATTCTTTAAAAACTAGCCGTTAGGCTCTTTGTTTATTTTTTTTAAATAACTAGCCGTTAGGCTGTTTTGAAAACTAAAAAAAAAATAAATAAAAAAACTAATTGATATATAAACTAGCCGTTGGCTAGCTTTTTTTATTGAAAAAAAATTAATTTTGTTTTGCCTCTAAAATAACTAGCCGTTTTAGGGTTGGTTTGGTTGGGTTAAAAAGATAAGGGGAAATAATGTAAAATGGAGGAGGGTGTGTTTAAAAAAATGGGGCAGCCTTCCACGCACGTGGCTGTGGCCACAACGTCCTCCACGCCGTAAACTACGGTGTGGTCACGCAGACCAACCAGTGGCGGAGCCAGAAAATTAGATAATAGGGGGCAAAATTTTTTTTGTTCCTTGACGTGCTTATTAGTAAGCGTACATTATAAAAAGTCGGGGCGGGTTTGAGTCTACATTTTAAAAACCTTTATCTTTATGCATCAACACAATATACGATTATATATTTAAGCATCAAAAACCCGTTATTTAGTTACTTTAACCTTTTTATCATAAAATGGGTCGATTTAGGTTATTTATTTTTCATAGCTAAAAATAAATAAATGTGACGGAAAAAAAACAAAAAACAAAAACACGACTTATATTATATTAATTTTAACAAAAATATAGTTCAATCCAAAAATAGATAAAAAAATGTATATTAAATTATCATATCACTTTCATTTGAGGGTATTATTACAAAAATAACGAAGTTGTAAATTAATTGGTTAATGGTAGAGAGAAAGCTGGAACGTGATTTTTATTAAACGGCATATTTTTTGTCAGATAGACTATTATTATAGGACCGAGGGAGTAGTAGCTTAATCATATTATAACAACCATGTCTTAAAGAAAAAAAATGTTACCCTTAAAAGAGAATTTAGTTTACGATTGATATTATCTTGAATTTAACTATTATTATCTTATTTACAAACTAAATACCAAGAAATAAATGTTCAAAAAAAAATACAAAGAAAAAACAAAAACTTACGGTATCAATTATTCTGCACATGAAAGGAAGTATGAAACAAATACATTAATAATAAGCCTTTTGACATTTTTATATCTATCAACTGCCAAATAATCTCCACTTCCCACTACCCCTCTCTCTTCTTCACTGAGCAAACAAAACCATATTAAAAAATGGTTGATTGGCACTAAAACTCAGCTGCCACTCAGATCGGTACTTCTCAGTGATTGTCAAGGGCACTTGGATTACTAAGCTGGGGGCACTGCATTTTTTTCTACAAATTTGATATTTTTCCTACATGATTATGTGTGTCTACCCGAGGTTTATTGGGGGCAATTGCCCCCAGTACTTATAAGGTGGCTCCGCCCCTGAGACCAACACTGGGTAACGGCTAGCCACGCAGTGGTGACTCCGTGTGCTCTTAGTAATAAAGTAATTGGCTTATAAGCAGAAGGTTAAAAGTTCAAATATTGCTAAGTGTGTACACTTTGAAATGGCCAAGGAACGGTGGAAATAGTCACTCACTCAAGCTGAAAGAAATTTTATTTAACATGTTAGGCAATCAAAATTTAAATAAATGTATAAAAGTTTTTCTTTTAGTGAAATACATGGGGCTACATGTATTTATCTTTGTTATGATTGAAAAACTTGACCAATTAAATTGGTTTCAACTTGAGAGAATATTTTTTCGGTAAAAATAGTTACACGATTATACAGTAAAGCTGTGTACATCTGAGTCAAAAAAGTCACTCCCTCGATAGTTTTCTTGTATCAATTGATATAAAGAATATCAAAGGCCTTTTATAGTAGTCGTGGCATTCACATCACAAACTCTTTGCTTATCTTGAGTCTTCAAACGCTTGGTCATAAGAAGCTATATAAGAGACCAAAGGCGGAGTTAAGATTTCAACTTAAAAGAGACCAAAATAACATTTTAAATGATAAGGATATAGTTCAAATTAATATATCAAAACATAACATATGAAATGAAGAGACAAAACTGTTTAATAAATTCATAGTTCTAAATAGCTTGCTATATCCCGCTTTAAGGCGCGCTAAAACTTGAGACGTGACCTCCATGCTACACAATAGGTTAAGGCGCGCTACGACATGAATCCGGTGATTTTTTGAATTCAACATCAAAAAATGAATATTGATAGGTGTGTAAACACCCATCTTTTCTACCACTTAATTACAATAATAACCGGACCAAAACGTGTATTTTATGTCTTTTATGTCGGAATTATGCGTGGTTTGTGTTTTTGTTGTGATTTAGGATGAAAAGGTGAAAAGTGGAGAAAACACGGACATTCACGGGCATTTACGGACTTTTATTGAAGAAAAGGATGAAAGACGAAGTCAAGAAGTCAAGAGTGCAAAAAGAACGGAAGTCCACGACCAATTCTAAAGATTTATCGAAGAAAAAGTCAAAAGACGGAAGTTTATCAAAAGCCGAAGAGTTCAAGTCTATTTTATTGAAGAATTTAAAGACGAGTTCGAAGATATCCCGAAGCCAAAAGTCCCTTAAGTCCAAGTTTAAAGAAGATTAGAAGAAAAGGACTAATGACACAATTAATGAAGAATTAAGAAGAAAGGGGCTTAATCTTGCAATTAACAAGAAATGAAGGAGGGGAGGAAGCTTCCTTAATCCTCCCCTATAAATAGATTAGGATTGTTCACTTTTCATTCTTGTTGGCTAAGTGTGACAATTAGCTCTTCCACCATTTAAATACCTTGTCATTTACTTTTATTGTCAAATTTAAATACCTTGTCTTGCACCTTAAATTCATTTAATTTCAAGTAAGTTTTCCTTTAATTATTGTCAATCTTTACTTTAACTTGTCAATCTCTTATCTACCTTTCTTAATCTTTGATTTGTTGTGTTTATGTTTATGTTCATGCTTTTATTTTGATCCAAAGTGGTTTTTGATTATTGTGGTTAAAGTTGTTTGATTTCTTGTTTTTAACTGTTTGTTGATGTTTATTTGTTGATCCGTAACTGTTTAGATTAATCGTTTGTGTTTATTTTGATTAATCTTTGTTATTATTCTGCTGTTACTGTATCCCTTGTTCTTCGGGATTGTTTGTTGTGTTACTGATCTTTCCAGGTGAAAACTTCCGAACCAAGAAGGAGGGAAAGTGTTCATTCGGAACTTCTAAAGTTCAGAATCAAGGGTTCATCCGGAAGATTTTTAACTCAACAAAACTTCCGAGCCAAACTTGTTCATCCGGAACTTTCAAAGTTCCGGACGAAGTGAAAACTTCCGAGTCAAGAGTATTCGTTCGGAACTCCAAAGTTCCGGACCAAGGGTTTCATCCGGAACTTCTCAAAAAGTTCCGGATCAACTCAAAGTTCTGAATCAAGGGGCAAGTTCCGAACCAAGGCTTTTCATTCGGAAGTCATAAACTTCCGGATCAAGCTTCATTCGGAACTTAAAAGTTCCGAATAAAGTTCCGGATCAAGGGGCAACTTCCGACTCAAGAGGTGTTCATTCGGAAGTTCTAAACTTCCGAATCAAGGGGCTTCATTCGGAAACTTCCGAATCAAGGCATAATTTAGAGTTCCGAATCAGTAAAGTTCCGAACGAAGGATTGTTTTGGATAAGTGACATATTCAGATCAATTAGTTCCGGATCAAGGATTTTGGTAATATTCCAAGCGAAGAAGAATCATTTCAACCGAAGGTGACATTCCGGACGAGTGATTGTTCCAAACGAAGGTTTATTCCGAATGAGCTGTATTCAAGTTCTTATTAGCTTTTGTCTTTGATTTTTAGTCTCAAGCTTTATTTTTCCTACCTTTTATTTAATTGCACTTTAAGATTATTTGCCTTAGTTTTATTTTAGACTTGCCTTAGTTTTAGTCGCACTTTAAGTTTGCCTTAGATAGATTTAAGTTTACGTCATTTGCTTTAGTGCCCTTTAATTTCAGTCACGTTTTTAAATACTTGCACCCTTATTTTAATTAGACTTAGATTTACTTCAAACGCCCTTTTACTTTAATTGTTTTGCACCTTTTATTTTAAACACTACAACGACACATCTTTTGATTCCACCAAAAACAAATAGAGTCACACATTAAACACAAGTAGATCAATTCGATTAGACCAACACAACGAACTTTAATCTTTTTAATTAGGTAAAAACCTAGTTATCAAATGGCGCCGCTGCCGGCTCTTTTCGTTAAGATTGACGGTTTTCTGTGAGAGACACGTTGCTTTTTGGGATCCGCTCACTTGTGAACGTTATTTTTCTTGCATATAAAAATTCAAAAAATCATAAAAAAATTAAAAACTATAAAAAAAACCATAAAAATTAAAAATTTCAAAAAATCCAAAAAGATTTTATTTTTATTGTGTATATATATTGTCTTTGTGTTTGGTTTCTTTTTCTTTTGCATTTTAAGGTGTATGCGTACAAGATCTTCTAATTATCAAGAGCCCGAGCCTCAAGAAGATTTAGATATGGCAGGTGTTAACAACAACAACATTCCACCGAATCTCAATAATAATAATAACAACAATGCTCTTCCACAGCCCGATCTTCGGACCATGGAGGAACTTTGTCAACCAACCATGTTTGGACGAGGAGGACCGATTGCGCCGATGCAAATCAACGCTCCTGAGTTTTCGTTGAAGCACCACATGATTCAGCAAGTGCAAACAAACCCATTTAGAGGATTGCCTGATGATGATGCCAACAAACACCTCGACAAGTTCATTACAATCACCCAAAGCATGAAGTTGCCTGGGGCCACAATGGATGTTCTCCGCCTACAACTCTTTCCACATACTTTATCGCATCATGCCGAGAAATGGTTTGATCATCTCCCGAAGAATTCTATTTACACTTGGGATGATATGACTCAACGCTTTCTATCGCGCTACTTTCCACCATCCATGGTCACTAGCCTTCGCAATCAGATCAACGGTTTCATGCAAGATCCCGATGAATCTCTTTTTGACGCTTGGGAGAGATATAATGTCTTGATCGATAGATGTCCAAACCACAACATGCTCCCTGTGACCTTAATCGATACTTTCTACAACGGATTGACTTTTCGAGATCGTGATACGATAAATGCAGCCGCCGGTGGCACATTCATGAAAAGGAGACCCGAGGAGTGTAGAGAGTTAATAGAGAACATGACTACTCATCACAAGAACTGGGATTCCTCTGCTTCTTCTAGGAACAACCCGAGAGTCAATGTTTCTTCTACCTCAACAAACCCTGAGATGACCGAACTCACCCGCATGATGGCCGAAATGAGCAAAAGTATTACGCTTCTCGCTTCAAACCAACAACAACAACAAGTTAAAGCGGTTGCTAATCCTTGTGAAACATGTGGCGGTCCTCACTCATACACCGATTGTCCTTCGACACAAGGAAATCCGGAAAATGTGTATGCTGCTTACGGTAATTATTCACCGGAAAATTACCAAGCTAGACAACAAGGGGATAGAAATCTGCTGAGCTACCGTTCCAACAACTACATTTCACCCGGTTTTTCTCCTCAAAACCAAAACCCCGCCAACAACTACAATAGAAGCAACCAAATCCCACCAAGAGCTTCTAACCCTTATCAACCACCCACCCAACAACACCCACCCATTAATCCCGATGTTGACACCATCATGAGAACTCAAGGTGAGCAAATCAAGAATCTACAGAGCCAAATAATCAATTTGAAAGGAGATATCTTGAAGCAAGGTAATGACATTAGAACCGAGGTTCGTGATAATCTTCAATCCTCCTTCATCACTCAAACAACTGAATTAAAGAATCTGTTGGCTAGTTTCTTGCCCGAAGCTCAACCTTCTTCTTCTTCGGGTTCTCTACATTCAAACACCGTCACTAATCCGCGAGCTAATGTGAGTGCTATAACTACGCGTAGTGGAATTACCATTGTCGATCCACCTATCCCACCACCATCATCTACACCTCCTCCACCACCATGTATCTCTACTCCTCCTACACCTAGTAGTAGTGCACCATTACCGTCTCCGCCTCGTCATGACGATGTATCTCGGAAGGACCCTTCAACATCACAACCTTCACCAACTAAACCTTCACCGTCTCCCTATCAACCCAGAATCCCATACCCTTCTCGCATAGGCAAGACCAACGAGCTAACCAAGAATGACTGTCAAGTATCAAAATATGTGGATATGCTATCTAAAATGACCATCAACATTAGCCTTGTTGAAGCACTTTGCCACATGCCGAAATTTGTCAAAGCATTCAAGGAATTGCTTAGCAAGAAGGAGAAGCTGATTGAACTCGCCAACACATGCTTAAATGAAAACTGCTCTGCAGTTCTTCTTAGAGAACTTCCGGAAAAGCTTGGAGATCCCGGTCGTTTTGTGTTGCCTTGCGTGTTCAACAAAACTGAAGAATTTACTGCCCTTGCTGATCTCGGGGCTAGTATTAATTTGATGCCACTAAGTGTTTGGAAAACACTATCATTACCCGATCTCATTCCAACAAAGATGACTCTCGAACTTGCAAACCGCACTCTCGCTTACCCCGTTGGTATAGCCGAAGACGTGTTTATCAAAGTTGGCACATTTACTTTCCCGGTCGATTTTGTCGTAGTTGATTATGAAATGGACCCTCGTATTCCTCTAATACTTGGTCGGCCATTTTTGAGAACCGGACGAGCTTTAGTGGATGTAGCCGAAGGTGAGTTAATCTTACGAGTCGGGGATGATTCAAAAGTTTTTAAAATGGGGAAGCTTACAGGCAAATCCTTTGGAGGACGAGAATCAGTGAATATGATTAATGTGCTCGATGACTTTACCGTCTACGACAATAAACTATTCGACTCTTGCATCGATAATCCACTTTTTCAAGATAATGTGGATGATTCTCTCCCTACTTTGGAACCTTCTACCATTCATGATTCACCACCGGTCTTTGATGCTTATGATGATGATGATTCCAGCTCAGATTCGGATGATTTTGATTGTACTTCTGAGTATCCCGAGCTGCCCACTTTCGATGATTTTGATGAGGCTGATACTCTCTCGAGCGATTCTTCACATGATGAAGATCCTCCGCCATCACTCGATCCTACTTTGGACGATTATTCATTTGAGGAAGATTTCTCTGAATTTCTCAACACATACTTCCCTCATGAGAGTGATGCTCCTCCTTTGGACTTTGAAGATTATCGTCTTGATCCTACTTTGGATTTGAAGAGCATTCTGTCCAAGGAGAAGAAACCGGTCAACACCGAAATCCGTTGCACTTATGATTTGACACCTCTTTGTCCCACTTCTGAGGACGAGGTTGTGCTTCTTTGCGGATCTTCTTCACACTCGACTGAGCCTGAGTGCTATTTTCCCCTGAAGGAAAAGGTGTTCGACCCCGGTATTGAAGTTTTTAAGCCATCTCAGTATCCACCTGATGAAATAAAAGGAAAAATCTTTGGAACCATTGAAGACATGCTTGCACCACTTCATCCTTGCTTCTACTGTGCTCCATCACTGCTTAAGGGAACCTTGCCTACTCTTCTTTGGCTTGCCTTGTTCGCCTCAAGCTCTTGCTTGTTGATGGATGAAAACTATGTCTTTGATCCTGGTGGATATGTTTCATGCTTCTTCCGTTGATGATCAAGGTCGAGTCAGGCTCACGACTCGGTTAACAAAAACCAAGCGCTTCTTGGGAGGCAACCCATGCATCTATCTTTCCGCTTTCTTTACCATAAATGTAGGTGGGACCCTTTGGATTGCTATTTCCTCTCCTCTCTTCTTAATCAGGGATTCGAACTTCAATGATCTACTCTTGATGATTCTTGACGACCCGTGATTCCGTGTTCTACTTCTTCCCGGTTCTATCCTAAACTCTTTTCGATTCACTATTTTATATTTTCTCAATATTAAAATAGGAATCTCTTTAGTTGTCTTTTCCTTAGCAAGATTTAAACAACGTACACAATGTCCTAAGTGTAGGGGAGTTTACTCCCGTATGCTTAAACATTGAGGACAATGTTTATCTTAAGTGTAGGGGTACTTCTATCGAAGTTAAGTGGTCTTTTCCTTGTATTTGTCCTCATTTTAACCGGAAAATCAATTTTTCGACATTTTTCAAAATTTTTGATCTATTTTGGCCTATTAGTTTTTCCTTTTGTATAGTTATTTTCTTTCTTTGCTTGAATAAATGTTTAATAAGTGGTTTTAATTTTCAAACGTTGTGAATCTTTTGACTCAATCCGAGTTTACTCTAGCTAGTATCCTTAACGTGTTTAAGTCAAGTTTTGCTAGGCTTTTATATAGGGAGCTATAAAACGCGAAAGTCTTAACTCTCACGGGTTAAGAACAAGAACTTTTCGCAAGTTCCTATAATTGATCCTAGAGAGTCGCTTATCAAGGGAACTTTAAGATGCGATTTCTAAACTTGAAAGAGTCTAAGAAATTGCAAGATCCTATAGGCGACTCGAAAACCCAAAATTTTGATTTAATAGGCTAAGTATCCACGAGTCTCATTACTTGAGATTTTAAACTGTGGAGAACGAGAGATGATAGAGCCAATTATAAGTTCGGTATTATTTCATGAATTTATGTGAGTTAATTATAAGCCTATTCTCCCATCGCTTGCTAATAAATTTATCTGCTAATAAATAAGGTTGTACGATTTGAAAAGTTACTTAGCTTCTAGCCCCAGATCGTTTAAAAGTTGCTCGGTATGGATTAGAGTTCATAGCCAAGGCATAACTTATTGAAGCGGGACGTGAAGATTGGCGAGTCCGAAAAGTCCCTAACAAGGCATGAGGGCTATATTTTGTTGCTAAAGATCCAAAGTGATGTGAAGAATCATTTATCGAAAATCAATATGAAGGATCGAGACACACGACGAAAAGCAAATACTCCCCAAAAGTCATGGAGAAGTGTATCCGAAAAGACCCTGACAAGGTATGAGGATAAATAGATCCAAGTCATAAAAGGAGGCGGATCGTTGTATATCAAAGTTCAAAATAAAGATTGGAGAAAAATGAAGAAGTCGTGGTCCAAGTATGAATCTCTCAAAACTTCAAGTGAAGAAATTCCATTATGAAGAGAAGACCATTATTTCATGAACGTCTCTCAAGGTTTGAAGTATGAAGTCGCTGCCAAATATCGTTCCGAGAAAGGTCTCAAATCGCGAAGCGAGTTATGCCAAGATATGAACTTTATGAGGTCCCGAGAAGCAGTTTTAAAAGATTTGGTCCTTTAGCTAACTATTGATTAAATCGTTCACTTTATTCTCAGACCTAATAAACTATCGAAATAAGTCAAAAAATGCATCCTCGTGATCATTCAAGACAACAATAAAATATAAGAGATACCCCTAGGAATAAGGGAGTCTAAGTAAATAATTGGCCCACATGAGTTCGTGTTAGTCTACTAACTTATAATAACAATGATCTCGTTTTTAAGCTTGGTTTAGAGAAAGTAAAAACTTGAGGATGATGATTATTCATAAAAATTTCAAAACCCAAGGTATGCTTTTGATTTCTTTATTTTGTATGTTTTTAATTTTCTATCTCGTTAATAAAGGCCAACATGGATTGATTATGATGAAAAGTGTAATCTTGCTTTGTAACTAATGCATTGCATGAGGACATTGCAATGGTCAAGTGTAGGGGATTTGATAGGTGTGTAAACACCCATCTTCTACCACTTAATTACAATAATAACCGGACCAAAACGTGTATTTTATGTCTTTTATGTCAGAATTATGCGTGGTTTGTGTTTTTGTTGTGATTTAGGATGAAAAGGTGAAAAGTGGAGAAAACACGGACATTCACGGGCATTTACGGACTTTTATTGAAGAAAAGGATGAAAGACGAAGTCAAGAAGTCAAGAGTGCAAAAAGAACGGAAGTCCATGACCAATTCTGAAGATTTATCGAAGAAAAAGTCAAAAGACGGAAGTTTATCAAAAGCCGAAGAATTTAAGTCTATTTTATTGAAGAATTTAAAGACGAGTTCGAAGATATCCCGAAGCCAAAAGTCCCTTAAGTCCAAGTTTAAAGAAGATTAGAAGAAAAGGACTAATGACGCAATTAATGAAGAATTAAGAAGAAAAGGGCTTAATCTTGCAATTAACAAGAAATGAAGGAGGGGAGGAAGCTTCCTTAATCCTCCCCTATAAATAGATTAGGATTGTTCACTTTTCATTCTTGTTGGCTAAGTGTGACAATTAGCTCTTCCACCATTTAAATACCTTGTCATTTACTTTTATTGTCAAATTTAAATACCTTGTCTTGCACCTTAAATTCATTTAACTTCAAGTAAGTTTTCCTTTAATTATTGTCAATCTTTACTTTAACTTGTCAATCTCTTATCTACCTTTCTTAATCTTTGATTTGTTGTGTTTATGTTTATGTTCATGCTTTTATTTTGATCCAAAGTGGTTTTTGATTTTGTGGTTAAAGTTGTTTGATTTCTTGTTTTTAACTGTTTGTTGATGTTTATTTGTTGATCCGTAACTGTTTAGATTAATCGTTTGTGTTTATTTTGATTAATCTTTGTTATTATTCTGCTGTTACTGTATCCCTTGTTCTTCGGGATTGTTTGTTGTGTTACTGATCTTTCCAGGTGAAAACTTCCGAACCAAGAAGGAGGGAAAGTGTTCATTCAGAACTTCTAAAGTTCCGAATCAAGGGTTCATCCGGAAGATTTTTAACTCAACAAAACTTCCGAGCCAAACTTGTTCATCCGGAACTTTCAAAGTTCCGGACGAAGTGAAAACTTCCGAGTCAAGAGTATTCGTTCGGAACTCCAAAGTTCCGGACCAAGGGTTTCATCCGGAACTTCTCAAAAAGTTCCGGATCAACTCAAAGTTCCGAATCAAGGGGCAAGTTCCGAACCAAGGCTTTTCATTCGGAAGTCATAAACTTCCGGATCAAGCTTCATTCGGAACTTAAAAGTTCCGAATAAAGTTCCGGATCAAGGGGCAACTTCTGACTCAAGAGGTGTTCATTCGGAAGTTCTAAACTTCCGAATCAAGGGGCTTCATTCGGAAACTTCCGAATCAAGGCATAATTTAGAGTTCCGAATCAGTAAAGTTCCGAACGAAGGATTGTTTTGGATAAGTGACATATTCAGATCAATTAGTTCCGGATCAAGGATTTTGGTAATATTCCAAGCGAAGAAGAATCATTTCAACCGAAGGTGACATTCCGGACGAGTGATTGTTCCAAACGAAGGTTTATTCCGAATGAGCTGTATTCAGGTTCTTATTAGCTTTTGTCTTTGATTTTTATTCTCAAGCTTTATTTTTCCTGCCTTTTATTTAATTGCACTTTAAGATTATTTGCCTTAGTTTTATTTTAGACTTGCCTTAGTTTTAGTCGCACTTTAAGTTTGCCTTAGATAGATTTAAGTTTACGTCATTTGCTTTAGTGCCCTTTAATTTCAGTCACGTATTTAAATACTTGCACCCTTATTTTAATTAGACTTAGATTTACTTCAAACGCCCTTTTACTTTAATTGTTTTGCACCTTTTATTTTAAACACTACAACGACACATCTTTTGATTCCACCAAAAACAAATAGAGTCACACATTAAACACAAGTAGATCAATTCGATTAGACATACTTAAACGAATCTTTTTACCTGGCCAAAAGCGAGTTATCAAATATTGTTACATGTAAGGAGAGTTTTCTATCCTTAATTATTATGTACAACACTTATTATTAACATAATATAAATATAATATCGAAATATGATAAAACAAATAATTTTTTTATATGTTGTGCCGCTATAAGTTACGCTTTAAAAACGCTAAAGCTTCACCGTAGCCGCTAAAGCGTGTAGCTTGGACAAACCGCCACGCCACGCCTCACGCTATTTATAACCATGAATAAATTAAAGAAACATATATCTTATATTAATACGAAGCTTTAATTAATCTAGGTAATATAACAAATGATAGGGGCTGAGAGTTGAGATCAACATAGACCTTCTTTTTAGCATAGACCATATCAACCAATCACATTCATTCAAATTAACTTTCCACCTTTTTCTTAAAAATTAAATAACTCACAAACGGTAAATCGTCAAGTGACAAAAAATACACCATTACAACGAAAATTAAATCATCTTTCTATCGAGGGGCACATGTATATACTTTCGACGAAGTTTTTTTTTCGACTTTTTTTCTTAAGTCACGTTTGAGAGAATCATATATGATTCGTCACGAAACATATATGATTCGTCTCGAAACATATATGATTCATCACGAATCATATATGATTCGTCACGAAACATATATGACTCGTCACGAATCATATATGATTCGTGATGTGAATCATATATGATTTTCTGAAAATCATATATGTTTCGTGACGAATCATATATGTTTCGTGACGAATCATATATGTTTCGTGATGAATCATATATGATTCTCTCAGACGTGACTTAAGAAAAAAAGTCGAAAAAAAAGTTTGTCGAAAGTATATACATGTGCCCCTCGTTTGAAAGATGATTTAATTCTGGTCACGATGGTATGTTTCGTTTTGCGTAACGGTTAACGGTTTGTGAGATATTGAATTTTTAAAAAATATATTTTTGTTGTTAGATGAAAAAAATGGGTGGTTGTGATTGGTTGATTGAGTCTATGCTAAAAAAAGGGTCTATGTAGAACTTTTTCCTAGGGGCTGATGTGTTTTATTTTCAAAATATTGGGCATATGGGTTATATTATAGTAGATTTATTAGACTAGTTGAGGGAGGTTTAACAATTACTAATTTTTTTTTTCCGCCCTTTTAAGAGACGCTCAGCTTGTTTGGGTAAGTTCAGATAATTGTTTTGTTGAATATAAAAAGTAATTCATTTTCACATTGATCTTTTTAATCTAAAATCATGTTGAATTTTTAATGAATTATAAATCTATTAATATCATAAGTTGGTAACTCATGAACGATAGGGATGATATTAAATTGAAGATAGGAATCATGTATGATCAACTTTTGATTGGCTACGTAAATTGTATGGACCATGCATAATAAATATGTGATTTGTACATTGATTGATTATAAATCAATTTAGCTTTCTGGTAACACATGTATGGTTGGAATGTATGAAAATGTGGCTACTCTAAATGGTACGTGGCTAAGATATATCGGTGTGGTTCGATCGAGTCATTGTCTAGTTTGTCTAAATCTCGTATATCATTCGTTCGTGAGTAAAAAACATAATCACATTAGCATTATCAATTATTACTACTATACCTTTAAGCTGAAATTGTGTGGTATATGCACCATGCATGCAGCAGGATGTAATATCACAAACGTTAATACGCACGTTTAGAAAATGCATGCATGATTGCATGATAATTTTTTTTTTTAATTTCTTTCTTCACGTTGGACCACTTATTAATTGGGAAAATACTAAAATGGTCAAGTTGAGCACTTGACATCCACTGAATAGTCAAGTCAAAAGATTTTGACAAATATGGTCATCACCACAAACGTTCAACTTTGCAGTCATAAGTGCTCAACAGCAAGTGATCAACTTACGGTACTCAACCATAAAATGCTCAACTTTACACCATAAAATGCTCAACTTTACACCACAAAGTGTTCAACTTTCGCAAACTTGATTTTTTTTTCTTTTCAAAATTGAGCACTTGGGGGTTAAGCACCGTAAGTCGAGCATTTGCCATAGGACACGTGTTATAATTATAGTGGAGTTGAGTAGTTGAGCATTTGTGCATGACCATATATGTAAAAATCTTTTGACTTGACCATATAGTAGATTAAAGGTATGAGATTTGACCAAATCCGTCTTTTTCTCCTTATTAATTGGTGTTTGTTTTCTTTTGATTATTGAACATAAAATTTGGCTGATTTATAATCTGGCATTATTGGATTGTGGTCGGAATTGCTTCACATGTTAAGCATTCGGAATATAATCGGTTTATACTTTATACTCCTTTCGTTCTGCTGTTGATGATCACCATACATTAACACAGTCAAAATCATCCTTGCCAAAAAAAGGGTAAGCTTAATTTCCCAATAATTTAAAACAAGCATCATATTTTAGCTTAATGTAGCACGAACTTTGTTACTTTAAGTCCATTAAGTATTTAGGGTTAGGTTTGATATCTTGTAACATTAGCAGCTTATCAAATCTGATTAATACTGTTTCCAGTTTGCTTCTGACTTATACATGTATTCGGCGTGTCGATGAAATAAGTTTGCAATACGCATTATAGTGCGTTTCTTTGTAATCAGTGTGGTACTTAGTCGCATTCATATATGTAAACGTTTTTTGAGTAACATATTATATTCACAACATATAAACCATTTTACCTAAGAAAAAGTTTTAAAAATGAACATAATTGGTAATGTTTTCTCATAAACAAAATATTGAGGCGTATTGAAGGACCTAGTTTTCTTTTCATTGTAAAATAACATTACTGATCATGTTTATTTCAACTTGAGATGATGTCAATCTTTTTCCAAAACCCTCCAGTAATTTATAATTTCATATGGCACAAGACGAGAGAAAGTGTAAATCGACGAGAACACTCTAGCCTCGTATGTTTTGTTGACACCAGTCATGGTTTATCTAACAAAAAAATAACACCAATAACTCTCCTAATTAACTCAATAAAACAAAACTAAAATAAGCAAGAATCAAAATGCGAACTCTTAACCGTCGGAGAAAAACTGGACCGGTTAGGGTCGTCAACGCTGGTTACGAATGGTCCCGGTTTCTGGTTTTTCAAAGGATCCGATTTGCCAAACCGATTTTTATCACCATCTCTAGGTAAGTAGGAACTGATGTAAAGCTCTAAAGCTCTTTGGCTTCATATTGTAAAATAACACAATATATTTTATTTATTGAATGACCATTACATCACACATTATATGTATTTATACTAAATATATAGCTTTAACACTAAGCAACCCTAACCCTAATGGACCTAAGCCCACAATCGGGTTGAGCTCTAATCTAGGCGTCTAACACTCCCTCGCAGTTTGAACGACAGTCTTTCGAACGGACAAACTGGAATGAAAATTGAAAGCACCTTCTTTTCCTCATCTTCCTTTTTTATTTGTTGTAGCTGAAGCATAATTGTTTTGGCGGCATAGTTGCTATTGCTTGCGGCATCCTCCTTTGCGTGGCTTGCTTTGCCTTTATAAGGGAGCGACAATTTGATTATCAACTTTTGTTGTCAACGATGATGATTTCGACAACGAATATTATAGATGATTAAGAGAAAAAAAAATGACTCAACATAGTGTTTTTTGGACGGCTAGGGTTTAGGGTTATGAATTGGAAGCAAGAAACAAAATTCCAAAAAATAAGAAAGTAAAAATAACGAGGATCTCTCCGAATCATCGGCATGTAGACCGATGATCAGATGATAACAAATTTCGTTGGTAGATCTAACCTGCTCTTGATACCATGTAAAATAACATAATATGTTTTATTTATTGAATGACCATTATATCATATGTATTTATACTAAATATATAATTTTAACACTAAACAACTCTAACCTTAATAAACTCAAGCACACATCTACGTCGTGCCCTAATCTAAGCGTCTAACACATATCTCACTACTTATATGGCAAAGAACCTAAAAGTATACTACAGTACACAACATAACTTACAACTTATTATTGCATCCACAAACACAAACCATGAGCATCACGTTACTCTTCCTAGTCCTAACCATTGCAACCTCGGTTGCAGCATCTCCGCTCAACCAAATCCACTTACTCATGCCGCATTCGGGCTCAGCGGGCCACAAGCACTCCGACCTCGACTGCTTGAGCTGGCGGCTAGCAGTCGAGACCAATAACCTCCAAAAATGGAAACAAGTTCCCGAAGAATGTGAGACTTATGTTGGTCACTACATGCTAGGGAAACAATATCGTAAGGATGTTGATCTTGTCGCAGCTGAGGCATATGAGTATGCTAAGGGGCTTAACATTACTAAAGATGGCAAGGATGTTTGGGTTTTCGATATCGATGAAACCACACTCTCTAATCTTCCGTATTATGCTCGTGACACCGTTGCTTTCGGGTACGTCGCATTAAACATATTCTGTGACATTTCGTGTTTTTGATTGTTCGATTATGCGTTTTCAGGGCAATACCATACAATGCAACGGCGTTTAATGCTTGGATCGAGGAAGCAGTCGGGCCAGCGATACCGGGGACTCTTAAACTGTACAAAAGACTAATGAAGCTAGGGTTCAAGATCGTTTTTCTCACTGGTACAGAGGCTGCTTTCGCAGAAGCTCGTACTAAAAATATGAAGGCGATTGGTTATACCAAATGGGAGAAGCTCATCTATAAGTAACTAATTCACTTATCTAAGTTCACTTGTCGGCATATTTTGTTTCCGAGCGTTGCTAAATCCTCCTACAATTTCATCATAATTATCCTCCGACACACAATCACAAAATATATATATTTTTTCCACTTATTTCTATCTAAATTCAAATCGTCAGTTCCGTCACATTAGGTGTGTAGGAAGATTTATAAGAAGATTTTATTGAAGGATTTAACATTTTTGTTTTCTTAATCCATAACTATATCCTAGTGATTTTCTTAGGCACTTGTACTAACTATAAAGTTATCGAAAATACGTGTAGGGGAGAGGGAGATGGTAGCGGAGTTGTGTACAAATCAGCCAAACGAAAAGCATTGGAAGAGGCTGGATATCGGATTAGAGGGAACATGGGTGACCAATGGAGCGATTTACTTGGAAGCAATGCTGGCGATCGAGTCTTCAAAGTGCCCGATCCAATGTACTACATCGGTTAACTGATTTCAATTCATTACTTCATAAAAAACGTTACAAGTTTTATGTTTGGCCGGAGTTTGTAATAATAAGACTTGTTCCTACATTTGTAGAAGTTCAATCAATAAGTTTGTTTTGCAAACTAGTACATACTTTAATATTTTGGTTAAAGATCATTGTACGCCTTCTTAGCCCTACCGAATATTAGATATTGAAGGTTCTCAATTAAGTGCATAAATGTTACATAAGCTTTTGCCAAATCGGTTCCTTAATCACCAACAAAATCTTGCTATTATGTCTTATTATTTATGAAGTACTAAATCCAACTTTTTTGAAAGTTAAAGAGGCCAAGTGCATGCTTAAAATGTCTGCTTTTATGTGTCGAATGTACTCGATGCAAGTATGCAAATGAGTTGAATAGTTTTTGTTGCAGGCAAGAGATTTGTCATTTTGAAGCTCAATAATCAACTCCCTCTAAATATAACGGTACGTAACGGTGGAAAGTTATGGTTTTTTCGTAAAAAAATAAGAAGTTTGATGACATATTTGCATTGCTCTCACATTTTGAGATAATTAAAAGATAAAATTTGCAATTTAAAGCCAAAATGATTGGCTCTCGTACACAGATTTCAATAATTTAAAAAGATACAACGAGACATTTGGGAAACTTTTGTAAAACTACCAAAACAATGAAAACGTGGGAAAGATCGAATCACTACAAGACATATGTGGTCTCCTTATACGTGTCCCTATATTAAACGTTAAGGCCCTCTTGCGTACTCTAGACCATGTGCTTATCACTGCCGATGGTACATATGATTTTAACCAAACTCAAATGAAGAACAACGCAAGATTTTTTGAGTAAAAATTCTTCCGATAAGTATGATTCTACTAAAAAGCAATTAAATACGAAAATGATATGAATAAGTCTTACATTTTCCGTCCGTTACATATGCAAACAACTTCTTTTATAAAAAAAACACACTAAACAAGTTGACAATGAGACAATATAAGTAATAGAGAATACTAATATTTCTTACAACTTTAGATTCGAATACCATAATAATCAGCGATAAACTCGATATTATCCGAAACACGTTTATTATCATTCATAATCCTCATCAACATTCGTATAAGAGTCTTTTCATTTTCTCAAGAGAATATTAGTCATATATCCCATATCTGATGTTTTAGAAGCGAAAAAATTTATCATTTCATTATTTACAGGTTTTTTATAACATCTTCCTCATCATCAATCACACATGCGTACTCAATCGTTTTCCTTGCCATCAACTTAGCTTCATCATCCCCAAGAGTAAGTTTACCCTCTAGGATGTTTCTTTAAACTTTATCAATTTTAGCAATGAGAGGGGTATTACGTGCTTTCACATGAAAAGTAGCATCCTCGGACTGAATCTCACCCGAGAGGTCTCCCAGATCACCCAACTTAGACGTCCCACCATTAGTACCCAAATTATTGTGAGTTTCAAAAGAGTGAACCGCATCAAAATATTTTCAATTACTAACCTCTTAAGGACCCATGGCTTGCATCTTTCTTCCACTCAATGTAGAATTCTTTTTCCAACGGCTCGGTATTCCTCACTTACAGGTTTAAAGTCCACCTTAGAGCCAAACGGAACACCCACAACAGTTTGCATCTTCGTTACACTCTTAACCACCTTTGGCCTCGTATTATTTGGACAATCATCAATCAAATGACCAAAAAATATTACAACGTAAGCATCTATGAGGTTTTCACTCATATTCAACACGGATAGTGCTAAAATAGAAACCCTTACTTTTGAATTTAGGCATAGCCAAAACATTAATATCTTTCAACTCCGCATTAGCACAAAGTTTAATCATTGCTCTAGCATAGCTTGACTTGCCTCATGATTCAGCACCTAACATTGCGTTAGATGGGAATTGGGTATCTTGATACAAAGATTTTATTAGGTGGACTTTAAACCCATCCCAATAGCCGCCTTTCGTACGAGATCGCTTGCTAACCATTTGGTTAAATGGTTGGCTAAATTCAACTGAGTTTTTACAAACTCCACATATATCACACCATTCATGATAAGCTCACGAATCATACTATGTCTAACACCTAAGTGTCTAGACTTACCATTGTACACTTGACTATAAGCCCTAGCCAAGGTAGCAGCACTATCACATCTGATAGAATTGGTAGATACCAGTTTAGGCCATAAAGGAATTTCATAAACCAAATCCCTTAGCCACTCAGCTTCATTACCAGCTGCAGCCAAAGCCACAAACTCAGACTCTATAGTTGAGCTTGTAATACAAGTCTGTTTCTTAGAAGCCCAAGAAATAGCACCTCCTCCAAGTAGGAATACCCAGCCACTCGTAGATGAGTGATCCTCCATGTTATTAATCCAACTGGCATCTGAGTAACCCTCTATCACAAAAGGGTAATCGCTATAAGTCAAACCAAAATTCATGGTTCCTTTCAAATACTAATACACTCTAGATAGAGCTTGCCAATGTAGAGCACTAGGATTGCTAGTATACTTACTAAGCTGTCCTACAGCAAAAGCTATATCAGGCCTAGTGCTAATCATGGCATACATAAGACATCCAACAACACTAGAGTATTCTAGCTGAGACACTATAATTCCCTTATTAGGAATCAACTTCACAGTAGAATCAAATATAGTATGCGAAGAAATACAATCAGCAAAGTTAAACTTTGCTAGGATTTTCTCAATATAATGAGATTGAGAAATCGATATACCATTGTTTCCTCGTTTGATTCTAATACCAAGAATCACCTCAGCCTCCCCCAGATCTTTCATATCAAACTTAGATGACCAAAATTCCTTTGTCTTATCAACTTGATCTTGGTCAGTGCCAAAGATGAACATGTCATCTACATATAAGGTTAGAATGAACATGAGTCGCATAGGTTTGGTAAGGTTAAGGACGGTAGAGAAGAGTCATGTAGAGTGACAATCCTACGAATAGCGAGAGTACACCTTGTAATGATGTTATTCCATTCCCGACTCTAGAAGAAATAAATTACAGAGAAGCCCTGTTGGTGGTTAATCTCCCATACACAAAATTTCATAAAAATAAAATCTTTTCGTGTCTTTAATATCTTTTAGAAACAAAAACCATCTAATCTTCACTTCCCTTCTGTATCCCCAATATTTATGTTTCGTCGTCTTCTTTTTCAATTAGTATTTTCTTGCAAGAATGGTCAAAAGGGCTTGAACTATTTTGGCACAGCTCGGTTCCAACCCTCGATATAAACTACCAAGACCTTCTTTTACAAGAATGGTCAAAAGGGCTTGAAGCATATTGCCATAGAGCCGTCCGTTTATAGCCAAGACCTTCTTTTACCAAGATCTTCTTTTACAGCCTGCATATGTTTCCAAGCCACTTCAAGTAGAACGTTGCACTACTTTTAATTGAACCAACTGCTGACCCAATTAATAATGTTGCAATATTACCAAGAGGACACTCTTGATTAGGAGTTCGGACTCTTTTTATTAGGAGGATTGACGATGGTACGTAATAGGCAGTTGGTTCGAGGGGACAATGGGAATATGATTCGTTTCTTTAGCAATATATCTGAATATTTTTAATACAGACCTATGGGATGTGCAGTAGCAAGCTTATGAATTTGATGTATTTAAAAAACTTTACTAGAAACGCGTCCTAGGTGTAATTTATAAATTTATATACGACATTAGGATGAAGTACTGGGAAATTAAATATAATTGAGATATTGAAATGTAAAGTGATAAATGTAAAGTGATACTACATTAGGATGTAAAGCTCACAACTTGGATCCATTCTTCATTCGGATGGATTTTCTGTTTCTGGATAGCTTGTGGTATGTTAATTTGTGAATGGTTACAGAGCTTCTGTTTTAGTTTTGTTCATAAAGCTATTTAGGGTCACAGAATAGCAGCAGCACACAAATGTAGGACTGCAAAATACACTATATCTGTGATTGATGTAAGAAAGAAAATGTGTGTAATTCTTCTATGAAGGGAACTTTATGTCCTCAACCACAAGTGTGCATTCTTTAGGATGCCATACCCCAACGGTCCTAGTTCATCCTGTTTTAAATTCTACAACTGTGTCTATGGTTTACAAAATCTGTAACTTTGTCCAAAGATAACGACTTTTCAATACGGCAGTTGGACGCCAAAATAAATATACATGGTTTAAAACTTTGTAGATAATATATCTTACCCAAAATACTAAATTTTCTAAGTTCCAACTACTCTAGCATACATTGCACCATGTTCAATATGTTGGAAGTAATGGAGAGAAGAAAGAAAATCCATGTAGGAATAAAAAAAGATATGCATCGCTAACAACCATCAAAGTAAGCCGTGTACTCCTGAAAAATTGGTTAGGCTTTAAAATGACATTCAACATAATATATTTATACCGAGTTTCTGCAAACTCACTCCAAGAATCTCCATAAACCTAGGTTCACCCTTGTCCACAGCCTTCGAAAACCACGACAATGCCTTAGCATGATTGCGCCTAACCCCTCTTAATTCGAAGTAGTACAATATACCAATCTTATACATTGCTACATCGTTTCCTTACTGTTCCTGGTATTCCAAGATCTAGATGTCTCGTCCTCCTCCCCTCTAGATTTCCTAAGAACGTCTTTGTTCTCCTCGGCACCATTATGAATTCTAACTGGTTCAATCACTGGGAGTATCTTGAGATAAAAAAAGGTATTAGTTGCTGCTTCATCTGGTTCAACATACACCGCTTTGTCTTATAGATGCAACAGATGAACTAAATCATTCACCCAAACACATAAAACTAATCACCTTATAGAAACCCACATGTCCTAAACAACATACAACCCCAAATTACTCAGAATCTACACTTTCACAGAAATTCTAACCATTGCCTACAAATGAAAATTGCACAGAAAGCAAATGCATCCCCTATCAAATGTCAAAAATCATCGTTCACTGCTATGAACTAGTGACCCTAAATAGCTTTATGAACAAAACTAAAATCTTACATTGAAGAAAAGGAAGATGTGGCACCCCTCGGGCTTTTGTTGAGCCTCCTGATAAGCTGCATCAAGCTTCTTATTTCCGTTTTTCGTGCTCACCCACAAATTATACTTGATACTCTTATGAACAACATCCTCGATGTAAGACTTGATGATGAAGAACATGGCACCAGTGTATGTTTCAGATAAATCTGTCTTGTTGTATTGCTCAAATGTCAATTACCATACATTAAAACAGTCAATTCAATAAACAAAATACTAATAAAAAATATTTGGCATACCATGAGATTAGTTGGAGTTTTTGATGCAACAGCTTTCCCATATGACACAGGAACGCTGTTTGTACTGTTTCTACTTTGTGGAGTAGTGTGCATTGAGCTGTCCATCTATCAGATTAGGGAGGTGACACCACCATAACCAAATCTTGGATCCTGGTAACTACCCAGGCCACTGCTTCCAAATGAACCATTTGCGTTGTATTGGTACGTTGCTGGCTTCATGAACCAGGAACTGTGTTTCCCTTTGCCTTCTGTCTCTTAAAAAAATAGTACTCCTCTAGATCGCTCTTCACGTCGGCTACGCTATGGTCTTTCTCGTCTCCTGTCTCTTAAAAAAACTAGGATAACTAGCATTGTTTTGGTTAGCAAATAACTAGCATTGTTTCCATAGATTTCAGTTTATGATTATGTGTATTTATGAATCTAATTGGTGACTGTATTTATGCAATAGTAGTTTCGGTTTCTGGTTCTTATGAGGTTTGAGCAGCCACATCAGTTGTACACCCAACTTTAGGTTCCAATAATGTTTGTATAGCTAAGAATTGTTTAGTTGAGTATCCGAAACAGTAGCATTCTCGGTTTTTGTTTCCAATAAGCTTTGAGCAGCCAAACAAGTAGTATTGGTCGTGGCATTGTGCTAAGAATCTTGTTGTTTCTTTGATTGATAACATTATAATATGAAATCGTGTAGTTGAACTGTAATTTCTTGATGTTTGTTGAGTATGTGATCACAGTTTTGACGTCACTAGTTTTTTATATAGTAGTGTTGTGTTTCTGATTTATAAAACGTGTCATGGCTCTGATTTATATGTGCATTAGTAGTGTATTTATGTGTTTGCGTTGTTTTTTATATAGGAATGGGTGACACTAACCTCCTAACCTTTACTCCCGAACAAATGAAGTTTTTCTTGGAATCGTGTATCGATGAGGTCAATAGGGTAGAGGCTAAAGGTAACAGCGTACATGTTGAATCGTGGGGTAGTTGGCACAAAGTTTAAGGAAGAATTTGGCACAAAGACAATTCATGTAATAGTTTTTACTATGTTAAAATTTAGAATATGTAATAAGATAATTAACTTAAGCGTTTATTATTGTGCTAAGAACGTGATAATAATATTTTGTTTCATGCTTACACAAGCTACTTATTCATTGTATTATTATTGTTGAATATATACCCTAAAAAATGAACCATTCAGACAATTATGAAAAAACAAACAACATTTTTTCAGTCAGAGTTAGACATTACAACCACCTCTTACCAGTAAGAGGTGGTAGTCAGATTCAGACCTAAAATATCTTATTAAAACAAACCCCACCTTAATATTTTACTTTAAGAAAAATTAATTGATTTTCATAGAGAATAAAAAACTAAAATATATGCGTCAAATTTGTAAAAAATAAATTTTTAAAAGTGAAAGTAATTAATGATTTTTTAATGGTTAAACTTTAAATAAATAATATAGAGTTGAGTGAAACTTATAATTCTTTATGATTTTTAAATAATAAACAAATATCGTTTACACTTTATATATTTTAGATTTTATATCTTAAACATATCAAATATATGAAGTCTATTTAAAAAAATAGTATTAATACATAATGAATATTTTTATATAAAACCAGGTGGAAATTATATTTACATTAACAACAGAACATCATTTTTGTAAACCTGAAAAGATGTCGAGGGCATTCGGGTAATTTATTAATGAGGGGGCGATTTTTTTTGTTCATACCAATTCGACTTTTTCTCTACATGATTTGTGTGTCTCCGAGGACTTTTTGGAAGCGACGTGATGCCTTGTGTTATCATACACATGGCTCCACTCCGGAACATGAGACATGTCAATTCGATTAGTTACGAAAAGTATCCGATCATCGTCACAAGGCATGCACCCTTCTTTACCGACCCAATCTGCAACCGTTCTTTTGGTTTTGGCGCATTCACCTTGTGGTCGGATTCGAGTTGGTAAACATGATGCGTCGTCTGAGAACATAGTACTTTTTTATGTACATGAATCCACTCGAACTGTTAGAGATAAAATATCGAACAGTGAGTGTGTTATTGTTGTTATGAACAGAACCAGAGAACAGAAAACTGCATATATGACCAACAGGTTTCAACCTACGGTTGTAACTGCCTAGCAGTTATCCAACAACCAAAAAAGGTGAAAAAACGGGCAGAAAAAACCGAGTCCAAAATCTGGGAATTTTATTTTCAAGTGCGTTTTCGACAAAGCACTTTATACCAAAATCCAGGTCAGCTCGACCCCAGCCAGGGGCGCTGCCCCTTGGACCCTGCCAGGGGTTGCCACCCCTTGGACCCTGCCCAGGGGCGCTACCGCCAGACCCCCGTATGATAACCGTAATAATGTCGTACAAGTGTGCACTCCGCACAACCCTGACTTAATGAACGTTTATCACGATTACACATTGTTCAACTAAGTCAATCCATTAAACTTAAATCACATTGGTAATACAAAAATCACCAAA
Organism: Glebionis coronaria; assembly: GCA_025667525.1. Classification (NCBI taxonomy): domain Eukaryota; kingdom Viridiplantae; phylum Streptophyta; class Magnoliopsida; order Asterales; family Asteraceae; genus Glebionis; species Glebionis coronaria. The sequence continues at coordinate 674,945,748 of CM046875.1, forward strand.
AATCCTTCCCCATTTAAGTGTAATCTTAATTAACTTAAAGAAAATCATAACACAAACAAACTGATGCATAAATGAAATGTCGACATGATTGAATTTCACATTAGTGTATCAGCATTCCAAATATTCGAATATTAGAGTGTCACTAAGGATTGAACTCTTCTATTCATAGTGAATACCTGAAGTTAATATACACAACAGTGTACACATTTACATGTTCTACTTGACACTATTTTTTACTAGCTTGTGTCCTATCTTTCAATAAGCATATCAAAGCTAAGTACCAAACTTCTTGAAGGATCTAAACTTCATGCTTATATAGGTGATCTTTTCTTCTTGCACCTGCACATGCAATTTGTCAAAAGATCATTAAGAAATATAATTTCAACCTCCTTTACTTGCAATTCTGAACGCATCAACTTAATAGAAGAAGGCATCTGAAAAGAAAGAAACCACCCATTCCAATCTGAAAAAGAATTAAAAACTTGTGGAACCAAGTCCCACCAAAAGAAAATCTTGCGAATCACCAACCCAGCCAAATCCCACCAGAAAAGCACATTATGGATACCCTCCGCCACATTAGCACAAATGAGACATAAAATAGACTCCAAGCAAAAACATTGAGCTTGATCGGGATACACTTCACCTATCTCGTAGGAACGAAATCCAGGGACCACTTTCAAGCATAACATTTGAGAAATGGAATGGAATAGTATAATATGCTTAATAGCTCCAACAAGCGCGAAAACCTTCATACTATTGATAAAGTTAAATTGGGAAAAAAATAACTCGGTTGACGAGTTAAACATTGATTTAACTAACCCAAATTTACTCTAAGTATTCTTAACATAACTCACAACATAATCCTCAAAACAAACCTTTGACAAGTTGTTCGGATACAATCCAACATGACCATGACTTCACCCTCATCCGATGCTGGTGTTACGAAGGTATGAAAGCTAAAACCGTTCTGACTCTTTTCATGTCTAAAAAGATTAGAATATGACGTACCCTTAGGATCGAGAGTACCAATCGGTGTTTTCTTTTCTCAACATCTGTCTCACTCGAATCACTAGAGACATGAACTCTAGTTGAAGGTGTCACAACAGTATCCATATATATGTTCCCCTCATTATTAATATCCATAGAACTGTTAAACGGTCTTTCATTATCAGCCATTTGATCACCGATATAACTCATGCCATGCACACCTTCAGACAAGGTTACCACATGAGTACACATAGTATCCGAATCACATTGTTTCTCCTTTACTCCTCTCCTTCCCCACCCCCTTCTGATTAAAAAACCCAGCTTCCATACCTATCATATACGATGAACGACACACTTTTAACCACAAACCACATAACAAAATCACTATCAATAAATAACACACAACACTCGAAAGTATCGTGGTACGATCATTGTACATAGTAAAGAACAGTAAATGAACACATATCTAATGTAATCGAAACCATAAACACTACAACAATACAACGATTCCCTATCGAGCTTTTATTCGGTGACAAATATCGACGGGGAAAGCCTCTAGACGACAATCCAAATTTGATGTGGCAAAGAATTCCAAAAACATTTCCCGGGCTGAACAGAATTCGAAAAGCAGGGCGAAGAGCAAGGTCGTAAGCCGAGAAGGACCTCGGTCTGTTCATGCTTTCTGACATCTTATGGTAATGAACATAAAATTATTTTATAATTTTTTGTATTTATTTATAATTATTTATATTTTTTTGTATTTTTAATTTGTTGCATCTTATATACATGTGTATGTGCAGATGAGTAGCTCAGAGACACAGGAGTATCCCTCTCTTATCGACACATTCTTCCGTATGCATACAGTAGGCGACAACGTCTTCCAGGACCCGGGGGAGCAAGCGTTATATGTAAGTTTTGTCTCAAATAATGGAAAATTTTAATTATTTGTCAAGAAACCATACCCGGGAAACCTCACTAATATATTAACTTACTTGTGTTTTTTTACTACGTAGGAGGAGACGGTTAGGTTACGAGATTTAGGTTCAGACACCCCCAGCGGTGTCCCATACACGGAGGAGGAGATCATGATGAGAGTCCGCCCGAGCAAGGGTTGGGGGCACCTCCCGGGTATTGGTAGGGTCGTGTCTGATCGCTCCTCTTTTCCCGATCATGCATCAGAAATTGAAAAATTAAAGAAAGATAATAAAAAGATGAAGAAAAAAAAAACAAGAAGATCATGCAACATACCGGAGGGAACGACAACCCATACCTCTTTATTATTGATGATGATGATGACGACTCATCAGATAAGGATTAGGTGATCGGTTTCGGGTAAGCATATCGTATTTGTGTCTTGTAGAATATTTAGGCGTTCCTACCATGAATAATTTATTCCTGGTTTGTTTAATTATAACATGTTATCGATCTAGCTAGGTGAATACACTTGTCACCCGTTTTGAGACTATTTCTTTATTTATTAAGATTTTGGATGATTCTACGTATAATATGTCGAATGCGTTGATCCGTTATATTGTATTGTGTTTTTGTACGAGTTGTGGTGTATTTTGGTAGATTACATATTGGTGCATACAGGTTTCAGGTTTTGGTAGATTTTTATGGAAAAATTCTGAAAATATCAGAAAAACGCCTGCTGTGTGCAGGTTGTATCTAAGAAAACGCAGCCTGTCGTCGGGAAAACATTGTAAATTATTTGACTTTTTAAAATAGTCAACAAGAACCGTTTGACTTTTTTGAAAAGTCAATATGTTTCCCCGGTGAGGTGTCGTCGGGGAATGTTTGGTAATATTTTGACTTTTTAAAAAGTCATCAAAAACACGTTTGACTTGTCAACGTTCATCGACAAGAATCCCCTTCGACTGTCGTCGGGGAAGCATTGAAGGTGTGGCAAGATTTATATTAAGTTAATTAAGCTTTTGTTAAATCGACGTTATTATCCCCGACGACGGTCGCCTGGAAAATGTTGTCCAGCGTGTCACTTATTTTGTTGGCTGAAAATGTCGTGGTCTCACATGTCGACGTGGATTCTCGACGGGAAAACTATCCCCATCGAACTTTGCTCTTCGAGGTTTCCTTGACGACTTGTCACCGGGAAAGGTTTCCTCTTCGAAAACTCGCCGGGGAAACGTTCGAAAATTCGCCGGGGATGGCCTCGAATTTTGTAGTGAAAGCTAAGTAAATCTTGAAAACCCTAAATCCAAAACCATAGTATCGCTTAACCTAAAAAGATAAAAACGAACGAGAGCCATTGGATTCAAAGAGTAGATGATCGAATTAGTTATTAGGGAAGAATTGATTTAGATATTAGGGATAATAGGGGATCCGAACATCAAAATTTGGCGGTTGCGATGAACAAAAAAATCTAGGATCGAAACCCTATTTATACAAAGGACTAAACAAAGATCTAGACAATAAATGGTTTGTTATCACAAACATGCTAGAAAAAATGTTGAGATTGTGGATGCGGAAGGGGAATCGATTAAGGGTTTAAAGAAAGTGTGTATCCAAAATCGTCAAACATGGGGGGATTTGAAACAATATATGACAAATATAGTAAATTAACACAAAAATCTATTTTTTCTTGATTCTTGGAGAACAATGTCATATTGAACATGGATACGCGTATATTGAAGTAAGGTTTTAGCATACAATTCAGATTCGCGTATTACTGATTTTAAAATGTTTTAAAACGTTTAACACATAACTTGAGTGGCCATATATAGGTTCATGATAAGAAAGTGAATATGGAGAGCAATAATAAAACTGTGTTGTTTTTAATTATCGACCAAATGAGGGTACAATGTAGTTTTTAAAGGATGCATAAAAGGTGGGAAAAAATGTTCCAACTAAGTTTAAATTTATAAAGTCGAACTATACAATTAAGCTAATCAAACTACTGAACTTTTACAATTGTAATACTACCATGTGAAACTAGATTGATTTACACTCTACAAGGCATTTGTATTGGTGTTGATACTGTGAGCTTATGATTGTGCTTGTAATGGAGCTTATCCTTAACTTTGACTTTTGACCCTGACTTTGAGTTTGAGCTTGGTTGTGCCAAGCTTGAGCTTGAGTTGCAATCTTGTCTTTTGTCTGATCATATTATAAGCCTTGGTCACAGTTGGCATTGAATTTATTAACATAATTTGACCACTAATGTTTGCATAACACTCATCCAACCCCATCAAAAATTGAATCAGTCTCTTCCTCTGATCTCTTTCTCCATTGATTCTGTTATTTTCACATTCACAAGCACAAGTACACATGTAAGGAGCCTCAAGTGAATCATAGTCATCCCATCAATACTTCAACTTGTGATAATAAATTTCAATGGCTGTGTTGCTCTATTTCAATTGAACAAACTCATGTGTTAACTAAAAAACTTTATGCCCACTCAATTGTGAATAATTTTCTTGTAGTTCATTCACATTTCTTTTAGAGACTTCACAAAACTAAAATAATTGCATACTTTTTAGTGATTGTGTTTAGTTACCAAGAGATTGTCAAATCATTGGTTCTCTCCCAAAGTGCTTTTGTTGGTGAACTGATTGCTAGTTCTTGAAATTCTCTAACGATGATCTTCATCTTGTTTTTGGCATTAAGGGAAATAACGATGGATCTTTTTCATGATCCATATTTTTATGAACCAGTTAACTTCTTAGAGATCAACACAAGACCATCACAAGACCAGGATGGTCTTGTTGATGGAGGAGAATAGGATGATTAGGTGAATTAATGCCGTCTTCGGGTGAAATGAGAGGCGGTTGAGTAGATGATGATGGTGGTTGTTGTGTAAATAATGATGCTAGCGGTGGTGGTTGATTAGATGATGGTGGTGGTAGTTGTGGATTACACTTGTTAACCATAGTTATTAGGAATTTGATCCGAAGAATTTGTTAGGGTGGTTTGTTGTCGTGGTGGAAGTTTGTTATGGTGGTCAGTTTTGGTAGTGAAAGTTTGTTAGGATGATTAGATGGCCTGAGAAGTTTGATAGCGTAATCAGCTAGAAGTTATAGAGCACCGATATCATAATAGAAAAGTGAGTTAAGAGAGAACTAACCAAACTGTTTATATTTTATTATTGATCAAATGAGAGCACAATAATTCATTATTTAATGAAGGAAAAAGTTCTCCATAGACCTCATTTTTATTATAGACCAAGTGGGGTAATCTTAGCCCTCCATTTTATTATAGATGGACGGTTCTCCCTTGTTCATTTCATTTAACTAAAAAAAGCAAATCTTATCCATCCACACACTTTACCTTTCGTTTTTCACACACACACACACACACTTCCAACCACCGCGACAACCACCGTTCCAACCACCACGACAACCATATCCATCCCAACCACCATAACAACCACCGCGACCACCATATCCATCCCAACCACCCTTCTTGTAGATTCGATCTAATCCCAGACATACGATCCACCGCCATCTTCTATTCATATCTAATCGTAACCCTAACCTTAATTTTTATAGCTTTATAGATATTCGAGATGAATATGCTGCTGCTAACAAGGCTAAGCTCATATCATCATCTAACCCAGCTGGACAAACTGGTAATGGTCATTTTATCCAGTTAATCTTGTTTTTTTTTTTTTAGTTTTTTAATTATGATTTTTATGCTAATTAAGCTTATCTGGTAACTTATCTTGATTTATGAAGTAGAAATAGCTTTGTTATTGTTTTTAAGATGATCATGGTAGCCATTGTATTCTGCAAGTGTTTTATTTTGAATCTTGACAAATCATATATGATTCATGGTGAATCATATATGTTTCATCATGAAGCATATATGATTCACCATGAATCATATATGATTCGTCATGAAACATATATGATTCTCCATGAATCATATATGATTGTTACTATTTTGTATGAGCAATCATATTTGTTGTTTTTTATATGTTATGTTCTCTCGTGGTAACTTTTTATTTGTTTTTTTATGTGTTTTGTGTTTTGTTTTACAGTTGTAAAAACTAAAGCTGCTAAAATAACCCCGCCCCCTAAAACATCCATGCCCCCTAAAACTAGTATGAAAACTAGACAATCTAACACAACTAATCCTGAACCACCTCCTCTTGTTGTGGAACCCGAAGTTGCCAAAAAAAGTAAAACCTGCCCCTCCTGCACTCAATCCGAAACCCAAATATCCTACTAAAGTTAATATTGTATTCTCTCGAAGAGCTAAAGGTGTTGATAATGTTGTTGAGAAGGGGTTGACCAATTTGAATCCTATGGATGAGGGGGAAAAAGTTGTTTCTGCTGGAGATGGGGTTGATAAGCAACCGGTAATGGTAGTGATGGAAAGGGTGGTGATGAGCCGACAGTAGGTAATAATAGTGGTTGTGAGGAGGGGGGCGACGGTGGGAGTGAGGAGGCGGTCGAGAGAGGGAGTGACGAGGCAGCCACATTGGAACTGAGGACGCGGCTGACAGTGGTAGTGAGTATGCGGCCGATAGTGGGAGTGAGGAATCTAATGAGAGAATTAATAAGGATGATACAGAGGACGAGGATGTGGTTGAAGAAGTGGTTAAAGTTGAAAAGGCGAGTTAGAAAGCGCCTAAGAAACGTGTTAGGAAGGTAGCTGCCAAAGTCGGTACGAGGAAAAAACCAAAGGTTATGAAAAATGAGTGTGTTGTGCATGGCGAGATCAAACCTAAGGTCGATAGGAAACGGAAGACAAAATCTATTTTGGTTTGGTATGAATCACCTTCTAAGAAGCAGACGGTGGTTTCAAAAAACGTGAAGAAGAAACCTCTTACTGCGGAACAGGTTAAGAAGCTTAATTACTCTAATAAGTTTCCACTGCTTTTTTTGAAAATTGTACTGGTGTCACTTTTTCATGTGATAAAAGAGGCTGTTGATGTTGACATGGAACAATTTTTGAAGGTGATTGGGTTTTCTGACTGGTCTGATCTTAAGGTTGAAAATTTGCCAAATCTTTTAGTGAGGGTTGACGTGAGAGCATTCCAAAACTCCACCTACGAATTTAAGGTTGATACAGGCATCATTCATGTCACGCCCGAGAAGATCCATGAAATTCTAGGACTTCCAATTGGTGGAATTTTGTTGTTTGATTTTCCGGAGAGATCAATAGATGACAGTGTTGTGAAGATGTGGCTGCAACAGTTTGCACCAAAGCGCATCTATGGTAAAGACATTGTTAAGAAGTTGACTAATTCGAAGGGAGTTGACTTTATGTTTAAACTCAACTTCCTGACGCTTTTTGCGACTGTAATGGGTGATGCGGACACTATGAAAGCAGTTCTTAGGCTTACTGTCGTTCACCATATATATGAAGACACGAATATCGCTAGAGTAGACTGGTGTCGTTTTATTCACTCTTGTCTCACACCAAGTGTAGAACCTAATACTCTCGGAGGCTTTTACACAGGTCTCTTGTATTTTCTGATTGTAAGTCTCCTATCTTTTCTTTTTAACTTTTATTTGTTTTTTATGTTTTATATTTTTAACTAATTTAACATTCACTATGAATCATATATGATGAATCATATATGATGAATCATATACATCATGAATCATATATGTTTCATCATGAATCATATATGATGAGTCATATATGTTTCATCATGAATCATATATGATGAATCATATATGTTTCATCATGAATCATATATTTTTCATATATATTTGTAACACTATTTTTCTTTATTGTGTGCAGCTCCTTTATCTTGATTCGAAAAAGTATGACCGATTTCCAATCCTTCGATCAAGACCAACCATCAAGGACTGGAGTACTAGTGACATGCAAACTCGACAAGATCTTGGGATGGAATATCAAGTTTTTGGTAAACTGGAGCTTCATGGAGAATGGAGTGCGGCTGAGGCAAAGCAAACAAAGGGTTTTTTTGGTGCCAGTGATGTTAAAAAGAAGAAGAAAGCTCCAGGCGTACCTCCTAAGGACAAAAAGGTATGAATCAACATTTTTAATTGTTTTTTTATCTACAATTACATGTTTATAATAGTATATATGATTCACTATTAATCGTATTTGATTCTAACTTGAGAATATTTACATTTGTTTATCGAGAATCTGCATAGTTATTGAAGAGAATCTGTCGAGAGTATCCAAGGAGAAGGCTGAATTAGAAGCTCTTTTGAGAAGTGCTAACAAAGACTTCCCGAATGATGTACAGGTTGATGATTTGTACCATAAATATCTTGGATTGTTTGAGAAACTTTATGGTTGGAAGACGGGTCACCTCATCTTGACGATTTTGATGATGTTAATCTTAAAAAAGATGACGAGAAGAAAGATGATGAGAAGAGAGACGAGCCGGCTGCTGATGCGGATGAGAAGAGAGACGAGCCGGCTGGTGATGCGACTGAGAAGAGAGACGAGCCGGCTGCTGATGCGAATGAGAAGAGAGATGAGCCAGCTACTGATGCGGCTGAGAAAAGAGACGAGCCGGCTGCTGATGCGGCTGATACTGAGAATGTTGTTGCTAAGAAAGAGGCATGCCTTGATGAATTTAATGAGGAAACCTTTACTCAGTGGATTGAAAGGAACATCGTCTGGTATGGAGAGGTGATTGATATTACTGTCGAATCTTTTGGCAATGAAGTACGTTTTTAACCTCATAATTTTTTTATATTTTTTACTTTCTGACATTCTGAATTGTTATAATTAAAAAAATTTCAATGTTTCAGGAGGAGTATTTTGATTGGCCTTCGGATGTTCTGCTGCCTGGTGTTGTGCTTGCTGGGACTCCTCCACCGCTGCCTGGTGCTGTGCCTCCTGCGACTCCTCCACAACATGCTGTATGTTCACCACTAGAGAACAAGAAACTGACTATTGTCCAGCCAAATTCTCCACTAAATTCTCCTTATCAGGATAAGAGGATCAATGTTACGTGTATGATTAACAGACTTGAGTTTATCTTGGGAAATAGTTTGTTTGCTATGCAAGGTTACAAATAGTAAGCTCTCTTTGTCATATCGTGTATATTTTTTCTGTTAACTATTGTGAATCATATATATGATTCATATGAATCAAATATGATTCATGATGAATCATATATATGATTCATCCATAACTTTGGGTAAATTACTGGATAACACCATTTATTTTCTTATTTGTAGTGAAATAGTTTTTTCAAACTCGTTCTGGATATCATCTATCATCTGTACGTGTCAATATGGAGACTTTGGCACCGAGACTGTAGATAGATGCAAGTGTCATCGACTGTTTTATTTCAATCGTGAATGCTGAGCACCATTCTAAACTTCCACAAAGGAAATTTTACTATTTTCGACGGGTTGTATTGTAAGTTGTTATTTAGCATTATTGTAAGTGTTTATTTTGTTGTCTATTAGTTTTGTGTTTCACTAAGACTTGTTTTTTCTTACCCAAAAACCAGATATGATTAACAAGGTTCTTGCTGAAAGGGCATCATGGAAAATGTTTAAGGAAGCGATTTTGGCTCAGTTTGAAGGTGATCTAGCTTCTGTGTCTCTCTCGGACGTTGAGTTGGCGTTTTTCCCTATTTGTGCATCAAACCATTTCTATGTGGTTGTTTTCAACTTTAAGACTCCAACTACAATGTTGGTTCTTGATAATGCTCATGGATATACCTATACAGCAAAATACAAGGGAACTTGCGATCTTTTGGTAAGTTTTACATGGGGAATTATATCTGATTCGTATAATGGTTGTATATCATGACACATAAATTTTTTTATTTAATCTGTTTTTGTGTTTTTAATTTTCTTTTTGTAGAGAAAGTTCTTTGCAAGGTATTTGAAAGAGCATAAGCATCCAAGCCAATCCAATGTTTCAAACATGAGAAGTTATATTCCAAAGTTGAAATTGAGTACTACGGATAATCATGTAGACTGCGAGGTATTTGCTATGATTCATTTGGAGAACTACACTAGCGACAGCAAGAAACGTTGAGATGTTGGTCTTTGTGCAAAATCAAATGAGCAAAGATCATTGTTGATGCAAATGAGGTTCAAGTTAGCTATAGAGATTCTTTGCATGATTTCAAGAAGGAAAAAGTCAAGATGTTCAAGTTAGCCTATGATTTTGAGACCAATGTTGATAAGGAAACAACAATTAAAATCATTGCTCATGCGCTCAAAAATAGAGATAAGCGTGATCCAGAAAAGACTTCAGCCCAAAATCAAGAGGGTGATATGGCTCAGAAAGAAGAGGGTGATCCATCAAAGGAAAATGAACAGTGACTTTTCTAACTAATGTAGGTATTCTAAAATAATTGTGAATGGTAGCAGGCTAGGAAAAACAATAATATGGGTTTGTTTTGGTAGTTATGGCTGTTGGGTGCCCTGCTTATTTTCTATTTCTTGTAATCGTTATGCATTTTGAACAAGGTAGTTTGTACGATGTGAATTGGTACTTCGCATTATTTAGTATCAATTTCATGTTGCAATCTTCTAAGTGTTTAAATGTTTGATTACTACCAGGTTTAATTACATGTTGCAGTCTTCTAAATGTTTAAATGTTTGATTATTACCAGGTATAAGTTTCTGTGCCAAAAACGATACATGTGTTTTGATGAATTATATATGATTCATCATGAATCATATATGATTCATGATGAATTATATATATGATTCATCATGAATCATATATATGATTCATCATGAAACATATATATGATTCATCATGACACATATATGATTCATCCAACTTGCTTTTGAAGTTTGTACCATTTACAATTTCTTTTACCAATAATTATGTATGATTCTTGATAAATCCATGATGAATCATATATGATTCATAACGAATCATATATGATTCATAACGAATCATATATGATTCATGATGAATCATATATGACTCATCACGAATCATATATAATCCATTCAAGTAAATATACACAAAGACCCTCATCCCCAAAACACTTCAACATAAAATAATTATTTATGGAGAAATCATAAAGTATGAATTGAAAAAAAGATCGAAACAAAGTTGATTTAAATTAGATCCTCATAAGCACAAAGTATGAAACTAAGTATAAATTGAAAAACCGATTGAAAGTAAGTATGACTTGAGAAACATAGAATGTTCAAGAATCTGTGTTTGTTGTTTGTTCTATAGTAGCAGCGTATCCAACTTCTTTTTCGGCAGTTGTCATAATTTCTGCCAACTTTGCAATATACTTCGGATTTAATGGACATGCTGTTTTGGTATGCTGATTTGTCTTCTCTCCGCAACATAAACATTTTATAGCTTATTTTTCTTAGCTTTTACAACGATTTCTTTTGCACTTTTTATACGTTCTCCTCTAAGACCACCTTTGTTTCGAGCCCCTTCTGGATTTCCTATGATCTGTTTCTTTTTCGGATTTTCAATTGCATAGATATCTTGAATCACATCACTCGTTTTCTACGAAGGTGGCTTAGGCACTTGAACTTGTATTTCTTTCTTATTATTTACCAACGTTTGCACAAATTCTGCCAAGTTTGCTTCATCTTTACTCAACCAAAACAAGCACTCCTCTACCACACTGTTAGCATCATTAGTTAACCTTTCAATGGTTTCGTTTTTTCTCTATATCTGTTTGTCGTTCTTCTCAATCCAAGTGGTATCAAATCCATTCTCCAACGCCTTAGAATGTATTTTTCTGGAATCTTTTCACGGTTCTTCAAAACACAGAATATTTGTCGACACAGAAATCCATACCGAGTAAAATGTCTACAAGTACAATTAACTGACCCGTCTTCTGGATAACGCAAAACCTTATTATGAAACATAAAAAACCAAATTAATATTTGTGCATTTACCAAAATAATACTGATTTACCATGTATCATATATGATTTACCATGAATCATATATGATTCATCATGAATCATATATGATTCATCATGAAGCATATATGATTCATCATGGATCATATCTGATTCATCATGGATCATATCTGATTCATCATGAATCATATATGATTGTTGGTAAATCATATATTATTTTGGTAACAGTAACAACAGGTACCATCTTTTAAATTTTTTTTTTTCAAGTGAATCACTAACGTTGTAGGTTGTTACTTTGTCGTCTTCTTGTATAAATCTCTTTGCCTTCATTGGTATAAATTGTCCGGTACACACCCGCCCTCGTGTCTTTAACCTTAGCCATCTCAAACTCCCTCTTTTGTCTTAAACTCTACTATTTGACAAGCCAAAATCGATTCTAATATTTACTTTTGAATAAGAAAAAATATTGTCCTAGTATATATCTTAGCCGCATGTGTTTCCATCTCTAACCTTGTATAAGGTTTTGAAGGTGCTTCAAATGTTTTAAAGTCTAACACTTCTTGCCTGTTCCTTTGCCATTCCATGGCCGTTTCATAGCACATCATGAAATTGAGTAATGTTGACCCGTGATTCGTGAAACATTTGAAAAACGCGTTTTCACTCTTGGATCTTGAAGTAGTTCTCATTAAGCCAAACAAAGATGAGGTAATAAAGTATGCCGGTAACCACATTTCTCGAAGGGTATACATCTTCGTCATCCACTTATGTTCTTGCAATTTGAAGTCTTTAATTAGTTTATTCCAGCTTTTTTCAAACTCCTTACGCTCTATGAACATATTCCACACAAGTTTGTTGAAACGTTTTTTGAAATTTGTTTCTTCATAAAATTCTTTATATATCTGTAAACACAATCAGATGAGAATGATTAGATACATGATTCATGATGAATCATACATGATTCATGATGAATCATACATGACTCTAAAAGAAAAATACAAATTTACATTATTAAATTATTTTAATGAAATTCCAATACCTTTGATTGAATTTTTTGAATGATGTGCCACATGCATAATCTATGTTTAGACTGCGTAAACACTACTTCAATTGCTCTTCATTGCACCATCTTGATCTGTTACAACCATATCAGGTTGCTTTGGGTGAGCGGTCATGAGCGAAGTTAGTAGCCATATATAAGCTTCTGTGTCCTCACTTAACACAATCCTGCACCGACTGTCACTGACTTTCTGTGATTATCTATGGCGGTGAACTGAACAAAAACCATGTAATACCTGAAAATGAACAACAATTGTTAAAAACATTTAGTAAATCATATATGATTCATCATGAATGATGTACGATTCATCATGAATCATGTATGATTCATGATGATTCATATATGATTCTTGATGAATCATATATAGTGGACATAAAAAGTTTTTATTCAACAACTTCTTGTTGGTTCTGAAGGTCGCATCACATGATATTACATCCCCAAACTCATTATAGTTGCATTTATCAACTTCATCTGCCAAAAAAAGTGCAACTAACACGCTGTTTTCAACCTTATACTGAAGTGTAAAGTTTGGCGCAAAGAACTTCCTGTTTTCCATATTTTCTACCAACATATGCGCATCGCTATCTCCTATAAACTCATTAATGTCTCTGATATGATTCTTAAAATCATCACTCGTGCCATGAACATACCGAGTACCCCCTTTCATCGTAGAATAAAAGTGGTGCGCCTTTGTTCCACCAAGTTTCATTGTTGAAGCTTTGACAAGAAACATTTTTTCCGCCTGTGTCATCTTTCGTTGTTTCTTTGTAAGATGCTCAAATTCTTTGGAATCATCTTGTGGTTATCTCTCGGAATGAATGTAACTATTTCATACTTTCCGGTACGACTATTTAAAACAACCTTAATTCTTGTGCGGCAACCCGTTATTCTATGCCTTGTATTTCTAACTTACTTATCACTGTGTTGGGGGTCCAATGTATTAATATTTATCTCTTTTGGATTCAATTCTCGATTACACATGACATACTTTAATTTCACAAAACCACTTTTTGTTTTCTTTTGGCATGTCATTTTAGTTTCAGACCCTCCCTTTTCAGCGTAAGTGTAATAAAAATCGACGCATTGCTCCATTGTATAAAAAGTTTGCCCCTCAAAAGGTAGGTACTGCTTTTCAACATTTGGTTCTTAGTATATTGTTCTTTCAGGTGTCTCGCCATCCGAGAATAAAGTTGGCGTGCTCTTAGGAACTGTTAAACAATAACATAGAGGTTTTGTTTTAGAAATTTATTTTAGATTGTATTATATATGATTCTTCTTTTAATTAATCATATATGATTTAATACATTATTTATCATGAATAATACATGATTAATCATGAATCATATATGATTCATCAAACTTGCTTTTGAAGTTTTTATCACTTACAGTTTCTTTAACAATAACTATTTTAACAGAATCATAGAATCATATATATTCATTGTTTTTATAATGAATGGATCATATATGATTCTTCGACAATACAAATATTGTTTTTATAAAGAATGAATCATGTATGATTTACCTGGAGTTTGAATGAGATTAGCTTCAACGTTTGACTCTTTATTTTAATTATAAGTCATAGGGTTTAAATCTTCTTTGTATTGAGTGATACTTAAAGCTGCTTCAATTTCATCGTCATCGTCCATGTCTTTGCAGATCTCGTCGTAAATTATGGTTTAAGATCTCGCCAAAAAAATAGGGTTTGAAGATCTCACTGGAAAAAGGTGGGTTATTGTGGTTGTTGTTTGTAGAAGACAATGCGGTGGAGATCTCGCCGAAAAATAGTGGCTAGTTTTGGTGGTTGACGGTAGATTGTAATGTTGTCGGAGGTCGCTGGAAAAAATGGACGTGGAGGTCTCCGGCGGTTATAGAGAGAGAATGTGTGTGTTTTTTACCCTAAAAACTGAAGCTTTGTGTGAGAAAAATCTATTTATTTTTATATTTTTGTCCCTAAGTGTAAAAATGGGTGTGATCTTGACCATTGAATCCAAAATGAATAAATAATCCAGATTGTTTCATTTGGTCTATGCTATATATTATGTATATGAAGATCTCAACTCATTTAAAAAAATATAAAAAAACGGAAAAAACTGTACAAACAAAGTTTGACTCTATAAAGTCAAACAGTGTATAATTATGCTAATCTAACTTCTATACTATTACAATTGAAATACTTCAATAATCTGAATCCACGTTGCTCCACACTCTAGAGGGCACTTGTAATGATACTGGTACTGTTATTTTATGATTGTGCTTGTAATGAAGCTGTTAATGCAATAATGCCTAAAAACGTTACTTGCATTTTTTCGGTCTCGCTTAGTTTTGATTACGACAATATGTCAAAACAAGCATTTACGAAAACAACGAAAAACGAATTCTTAAGTTCAAGTATTTTTCATTTTACCCATTTTCACTTAAGGTATGGATAAACAAGTACTAACCTTAATCAAGTGATCAAGTGATTTAATCTTTTCTTAAAACTCACTTTTTATTAAGTGTGACAAGTTTTTATTAAACTTTCTTTTTAAGAAAATGTTTAATTAATTAATTATTTGAAAATTTGAAAATGGCATATTCTTATTTGGTTAGGAATATTCTATCAGGATATTTTTTAAACCAGATATGACCTCCACCACTAAAATACAAAAAGGGAGCGGAGTCTAGTCCAGCGGTTCCTTAGCTCCTAGGCGGTTCCTTATCGATAAGGTACTGCGGGCTAAGATAAGGAACCGCGGGCAGATATAGCCGTTGGCCCTTTGTCCTATTAATAGTGGACCATTCTCAGCTTTTCAATTCACCTCTTTTGCACATCTATTTCCAGATTCAAACACTCTTCTCTAGTCACTCAAATCTTTGATCATTTGTTTGATTACTACTTGTTTAAGAAGTGAGTCTTGTCCTTCCATCCCTTCCTCTCCAAGTGCAAAGAGAAGAACACTATCCTTGTAAAGTGTTGAGTCTACCATCAAAGATCTATTGAAGATCTATTTTTATACATTTGTAGTTGTGTCATAGTTGTGAAGATCCAAGTAGTTGTGTCTATTTGGAAGTTGTGTATGTACTAAGTATAGTTGTGTAGATTGGTCCTAGCTACGATTAGGGCTCGAATTTTAGCTTAGAGTCGGAAATTGGTTAAGCGACGTGTACGGTTTTCTCCACCATAAGGAGCTTGTTGTGTAGTGAACTCTCGAGTAAGGAGTACTCGAGGAGTGGAGTATGAACGAGGAGTGAGCTTCGTTGCCGAACCGCTATAAATCCTTGGTGTTCGGTTTGATCTTTCTTTACCCTTAACTCTTTACATTCTTTATTCTTTGTGCATATATTTTTGTTAGTATTAGTTTAGTTACACTATCATTGTTCATATTGTGCATAAGAAGATTTCACATATTCCCTCAAGCCTAAGTTTTTGAAAAAGGATTTTTGAAAACCACATTTTAACAAGTAAATATAAAAAACTATTCAACCCCCCCCTTCTAGTTTCTACAATTGGTATCAGAGCGGGTTGCTCAAGATTTTTTAAAGTATATTGTATTTTAAAACTTGAATCGATCTATGGATTCCAACAAATACCTAGAAGGGCAATCTATGCAAAGACCACCACTTTTTGAAACCGATAGTATTATTTATTGGAAAAATAGATTTGAAACTTATGTGAAATCAAAAGATTTAGATCTTTGGCATGTTATTACCAATGGTGATTTTTTACCTTATCAATTTAGTGAAGTTTCTAAAACAAAAGAATTGGTCACTTTTGACAAAGCTAATGACGACACTAAAAAGAAACTTTCAAAAAATAATGAGGCTAAAATGGTGATTTATATTGCTTTGCCTAAGAAAGAGTATGAAAGAATTTTTATGTGTGAAACCGCGAAAGATATTTGGAACACTCTTTTAGTAACCCATCAAGGTAATAGCCAAGTCAAAGAAAGCAAAATCAATCTTCTTGTCCAACAATATGAACAATTTGTCATCTTAGAAGATGAAACTATTGATAGTGCATTTGCTAGGTTTAACACTATTATTACTAGTCTAAAAGCACTTGATGAAGGTTTTTCTAGCAAGAACAATGTTAGGAAATTTCTAAGGGCTTTACATCCAAAGTGGAGAGCAAAAGTCACGTCAATTGAAGAGTCGAAAGATCTCTCAACTTTATCACTCGATGAACTCATAGGCAACTTGAAGGTTCATGAGATGATAATTTTGAAGGACTCGGAATTAGTGAAAACCAAGAGTGAAAGAAAATCTCTTGCACTTAAAGCCAAGAAGGCACAAATTGACCATGATAGTTCCTCAGATAGCGATGACGAGGAGTATGCATTGGTGGTGAGAGATTTCAAGAAGTTCTTCAAGAGACGAGGTCAACACGTTAGGCAACCCAACAATGATAAGAAACCATTCTCAAAGACTCGGTTTGTCAAGAGCGAAAAAGGTGATAGGAATTGCTTTAGATGTGGTGATCCAAATCACTTCATTGGTAATTCTCCAAAGCCCTCTCGTGATAAGAATCACACGGCGTTTGTTAGTGGCTCTTGGAGCGATAACGGTGAAGATGACGATGACAACCCCAAAGAGGAGAAATGTCTTATGGCTCACACTTCTAAAGAGGTACATTCCGAAACCGAATATTATAGCAATGATAGCTCCACTTTTGATGATATTGAATTTGAAGGCAAATATGATAGTTTACACAAACTTAGTCTTAAATTCATAGAAAAGAATAAAACCTTAAAATCAACCAAAACTAAGCTTGAAAATAAGATCAATGAACTTAGGGAGAAATTGGCAATACTTGAGAAAAATAAAGAAGTGGATTTATGTTGCTTAAGTTGTGAGAAACTTAGATTAGAGAATGAAGATCTCAAGAGCACCTCCATTAAATTGGAAAAGTTCATGAAAAGTACTAGTGCTCTTGATGATATGTTAAACAAACAAGTTCATTCTAAGGAAAGACTTGGTCTAGGTTTTAACTCAAATGAAGCCTCAACTAGTGAACCTAAACAAGTCAGATTTTCACAAATATCACCCACTGTACGCGGTCCCAGATTGTATGGGGCGGTTCCTTATCACTATGGAACCGCCGCCATAGATAAGGTACCGCGGCCAGAAGAGGAGTTTTGTGAAAATCATGAACTTTCTGAAAAATCTAAATCAGGTGAAAAACCAAAGCATCTTATTGTTAATAAGGCAAAATTACCCATACTTAACGACAATGCTATTGATAAGTTCTACAAGCCATTAAGTAAACCTCTCATGGGAAATAGAAGTTTATCAAGACCATCTTCTACTCCACCTAGAATCCGGAATGAGTCTAAGCCTAGAAGTAGAACGACAACGCCTAGAAGAGATAATCAAAACAATTCACGATCTAGAAGTAAAACCCCAACACCTAGAAGAAATGATCATAACTCTAAACCTAGATCAAATACACCCAAGAGAAATAACGAACAATAAAATGGTTATATGAATTACTACCCTCCTCCATTTTGTTCTCCATGGGGAACCCCTCCTTCATTCATGCATCCCAACCAAATGCAAGGGATGTTTGGAACTAACAATTTTGGACCCATGAGATATTGGGGACCAAATGTTTGATCTTGTGTGTTGTTACCTAGATATGCTTGGGAATTGAATTGGAGCCCGACGAGTGGATTAAGGATAGTGGATGTTCTAAACACATGACGGGTAATCGAAGTTTGTTCTCACACTACAAAGCATATGATGGAGGTAACGTCACATTTGCAAGTAGTCTACGTGGTAATATCATTGGCAAATGTACGGTTTCTCTTGACTCTATGACCATTGAAAATGTTGAGCACGTAGATAACTTAGGGTTTAACCTTTTAAGTATAGGTCAAATTTGTGACAATAAGTGTAAGGTCATCTTTTCGGAACATGACAGTGAAATCGTAAAAGATGGAAAAGTCATTGGAAAAGGTGTTAGAAAGCATGGGCTTTATGTCATGAAGGTTAATAAGAAGTCAAAAGACAACATATGTCTTGCGACTATAGATGATAGTTCTACTCTTTGGCATAGGAGATTAGGTCACGCTAATATGCGTTTAATTCAATCTTTAGTCTCTAAGGAGTTGGTAAGACACCTCCCCAAGATGAAGTTTGATAGTCACTTTTGTGATGCTTGCAAAGTTGGAAAGCAAGTTCACTCAAGTCACAAAGTCAAGAATTTGGTTTCGACCTCTAGGTGCTTAGAGCTCCTACATATGGATCTTTTTGGACCTTCCGCCATACAGAGTTATGGAGGTAACCTTTATACCCTAGTTATAGTTGATGACTATTCTAGATTCACTTGGACTAGATTTTTGGCATCTAAGAATGAAGCTTTCGATCATTTCGAAATCTTTAGTCGAAGAATTCAAAATCAACTAGGATGTCCAATTGTCTCTATTAGGACGGATCATGGTAGGGAATTTGATAATGAAGTGCAATTTGGTGCCTTTTGTGAAGCTCATGGTATTACCCATAACTTCTCGGCTCCTCGTACTCCACAATCAAATGGGGTAGTTGAAAGGAAGAATAGGACTCTCCAAGAGATGAGTAGGACGATGTTAAACGAGCAATCTTTGCCTCAAAAGTTTTGGTGCAATGTCGTGGACACATCGACTTATATTCTCAACCGAATTTTTATTCGACCTTTCCTAGGAAAGACCCCCTATGAGATTCTTAAAGGTAAGAAACCCTCATTGGAATACTTTAGGGTGTTTGGAAGCAAGTGCTTTATCCTCAACACCAAAGACTACTTAACCAAGTTTGACCCAAAGTCTTACGAAGGTATCCTTTTAGGTTATTCCCAAACTAGCAAAGCCTACATTGTCCTAAATAGAACCTCGAGGGTTATTGAAGAATCAGTCAACGTAACCTTTGATGAAACCCCTCCCTCACCCAAGACACCACCATTGGTTGATGATGACTTGGATGAATTAGAAGCAGTAAAAGCCAAAAAGGTTAGAAAATAGGAGTTAAAGACCTTAGTGTTGAAAAGGAAGTAAACATTAAGGAGTCTAGGGATCATACTCTCAATAATGTCACTGGTGACTTAAATCAAAGGACCCTAAGATCTCAAGTCCAAAACCAAAGCAACTTCTTTTGTTTCGTCTCCTTGATTGAACCAAAGAATATTAAAGAAGCTTTGGCGGACGAGAGTTGGGTCATTGCGATGCAAGAAGAATTAAATCAATTCGTTGCCAATGATGTTTGGGAACTTGTTCCTCCACCTAGAAGTTCTAACATTATAGGAACCAAATGGGTATATAGGAATAAGTTAGATGAGAATGGTGTTGTGTCTCGTAACAAAGCTAGACTTGTAGCACAAGGCCATAATCAACAAGAAGGGATTGATTTTGACGGACATATGCACCGGTAGCTAGATTAGAATCCATTAGAATCCTTTTAGCCTACGCTTGTGCCTTAGACTTTAAGCTTAAACAAATGGATGTAAAGAGTGCATTTCTTAACGGTTTGATCAATGAGGAGGTATATGTGGCTCAACCTCCCGGCTTCATTGATTTTGAGAAACCAGATCATGTTTACAAGCTTAAGAAGGCACTTTATAGTCTCAAACAAGCACCCAAAGCTTGGTATGATAGACTTAAAGCGTTTCTTGTTAAACATGAGTATAGCATGGGGATGGTAGACAATACGCTCTTTACAAAGAAGAAAGGTCCTCACTTCATAATCGTACAAATATATGTTGATGACATTATATTTGGCTCAACTTGTCAAGAGTTGTGTGATGACTTTGCCAAAATCATGCATGATGAGTTTGAAATGAGTATAATGGGAGAACTTAACTTCTTTTTAGGACTCCAAATTAAACAAATGGACGATGTTATTTTCTTTAGTCAATCTAAGTACGCTAAAGAAATGCTAAAGAAATTTGGATTAGAAGAATCTAGACCAATGAAGACCCCTATGGCCTCGGATACTAAACTCACCGTAGATGATGATTGTGAGTCGGTAGACAACACCAAATATAGAGGTATTATTGGTAGTTTGTTGTACCTAACGGCAAGTCGACCGGATATCATGTTTAGTGTTTGCCTTTGTGCTCGCTTCCAAGAGGTTCCCAAAACCTCTCACCTCGAAGCGGTTAAGCATATCTTCCGATACATTAAAGGCACTATACATTTAGGATTATGGTATCCTAAAGGGACCGGCGTAGAAACCATTGTCTACGCGGACTCGGATCATGCGGGATACTATGTGGACCGGAAAATCACTAGTGAAGTTTGTACCTTCATGGGTTGTTGTTTAACTTCTTGGTTCTCCAAGAAACAAACCGCTCTTGCAATATCCACCACGGAAGCCGAGTATGTGAGTGCCGGAAAAGCATGCCAACAAGCTCTATGGATGAATCAAGCGCTTGTTGATTACGGGATTTCTCTTGATGATGTTCCCATCATGTGCGATAATAAAGGTGCTATAGACCTTAGCAAGAATCCCGTGCAACACTCGCGAACCAAACACATAGAAATTCGACACCATTTCCTTAGGGATAATATTCAAAAGGGGAACATTTCAATTGAGAAGGTACCCTCAGAAGACAACTTAGCCGACATCTTCACTAAGCTACTTAAGAGGGAACCTTTTAATTAATTGCGTCTAGGTCTAGGATTAATGGAACATCTTCCTTAATTTCTTTTCTTTTTGTGTGTTTTCTTTTACCACTTTGAGTTATTGATTCTTCTAAACTCTTTTTGAAAAACACCCTCTTCTCCTTTTCAAAATTCTCAAAGTCTCTTTCGAAAATGGTTGAGAAATACGTTTGACATTGTTAATTCAATCTAAAAACGATTTTTCATAGATTCTCGCTATTAATTTAGAGCTTACATAATTCATATGTATTATTCTCTCAAACATAGCAAGAACAAGATAGAATCATGGAGGATCATTGTGTCATGACTTAAGGTCTTGTCTTACACACCTCCTACATCGATTGTTTTAAATCCATATATTTTGGTCAAATCTCTATTTCGTAAGTTTCCATATGTTTTCCTTGTCTATCTTTGCTTTTAAGCATATCCCTATGATAAGTTAGACTAGAAAAATAAGATTGCTGAAAAATCTTCCTCCAAACACCAAACACAGCCTCCGTAGGCGGTTCCATATGTGAACCGCGGTGCCTTATTGATAAGGTACCGCCAACCTAGATAAGGAACCGCCTACAGTGCCTTCCTTTTTCGGGTTTTTGTCTGAAACTCCAGATTTGCTCCAACATTTTTGAGAATCTTTGTTTCAAACCCTTTGACCACCCCAAAAATACCTTAAACCTTCCCTATTTAAACCATAAGCATTTTGCAATACCTCACACCTCAAAATGTCTTACTCTCCCAATGAAAGCCTTAAATCTCCTTCATTTTCTCCAATTGTTTTCAATCCCAACTCACCCAAAAACCATTACAATCCTAACTCACCCAAGAACACTCTTAATCACATATCTCCTACCAAGAATGTTGATTGTGGAACATCTATTCTTCCACCACCACCCTTTAGTGTTCTTCCTCCTTCTCATGATAATGTCATGCACCATGGAACATATTGTCATTGTTGTCAATATCAACATCTTGCTATGGCACACATCTATGAGGAGTTGAGCTACATCAAGAGTCTCTTAATCAAGCCTCCTCTTCACTATGATTATGAGATCTCCAACAAGCCACCACCACCACCCTCCGCCATTACCTTGTCTTTCATATAAGCATTGTTTTCTTATCCACAAGACACAAAATTCAAGCAAATCTTAGAATTCTAGAATAACTAGGATTAGATTTATGCTTTTGGCTTGTTTCTTTTTCCATACATCTTTGTATGATGTTTTTTTAGTAACCTATCTTGGATCTTTGTCTTTTGTTTTCTTCTCTTTTATTTTGTGACCTATTGCTATATCTTGTTGGTTGTTTCTTTTGTTCAACTAACCCTTCTATGTAGCTTTTCACCATATCTCGATTCCTCGGTGCCCCAAGCTAGGGGGAGTAAGCACCAAGGGGGAGTCTTTGCAAAGTCCGTCTTTTCATCACCGACTTGTGCAACCTTTTTGCTTTGACAAAGGGGGAGAAATGAATAAACTCGTCTTCGAAAATCTTGTTTTGTTTGTGATTGAGTTTATGTATTATCGGAATCAAAAAGGGGGAGATTGTTAATGCAATAATGCCTAAAAACGTTACTTGCATTTTTTCGGTCTCGCTTAGTTTTGATTACGACAATATGTAAAAACAAGCATTTACGAAAACAACGAAAAACGAATTTTTGAGTTCAAGTATTTTTCATTTTACCCATTTTCACTTAAGGTATGGATAAACAAGTACTAACCTTAATCAAGTGATCAAGTGATTTAATCTTTTCTTAAAACTCACTTTTTATTAAGTGTGACAAGTTTTTATTAAACTTTCTTTTTAAGAAAATGTTTTATTAAATTAATTATTTGAAAATTTGAAAATGGCATATTCTTATTTGGTTAGGAATATTCTATCAGGATACTTTTTTAAACCAGATATGACCTCCACCACTAAAAGACAAAAAAGGAGCGGAGTCTAGTCCAACGGTTCCTTAGCTCCTAGGCGGTTCCTTATCGATAAGGTACTGCGGGCTAAGATAAGGAACCGCGGGTAGATATAGTCGTTGACCCTTTGTCCTATAAATAGTGGACCATTCTCAACTTTTCAATTCACCTCTTTTGCACATCTATTTCCAGATTCAAACACTCTTCTTTAATCACTCAAATCTTTGATCATTTGTTTGATTACTACTTGTTTAAGAAGTGAATCTTGTCCTTCCATCCCTTCCTCTCCAAGTGCAAAGAGAAGAACACTATCCTTGTGAAGTGTTGAGTCCACCACCAAAGATCCATTGAAGATCTATTTTTATACATTTGTAGTTGTGTCATAGTTGTGAAGATCCAAGTAGTTGTGTCTATTTGGAAGTTGTGTATGTACTAAGTATAGTTGTGTAGATTGGTCCTAGCTACGATTAGGGCTCAACTTTTAGCTTAGAGTCGGAAATTGGTTAAGCGACGTGTACGGTTTTCTCCACCATAAGGAGCTTGTTGTGTAGTGAACTCTCGAGTAAGGAGTACTCGAGGAGTGGAGTAGGAAAGAGGAGTGAGCTTCGTTGCCGAACCACTATAAATCCTTGGTGTTCGGTTTGATCTTTCTTTACCCTTAACTCTTTACATTCTTTATTCTTTGTGCATATATTTTTGTTAGTATTAGTTTAGTTACACTATCATTGTTCATATTGTGCATAAGAAGATTTCACATTTTTCTCTAGCCTAAATTTTTGAAAAATGATTTTTGAAAACCACATTTTAACAAGTAAATATAAGAAACTATTCAACCCCCCCTTCTAGTTTCTACAGAGGCTTATCTTAACTTTAATTTTGACTTTTAGCCTTAATTTTGAGCTTGAGCATGGGTGTGTTTAGGGGTGTTTTTTGTTTTGGTTTTCGAGTTGTTCGGATTTTTTTCTGGGTCAATCCAAAAATCAAACCGAACCGAAATAGATTTCAACCGAACCGAACCAAAAATCGAATTTGAATTCGGTTCGGTTATCAGATTGATCGAATACTCCGGATTATCTGAAATTTTCTAAAATGAATATATAAATATATAAATATTTAGCAAAAAGAGGTAGTTCAAGTATAAAAATTGTATTCTCATATCAAAATTAAATTTTGTAATTGTTTTATATGTGTATATATATTAATATATATATCTGTACAATTCGGTTCGGGTCCGATTGTCAATCCCATATTCAACCTGAAAACTAAATTTATATATCGGTCCGGTTTTATTATGCCCCGAATTCAATTTTTGGTTTAGTTCTTATTCGGAATCGATTCAATTGGATTTTCAATTTTCGTAGATCAAACCCAAATAAGGCCATCTCCAATGGAGATATGTGGCATACGCATAATTGAAGAAAAAGTTGACTTGGAATACGGACAATGCATTACAAAAAATGCCATGCAAGCGTACGTGTATTACATGTTATTTACTGCACAAACGCATAATAAACCATAGATGTGTGTCCTCTTTATAACTTAAATAATGAAATAAAAGAGAACATGCACATCCACTTTCAACTTAACATGATTTATGTAGTTTTTCTTTAATTTTACATGTATAAAAAGTAGAAAGTAATTCAAAATAGTACGAGTGAGTGATGTGTTAATTCTTTAGACTTTTGAAAGTTTATGGGTTGTGGATTTTTTTTGTAAAGACAGTTCAATGCCTAAGTGTCATCCTATTAAACGTATAACAATATATATGCATTGAGGATGTCCTAATGAACGACCCTAATTGTGCTGACCCTAATCGTGCTAAGAGCAACTGCAATGATCATTTGGCAAATGACTTTTCAATGTTAGATCAAGTCATTTGAATGACTTTTACCATTATGACATTAATTTGATAAAAGACTTTTTATGGGATAGCTTGGTGTTTATCAAGTGTTTGACACAAATGTAACAAGTGATTGACAATTAATGAAGAGCTAAAAAAAGCCTTTACAAAGCTTTTATGCATTGGACCTTGTTTTATAAAAAGACTTGTTAGAAGATGGAATTTATGAAAAAGTTAATGCTAGTTAATAGTAAAAAAAGTCATTATGACTTTTGAGCATTGCATATGCTGAACAACCCTAATGGATCAAATGGAAAATAGCTTTCCAATTTTGTAAAGCTTTTTAGAGTGGTTTGTTGCATTGGATTTAAAGCTTTTTGATAAGCTTTTTAACATAATTTGGTGAACTTTAAGTCTTTGTAAGAAGTCTTGCTCAATAAATACAAGATATATTTGATGCATTAAATGCTACAAGTCATTGAGACAAGGCATGGGTGGAACATTTTGAGTTGTAGTCTTGTCTCCATTAGTTCACCCTTGCTTGAAGACAAGGCGTGGGTGGTACATTTTGGCATTTTATCAAATACGCCTTAAATTTTAGAGCAAGTTTTAACCATGTATTTGAGCTTATGCATGGAAGTGGTTGCGTCCGTAAGGAGCATCTTAGGGTGTGTTTGTTTTTGGAAAAAATCGTCTGACTGTGTCTGACGTCTGACCAGTCAGACGCGGTCAGACATAACGATTGTTTGTTTTTTCATTAAGATTTAGAGGCTTGAAGAGATATATTGTCTGACTCGATGTGCAGGTCTGACTGTCTTATTCTTCTACCTCCTTCACTTTGCTCTTAATTGTTGGTTTTTTTGATTTTACGCTTGTAGAGATATGTTCAAAAGAGTTGCAGGTATATTATTTTGAAGAAGAAGAGGAAAAGTGAGAAAAGATTAAAAAAATATTATAAGAAAATAGGTCACGTGTACATTGTTAATAAAAGAGTTGTTGGCTTTAAAAAATGGAAATAATTTATTACTGTATATATGATGATATAAACCTTGTTTTATTTTGTATAGTACTACGTATTATTTTAGTCTATCAATATGAAAAAAATTGACTTATTTATGTATTATGGTTTAATTTTTTTTAATTTATTATATTTATGAAAAAAAGTTTATTTCAATAAAAAGTGTTTTATATCCATGTAAGAGATCTCGTGTTGCGTCTTTTTGGTTTTTGATTATTTATGGCTCCATATCATACGTGTAAATATTTTGTTTCATGTTTACACAAGATACTTGGTCATTGTAGTGTTGTTGTCAAATATATATTTTAAAAAAATGATTATTGGAACAATTATAGAAAAACAAACAACATTTTTTCGTTCAGATTCAAATATAAAACGTCTTAATGAAACAAACACTATCTAAGTTTATGTATTATTTTAAGTCAATTCATGTAATAGTTTTTACTATGTTAAAATTTAGAATATGTATTAAGATAATTAACTTAAGCGTTTATTATTGTGTTAAGTATGTGATAAAAAAATGTTTTGTTTCATGTTTACACAAGCTACCTGTTTATTGTATTATTATTGTTAAATATATCTCTAAAAATAATCCATTCAGACAATTATGAAAAAATAAACAACATTTGTTAATTCAGATTCAGACATTTCAACCACCTCTTATCAGTAAGAAGTGATAATTAGATTCAAACCTAAAACATCTTATTGAAGCAAACACCACCTTAAATTATCTCTAGCTACCAAATACATGGATGCTTTTAGGATATGTTCATCTTACAAAAACGAGTGGTTCATATTAAAAAACACCAACCTTAAGGAAGCATTATTTATTTCCCATGGTACGACCGTACGAGGCGTAATCAAAGAAATAAATTGGCCCTTTTTCACAAAATGCAACTATATAAACAAGGGCATACAGTAACATATATCATAACAAAAAATACAAAACATGAGTTTAACAATCTATGTCCTTCTCCTAACCATTGCAACAGCTGTTGCATTTCCAGACAATGAAATCCACTTGCTGATGCCACATTCCGGTTCAGCCGGCCTAAAACATTCCGACCTCGACTGCTTGAGCTGGCGCCTCGGTGTTGAGACCAACAATATTCGGGACTGGGCCACAGTTCCTGAAACATGTGAAGACTATGTCGGACATTACATGCTTGGAAAGCAATACCGTAAGGATTGTGATCTTGTGGCTGAAGAAGCATATGAGTACGCAAAAGGTCTCAACATCAGTAAAGATGGTAAAGACATTTGGGTTTTCGACATCGATGAAACCACACTCTCTAATCTCCCATATTACGCTAGAGACACCGTTGCTTTCGGGTAAAAAAACATTTTTTTATTGGTTGCTTCTTTTTCATTAGCAAATATAGCGACCTGAATTTTATGTGTTATTGATCATTCTTACTTCTTAGAGCGATACCATATAACGCGACCGCATTTAACATTTGGGTCGCGGAAGCAAAAGCGCCAGCGGTACCAGGGGCTCTAAAACTGTATAAAAGACTAGTACGTTTGGGCTTGAAGATCGTGTTTCTTACTGGATCACACGACTATCAGACCGAACCTCGGACTAAAAACCTCAAGGATGTTGGTTATACTACATGGGAGAAGCTCATACTCAAGTAAACTATATTCGTTTTTTAACTAACAAGTATATAGTTGGTAGGTGGTTGTTTTTTTGAGACTTAAGTGACATTTTGTGCGACCATAATCTGTTTTGCTCGATTGTTCTGTTTTGAAAAAGACAAAACGATTGCACAAAATGTCACTCGAGTCGAAAAGCCTCTTTTTCATATATACATATAAATGTGTAGGGGAGATAATGATGGTAGCGGATACAAACCGATCAAGAGAAAAGAGTTGGACGAGGCAGGATACAAGATAAGAGGGAATATGGGTGATCAATGGAGCGATTTACTTGGTAGCAACCCTGGTGATTGCACTTTTAAACTTCCCGATCCAATGTACTACATCGGTTAATTGACTTCATTACCCGAAGAAGAACTGGTGTTAGAAGTTTCTGATTACTACACTGTTAAATAAGTGAGATTGTCCCAAATGAAGCAATCTTTTGTTCTTTTGAGATATCTTGTATTATGAGTGGTATATAATTTGTCGTCACAATCTCTCTAATGTCACTTGTCATAATTTCAATGGTCCGAATTTAAAAAAATCTTAAGCATGCTCTAATTATGGCTATATATTTGTTGAAACAATTGTCATGATCAGATATAAAGTTGGACCTTCACATGGACATGATAGATTGAACTAGCTATAGCTATCACGTAACACTATCGGAATAAGCCCTGGAAATGGCTTTTTGAAAAGCTTATCGACGCAATTTTAGAATAAGCACCAGATATAAAAGAAGCGTTATATACTCGAAAAAACATAGCGCCGATGATACTTTAGGAACAGACTTTTAGCAGCACATGGCCAGGAATAGTGAATGGTGATATCTAAGCAACAAGTTCTTTTAGGGAAAGTTGTTAACAGAATATCCATCACGAATCCTTTGACAGAAGTTTCTTTTCTAGTAGTGATTTAGATGCTTGGCCAACATACGATATTTTAACCATTCCAAGACTTAGTGATTAATCAAAATTTTCATTAAAAGTACAACATCAAGTCATTAGAAAGTGCAAAAGTACAATAGTATTGATTAATCTGAAGGTTTTAACTTGCACAACTCACTTCTGTGAGAAAACACTTTATATATATGAAGAAAATATGAAGAATATAACTGAAACTTGCTTACTTTATTCAACAAAAGGGAGGGCTATATATAAGCCTTACACATCAAACTTGGGAACATAAAAGCAGGAACAAACTAATGAACGTTATCACCTAAAGACTAGGAACCCACTCTCCTAGTCTATCCTAAATACATGGTCCTGGTACATACTAATTTAAACTCCTTTAATTCAACTCACTAAGTAAACTAAAGTACTCGAATACTAAAGGATAAAACTAACACAGTCAAGATTATAACAAACAATCACCCCCTTAATCTTGACTCACTTCCTCACACGAGTGTCGGTTCATCTTCCTCGATCAAGTTGGCTTCATTGTTGTTGTTCTTCCATTAATTAGTACACTCCCTTGTGAAGTGTCCATGCATTCCACACTCGTAGCATCTAAACGTGCTCTTATCACCTTGACCCGAGCTTCTTCCACGTCCTCTTCCCCGACCTCTTCCTCCTCCAATAACTCACTACTAGTCAACAACAACCCATCTTTCTCTTCATCCTTCTCATCATGGCTTTTCAATCGTTCTTCATATGCTTTTAGTCTTCCCACAGCTTCTTCGAATGACATTGTTTAAATCTTCGAATATTGCTCGATATAGGCAATAATTGGTAGATACTTTTTCGGGGCTGAATTTAAAAGTTTTCTCACCGCCACTTATTCTTCAAGCCTTGAACCAAGACACTTAAACTTTTGCATGATACAACCTATCTTGCCAGAAAAGTTATTGATAGACACTTTTTCCTTCATCTTTAACAACTCTAATTCACTCCTTAGAGTTTGCAACCTTGCTTTTTGCAACCTTGCTTTTTGGACCCGATCTGCTCCTAAGTAGCGAACCCGAATCGATTCCCATACATCTTTAGCGTCTTTGTGCTTTTCAACCTGTAGGAGAATATCCTCCGGTTGAGCTTAAAATATTATAGCTTTGGTAGTGTAATTCTTTTTCTCATCCACCGCTGCCCCGGTTACCGGATCGATGGACTCCCAAAGACCATACGCCCTCAACACCGTCTCAACCAAAATAGACCACGACGTGTAATTGGTTTCAGTCAGTTTAGCACATTGAAGTGGTGTGTTACCACCTTGCTCACGGATTGTCAACATGCCTGATTTATCTCCCATTCATGCTAATTTTTCTTGCTATCTTGCTCTTGCATTTCTTGCTACGTTCTTGTGGTCACCTATTGTGGCCAAAACCTTGCTGCTTGATTTTGTTCCTTGACGCATGATTACACATAAGATGCAATCATCACTTTCTTGCTCTCCACACTAGGTATGAACCGTTAAGGCTCTGATACCGCATGAAGGTTTTAAATTGCACAACTCACTACTGCGAGAAAACACTTAATATATATGAAGAAAATATGAATAATGTAATGCAGAAAGTATCACTGAAACGTGCTTACTTTATTCAACTAAATGGAGGGCTATATATAAGCCTTACACATCAAAGGTGGGAACATAAAAGCAGGAATAAACTAATGAACGTTATCACCTAATGACTAGGAACCCACTCTCCTAGTCTATCCTAAATACCTGGTCCTAATACATACAAATTAAACTCCTTTTATTCAACTCACCAAGTAAACTAAAGTACTTGAATACTAAAGGATAAAACTGACACAGTCAAGATAACATAATCATGTTCTTAGTAAGAAACTTTCACCTAAAAACCATCATTTTAAAAAGAATCTACACTGTCTAGCCACCTTGTCATAGAGTAAGTCCCGTTGTTAGGGTGGCCGATCACCCTCCCCTGGATACGATTTCAATGAAATTGTGCTTACAATACTTTCTTAGAGCATGTACAATGCATCAAGTTTTAAGAACTTGAATGCATTTCATATTCAATATTTCAATGCTTATTGCTTTTAGTCTCTTAGAAATGACTTGTAATGTATCAAGTCTTTCTTAAAACATTCGTTGAAAAGATAATGTTGGATATTTAGCAACAGATACTCTACATACTATTAGAAATGTTATACTCTCTGAGTTTCATTTAAAATGTCTGTTTTTTTATTTTAGTTCATCTTTAAGGCTTTGTTGAAAGTTATTTTGTGTTTGTTGTGTTGTTATTTGGTTTATAAAGTGCACGGACTGTTTTTGTCAAGTTGGTAAGTTGGAGGACTAGAGTGCAAAGCTGGACTATATAACCTACAGAATTGAGCTAGGGTTAATTATTTAGCCAAAATTACTCTCTCTCTCTCTACACACATAGTTGAATCTCTCTCTTTCTCTCTCTCTAGTTTATTAGTCTGTTTCAACGTTAATCAAGGTTAATCGTTCAGTTACGATTAATCCTTTCTTGATTTGTATTCATATCAATCATCTTGATTAATTTGTGTTGTTATTGTCCTGAGTGATTGAGTGATTTATATGTGAGCGCTAAGATCCACCTAGTGGGGACTATCTTTCTTATTAAGCACACATTTGTGGACTTGATCGTATTGTATTGACTCTATTCATAATAAGCACTAAAGGGGATGTTGGTTGAGTGCTAATGGTGTGTTTTGTTTATTAACTTGATATTGTTTACATGGTATCAGAGTCATGTTCTTTGAAATCATGATTTTCAATATTAGGATTTTGGAAAAATTAGGGGATTTCTGATTCTTGCGGTTCTTGGGCTTTCTGGTGGTTGATTCGTAATAGCCGTGTGACGAATCGTTGATTTTGGTGATTAATTCGTTTTTGGAAACATTAGGGTTTCGAAGCCCTAATTTGGTTTTTGGGGCTTTCTTTCCTCGATTGGTTCTTGATTGTTTCCGCGGGTTGATTTTCTCTGTAAGTCAATCTTTAGCTTGATTATCGTTGCAATTGAAGTGGGTGCAAACGGGCCCAGTTAACACCTTGAACCTGCAACTTGACTGGTGTGGATAACTGCTTTGGCTAGCCCTAGTCCACCCAGTTGCATTTATGGTGATCTTAGTTTTTTTTTGGTTCTCTTTTATTGTTTTCTTTTATTTGTTTGTCTTAGTTGTCTTATTATTTTTGTTGTCTTTGCTTTCTTGTGTGATTATTTGTTCTTGATTGTTCATTATGTCTGCTGGTGCTGGTCCTAGTGGTAATCCTGTTCGTATTAGTAGGTTTAGATTCTAGGAACCCTCTTCATTTTCAAAAGAGTGATAATAGTAGTTCTGCTTTGATTTCTTTCAAGCTTCTTGGTACTGAAAATTATAGGATTTGGTGTAGTGCTATGAAACTTGCTTTACAGGCTAGGAATAAATTTGGTTTTGTTGATGGTTCTTGTCTAAGAGAAACTTATTCTACTACTAGTGATGTCTTGACTGCTTAGTGGGATAGATGTAATGCTATGGTTTTGACTTGGGTTATGAATTCTGTGTCTTAAAATGTTTATATGGGTTTGGTTTATTCTAATAATTATGCTTCTGTGTGGAGAGAATTAGAAGGAACTTATGATAAAGTGGATGGGTCTGTGATATATAATTTGTTACAAAAAAATAATTTTGTTAAACAAGGTGGTACATCTGTTGCTGATTATTATCATAGACTGAATTCATTATGGAGAGAGTCTGATTCTATTACTAGATTTCCTAAGTGTTCATATGATGTTAAATGCGCTTGTCCTGAGTTAGTTTTACATCAGAATGTTATTAAACTTATGCAGTTTTTGATGGGTCTTGATGATTGTTATCAACTTGTTAGAAGTTCTTTGTTAACTAGAGATCCTCTCCTTGAGGTCAAGGATGCTTATAATACTTTATCTAGGGAGGAGTCTCATAGAGGGGTTCCTGAGTCTTCTAGTGTTTCTGAGTCTAAGATGAATGCTTCTTCTTTTGGTGTTAAATCATCTAATGTGAATGGTAATAGAAGAAATTTTAATAATAATAACATTAGAAGTAAAAACGGTTTTAATAATAATAATAATAATGGTAATAGAGATCCTAATCCTAATCTTAATTGCAAGAATTATGGCAAGATTGGTCATACTATTGAGAGGTGTTATGAATTTGTTGGGTTTCCTTCTGGGTTTAAAAGGTTTAACTCTAGTGTGAATATTAGTTCTGGTGCGACTAAACCTAACTTCAATGTTATGCTAACATTGAAGTTAAGTCAGATAAAACTTCTTCGGGTAGTATGTCTTCTGGTTTTACTTCTAAGCAGATTCAAAAATTGTTGTCCTTGATTGGTGATCATGGGACTGGTTCTGGTAGGTTTCATGCTAATATGGCAGGTAGATGTTCTTTCTTTAATGGTAATGTATGGTTTATTATCAATTTTTCTAGGTTTTTTTTTACAAATAATAAGTTGTATGTTAAAACTGTCTTGGTTGGATTATTGATTCTGGTGCTAATCAGCACTTAACTGTGTCTACTATGGGAATGACTAATGTTATTGATGTGTTTGGTCTTAATCTCACTGTTGGTCATTATAATGATAATCTTTCTATTATCAGTCATACTGGTAACCTAAAACTTACTAGTAATGTTGTTCTTTATGATGTTCTTGTTGTTCCTATTTATTGTGTTAGTCTGTTGTATGGTAATAAGTTCATTAGAGATAGAAACATGTTTGTTGGTTTTGATGAGGAAAAATGTTATATTCACAACTTGAAAAGAAAGATAACTCTGGGGAATGGTAGTGAATTTGGTGGTCTCTGTTTGTTTTATATGTCTTTTAAATGCTCTGTGGGTGAGTATAATATGATTATGAGTTTTCTTGTTTCTAAATTGCTTTGGCATGTTAGGCTTGGTCATCCTGCTGACCAAGTTCTATCTGTTCTGCATAATGATCTAGATATATTTAAGTCTTACTTTGGGTGAGGTCTGTCATAAGGCTAAGCACACTAGAGAGCCATTTCCCTTGCAGATCATAAGTCTAAATATCTTGGTGGTTTAATTCATCTTGACTTATTGGGACCTTACAAGGTCACAAGCAGAGAAGGGTTTAAATATTTTTTGAATGTTGTTGATGATTTCTCTAAAGTTGTATGGTTGAATTTGGTTAAATCTAGCTGAGGTGTTTGATGTTTGTGTGTCCTTTATAAATTTAATTCATACTCAATTTAAAATTAAAGTTAAAATTGTTAGGTCAGATAATGGAATTGAGTTTGTTAATAATAAAATGAGCACATTGTTTTCTGATCATGGCATCATTCATCAAACATCTTGTTCTTATATTCCTTTGTAAAATGGGATTGCTGAGAGGAAACATAGACATCTGCTTAATTTAGCAAGAAGTCTTATGTTTCAGGGAGGAATTCCTTAGAGATTTTGGTCTGATTGTATTCTAACTGCTATATATCTTATAAACAAGCTGCCACCATCTATTTTTAATCGTAAGTGTCCCTATGAGTTGGTGTATAATGTCAAACCTAGTCTTTCCCATTTGAGATCCTTTGAGTGTTTGTGTATTGCTTTTGTTTTAACAAATCATGATAAACTGTCTTATAAGTCTAAAAAATGTGTATTCATTGGGTATTCTAATGTTAAGGATGGTAAAAATTATTAAGTCTTGATACTAGAAATGTTTTCTTTTCAAGGGATGTTAAATTTTATGAGACAGTTTTTCCTTTCAAAATGAAAACTACTAGTTTAATTTATGATGTTAAAGAAACTAGTAAGAGTGATCAATTAACTTTTTTTTACAGTCTTGGGTCTCAAAGTCCAATGATGAAGGGAGGACTTCATCAGTTGTGGATGGTAGTAGCCTACTTCATAATAGGTCTACAGATACTACTAGAGTAGACTTAGAAGAGATATCTGCAACCCAACATGGTGTAAATAGTCCATCTTAGGGCAATTTTCAAAACCAAAGGTTTGGGTTAACACCAATTCATCTTAATCAATCCAATGACCATAATAGTGATGTGCGGACACCTGGTGTAAGAAGGTCTAATAGAGAGTCTAGAATGTCTGTGAAATTTAATGATTATGTTGTAAGTTCTAATGTTAGATATTGTTTTGAAAAATATGTTATACTAGACTTTGTAGTCAAAATATGTGCTTTGTTGCTAACTTGAATAAGTCTGTTGAGCCGACTTGCATGTATGAGGCATTGCCTGATCCTAATTGGGTTGAAGCTATGAATAATGAAATAGAAGCTTTAAACAGAAACAATACTTGGACTATCTATTATTTGCCTGGGGGTAGAAGAGCTATTGATAGTAAGTAGTTATGGAAAATTAAATACAAGTCTTCTGGTGATGTTGAAAGATACAAAGCCAGACTGGTTGCTAAAGGTTATAGTCAAAGAGAGGACTTTGACTATGATGAAATCGTTAGTCTAGTTGCTAAGATGGTAACTGTTAGGTGTTTAGTTAACATTGTTGTGCACTACATTTGGCCTTTTTATCAACTTGATGTGAACAATGCTTTTCTGTATGGTGATCTTATTGAAGATGTTTATATGAAACTTCCTCAAAGGTTTGATTGTGTTGACAGCAACAAGTTGTGCAAACTTAACAAGTCCTTATATGGGTTAATGCAAGCCCCAAGACAGTGGAATGCTAAGCTTACTACTGCCTTGGTTGAGCATGGATTTGAACAAAGTATATTTGACTATTCTTTGTATGTGAAAAAATGGTGATTTGTTTATTGATTTATTGGTATATGTGGATGATATTGTTATAACTGGTAATGATGAGGTTTTGATTAAAAACTTTAAAGAGTTTCTGAAAACTAAGTTTTTAATCAAAGATCTTGGTGAGTTGAAGTAATTTCTTGGCATTGAATTATTGAGAAATAAATCTAGTGTGTGTATGAATCATAGAAAATATTGTATGGAGTTTTTGATTGAGTATTGTTTGTTGGTTGCTAAACCTGTTGAAACACCCTTTATTGAGAGTACTGTTTTAAGTTGTGATGAGTATGAAAAGGATAAGTATTTGGACTGCTTCACTGATACAAGGCCTGATATTAGTCATGCTGTTCACTGTTTAAGTCAAAATATGCATAAGCCTTTATAGTATCATTTCAAAGCTACACTGAGAGTGTTGAGATACCTTAAACAAGGACCTGGTCTAGGGCTTCAGTTCAATTGTGTATCTGATCTAAAGCTTAGTTCTAATTCGGATGCAGATTGGGGTAAGTGTCTTAGAACAAGAAGGTCTATTATAGGTTTCTATGTTTTTCTTGGTAATTCTCTTATATCATGGAAAAGTAAGAAACACAATACTGTTTCTAGGAGTTCTGCTGAGTCTGAGTATAGAAGCATGGCTTATACTACTTGTGAAATAATATGGTTGAGTAATTTGCTTCATAGTCTTGGTGTTGATATTTTGTATCTTGTGGATTTGCACTGTGATAGTAGTTCAGCTAATCAGATTGCTTCAAATCACGTGTTTCATGAAAGGACTAAGCATTTTGTGTTGGATGTACATTTGGTTAGAGAAAAAGTTTCAGCAGGTGTGACAAATACTATTAAGGTTAATACCAAAGATCAATCTGCTGGTATCTTTACTAAGTGTATTGTGTAAAACCCGTAAAAATAAGGTCATAATTTAATTCTACTTTCAATTATTTTAAAGTATTTCATAACTTTAAATATTATTATGTTTAACGGTTTAAGTTGAAACCGATATTAAATATTATATTTTAATATTTTGACGAGTAACGAGGACTACTAGTGATCGCGATACCGACGGATGCCTAAAATTTTATATTTTATTATCGATCGTTTCGATAATTAATACTTTCGACGATATCGTTTTAATTACGTATCGAGTCGTTATATTATTATTTTTCGTGTGCGTTTAAACTTTTTAGTATTTTTACGAAACCCGAGTCTCGTAAATATTTCAAAATTTACAATTTACATTTTCTACCCTTTTAAACTATTTTATTACATTTTGGACCAAAACTATCACAAATTGGCAAAAACTACCCTAACCTTACACTATATATAAAATTTCCACTAGCAACTCTTCATTTAAAAAATTCATAAAACAAAATCACCATTTCTTTCTTCCCTTTCCTTTTTGGCCATACACCACAAACAACACAAATCATCAAAATTTTTGATGATCAACTTTGATCCATCCAAAAACAAAACAAGTCCCATCCTTAGAATTCAAAGGGCTACATTTTGGTACAAATTTTAGCTACATGCATCATACTTTTTAATTTTATGAATTTTGATCATTTATATAGTTGTATGATCATCTTATCATATTGATTTTATATTGTATCCATGGACTTTTTAGTTTTTGTGGTTGAAAGAATTAATTTTTTTTGTAAAAATGATCATGCATGTGTTAGTAGTAATCATCAAATGATGTTTATGCTAGTTTTTTACTAAAAACTTATTTTTAAATTTTTGGGTTTTTGATTTTTATGATGATACAAGTGTTAGGATTAATATAGGATGATATTAGGGGTGTAGGATGATGAGGAAAATTGTTAGAATTGATCAAAAACATGATTTTGTGGGAGATTTTGAAAGGTGATTTTGGGCAGTAGGTTAGAGGCTGTTTTCGGGGGTCTTACTGTATGATAATCGCTTAACTAATCGGATAGGGTTGTAGAGAATTTCGTTAGCTTCTATTTCATATAAAGTAGGCCTTCCAACTCCAAACGAGGTGGAAGATACACTAGTTTGATTTTCGTGTACCTGGAGACGAGTGTCGACACAATCCGAAAATTGTTGTCGATATTTGGATCGAATCTCGGGGACTATAAAATGAGTTTCAAAATGATTCAAGGGCTGTTCTCAGGCTCCAAGTTTAGTATTTTGAGTCTATTTTTAGAATCAAGTGGCGGTTTTAGAAATGGAGTTGTTTAGAATGGTCAAAATGGTTTCGTAAGTCAAGGTCGCTAAACTGTCCGGATTTTGTGATTCAAAAATGAGTCGGGCAGGGAACTTTAGAAGTAAAATCTTTTAATGGGCTCTTGGGAGGATTTTCTACATATAGTAAGTGAGTTCTCTGAGTAGTATCACAAAAAGTTGATATGTCTAAGTATGGGAAAACAGCTTGGACATTCGGTATGTTCCGGCAGATTTTTATTAAAGGCATAGAACAATAAAATGAATATATAGGAGAGTGTAATAGTATCACTTGTATCGTTTTCTCTCGATTTTGTCGTGATTTTATGAGTCGAGTTTTATATTCTTATGTATGGGTTATTTCTCGAGTCTGTTATTAATGAACGCGCCTTATTTGATAGGTTGCGGTTCTCGTGTTTGAAATGCATCATCTATCGTCGGCGATCGTCTCATTACCAGTATTGGCTAAGGTGAGTCTATAGCCTCGCTTTATACTAGTTATTAAATGATTTTAAACCCGCGAGGGGGAATACATGTTTTATAAACTTAGAACACAAGATTTTTATGGTATGCTTTGTCCCTTTATGAATGGACCCGTGGTTGCCTTTAAATTGCAGTAAGTGATTGCCTTAGTTAAAGCCTCAATTATGGACCGTTAATTAACCTATGATGGGTTAACCGCTAGTACAATTAATAGATCTATGGGGGAAGCCGCCCCGGTTCAGTTTTTGTGGACTTGTCATAGAAGCTTAGGCCCGACCTCAACACTGTTTGAACATATTGTATTGAGAAGTCAGGTATACGGCAATGTACCAATAATCTGGAGGTAACCGACAATTAATAAATCTCTCGTCTTATTAGACTGATATGGGAGTGTCTAAGGGCTCGGTTCCATGAGCTTATTGCAATTTATGCTATATACAATTATCATTGTTGATGCAAATTATTATTTGATGCTTATAAGCATGCCACAAACTTATAATCTTTGCTTGTCTTCAAATTGATTACATAAACCTATAGATTCACTCGGCATTTTTGCTGATTGTTTTACTCACATGTATTTTAGGTAATCAAGAAGTGGAAGCTTGGAGGTCACGGGGAATGAAGTTGTGCACTGCTTTTGTTGTTCAAACTCTTTGATTTATTTATCGTTCCATTTTTAAAACAAACCAATATGTTGTTTTAACTTATCTTTTGGTAAAGATTACTTGGGACTACGTTACTCTGACAAATGTTTTAGGAACGGTAAATCTAAAACGTCTCTTTTCGAGTCGTTCTTTATAAATTATGTGTTGTTGTATCATTGTTTAGCACCCAAGGATGTATTCCGCTGCGTGTAAATTTGGGGGTGTTAAAGATTGGTACCAGAGCCATGAGTTATAGAGAACTAGGTCTTTATTTTAAAAACCTAAACTATAACTGTCAATTTTTATTTTTCAAAGAGTCGGTGCACATAACTTCGCGTGACTTCAGGTTTAAGCTACTTCTGGGATTACAACTTTAGTATACGTTATTACGTATCCTTTTATTGCCAAGTATTTATAAATAAATACTATGATCCCTTTATTGATATATATATTTATATCTAGGATCCCTTTATCGATATATATTTCTGTCGTTAAACTTTTCGATAAAAGTTTATCATTTATTAATGATTAACTTAAATAAATACAACGAATTTTCAAGATCTTTCTGTATTTATTTTTGAACTATTTAAATTGCTTTTATTGCAAAAATTTTATATTATGACCTTACATACCTTCATCTGCGCGCGTTACTTTCATTATTTAACCCTTTGAGATATCTACGTAGATATCCAAATCGTCTTCCGGCTATTTGTGCTTGGACGTCTTGAAACGTAGTCTCTAGACCATTGTGTAGCTCAATGTGTCCTTGGAATAGAATAACCGCTATTTATTGACATTTATATGTATCGACTCCGAAGTGTATTGTTCACTTATATCTCGGTAACGTCATCGTCATTTTATAAATCATCGTCTAGATTATGGCGCTAGATTGGAATACGATTTTACTTCTGTAAAATTGTATCATTTGTTTTTCATTAACCTTCTCGCTCCTGGAGTGTAGCATGTTAATGTTCCATTCTTTTCTTGTTATGTTTTGTGTTTTTGACAATCGTGGCACCAAGGAGATTTGCCTACATTGCATTTTGGAATCTAAATTACGAACGTCTTTCACCGTCTTGCTTCCTAAATTTCGTGTTGAATACCTTGAAGCATTTTCTGTTATTCATCATGCTATATTTTATTTGATGCTCATTACGAGATTTATTTTTCGTTGTTATAAAATCCACAAGACATGTGTGTATATATGTATATATTTTGAGCCGTTAAGAAGTGTCGAAAAATACACTTTATGCAGAAACTGTAGGGGCAGTATAAACAGGTCAAAACTTAAAAGTAAAAACTGCGTTTTTAAAATAAAATAGTCAAACCTGCACAGAACTTGCAGGGGTATTTTGGTCATTTTACATTGGTTTTCAGGTCTCGGGTAAAACTAAAAAGTCGTCTGAAACGTCGTTTTGCATCAAAATGCTTTAAACTCGAGTCTTGGAGATGTCGTTTATCGGGTCAATTAATCGGCTCATATTTAAAAGTTAAATCTGATAGAAAATTCAGAACATGAGTTTTAAATGTTTCTAAGCTGTTTTGATTTCATTTGAGATCGTAAAATTTTAACAAATATTATTTTACAACTAACGAATACTAGTTGCATGTGAAAATATTTAAAAATAAAAACAGTACAGGATTAGCAATTACCGGATTAATGGTGTAATTTGAAAACGAATAACATACTTTCTTAAAAGCATGTTGTGTCGAGTATCTTACAAAGAATACACATGTGGATTGTTTTATTCTTTTCATATATATGACTCATTTGTCATTCGATGTTATTTTATTTTTATTTTCTTTTAATCTTCCACTGATTTGGGTTGAGTTTTGAAGTTTTGTCTTCATATTCTTCGTCGATATTTTTATCGCGTGTCTCATAGCGTTTCCGTCTAAACCTTATAACCTTTTGAAACCTTATTAATTCGTGAAGATTTCATTGGTTGTTTTATGAGCTACTATTTGCCACTTCTTGCAAAACTTTGACTACTTTATACGTTGTCATAATGTCATATTATAAATAAATCTGATATTGTTTCACGATTATTTTCACCAATTATTTTTACTTTGGTCTTATAAAATACTTTTTGTGACATTCAAAGTTGCTTATTGAGTATTTCACAAATTACTTGTATCCTATAAATTTATAAAATATTTTTATATATTCCATTTTACAAATGGCATGATTTATATAAACATAATAAACGTAATACTTTTTGACGAAAGGGAGCACTGCATTGCTAGCCCTAAATTATACATGGCCTGATCACCTATGTCTAATTTAGAAGGAGCCATGCTAGGCTGAATAGTAGTCCACTTAAAAATCTTGATAATAATCAACTTTTTACTTGTAATTATGATAAAGATAAATAAAATGAAATAAATTGAAAAGAAGTTTTGAAAAATTTATATTTTATGCAAGTAGCACAATTTCTATGCATCCGCATATGTTTTCTTACCTTTTGTTAAACGAATTACGTGATTATAAGTACGTTTTTACTCGACAATCGTTTTTCCACTTGTTACTTTATTTTGTCTTATAACTGATTTCTTTTGACCATTCGTTTAATTACTGACTGTTGATAAAAGACTTGAAAGTCTCGATTTGTTTTATCCTTTCTTCTCGTCCAATCTTCTTTATGCGACTGGGTAGATCTTTGGAATGTCTCCGCACGTGAATAATGAATTACCACTAGAGTGATTTCCGTATATCCGGGATGACGTCCGTCACTCTCGTTTGTCTCGAAATCCACTCTTATGAACCGTGCTTTGATTTCTCTCTTTAAACACTAACATCCTTCATTTGATTTGTTTTAATTACAAGTGATTATTAGGAATTTTATTTATTAAAATTTTTGTAGGGATCTTCTTTCCGATCATGTATCGACCACCGCTAAGTTAACGAGCTGATATTGGTGAACCATCGAACGCACTAACAAAATTGACAACTTGTTTAATCTATTATTTCTTATCGTAATACCATCGACGCCTTTATTTTATTATTCTCTTTAGGAATTCATACGACATTTGCTTCGTTCTCTTTTGTACCGTTGATTTCGTACTAATTGTTGACTATTACTTCCATTCGTATTCGTTGTTATCTTGTCACCTTTCGAAACCCGAATATATCCCATATTTATTTTAAAATAATAAACACCTTTATGTATTTCTACAACGTATTATTAAATTTTATGGAACTTTTATACATTTTCCAATGATTCTCAATTATCGAAATAACTACCATAAGAAAAAGGTCAAATTTATACATCATATTTTGTATAATTAAAACTAATGTTTAAAATGAAATTATGCTCTATCTTTTGAACTAATTGACTTATCATACTTTACTTTTAATGTAATGAAAATTACCGGTTTAATTTATATTTCTAACAATGATTTAATTTGAAAATTATATTTTCTAAATTGTAACCATCAATACGAGTTTAATTAATAAATTCATGTCATTGTTTCATAATTTCTTAAGACAACCAAATAAATTTTGAAACTATTTTAGTTCTATTTTGATGTATCATCTTTATCAAGAAAGTACCTCAACTGAGTTTTAAGGTAATACCAAATCCGGGACAGATAATTGTGACAAACGTTATTTTAATGTTAATATTTAATTCATTCTTCGCTCTCATTTTTCTAGTATTGTGAATAATTATGTTTTACGGTTACGTGATTCGAGATCCCTCGTCGATCGTTAATCTTAAATCATTTTACCACATCTTGTTCGTTTATGCGTTTATTGAAGTCATTTTTATCTCGTTATGTTCCTCGTATTGAAGATCACTATTTTATTTTGAGTCTAAAATGAATCTCGGGAAGCAGTGTATAAGAAGAAACGATAAGTGTCACCAGGATTTATGCGTGTACTTGTGGAATGATTGAGGACCGAATCTCTTAATGAATGGAGTTAATAAATTCGTTACAACCTCGAGGAGTATGTTGAAGCCGACACCGCAAGTGGAAAGACTCTGGAGATCAAGTGGTTATTATCAAGGGTTCGTTCAAGGTTTTCTCGATGATTAACGATGGAAATCTATACTTGATGTTATTGTTCGACCTTTTATTTTTATGTACTTATGTGGTATGTGATCTAGTCAAATGATCGTAAGTTGTGAGAACTTGAGACGACATCATCCGATGACGTCCGATCATGTAGAACATATATTATGTAATATCTTTTTGACTTTCAACGACGATGTTTATTGAGACTTTAATGCGCGTTGGCGAAAGTGAGATGGTGTCTTTGTATTATTTTTTTGAGTGAGGACCCGCGTGTGAGCACCCTCCGATGACGAAAATGTTTTTCTTGTTAATTCTTTTTGATGTGTGTCCATTGCTATCCGGCCAGTGGCTATCCTTTAAATTGCAACATTCTTTTTAACTAGACTTACCCGAAAATCCTGTCACCTATTCTTGTCGTCGAATGAGCTTCGTGTGATTCATAAAATTTTCATGTGTCGAGCTTGACGAGTGACTGGTGGATAAGGATTTATTTATTCCTTTTTGGTGAGATACAACTTGACGACAAGTTGTGTTTTGTAAAAGAACCAGTGGAGATCGTGGATCGAGATTCACGTCGTATCGTGAAGACTTCTTTATAAGGAATGCCCTCATCCTTCCGGGTAGTGAACAACTCGTGTATGAGGCGAGTTGAGCGCATGAACGTCGCTCTCTTAAGGTGGTGAGGATGTAAAACCCGTAAAAATAAGGTCATAATTTAATTCTACTTTCAATTATTTTGAAGTATTCTATAACTTTAAATATTATTATGTTTAA
This sequence comes from Glebionis coronaria, assembly GCA_025667525.1. Lineage (NCBI taxonomy): Eukaryota > Viridiplantae > Streptophyta > Magnoliopsida > Asterales > Asteraceae > Glebionis > Glebionis coronaria. Next base: position 674,989,333 of record CM046875.1, read on the forward strand.
CAGTTTAAGTTGAAACCGATATTAAATATTATATTTTAATATTTTGACGAGTAACGAGGACTACTAGTGATCGCGATACCGACGGATGCCTAAAATTTTATATTTTATTATCGATCGTTTCGATAATTAATACTTTCGACGATATCGTTTTAATTACGTATCGAGTCGTTATATTCTTATTTTTCGTGCGCGTTTAAACTTTTTAGTATTTTTACGAAACCCGAGTCTCGTAAATATTTCAAAATTTACAATTTACATTTTTTATCCTTTTAAACTATTTTATTACATTTTGGACCAAAACTATCACAAATTGGCAAAAACTACCCTAACCTTACACTATATATAAAATTTCCACTAGCAACTCTTCATTTAAAAAATTCATAAAACAAAATCACCGTTTCTTTCTTCCCTTTCCTTTTTGGCCATACACCACAAACAACACAAATCATCAAAATTTTTGATGATCAACTTTGATCCATCCAAAAACAAAACAAGTCCCATCCTTAGAATTCAAATGGCTACATTTTGGTACAAATTTTAGCTACATGCATCATACTTTTTAATTTTATGAATTTTGATCATTTATATAGTTGTATGATCATCTTATCATATTGATTTTATATTGTATCCATGGACTTTTTAGTTTTTGTGGTTGAAAGAATTAATTTTTTTTTGTAAAAATGATCATGCATGTGTTAGTAGTAATCATCAAATGATGTTTATGCTAGTTTTTCACTAAAAACTTATTTTTAAATTTTTGGGTTTTTGATTTTTATGATGATATAAGTGTTAGGATTAATATAGGATGATATTAGGGGTGTAGGGTGATGAGGAAAATTGTTAGAATTGATCAAAAACATGATTTTGTGGGAGATTTTGAAAGGTGATTTTGGGCAGTAGGTTAGAGGCTGTTTTCGGGGGTCTTACTGTATGATAATCGCTTAACTAATAGGATAGGGTTGTAGAGAATTTCGTTAGCTTCGATTTCAAATAAAGTAGGCCTTCCAACTCCAAACGAGGTGGAAGATACACTAGTTTGATTTTCGTGTACCGGGAGACGAGTGTCGACACAATCCGAAAATTGTTGTCGATATTTGGATCGAATCTCGGGGACTATAAAATGAGTTTCAAAATGATTCAAGAGCTGTTCTCAGGCTCCAAGTTTAGTATTTTGAGTCTATTTTTAGAATCAAGTGGCTGTTTTACAAATGGAGTTGTTTAGAATGGTCAAAATGGTTTCGTAAGTCAAGGTCGCTAAACTGTCCGGATTTTGTGATTCAAAGATGAGTCGGGCAGGGAACTTTAGAAGTAAAATCTTTTAATGGGCTCTTGGGAGGACTTTCTACATATAGTAAGTGAGTTCTCTGAGTAGTATCATAAAAAGTTGATATGTCTAAGTATGGGAAAACGGCTTGGACATTCGGTATGTTCCGGCAGATTTTTATTAAAGGCATAGAACAATAAAATGAATATATAGGAGAGTGTAATAGTATCACTTGTATCGTTTTCTCTCGATTTTGTCGTGATTTTATGAGTCGAGTTTTATATTCTTATGTATGGGTTATTTCTCGAGTCTATTATTAATGAACGCGCCTTATTTGATAGGTTGCGGTTCTCGTGTTTGAAAGGCATCATCTATCGTCGGCGATCGTCTCATTACCACTATTGGCTAAGGTGAGTCTATAGCCTCGCTTTATACTAGTTATTAAATGATTTTAAACCCGCGAGGGAGAATACATGTTTTATAAACTTAGAACACAAGATTTTTATGGTATGCTTTGTCCCTTTATGAATGGACCCGTGGTTGCCTTTAAATTGCATTAAGTGATTGCCTTAGTTAAAACCTCAATTATGGACCGTTAATTAACCTATGATGGGTTAACCGCTAGTACAATTAATAGATCTATGGGGGAAGCCGCCCCGGTTCAGTTTTTGTGGACTTGTCATAGAAGCTTAGGCCCGACCTCCACACTGTTTGAACATATTGTATTGAGAAGTCAGGTATACGGCAATGTACCAATAATCTGGAGGTAACCGACAATTAATAAATCTCTCGTCTTATTAGACTGATATGGGAGTATCTAAGGGCTCGGTTCCATGAGCTTATTGCAATTTATGCTATATACAATTATCATTGTTGATGCAAATTATTATTTGATGCTTGTAAGCATGCCACAAACTTATAATCTTTGCTTGTGTTCAAATTGATTACATAAACCTATAGATTCACTCGACATTTTTGCTGATTGTTTTACTCACATGTATTTCAGGTAATCAAGAAGTGGAAGCTTGGAGGTCACGGGGAATGAAGTTGTGCACTGCTTTTGTTGTTCAAACTCTTTGATTTATTTATCGTTCCATTTTTAAAACAAACCAATATGTTGTTTTAACTTATCTTTTGGTAACGATTACTTGGGACTACACTACTCTGACAAATGTTTTAGGAACGATAAATCTAAAACGTCTCTTTTCGAGTCGTTCTTTATAAATTATGTGTTGTTGTATCATTGTTTAGCACCCAAAGATGTATTCCGCTGCGTGTAAATTTGGGGGTGTTAAATATTGGCACAATGCAACATCACTAATTGTGCAAGAGACTTGGTCAGGCTAATATGTTTTCTTAAGTGCCAGATTTTTCTTGAGAATCTTGAGGGAGGATGTTGAAAGTTATTTTGTATTTGTTGTGTTGTTATTTGGTTTATAAAGTGCAGGGACTATTTTTTCAGTTGGTAAGGTGGAGGACTAGAGTGAAAAGTTGGACTATATAACCTGAAGAATGGAGCTAGGATTCATTACTTAGCCGAAATTACTCTCTCTCTATCTACACACACACAGTTGATATCTCTCTCTAGTTTGTTTGTTTGTTTCAAGGTTAATCTTGAGTTACGATTAATCCTTTCTTGATCTGTATTCATATCAATCATCTTGATTGATTTGTGTTCTTATTGTTCTGAGTGTCTGACTTATTTGTATGTGATCGATAAGATCCACCTAGTAAGAATTATCTTTGTTATCAAGAACACATTTGTGAACTTGATGGTATTGTATTGACTCTATGCATAATAAACACTAAAGTGAAGGTTGGTTGAGTGCAACTGGTGTGTTTTGTTCATTATCTTGATATTGTTTGCAGGCTTGGACATATTTTATTTTCTGTCTTAGAATAAATTAAGTCAATCTCACTTTCAAAGGATTCAAAAACTTACATTTGTATTGTTTATCCTTTTACTAAACAATATGCTTTAACTTTTCATCTTAGTGACTCTAATGCAAAGAGTTTGTTTAAACTAACTCATATTGATGTCTATAGTTCATACAAACATGCGACTATAAACAAATGTCATTATTTCTTAACCATTGTAAATGATTTTCCAAGAGCAATATGAACTTACTTGCTACCAAAAACCACAAAATATCAAACATCAAATATTTCATGTCTGTATTCAAAATAAATTCGAAACATTAATAAAGACAATGAGGAGTGATAATGGAACATAGTTCCTAAATCATTCACTAAGTTACTTTTTCCAAACTCATGGAGTAATCCATCAAACCTCATGTCCAAACACATGTTAGCAAAATTATAGAGTGGAAAGGAAACACAAACACCTCCTTGAAGTAGCAAGAGCTATAAGATTTCAAGCTAACTCTCTTATTCGCTTATAAGGATATTGTTTGTTTGTTGCAACATATCTCATTAACAAACACCTTTGCAAACCAATTCACAATAAAAGTAGTTATGAAATGCTTTATCAAACACATGGCTTTACTGAAACACCTAAAAGTTATTTGATTTCAAGATTCGGCACACCAACACATACCAAGAAATTTTGAATCCATAGCCATTCCTTGTGTGCTCTATGGTTACCCCACAACTCAAAAAGATACATACTCTACAGCAGTCAAACACACAAAATCTTTATAAGTAGGCATGTTAGATTTCATGAGATCATTTTCCCTTTTACTTACAAACTAACCTCAACCTCACCAACTCCAAATCCTACTTCATACACTATTCCATTTAATCGCTATCAAACTCCTACACTAGTAACACCGCCATTAACCCTGTTAGAAATACGTTTTATGTATTAAGAAGGATCGGTCACTCCAACAATAGTCCATGTAATAGCTCGTAGTTTAGTTATTTACACTTATTAAACAAAGCCCAAACCGAGCCCATAAGTTGCATGGGCCGGCGGCCAAATGTAAGCCCAAGCACATGACATGGGCTTGGGTATATAAACCCCCTCCTTAGATGGAGAGGGTGATGGTTTTCATAATTTACACATAGTAATCTTTCATTTTCTCTCTCTAGAAGTGTGTGAACTCTATCATCTCTCTATCTCTTTCTCTCTCTAAAACATAAGCAAGATTTACATATCCCACAAATGTTATCAAGAGCCATGGGATGATTGTTTGATTTTTGTGTTTGTGTTCTTGATCAATTCGCCTATTTTGATCCTATTTCACACGTACCAATTTTTGTTTTGTGTTTTTATGCTTTAATCTTGATATACGTTATCTAGTTACTTGTTATAGTGATTTGGTATTGGTATTTTGGGTTAAAAACACAAATTTTTGGGTGTTTGATTCGTTTTTAGGCTTAAAATTCCGAATTTGTTGTGTACTATCCGAGAAAGGTGGTAGTTTTGTCTCCATCGCAAAGTGAGCACGGTTCTTCATTCCGATCGCAAAAACCTAGGGTTTCTACATTGCGATCAAAGGGTATTCCGACACTTATTCCGATCGTACATTGTGATAGCTCCTTGCATCGTACATTGCGATCGGGTATAAGGCAATATTGAAACGTCACTCTGCCAAAATTTCATTAGCCACATTCCGACAGGTATTGCGATCAAACATTCTGACAGGTATTACGATCAAACATTCTAATGTAAGGATTTTTGCAAATCCTTTTGATGTTCGTTTATCGTTCCACAAATCGACTCGAATTGATGTCCGGTTAAACGTAAAACTTATTTTGTTTTTGGTGAAATGTATTTTTTTTGTATTTTAAACTAAAATCTATTTAATAATAAAAACTTTTTAATCTAATTTTAAAAATCTAATTTAAACTAATTTAAATGAAAAGCTTATTTTAAACTATTTTAAAAAGCTATTTTGAAATTTAAACAAAATCTATTTTTAAACTATTTTCAAATTAAACTAGATTAATAAAAAACAATCTAAATAAAATATTTTTTTTACTTTTTATTTTTTTTATTTAAAACTTTATAAAAGAAAATTAATATAAAACTTTTTAATTAAAATTTAAACTACAAAACTTAATTAAACTATTTAATAAAAAGCTGCCAATATAAAGTATCCTATATTAATTAAACTAAACAGAAATAAACACAAGAAAGGTGCTAGCTCAATTGGTTATGGTGTATGTCTGTTATGCGTGAGGTCACGCGTTCGAGTCCCAGGAGGGACAATATTTTGCTTATTATTTTTTTTGGACTAGAAAGATCAAAATAACAGACCAAAAGAGTCTGTTATTTAAGCAGTATTATAAGCAAAAAAGAACAAACCAAATAAGCTATGACAGTAGACAAAAATAAGTAGATAAGACGAATAAGCCAAATAAGCAGTTTAAACGAATAAGCTAAAATGAAAATAGACTAAATAAGCTAAAAAAACTTAACTAAATAAAACAATAAGCAACCAAAAAAATCCTATAAGCTAAACGAGCAATAAGAAAATCGATCTATGAGTAAATCCAACTTAAATAAACAGATACAAACGCAACAGCTTATAGCAGATCCAAACAGTGTCAAATCATAAGCAGATCCAAACAGTTACAACGTAACTAAGCAGATTCAACCATCATTCGAACCCAAATAAGCAGTTAATAACCAACCTTTCCTAATAAGCAAACTATAAACCAAAGTTTAAACAGATATAACCAAAACTAAACAAACTAAATAAGCAGATACCAAATCATACGAACCAAACAGAAACTTTAACAATTAAAATCAGATAAAAAAAACTAAAACAAATTATCCTAAGCAGATTAAAAAGATAACCAGAAAATAAGCAGAAATAAGCAGATCCAAAACAACCTCAAAGCATGAACATAAAAACTAAATAAACATTAACAAAATAATAAAAAGAAAAAGAACCTTTTGATGAATCCGTTGGGACGAAGGTGGGCGCTGAACCCCCTTTGTGAACCGAAACAAACGAATCAAACACCACCGTAAGTTACCCAATCGTCATCATCACCATCTCGAACATAAACAGTAACGAACCAATAATTTTTTTATATAATTTCCCAGTAGGGGAAATTATCCCTATCTTTTTAATTCAACAATTATTTAATCAAAAATAAAATTAAGATAATAATGCAATAATTTTAAACGAGACAAAGAATTAAACAGAAACTTTAAATTTCATTAATTAAAATTCAGAGTACAATACTTGAAAAAAAAGGAATTACATTAAACCTAAATCTATTTTTCAGAAAAATAAAAATTAAACTAAAAAGAAAAGGCACTCAATTACACAAGTGAGGAGGGTTTTTATAGCCCCCCTAAGGGCTTGTTGGTGAAGCTTCGAGAACAAGACATCCAATCCGAGCCGTGTAATCCATCATTTCTTCTTCTCTCTCTTCATTTTCTTGATCTAATGGCTAAAAACAACTCCCTTGCACACGGATCGCCCTCGTGGCACTTTTTGTGTTTGTTGTGCTAGTTTGAGGGTGATGTGGACGATTTTGATTGGAGGAAGGGTTTGTGGTGATGTGGGATAACCAATCAAATTAGGGGATTAAGCCATGTAGGATTTGAGGACCACCACTAGATTAGTTCCGAAATACTTGGGGATTTAATCCCCAAGTGTGTGAATCACACAATTTAGGGAAAACCCCCAATTTTTATCTAGGTAAATTGTGTGATGGTAATTTAGGGTTTGGAGTGGTGGCTGTGTAATTTTGGGTGAGTGGGTGCGTGTTTCATTTTTATTAACGAAACAAATGGGATGGGGGTAAAAAAATAAAACGTTTATTTTTTTTATGTGGGGAAATGTAAACACATGGGGTGAAGTAAGTAGATACGTGTATGATGTGAGTGGGAGTTGACTGGTCTCTTTGACCAAACCAAATGAAAACTTTTCACTTAACCGTTTGTGCAAATATTTGGGCTTGGCCCAATGATAACTCACTTTCGTTTCATTTGTAGTTGGGTTTGGCCTAAATGAATAAACATTTCCATCCGTGATTTAGAATTAGGCCATATGGGCTACCTTTTAATCCAATGAGAAGATAAATTTCCTTAAATGGGCTTTTGGGCCCAATTACCCAAATGTGGGACCCACAAAGCTCAAATGTCTTCAAAAATATTAAATCCGATAAAATTGAGCTCGATTTCGGCTTCCTTGTTCATTTCTTCAAAACCGTGTTGAATTGCCGCTTTTCGTGATCTTTGGCACACTTTTGGTCTTTGACTTTGTCTTCGTCTCTTTCTTGGACTTTTCTTTAACATTTGACCGTGAAATCCCGTGTTTTCTTTCCTTTTGATCATTTGTACCTATTTCACATAAAAACACAAAACCACGCGTAATTCCGACTTTTAAGATGTCAAACACATGATTAGGTCTTGTTTTTCCTTGATTTTAGTGGCAAAAGGATAAGTGTTTACACACTTATTAAATCCCCTACACTTGACCATTGCAATAACCCCATGCAGTGCATTATTTTAAAACATAAAGTTACATTTCTCTCATAATTAATCCATCTCGGCCTTTATTAAAATTACTACTACTACTATGATGAAAAGAAAAACTTTAAAGGAAACAAAAGTTATAACAATTTATTAACTTGGAATTTATTTGATGGAAGAAACTCGTAAAGAAATCTAAGACTTAGATTAGGGCTTTGGTGTCATGAATATTAATCACCCTCAAGTTTCACGTTCCCCATACCAAGCTTAAAAACGAGATCATTGTTTACCATAAGTCCTTAATTTAAATCCCACTCATATAAGATAATTGTGTAATACTCTTTCTCCAATTCCTACTTTGTATTTCTAGATTTTATCGATTGTCATTCACCCGTAGGCTCATTTGACTTATTTGATAATTATTATTCCAAAAATGAAGGCCAAACGGTGCAAACCCGACACTCAAAACCTAACCTCGTCCTAAAAAACGTTGTCACTAAAGTAAGCCCACATCAAGGATGATTTAACACGATTTGGGGAATAAATTCCCGGACCCAAAATTTGGCCAAATAGTACCACTTATTAATTATTCCTCCAAAGTCATGTTGACTTTATGTGGAGTTTAGCAAGTTCACATCATATACCCTTATGCTCTTTAAGATGTAAAAATGCTCCCCATCTATTGTCCACACACTAAGGCTCCTTGAACGATAAACGAGGGAATTGATTTTTTGATCAATTTTTATTCAACACTTACCATGCCATACACCCTAAGGCTCTAATGACAAGGTTCGTGCTACATGCCCCACACCCTAAGGCTCCTTGAGGTCATGTTTTAATCTTATTCTTTATTTATTTATGATATATAGAGTAGGCCAAATCCCGTGGTCCCATGGTCTGAATACCTCCTACTTAGTGGTTATGAGCCACCTTAGTCGGAAGTCCACAACGCTGACACCCTCAATGTGTTCAAGCTTTAATTACAAGGAGAATAAAGATTTGGCTAAGAGTTAAGATATCGAATCTACACCGCAAGAATCCTCATTTATTAAGCAATTAAATATACAAGCGGGAAGAAAGAGACACAAAAACTCATATAAGCAAAAAATTAACCCTTGAACTTATTATCAACTCTATCATCTCTCGTTCTCCACAATTTAAAATCTCAAGGCATGAGACTCGTGGATGCTTAGCCTAATAAACCAATTAAGGTCCATATGGTTAAGGATACTAGCTAGAGTAAACTTGGATAAGTAAACTCGGGTTGAGTCAAAATATTCACGACGGGCCTAATATATCAAAGATAACTAAACTTGTTAAAACCATTTTATTCAATTATTTATTTTTGACTTTATTCTTGAAATGGAAAATATAAATATGATGCGATGACAAAGGGAAAGAAAATAAATGGAAATACTACTAGGCCAAAATAGATCAAAAATTTGAAAAACGTTGAAATTTTTTTAAATTTTCCGGATAAATGGGGTCAAATTCATTGAAAACCCCACTAAAATTCGATAGAAGTCCCCCCTACACTTAATATAAACATTGTCCCCAATGTTTAGGCATGTGGGAGAATAAACTCCCCTACACTTAGGACATTGAGTACTTTGTTTAAAATCGAGCTAAGGAAGGGACAACTAAAGTGATTACATTTATTCGTTTTATTTATATACATGTATGAATCACAATAGTCTTGAGAGAACCGGGTACATGGGAACACGGGATCACGGGTCACGTCAAAAGCACCAAAAGTGGATCATCAAAGCACATGTCCCTGCACACAACATCACAACACACAAACAACCTACTTGGCTCCCCTACACTTATTGGTGGAAATGGATGAAGGTGAAAAAGGATGGAAAGGATGGTAAAGGTAAAAATATAACCTAGTTATACGATGCTTGATTTATTTATCACGAGTCTCTAGCTCGACTCGATTTCCCGAATTAATTCAAGGGAAATATGGAGAGGGATGGAATCATCTCATGAGAGATGACCTCTCCATAGTACAACTTAACCCGTTGGCCATTCACCTTAAAATTGGGCCTATTTGGTTGGGATAACTCAATGGTGCCATAAGGGAAAACTTGGGCCACGGTGAATGGACCGGACCAACGGCTCTTAAGTTTACCCGAAAAGATTTTCAACCGAGAGTTAAAGAGTAAAACTTGATCACCAACATGGAACTCTTGGTTTTTAATCTAGGAATCATGAATGAGCTTAGTCTTCTCCTTGTAGATTAATGAATTTTCATAAGCCTCATTCCTAAGTTCATTGAGTTCATTGAGTTGGATTTTCCTATGATCACCGACTTTGTTTATGTCAAAATTTTCCCATTTCAAGGCCCAATAAGCCTTATGATCCAACTCAATGGGGAGGTGGCACGCCTTTCCGTACATAAGGCGATAAGGGGTACAATGTAACACCCGAGAAATTTTCATGGCTCGTGTAATGACTATTTTACCCCTTTGACTTTTTATTTAGTCAACTATGTGGTAAATTGCTATTTATCTGGGAAGCGTTCCCTTATTTTGTGAAATAACGTAGCTGACGTGTATTTTGCTTAGACTGTGCTCAGTCTAAGTTGCTGTGAACACTGCCAGTGTGTCATTATTGGTTGCGTAATAACTTACGATCAATACTTTAACGTATCTGAAATTTAATTCTAATACGTGTGCATAATGTGTGTAGGACTTATCTGTGTCGCGTTGTGCGAGCTATCTGCAGTTTAACTGCTGTTAGCGTTTGTGTATATATATAAATATTGTGCGAATAATTATTTTCATAATTATTTCTCCTAACTAATTGTATTAATTATTTTAACGAGACGTGATTAATCATTTTATTTTCTGTAAAAATAATTAAGATCGATTTAATTATTCGACACGCAGTGTAAACCAAAAACACCCAAAATTTACCCAAATACTTCATATACTCAAAATAAATCCTTATACAAAAATAAATCTCACTCACTTCATTTACTAAATAAATCATCTTGGCATCCACTCACCTCTATTTCCTATCCTGATCCTAGAAGATATCATTTTTACTAAATTTTACCATGACAACTAAATTTAACCTACGCATAATCTCGATTAAGCATCGCAAATTCATGCTCATTGCATGAAGTCCTATCTTCACATGGCATTTTACCATATTTAGCTAGACATCTCTTATACTCTCTTTGGCACTCTCGTCATAACATCCAAATTTGTATTAGCTTTCAAGCTAGACATACGTACCGAGTATCACAAATGTTGCTCCACTAAACTGTAAAATTTTGAAATGCCTAGGATACCTCTTAGTACCCCACCGAGACATCCTCTATATCATATTTTTGATATTCAAAAACCACACATGTTTTTCCTACAATCAGGCATATAGTACCCATCCAAATTCATACTCCATTGGTCGATCACTTTTGGGTCCCCCCCCCCTCACGCAAATATGCATCCTTTTATTACTATAACACCTCACTCAACCCTATGCACATTACACACAGTGGCAAACATCACCCTACCCCTACACATCTAGCGAAAACCCTCCTCAATAAAACTCCATTTTCACTCAAATCGTTCTTCAGAAAACTTATGCTAACACATCTACATACAAAACATCATCATCCGAATTCTAGTTCTAGGATACATTCGTTCAAGCGACTCATACAAGCAAAGTGAGTACGGTGTTGACGCGGGTTTCTTGTCAAAGGTACGGTTCGAAGGCTTAAAGTTACGTGTTCACGCGGGTTGCTGGTCCGAAAGATTCTAGCTGCTGTTGCAAGTCGAGTACAACTCGTACGAGAGTTTGTGGCTGTGGTTTGCGAAGCGGGTACTACACGACGTGGGTTTCACAGTTTTGAGTTCCTAGCTGCTGTTGACACGAGACCAAGAAGACGAGGGTTCTCTAGTCCGAAGGTCCGTTGTAACGTGTAGAAGCTTATCACGTTCGTGGGATTCATTGGCTGTTCGTGGGTTCATCTTTGACGTGGGTTTTGCTTGTTCGAAGATTTCTAGTGCGGTTGTGTGAGTTTTGGTCGCGTGGGTTATAGTTTCGGAGATATTTGAGTGGCAAGCCGTTATGGTCACCATATTCACGAGTTCGACGAGGTCTCTTAATCTCTATTTTCATTCATTCTATTGTTGTGTCGTTTACATGCATACGTACTGTCACTTTACCACCATTTTCAGAGACTAAGCCTGCTAAAAATATGGCTCGTAAAACTTATAGACGTTGCATTATGGGTTCATATAAACACTTTTGAGGCGTGTGTTTGAAATGGGTTTTACATCATGTGTCTTGTGCTTTGTTTAAAAAAACTCATGTTGGTGTCTTTCGGTATATGTTAAACTAAGTGAGTACGTTCAAAACCGAGTTTTATGTCGTAAAAATAATAAGTTCATGTGAGACGAGAGCTTTGTGAGAGTTTTAATGTTAAATTTTCGAGAGTTTTGTGAGTCGAATGGAGATTTTGTATGAGTTGGTCATGGCGAAAGTTGCTGCTGATTATTGACGAGAGAAAGAGGCACGAGTTATTGAGGTTTGTAAATGGCTTTTCAAAAATGGTGTCTCTGCTTGGTTGACCGAGAGAGATGAAAGCTTTGTTGTCCAATTGCAGTTTTATATAGTAACAAGAGAGAGAATGGGGATAATGATGTGAATGCTTTTACTTATTCCAAGCCTGACAAAGAGTGGTGACCCTTTTTTTTTTTACCAACTGTCCCCATCAACTTTGGCAAAAGGTGTATCAATGTTTTTATTTGAGAATCATAAAATGTATTTGTTAAGTATATATTAACTATAGTAATGTTAAAATGATAAAATGAAGCAAATTATTTTCTTTCGTCAACTTACGATTACATGGGGACGAGGCTTTGGTTTGAGAGCGACTATAGTCGAATTTATTTAAGGTGAGTCTAGTGTCGTTTACAATGATTAAATTAAAAATAGCTCCGAAAGGTTGTCAAATTCATTTTAGAAAGTTGAAAGATATTTTAACGAAAATTAAAATGGTATATATATATATATATATGTGACGTCGAGAGGCTGTCGAATTTTATTAAGTCGATACGACATTTTCTTTACTTAGAAATTTGGTCGAGTATTACACCAACAAATATTTTCATAATATTATTTATAACTTAAACCGTGGTAAAGGGTGACGTGTGCGTGTGCCATGAATGCATTTTTGCATTCTTTGATTGTGACCTAATCTAGCGTTATATATTTAGGTTGCGATTTGCGTTTGATGCATATGTGATTTTCATATTCTTGCTGTGAAATCTTTTGCATTCTGAGGTGAGTTCATACCCCCCTCTTTCTCTTTTCGAATCGCTTTATAAATGTTTTAAATCTCTTTTGGGGGAGATGCATGCTTGTTGATGTCAAATACGGGTTTATACGTTTTGATGATTGATTGTGATACATACGTGGTTATACTTTGCATGTATTGTTTATGCTACATATTGTGAATATGTGAGTGAGTCATAGCTTATATTGATATGTATTAAATGCTTAATGTATTTAAGGTGTGATAACGCTCGTAACATCTTTTGTTGACGTAAAACTATCGTTTTTCTTGAATTACTTCGTTGGGGTTATGCGTATGAAGATAATGCTTATTGCTTGCTTATGAATGCAATACATGTTTCTCGATTTGTTCTCTGAAGTTATCTTCGTGATGATAATGCTATGTTGCTTGCTTATGGACGCAAAATGTGTTTTGTCTTGAATCACTTCGTGGAAGTTTTGTCATGATCTTATTGCTATCGTAACTGGGTACCCAATATGCTTGCCATTATTTAATGGATTCATATGCTGCTAAACTTTATATGCTTGCCATTATTTAATGGATTCATATGTTGCTAAACTTTATAGGCTTGCCATTATTTAATGGATTCATATGCTGCTAAACTTTATATGCTTGCCATTATTTAATGGATTCATATGTTGCTAAACTTTATATGCTTGCCCCTCCTATAATGGGATTCATATGCTTTAAAACATTTTGTTTGCGGTCCAATTAATCTTGAATGTGAATCTTGGCTATGCTCTTGTATTGATCTTGACTATGAATCTTGCTATGATCTTGTATGATCTTGATATGCTTATTTTATGTGATCGTGATATGAATCTTGCATGTGATGTTGTTATGAATCTTGAATATGAACTGAATCATTTGTGTTGGCTGTAATGCGTTTGCTAAACGTTGATTTATGACTGAACTTTGTAGTAAGTGTTGCTTTTGTTGCGAAACTCTGGATTTCTAAACGCTTTTACGATACCACCTTTGGTAGTGGGCTTTGAAAACTTTTGAAGTGTCATAAACTTTTTAATAAAACTTATGAACTCACCAACTTTATGTTGACCGTTTTAAGCATGTATTCTCAGGTACTTGATTGTATGATTATTTGGAGTCTGCGCTGTGAAACTTGGCATAGAAGTCGTTCTCTCGGATCAAGACTCGGATAATCATGACGTAACAGGCCCCAAAACTAGTGTGCTTCCGCTGGGCCTATTTTGGGGGTGTTACAGATTGGTATCAGAGCCTTGGTTATAGAGAACTAGGTGTTATTGTATAGGCCTAGACTATAACCGATGCTCTAGTGTGTTTTATTATGCTCAGTCCGCTGCTATATGAATACGTGCTTTACATATTATGATTGCTTTATCCGTTGCTGCATGACTGCTTGCTTTATCTGCTTATGGTTGCTTTGTATGATGATTGTTCCTTTCATCTATTTTGGTGATTGTTATAATATATCACTATATTATATATGAGCTCTTTGTTTGATACGTATTTTTGTGCACCTAATCGCGCGTCTATATTTATTTTCTTTCGCTTATAATCTTGGACGTCTACTTACTGGACACGACTTATTGACGACTCATACGCTTTGCCTTGGTAATTCCATGTAATATTACTTGGATAGTTTGCATGTCTAAATGGTGCGGTGTGACTCAAATCAGGGTACTTATGGCTTTATATTTAAATGGAATGGGACGTTTGAATATGAAACATGAGTCTCCTGACCACAAGTTAAATTATGGTTTCATATTTAGATGGTATGGGACGTCTAAATGGGAAACCATAAGCCACCGGACCAGAAGCTTATTTATGGTTCCGTATTAAGATGGAATGGGACGTCTGAATACGGAATTTATAAATAAACTAGCTGTAAACTCTCTTGGGGTAATATTTTTTTTTTCTTAAATATTATATATATTTTGATAATAAGCCTTGTCGGGAATATTTAAGTAGGATGAGCTATGAAATCTTTATTCAAACGAATTGGGACGCCTTTTCCTTTGAATAAAGAAATCATAGGTCCCCGAACCATGAGGTTATAAATTCTTATTTACATGGATTAGGACGCTTCTCGATGTAAATAACGATTTATAAAAAAGTAAGCTTAAGTGCATTCGACGTGTCTCATTATTTATATTATTTTATTAATCCAGTTATGGAGTGTGTTCGTTCTGACTCACGGTTCGTCCGTATGATTTAATCATTCTTTTGTCCTTTTACCGTTACCATTGTTGCGTTTTGGTGAACGATTTCTCAAACTTGAAATGACTCGTGAATTGTGGCACAGATTTTTCCGAATGAACATCGATCGACGTGAGCTTAACCAACTAACTGTAGTTAACCTTATATCGACTTTTCAGAGTTGACGACTTGCTGGATTATCCGCTTTTCATTGTCATTTAATTGTTCTATGAACTGCTACCGTTTTTCAGATTGACTTGCCAAACCTTTCTGATAAATGCCAACTTTACCTGTTCCTTTCCGACATTTTTGACACTTCTCAACCTAGTAACAACGATCGAGTTTCGAGGACGAAACTCAAAATAACACGTGGATGATGTAACACCCGAGAAATTTTCATGGCTCGTGTAATGACTATTTTACCCCTTTGACTTTTTATTTAGTCAACTATGTGGTAAATTGCTATTTATCTGGGAAGCGTTCCCTTATTTTGTGAAATAACGTAGCTGACGTGTATTTTGCTTAGACTGTGCTCAGTCTAAGTTGCTGTGAACACTGCCAGTGTGTCATTATTGGTTGCGTAATAACTTACGATCAATACTTTAACGTATCTGAAATTTAATTCTAATACGTGTGCATAATGTGTGTAGGACTCATCTGTGTCGCGTTGTGCGAGCTATCTGCAGTTTAACTGCTGTTAGCGTTTGTGTATATATATAAATATTGTGCGAATAATTATTTTCATAATTATTTCTCCTAACTAATTGTATTAATTATTTTAACGAGACGTGATTAATCATTTTATTTTCTGTAAAAATAATTAAGATCGATTTAATTATTCGACACGCAGTGTAAACCAAAAACACCCAAAATTTACCCAAATACTTCATATACTCAAAATAAATCCTTATACAAAAATAAATCTCACTCACTTCATTTACTAAATAAATCATCTTGGCATCCACTCACCTCTATTTCCTATCCTGATCCTAGAAGATATCATTTTTACTAAATTTTACCATGACAACTAAATTTAACCTACGCATAATCTCGATTAAGCATCGCAAATTCATGCTCATTGCATGAAGTCCTATCTTCACATGGCATTTTACCATATTTAGCTAGACATCTCTTATACTCTCTTTGGCACTCTCGTCATAACATCCAAATTTGTATTAGCTTTCAAGCTAGACATACGTACCGAGTATCACAAATGTTGCTCCACTAAACTGTAAAATTTTGAAATGCCTAGGATACCTCTTAGTACCCCACCGAGACATCCTCTATATCATATTTTTGATATTCAAAAACCACACATGTTTTTCCTACAATCAGGCATATAGTACCCATCCAAATTCATACTCCATTGGTCGATCACTTTTGGGTCCCCCCCCCCCTCACGCAAATATGCATCCTTTTATTACTATAACACCTCACTCAACCCTATGCACATTACACACAGTGGCAAACATCACCCTACCCCTACACATCTAGCGAAAACCCTCCTCAATAAAACTCCATTTTCACTCAAATCGTTCTTCAGAAAACTTATGCTAACACATCTACATACAAAACATCATCATCCGAATTCTAGTTCTAGGATACATTCGTTCAAGCGACTCATACAAGCAAAGTGAGTACGGTGTTGACGCGGGTTTCTTGTCAAAGGTACGGTTCGAAGGCTTAAAGTTACGTGTTCACGCGGGTTGCTGGTCCGAAAGATTCTAGCTGCTGTTGCAAGTCGAGTACAACTCGTACGAGAGTTTGTGGCTGTGGTTTGCGAAGCGGGTACTACACGACGTGGGTTTCACAGTTTTGAGTTCCTAGCTGCTGTTGACACGAGACCAAGAAGACGAGGGTTCTCTAGTCCGAAGGTCCGTTGTAACGTGTAGAAGCTTATCACGTTCGTGGGATTCATTGGCTGTTCGTGGGTTCATCTTTGACGTGGGTTTTGCTTGTTCGAAGATTTCTAGTGCGGTTGTGTGAGTTTTGGTCGCGTGGGTTATAGTTTCGGAGATATTTGAGTGGCAAGCCGTTATGGTCACCATATTCACGAGTTCGACGAGGTCTCTTAATCTCTATTTTCATTCATTCTATTGTTGTGTCGTTTACATGCATACGTACTGTCACTTTACCACCATTTTCAGAGACTAAGCCTGCTAAAAATATGGCTCGTAAAACTTATAGACGTTGCATTATGGGTTCATATAAACACTTTTGAGGCGTGTGTTTGAAATGGGTTTTACATCATGTGTCTTGTGCTTTGTTTAAAAAACTCATGTTGGTGTCTTTCGGTATATGTTAAACTAAGTGAGTACGTTCAAAACCGAGTTTTATGTCGTAAAAATAATAAGTTCATGTGAGACGAGAGCTTTGTGAGAGTTTTAATGTTAAATTTTCGAGAGTTTTGTGAGTCGAATGGAGATTTTGTATGAGTTGGTCATGGCGAAAGTTGCTGCTGATTATTGACGAGAGAAAGAGGCACGAGTTATTGAGGTTTGTAAATGGCTTTTCAAAAATGGTGTCTCTGCTTGGTTGACCGAGAGAGATGAAAGCTTTGTTGTCCAATTGCAGTTTTATATAGTAACAAGAGAGAGAATGGGGATAATGATGTGAATGCTTTTACTTATTCCAAGCCTGACAAAGAGTGGTGACCCTTTTTTTTTTTACCAACTGTCCCCATCAACTTTGGCAAAAGGTGTATCAATGTTTTTATTTGAGAATCATAAAATGTATTTGTTAAGTATATATTAACTATAGTAATGTTAAAATGATAAAATGAAGCAAATTATTTTCTTTCGTCAACTTACGATTACATGGGGACGAGGCTTTGGTTTGAGAGCGACTATAGTCGAATTTATTTAAGGTGAGTCTAGTGTCGTTTACAATGATTAAATTAAAAATAGCTCCGAAAGGTTGTCAAATTCATTTTAGAAAGTTGAAAGATATTTTAACGAAAATTAAAATGGTATATATATATATATATGTGACGTCGAGAGGCTGTCGAATTTTATTAAGTCGATACGACATTTTCTTTACTTAGAAATTTGGTCGAGTATTACACCAACAAATATTTTCATAATATTATTTATAACTTAAACCGTGGTAAAGGGTGACGTGTGCGTGTGCCATGAATGCATTTTTGCATTCTTTGATTGTGACCTAATCTAGCGTTATATATTTAGGTTGCGATTTGCGTTTGATGCATATGTGATTTTCATATTCTTGCTGTGAAATCTTTTGCATTCTGAGGTGAGTTCATACCCCCCTCTTTCTCTTTTCGAATCGCTTTATAAATGTTTTAAATCTCTTTTGGGGGAGATGCATGCTTGTTGATGTCAAATACGGGTTTATACGTTTTGATGATTGATTGTGATACATACGTGGTTATACTTTGCATGTATTGTTTATGCTACATATTGTGAATATGTGAGTGAGTCATAGCTTATATTGATATGTATTAAATGCTTAATGTATTTAAGGTGTGATAACGCTCGTAACATCTTTTGTTGACGTAAAACTATCGTTTTTCTTGAATTACTTCGTTGGGGTTATGCGTATGAAGATAATGCTTATTGCTTGCTTATGAATGCAATACATGTTTCTCGATTTGTTCTCTGAAGTTATCTTCGTGATGATAATGCTATGTTGCTTGCTTATGGACGCAAAATGTGTTTTGTCTTGAATCACTTCGTGGAAGTTTTGTCATGATCTTATTGCTATCGTAACTGGGTACCCAATATGCTTGCCATTATTTAATGGATTCATATGCTGCTAAACTTTATATGCTTGCCATTATTTAATGGATTCATATGTTGCTAAACTTTATAGGCTTGCCATTATTTAATGGATTCATATGCTGCTAAACTTTATATGCTTGCCATTATTTAATGGATTCATATGTTGCTAAACTTTATATGCTTGCCCCTCCTATAATGGGATTCATATGCTTTAAAACATTTTGTTTGCGGTCCAATTAATCTTGAATGTGAATCTTGGCTATGCTCTTGTATTGATCTTGACTATGAATCTTGCTATGATCTTGTATGATCTTGATATGCTTATTTTATGTGATCGTGATATGAATCTTGCATGTGATGTTGTTATGAATCTTGAATATGAACTGAATCATTTGTGTTGGCTGTAATGCGTTTGCTAAACGTTGATTTATGACTGAACTTTGTAGTAAGTGTTGCTTTTGTTGCGAAACTCTGGATTTCTAAACGCTTTTACGATACCACCTTTGGTAGTGGGCTTTGAAAACTTTTGAAGTGTCATAAACTTTTTAATAAAACTTATGAACTCACCAACTTTATGTTGACCGTTTTAAGCATGTATTCTCAGGTACTTGATTGTATGATTATTTGGAGTCTGCGCTGTGAAACTTGGCATAGAAGTCGTTCTCTCGGATCAAGACTCGGATAATCATGACGTAACAGGCCCCAAAACTAGTGTGCTTCCGCTGGGCCTATTTTGGGGGTGTTACATACAACCAATAGGTGTCTTATAAGCGATACGGAAAGGCCACAAAGCATCATCTAATTTATCGGCCCATGAGGCACGATGCTCTCCCACCGTTCGCTCTAAGATTCTCTTAAGACCACGGTTGGAAACCTCGGCTTGACCATTAGTTTATGGATGATACGCGGTGGAAAGACGGTGATTGACACCATACTTAGCCATGACTCGTGCGAATTGATCATTGCAAAAATGAGTCCCGCGATCACTAATAATAGCACAAGACACACCGAATCGAGCAAACAATTGTTTCAAGAAGTTAACAACCACCCTCGCATCGTTAGTAGGTAAAGCCTTTGCTTCAACCCATTTTGATACGTAGTCAACGGCTACGAGGATGTACTTGTTTCCTTTGGATGATGGAAATGGCCCCATAAAGTCGATGCCCCATACGTCAAAGATTTCACACTCTTGGATGAAATTTTGAGGCATCTCATCTTTATGTGTGATCTTGCCTTGTCTTTGGCAAGCATCACAATGCTTAACCATTTCATGAGCATCATGATAAATGGTGGACCAATAGAATCCGGAGTCAAAAACTTTTTTAGCGGTGTAATTAGGACCAAAGTGACCACCGGTAGGTCCTTTATGGCAAGCTTCAAGGATTTGTAAAGCCGCCGGCCCATCAACACATCTACGAATGATTAAATCCGCACATTGCTTGAAAATATAAGGGTCGTCCCAATAGTACGTTTTAACGTCCTTGAAGAATTTTTTCTTTTGTTAGGACGATAACCCTTCGATAAGAACACCACCCACCAAATACTTTGCAATGTCCGCAAACCATGGGGTATCATCAAGATTGGAATTAATAGACATTAAGGTCTTAAGGGGAAAGGATTCATTAATCTCTTGATTTGGAGATTCCCCTTGATAAGGATCCTCAAGTCTACTAAGATGATCCGCGGCTAGGTTTTCCGCTCCCTTTTTATCACGAATTTCGATTTTAAATTCTTGTAGGAGCAAAACCCAACGAAGGATTCTCGGTTTAGCATCTTGCTTGGTCAACAAGTATTTCAAGGCGGAATGATCGGTGTAAACGATGGTGGTGGAAAGCACAAGATAGGGGCGGAATTTCTCAAAAGCATACACAACGGCTAAAAGCTCTTTTTCGGTAGTGGTATAATGCAATTGAGCCCCCGTCATTTTCTTACTAGCATAATGAATGGGTTGGAAATGTTTGTTAACTCGTTGACCTAAAACCGCTCCTACCGCGAAATCACTAGCATTGCACATGAGCTCGAAAGGTAACTCCCAATTTGGAGAGACTAAGATCGGTGCCTTAGTTAATTTACCTTTAAGAAGTTCGAAAGAATCGAGACATTCTTGAGAGAAGATGAAAGGAGCATCCTTTTCTAAGAGATGAGTCATTGGACGAGCGATTTTGGAGAAATCTTGGATGAAACGTCGATAAAATCCCGCATGGCCTAAAAAACTTCTAACTCCTTTGACAGTGGTAGGTGGAGGTAACTTAGCAATGACGTCAACTTTAACACAGCCGAATTCGATACCGGCTTTGGAAATTTTATGACCGAGGACGATGCCTTCTTTTACCATGAAATGGAATTTTTCCCAATTAAGAACGAGACGAGTGTCTTCACACCGTTTAAGCATACGTTCTAAATTAGCAAGGCAAGAAGAGAAAGAATCACCATAGACCAAGAAATCGTCCATAAAGACTTCCATAGTTTCTTCAACCATGTCATGAAATATCGCCATCATACACCTTTGGAAAGTCCCGGGAGCATTGCATAAGCCGAAAGGCATTCTTTTGTAAGAAAATGTTCCATAGGGACAAGTGAATGTGGTTTTCTCTTGGTCTTTTGGATCGATAGGGATTTGAAAATATCTGGAAAAACCATCTAAGAAGCAATAGAAATCATTACCCGCTAAACGCTCGAGCATTTGATCCATGAAAGGAAGAGGGAAATGATCCTTACGAGTGGCATCATTGAGCTTACGATAATCGATGCAAACTCGCCAACCCGTTACGAGTCGAGTAGGAATCAACTCGTTGTTTTCATTGGGAACAACGGTGATTCCGCCTTTCTTAGGCACACAATAGACGGGACTAACCCATGGCGAATCCGAGATAGGGTAAATCATTCCGGCATCGAGAAGTTTGATAACTTCTTTCTTAATGACTTCATGAATTTTTGGATTAACCCTTCTATGATTTTGGATTGCGGGTTTAAAGTCATCTTCCATGAGAATTTTATGAGTACAAAAATTAGGATCAATTCTGCGAATGTCGGAGATTTTCCAAGCAATTGCTTTCTTATTATTCTTAAGCACATTGATAAGTCGGTATTTTTCATCTTCTTTTAAGTCCTTAGCAGTAATGACGGGTAACTTATTATCCTCCTCTAAGAAAACGTACTCTAAATGAGACGGTAAATCCTTAAGCTCTAAATCCGGTGGATTGTCAATGGAAGGCTTAGTCAAATTAGGATCATTGTTTGTAACTTCCTTAGGAGTAGGTGGAGAAATATGGTCCTCATTGAGAAGTCTCTCAATGGTACGAATGTCTTCTTCCCAATCGGCGGGAGAATCATCATATTTTAAATCCACATCCCCTAAACTCGCTTCAAATTCTTGTAAAAGAAAGTCACTTTCTCCAAATGGAGTCAATGAAGGAGCAATAGAAGCTACGGTCCCAACATGTGGTAAAGGAGAAATCCCGCTCTTACAAGCCTCGTGAAAATGTTCTTCGCGCTTCGTCGAGCACATCGATGTAATTCACGGATTTGGGCTCATCGGGAAGTTTGGAAAGTTTACCCATGTTAAAGACGATATTGTCATCCCCGACCCTCATGATAAGTTCACCCGCGGCTACATCAATCAATGTACGCCCGGTTCTCAAGAAGGGTCGTCCCACAATTAAGGGAACACGGGGATCCATCTCATAGTCGACTATAACGAAGTCGGCGGGAAAAGTGAACTTGTCGACTCCTACAAAAACATCCTCGGCTATCCCCATCGGATAAGCAACCGTACGGTTAGCTAATTCCAATGTCATACGAGTGGTGACTAGCTCGGGTAAAGATAAATGTTTCCATACGGACAATGGCATAAGATTGATACTCGCTCTGAGATCCGCCAAAGCCATACAATTCTCAACACCCGGAAAATTACAAGGAATAAGGAATCGACCGGGATCTCCTAACTTAACAGGTAATTTTCTCAATAGAACCGCGGAACAATTCTCATTCAATTGGGTGTTGGCAATATCGAGCAATTTTTACTTATCACTTAAAAGGTCCTTAAACATCTTAGCGTACTTAGGCATGTGAGCAAGCGCCTCGGCAAAGGTGATATTAAAATTCAATTGTTTGAACATTTTTAGGAAGTTCGAAACTTGAACATCATCCTTATTCTTCAATTTCTCTTTCCGCAACCTTGAGGGATAAGGTATATTGGGTTGAGATAAAGGCTTTGGAGTGGATTGCTCACTCACATCCTTTGGTGGAGGAGGAGTAGAAATGGAAGGTGAAAGAACCGGTTTAGGAATCGAAGGTGTGGTAAAAAATTTAGGTATCGGTGGAACATAAGGTGTAGACGAATGCATAACGGATGGTATGTCACAAGTAGAAGAAGAAGGAGGTTGGGTAGAATAAGAAGGTATCTCGGGTCCTTGGTAAGGTGGGGGATAGGAAGGTTCTACGGTGGTCTTACCGCTCCTAGTAGTGATAACATTAACATTAGCCCTAGGATTGGTCACGGTGTTTGTTGATGCAAAAGTTGGGTGATCCTCGCTAGACCCGAATTAGGCTTAATTCAGGTTGGCTGGGCTCCGGCTCCTGCACCAAGTGAATCGTTTGGTTGGGATCCTGCACACTAAACAACACGCGTTAGGCTTACCGTGGGAATGTTTCCCACGATTAGACTCCAGCATGAGAGTAAGTAATCGGTTAGGGTTTATGTGAGTTGAGAGTATAGAACGTAATACCTTTGTAGAACCCTTGGAGGTTCCTTTTATAGGCAGTGAAACCCTAATGGGCTACCACTGATACTTCGGCCCCAAGGAAGAGATATGCACCAGAATTAGATTGATTGTTATCTTCTAATTATGGTGAGTGAATATCTCCTTCTTTGGAGTAAATCACATTCAGAGATAGAATATGATTCTGTCTAATCCTGCACCGGTCATGCCGGGCCGTGGGCCGCACACGTGTATGCGGTTACTGTTCATCCAAGCCCATAAGCTTAAATGACATTATTCCCACCCATCCGTGATGGGCCGGATACGGGTAGTACCCGTGGGCCGGGTTCATGACCCGGCTGGGGACTATACGTCATCATGTCCCCCCAGTCTAGTTGTTACAACCATAGGCGTAACCTCTAGACTACCAAGATGCTCCTGGACGTACCAAGAAGAAAAAAAAATAGGGAATGACAAGTTATCCAAGAATTTGTGTTGGCCGCACATGGCAACCTGACTTAGGAAGTAATTCCATTATTATCTCAGCCGCTCATGGCGACCGAGACAAATTAAATATAGCATTAAATGCCAAGTCTTACGTAAGAGCCGCATATCCCGACATTAATAACTGTTCACCTGCCATGTTGACTGACAAAAGTGCAAACAGTTAGAGCTTCGAGCAGTGTAAACGTTTGAGTCAGAAATGACCCGTGGGTCCCGCCTGACGTTTTTACTTGCCACTTGCCCCCTAACCACACGATCAAGAATAGTAGCAGACATGTGTCACACATCCAACAGGCCATAACCCACGAGGCAACCCTATAAATAAGCCACCCCTACGGCTGTGTGAAACACACAGTTTTTATCTCCATTTCTGCCATTAAAGCTTTCTTCTTAGCTCTAATCAATCACGCACGGATCCCTTCCTCCGCAGGCTAGAACACCACGCCCTTACATTTTTATTTAGTAATGGCTCACAGAAACAACCCCACCATTGGATCCGTGCTTAACGTAATGACCCAGGAACAACTAGATCACTTTTCTACAAATTATT
Source organism: Glebionis coronaria (assembly GCA_025667525.1). Classification (NCBI taxonomy): domain Eukaryota; kingdom Viridiplantae; phylum Streptophyta; class Magnoliopsida; order Asterales; family Asteraceae; genus Glebionis; species Glebionis coronaria. The sequence continues at coordinate 675,013,977 of CM046875.1, forward strand.
TCATCCCTACCAACCTACACCCCTCACTTCCTAGCGCCGGAGACCTTATAACTGAGGCTCCGGTGGGTAAGATTGGCATGTACACGCGCCTTTTTGATGCGGCCAACTACCGTATTCCATTCACCCGTTTCCTTATAGATCTTTTAGGATATTATGATGTACATATTAGTCAGTTCCACTGTATAGGCGCCTGTAAGATTAGTCAATTCGAGATCCTCTGCCGTGCTAGAAGAATCCCCCCAACCGTAGAACTATTCCGGCTTTTTTACACTCCTAACCTAGTAAATGGATGGTTATCCTTTAAGAAACGATCCCCTAACAGTCCCCAGTCTCATAATAAGCCAATGGACTCGCTGAAAAACTGGTACGACCACTACTTTTTTATTGATGCAATAGTATGGCCGGCTGATTATGCCTTTAGACATAGGATATCACACGATCCCCAGCCGTACGCTAGTACATATAACCCCCGACACTCTCAAGAATTAGATCTGAATAGGACCGGGTTCCATAGAAATCTTCCCGAGTCATTTCTATGTTTTCTAGGGATTAGCAGCAACTATTTTGGCCCGTCCGACAGATATCCTGTATTTTGGAGAAGACAGGGTGAAGGTAGGCTAACATCCGTACACAAAAAAGTAATTTCAATTACTTTGTAATAGCTAACATATTTTGTTATTATATGGCAGAAATGAACTTCTTTGGACTTCTACGCCATGGCGACCCAAAGCTTCTACCAGAAGGCTCCCGCCCCCGACGTGAGAATGAACTACCCCCTTCTTGAGCACACCCGTAATGTGACGGTTGCTCTTGAGGCCGTGCCGGATCCCCACTCGGACGAGGAAGAAACAACGTTAATGAGGACGCCCGTTGACTTTGACAACGAGGACGGTGATAACAGGATGCTTGAAGGAGGAGCCGGGCCCTCCTCACCGCCTAAGACCGCCACTCCTTCACACGAGGAAGAGCAGGGAGATAATATTGACTTAACCACCTCCAGCCTCCGCCGGATGTTGGGCGATGATGATGAAGAGGTACAACAAATCAATGAGGAGGAAGAGGAAGAAGTGGAAAAAGAAGTTGAGGAGGAGATTGAAGAAGCAACAGCTCAGCCTGTCGCCAGACGCACCCGTAAAAGGAACAAATGAGTAAGGAGAGCTGCTCCAGCCGAGATTGGCGAACACAACGCCCCTCCCAAGAAGCTTCGAGAAGACCACCCCTTATACCAATCTGTTGGGAGTACCACCCAGGCTTCCGAGACGATCCGGGCCGCACATATCGATCCAGTCACTTAGATCGCCCCAACCACATCAGAATTAGCAAGAAATAACATGTAAGACTCCCTCCTGATACGTAAGAACGACAAATTCCCTTTAAGCAATATTTAATATGTATCCAAATACTTGTTTCATAGAGATGAACAGACTGGTGTCGCACCTCCCCCTGACACCCAAACGGATAAGGGAAAAGAAAAAGAAGTGGAGAGAAACCCCATGCTTCACACGGCCGCCACGAAATCTGGCCCCGTATTTGAAGAAGGTTCTCCCACAGCCTCCCAAGACCTCCCTACGTCCGGCCCCCCTCAATCGTTCAACCCCATCTGGAATATCACAACTGCATCACGAATGAGGGACGCCGATGAATGCCGAGAGTACCTCAATAACTGCATACCACCAGGCTTGGTGCGAGAAGTGAATGCGCTCAGCCATGCGGACCTGGTGGATGAGTATAATGGTGCTTTGGTACATCAAATGGCAATGGGAACCTCGATGAGAGTAAGGTTCGAAGCCGCACTTGGGCATGTGGAGTCTCTTAAGAGGAAGGTTGGACGGAGGGAGAGGATGATCGTGGACAATGAAGCTCAAATTGCAGCCCTCCAGTCCCAACTTGCTAGTGCCGAGGCGACCATAAAAAAGCAATCGGCCCGTGCGAATGAGTATGACCAAAAAGTGGCCAACCTCGAGTCAAAACTAGATGTCGCGACAACCAAGGTACATATCCGTGACGCACCACCCTTTTTCTAAAAGAAATATATCCTAACAATTAATCTCATTTAGGTAGCCACAGCGGAGGCGTCTGTCAAGTCTTCCTCCAGCCAGGTATCCGTGCTCACCAAGAAACTGGAAGACGCGCAAATGAGAGTCCAGAGCACGGAGAAGGTGCAAGAGGAGCTTGCTGACGAGAGGGCAATCACCAAGGAACTGAAAGAGGCGTTTGCCCAAAAAGATATGATGATCGATGCCCTCACTGCCGAACGCGATGACGTGCTATGCCCTTAACTACTAGCGGCCATTGCCGGCCGCAGGTGGATGGTAGGGCATGGAGCACGCTTGGCCGTCACCAAGGTACTGGAGGCTCCCGAATTCGTGCAACAATTTGCAAGCCTTTTGTCCGACGGTATTGACCACGACCGTCATGAAGGAATGGTCCAAGCCGTAGAGCTGATTAAGAAAAGGGAGAACTTCACCAGACATGCTTTCTATAACCCTGAAGCGGCTAACAAGATGGCTGCTTCCATGGCCGCGATGCGAGACCTGCACTATCCATTCTTGGCTGAGCTGGAGGCCACAAAAGATGCATCGAACAAGGAAATCATGGAAAATCTAAGTCTTAGAGCGTTCTCCCAAGATGAGGGTCATTCCCGTGCTTCCTTCACTCCATCGCCTAGCCTCCTGACGCTCCCCATTTATGAGGATGTAACCAGGATCGTGCTCGATGAAGAACCCTTAAGTGGGGTGCTGGAGAGGAATGCGGCTCAAGCCCGGAAGCAGAAGGAACGTAGTGAGTGGTTGTCATGCTTGGTCGAGGAACAAGTGGAGATAGGCAAGTTTCTCCCCCCCATGTAGGGTGCTCCTACTTTATGATCCATTTTCAGACAACTCTGGTTTGCAACCGCTGAATATTTGTAATTTTTATTCGTCCGTGCATGTACACGGCTAAGACATGTGTATTCTGTATGTAAGTCCGTGATGACCACGGCCATTTTTGTTATTTATTTGGAAACTTGTGTATTTTGATTGTGTTGAATATTGTATACCAATACTGCATGACATGTCACGTCTTACACACAGAAAGGGAAAATACATACAAGCCTATTGTAAAACCCGCATGCTTTTACCATGAATAGTGCCCTTAAGATCGTACGTCCTAGATTAAAACTTACCTCATTTAGTATTGATCACATTCATGTGCTAATAATCAAGCAAGTGCATACGTGTATGACATGACAAGTATCGATTACGTACGAACTCATGATAAACAGTTAATAAATATGTCATGTGAACATAACTAAATCATGATCACCATTTAAAATACGAACTAGAATAATTACGTAAATACATATAATATAGTTACGAGCGTTAAGATTACGATAAACGACATGATAAAATAAACAGAAACACTTTAAACACGAGCACGTTTAACCACGAACGAACACGAAACATCGGGACACGAGAAAGGTACGGGTACCCCATGTGGGGCCCCCATACCCACGGCACATATACCAAGGTGGGCTTAGTCCATGGACTTTTACAAGTAAAGGGGGGGTAAAGAGTAAAACTAGTTTTCATTTTTCACTTTCAAGAAATAAACACAAAAACCCTAAAAGAGTTTTCTCTCCTCCTCTTTGTTCTCTCTTTGTGCCGCCACCTTAGCATCACCATAGGAGGGTGATTGGTTGATTTTGATCTTAAAAACTATTGCTATAATCAGTGTTTGTTCATCCTTTTCCAAGCTACATAGTGGTATACCTTTTTAAACCCTTCTTTTTAATTCTTTTGAATCTTTGTTTATGTTCATGAATATGTTATTGTTTTCTTATTTAAACATGATAATTAAACATTGATCTAACATGTTTTGGTATTAATTAAAATCAAAGAATGATTTAAAAGGGTGTTTGTTTTTAGCCGCCTAGCAAAACAAACCCGAAGGGGGTTTGGTTTGCTTATTGCCGCCACCACCAAGACCATTTTAGGTCTTGGTTGGCTCATGTGGGACCCACGGCAGCAAGGGGACACACGTGCCCCGAGTTTGGCTCGGGGTACGGTGTCGAATTCATGCCTGATTCATGGTTCGTTGGTTAAATCATGATTTAGCTTCATGTTAATTTTTATGAATCATGAACTTAGGATATAAATTAATTAATCACATGAGATATTAATTAAATCATGACTTAGGTTATTCTAATTATTAATTTAGCATGATATTAATTTAACCTAAGTATTTTATGTTATAAGTTATAATTAATTAATTATTTAAAACATGCCTATAATTAATTAATTTAGACATGACTTAGGTTATATTATTAATAGTAATAATACATATGTTAACCTAAGTATTTCATTTCATTTTAATTAAAACATGTTATACTTTAATTAAAATGCTTAACCTATAGTTTAATTAAAATACATGAAATAATAATTAAACTATATACCATATCATATGACTTAAGAAACAAGCTTATAAACACTTAGACTTATATGTTAGCTTATGTAACCAGCTTAATTCTAAATATGGAAACTTCTATTTATAGAAACTTAATTAAATAAGGCAGCTAATTTAATTATGGAAACCTTCTATATATGGAAATCTATCTATTTCAGGCAGCTAAACTAATTATGGAAACCTTCTATATATGGAAACTTATTTAATTAAGGCAGCTGATCTATTTTTGGAAACTTTCTATTTTTAGAAACTAATCTATTTTAAGCAGTTAATTCTATTTTAGGAAACTTTCTATTTTTGGAAACTTTCTATTTTTGGAAACTTTCTATTTTTGGAAACTTTCTATTTTTGGTAACTTTCTATTTTTGGAAACTTTCTATTTTTGGAAACTTTCTATTTTTGAAAACTTTCTATTTTTGGAAATTTTCTATTTTTGGAAACCTGCTATTTTTGGAAAGTTACTTATTATTACACAGTAAGTATAATAATACATGAAATACCAGTAATACTTAAACGGATTAATCAGAATACAAGATAAACACAGTTTAAGGCTCTAAACAGTGAACCATGACCTAAAACATACCAAGTCAGCTAAAATGAGACATAAATCCCAGTACGTAATCAGTGAATCGATACTTATACACGTGTGTATTCATGTAGCGTTAGTGATCCAGAAGTAGGAGTCTTTCTTCCGTTCATTCACTGGACTTGAGGTACGGATTCCCGTCCTTTCAGTATGGACATTCTTTCCTTATTAGGATTTCCCCGTATGCAGCCAACTGTTTTCCCCAGTATTTGTTTTATTGTTTTGAACTGCTTATGTTTAATTAGCATAATCTATAGCCATATACAAGCATGACCAGTTTCACCTAGTTATGGAGGTACCATAACCATAACATTGGAGGCACCAATGTTATGACTTCCCCACGGCGGAGTGATTGCTCGTGGCGTCCCTTTTCAGTTTTGGCCATATTATTATATCAGGTGGGGCGTATGGGTGCATCCTAGTTACATGTTTTATTCAGTTTATCATGGTGAATGTGGTGTGTGCCTTGCACCCTTCACAAGGAGTTGATCCCTCCTACCCAAACCAGTATATTGATTAGAGGCATCCCCTCTAATCAGCATGATGAGGTCACCCCTCCAAGTATTCATGCACGTGACCTTTTCATGACCTATATGGGCTATGGTATATTTATGTTAAAATAGTTTTCTTAAGATAAACATAAGGCTTTTCAAACTATAAAACCAGTTTTCTTAATACTTAACCAGTTTACTCAGAACTTAGTCTTCCGCTGTTATATGTTACATGTTTATTCTATTTCATGCTATATTGTACATCCGTGCACTGAGCGTCTTGCTCAGCCGTTTTCCTTTTCATGTTCCCAAAACGGCAGGTACTCAGGGACGCTCGTAGATCTCAAACGTACGTGCATATGGATTGGGAGCTTTACTGCCTTTCTTTACTTTATGCATTTCCTTTACTTTGATACAGTTGCTATGGACATTGTTTCGTCCTTTCCTTTTTCAGTATTTATGTTTGTGTGTGATGAGCTTTACTTTGGGGTTACCGATGTTTGATTCTGGTATTTCCCTTTTATGGTCGAATAATGATTAGACATTTATCCTTGTATGCTTTGATGACACGCCATGATTATGCGTAATATTCCATTTCCAAAATGGGGTGTTACAATTATGGTATCAGAGCCCAAGGTTTCGACCTGTAGGCTCTCAAATATGACCTATGATTAGTGGGTAGTCACTACGGTCTTCCTAGAACTGACAGTTGTTTTCATGCATTCATCATTTTAAGCATACATATACATGTCATTGTTACAGGGTTTTTGACTAAGTAATGGTTGGTACAGGACTGGCCCTATTTAGTCGCATGTGTTTTATCGAAACTTTTAAATTTGGGACCGACCCATAGGCGTCCCCTCGATATGTCTTTTGTTTTGAGTGAACCGACCAGAGGCGTTCACTCTCGAGCATCAAAAGTTTTCATAAAACTGCATCATGCATTCATACAAAGATTTTCTTGCATAAAATTTTTCTCGTGAAATTTTTAGCATAATTTTTTTTTATGTATATATATAAGTTATATTTTATGTTTGAACTGTTAATCATATGTTTTATGTTATACTGTCAGATGGTTCTCACACGCGAGCAAGAGCAGCTCAATGCTGCGATTCAGGCTGCCATGCAAGCCTTACTTCCTCAACTGAGGAACGACATTCGTGCTGAAGTCCAAGCTGCCAACAATCAACAGCAGCAGAATCAGGCACCTCCTCCTCCTCCTCCCCCAGTGACACTAGCAATATGGTTGGAAAGATTTAACAAGCTCCGTCCTAGAGCTTTTGAAAAGACTGATAGCCCCAGCGATGCTGAAAGCTGGTTGACTCACATTGAGAAAATCTTCAATGCTATGGGATGTGACCCCGCCTTCAAGGCGAGATTGGCATGCTACCGGTTTGAAGGCGATGTACTCAACTGGTGGCTAGCTTTGACGCAGTCAGAAGGAGGTGATGAATGGGTCGCTGGTTTGACATGGGCCCAATTCAAGGAGAGAGTGATGGAGCAGTTCTTTCCTAAGGCAGAGCAGTACAAACTCAAGCGAGAATACCATGGGATACGTCAGAGAGCGGGCGAGAATAGCAACGAATTCATGCAGCGCTTTCTTCGCTTGGCTGGTTTTCTGGGAGCAGCAGCTGGTACTCCTGAGGAGCAGGCACACCATTTTAGGTGGGCACTTCGCACCTCGGTCGCGAACAATCTGGTATGTGCTACGTTCAATACAGTAGCACAAGTGGCCGACGCAGCAAGGAAGCTTGAGATGTTGCAGGAACGTGATGAGTTCGGGGAAGCTGAAAGACCCGACAAGAGGTAAAACATTTCGTGTTCTAGCGTTAACCCGACCGCATCCTATCATTATATGTTCTATAATCATCTCTTAAACTGTATCTTCCAGGCAGAAAACTGGGGACCGGTCTCAGCCGGCTACCCAGCAGCAGCCTCATCAGCCCAAAGGAAACGGTCACAATAACGACCGTTCTGTTGTGGAAAGGCGCAACGGTAATGATAATTACCGTAACAATGCGGGACACTCCAACAACAGCAGGTCCTACTATTTACGCATCTTATTATGATTTCATGTTATATCTCTCATGCTGACACTATATTAACCTCTACCAGGAACCACGGTAACGGGAAGGACCAGAACCATAGGGGTTCTCAGCCTAACCGTTCAGCTAACACTGGTAAACATCTTATGACGCTTACGTCCTATACTCGTGCATATACTTTATTCTTAACACGTTTTGTCATCAGCAGGCCCTCAGCAAGCAAGGACTCCTGCTGGAGGATTCACTCATCCTCTTTGCAGTACTTGCCATCGCAGACACCCTGGCCCATGTCGTCGTGATTCCGACGCGTGCTACAAGTGCGGCCTCCCTGGCCATCGTATGAGAGATTGCCGTAAGGGTGAAATGGGGGGTACTTCGGGTCATGCTGATACTAAACCGCCTCCTACCACTGGGCGTGTCTACACGACATCGCGCGATCAGGCAAACAAATCTACAGGTACCATTACTGGAATTTTGTATATGTACGGCCAGGCTGCATGTGTTCTTTTCGACACGGGTGCCACTCATTCAGTTATTTCCACTACTTATGCCAAGAACATCATGACACTTCCCTTGCCATTAGAAAATAGGCTTACCATTTCCACGCCCTTGAGGGACTCTGTATTAATAACTCGTGTATACAAGAGTCTTCCTCTAGAGTTTGACGATAAAGTTCGTGCAGTAGATGCACTTCCCCTAGACATGATTGAGTTCGATATGATTCTCGGCATGGACTGGCTATCCAAGCACCATGCTACCATAGACTGCCACTCATATCGGGTGATGTTCGGCGAAATTAATGCACCTGAGTACATTCATAACGGGTTCATACCCGGACGGTCTGTACAAGTGATATCTACCTTGCAAGCACGTGCATTACTGTCACATGGCTGCGAAGGTTATCTAGCTACGGTTCATGACATGGATGCTGAATCCCCATCGATTCAGGATCAACCAGTAGTTTCGGAATTTCAAGACGTCTTCCTAGATGAACTTCCAGGCATACCACCTGCAAGAGAAGTGGAGTTCAACATCGACCTTGTTCCAGGAGTCGAGCCAATCTCTAAGGCTCCGTATCGTATGGCTCCCATTGAGCTAAAAGAACTAAAGGACCAACTGCAGGAACTTCTTGAACGAGGGTTCATTAGACCAAGCGCTTCTCCATGGGGCGCACCGGTCTTGTTCGTTAAGAAGAAGGACGGCAGCATGCGACTTTGCATTGACTACCGTGAACTTAATAAGATTACCATCTGCAATAGATATCCACTGCCACGTATAGACGATCTGTTTGACCAACTTCAAGGAGCCAAACACTTCTCAAAGATCGATCTAAGGTCAGGCTACCATCAGCTGAGAGTTAAAGAGCAGGACATTGCTAAGACTGCTTTTCGTACCCGCTATGGCCATTATGAGTTTGTAGTCATGCCATTCGGCCTGACTAACGCTCCAACAGTATTCATGGATCTAATGAACAGAATCTTCCATGAATTCCTTGATAAATTTGTCATTGTATTCATCGATGACATCCTGATTTTCTCAAAGTCCACGGAGGAACACGAAGACCATCTTCGTACGGTACTACAGATTCTACGTCAGAAACAGCTGTATGCGAAATTCTCCAAGTGTGAGTTCTGGTTAAACAAGGTGGCATTCTTAGGTCGCATTGTATCAGCAGAAGGGATCACTATGGACCCAGCGAAGGTTGAGGCTATCACTAAATGGCCAAGACCAACGTCGGCGATAGAAGTCCGCAGTTTCTTAGGCTTAGCTGGATATTATCGCAGATTCGTGGAGAACTTTCCCCGCTTGGCACTACCTCTCACCAAACTGATGCGAAAAGGAGAGAAATTCGTCTGGACGGAAGATCGAGAGAAGAGCTTCGAAGACCTAAAGCAGAAGTTAGTATCTGCACCTATTCTTACTCTCCCATCTGGTACAGGTGGATTTCAGATCTATAGCGATGCATCGGGGAAGGGACTGGGCTGTGTTCTCATGCAACATGGGAAAGTGATCGCGTATGCTTCACGGCAGCTTAAGCCCTATGAAGAAAACTACCCTACGCATGACCTGGAACTTGCTGCAGTGGTGTTCGCATTGAAGATATGGAGGCATTACTTATACGGAGAATCATGTGACATTTTCACGGATCACAAGAGCTTGAAGTATATCTTCACACAGCGAGAATTGAACATGAGACAAAGGAGATGGTTGGAACTGTTGAAGGATTATGATATTAACCTACAGTATCATCCCGGGAAAGCTAATGTAGTAGCAGATGCACTCAGCAGAAAGTCCGGAATGATCAACGGCATTGAGATCAAGGAACAAAACATAAGAGACTTGGAGCGGCTAGACATCGAAATCATGGTACGTGGGCAGCACGGATACTGGGCGAATCTTAGAATAGAACCTGAGTCACTGACTAGGATCAGGGAAGCGCAGAAGGATGATGGAGAGATTTGGGCGATAATTCAGAATTTGGAGAAGCAGACAGAATTCAGAATGGACGCAGACGGTATCGTTTGGCAGGGCACGAGACTTTGTGTTCCTGACAATCAAGAACTCCAGGAAGCATTGTTAGCTGAAGCTCACAGCTCCCCATTTTCTATACATCCTGGGTCGACAAAAATGTACCATGACATCAGACAGAACTTTTGGTGGAATGGTATGAAACAGGATGTAGCCACTTATGTCTCCAAATGTCTTACCTGCCAGCAGGTTAAGATCGAACATCAACGATCGGGCGGTCTCCTTCAACCGTTGGATATTCCAGAGTGGAAGTGGGACAAAATCACCATGGATTTTGTTACCGGTCTTCCGCCTACCAAGAAGAAGCACGATGCTATTTGGGTCATTGTTGATCGACTCACCAAATCAGCTCATTTCTTACCGATACGCAAGGAAGATCCGGTAAGTAAACTCGCAGATACTTACAGAAGGGAGATCATGAGACTTCACGACACTCCCTCCAGCATCGTCTCAGACAGAGATCCTCGTTTCACGTCGCGATTCTGGAAAGGTCTACAAAAAGCTTGGGGTACACAACTTAAACTGATTACAGCCTTCCATCCTCAAACGGACGGACAGTCGGAGCGAACAATTCAGACATTGGAAGATATGTTAAGGTCGTGTGCGTTGGAATGGACAGGTGATTGGGACGATTACATCTGTTTAGTCGAGTTTGCATACAACAACAGCTGGCACGCAAGTATCAAACGTGCTCCTTTCGAAATGTTGTATGGCAGAAAGTGTCGCGCTCCAACTTGCTGGGATCAAGTGGGAGAGCGAACACTCGAAGGACCAGAGATTATAGAAATGACCAATGAGAAGATTGAGGTAGCTAAACAGAAGTTGCAAGAAGCACGGTCACGTCAGAAGAGTTACGCCGATAAGCATCGTAGGGACATACATTTTAATGTGGGAGATCACGTCTTCCTCAAGGTTTCGCCGGCACGTGGTGTTAAACGCTTCGGGATCAAAGGAAAACTCAGTCCTCGTTTCATCGGACCTTTTGATATCATTGAACGAATCGGTGAAGTATCTTACCGATTGGCGTTACCTCCTCAGCTTTCGCACGTGCATAACGTGTTCCATGTGTCCTTACTCAGAGGGTACAATTATCATCACCTTCACATGGTTCAGTATCCACTGGAACAGATACGTGAGGATCTCACTTTTATAGAAGAACCCGAACGAGTACTCGACAGGCAAGAACGAGTCATGAGAAGGAAGACGATTCCTTTCGTCAAAATCCTTTGGAGGGACCATACCGAGCGGGAAGCCATTGGGAAACAGAGGAGTCTATCCGGGCTTCTTACCCTCACTTCATATTTTGAGTTCGGGTATGTTACTTCTTTTCCGCTTACTTTATCTATAATTCGGGGACGAATTATTCTTTTTAGGGGGGAAGAATTGTAAAACCCGCATGCTTTTACCATGAATAATGCCCTTAAGATCGTACGTCCTAGATTAAAACTTACCTCATTTAGTATTGATCACATTCATGTGCTAATAATCAAGCAAGTGCATACGTGTATGACATGACAAGTATCGATTACGTACGAACTCATGATAAACAGTTAATAAATATGTCACGTGAACATAACTAAATCATGATCACCATTTAAAATACGAACTAGAATAATTACGTAAATACATATAATATAGTTACGAGCGTTAAGATTACGATAAACGACATGATAAAATAAACAGAAACACTTTAAACACGAGCACGTTTAACCACGAACGAACACGAAACATCGGGACACGAGAAAGGTACGGGTACCCCATGTGGGGCCCCCATACCCACGGCACATATACCAAGGTGGGCTTAGCCCATGGACTTTTACAAGTAAAGGGGGGTAAAGAGTAAAACTAGTTTTCATTTTTCACTTTCAAGAAATAAACACAAAAACCCTAAAAGAGTTTTCTCTCCTCCTCTTTGTTCTCTCTTTGTGCCGCCACCTTAGCATCACCATAGGAGGGTGATTGGTTGATTTTGATCTTAAAAACTATTGCTATAATCAGTGTTTGTTCATCCTTTTCCAAGCTACATAGTGGTATACCTTTTTAAACCCTTCTTTTTAATTCTTTTGAATCTTTGTTTATGTTCATGAATATGTTATTGTTTTCTTATTTAAACATGATAATTAAACATTGATCTAACATGTTTTGGTATTAATTAAAATCAAAGAATGATTTAAAAGGGTGTTTGTTTTTAGCCGCCTAGCAAAACAAACCCGAAGGGGGTTTGGTTTGCTTATTGCCGCCACCACCAAGACCATTTTAGGTCTTGGTTGGCTCATGTGGGACCCACGGCAGCAAGGGGACACACGTGCCCCGAGTTTGGCTCGGGGTACGGTGTCGAATTCATGCCCGATTCATGGTTCGTTGGTTAAATTATGATTTATGCTTCATGTTACTTTTTATGAATCATGAACTTAGGATATAAATTAATTAATCACATGAGATATTAATTAAATCATGACTTAGGTTATTCTAATTATTAATTTAGCATGATATTAATTTAACCTAAGTATTTTATGTTATAAGTTATAATTAATTAATTATTTAAAACATGCCTATAATTAATTAATTTAGACATGACTTAGGTTATATTATTAATAGTAATAATACATATGTTAACCTAAGTATTTCATTTCATTTTAATTAAAACATGTTATACTTTAATTAAAATGCTTAACCTATAGTTTAATTAAAATACATGAAATAATAATTAAACTATATACCATATCATATGACTTAAGAAACAAGCTTATAAACACTTAGACTTATATGTTAGCTTATGTAACCAGCTTAATTCTAAATATGGAAACTTCTATTTATAGAAACTTAATTAAATAAGGCAGCTAATTTAATTATGGAAACCTTCTATATATGGAAATCTATCTATTTCAGGCAGCTAAACTAATTATGGAAACCTTCTATATATGGAAACTTATTTAATTAAGGCAGCTGATCTATTTTTGGAAACTTTCTATTTTTATAAACTAATCTATTTTAAGCAGTAAATTCTATTTTAGGAAACTTTCTATTTTTGGAAACTTTCTATTTTTGGAAACTTTCTATTTTTGGAAACTTTCTATTTTTGGTAACTTTCTATTTTTGGAAACTTTCTATTTTTGGAAACTTTCTATTTTTGAAAACTTTCTATTTTTGGAAACTTTCTATTTTTGGAAACCTGCTATTTTTGGAAAGTTACTTATTATTACACAGTAAGTATAATAATACATGAAATACCAGTAATACTTAAACGGATTAATGAGAATACAAGATAAACACAGTTTAAGGCTCTAAACAGTGAACCATGACCTAAAACATACCAAGTCAGCTAAAATGAGACATAAAACCCAGTACATAATCAGTGAATCGATACTTATTCACGTGTGTATTCATGTAGCGTTAGTGATCCAGAAGTAGGAGTCTTTCTTCCGTTCATTCACTGGACTTGAGGTACGGATTCCCGTCCTTTCAGTATGGACATTCTTTCCTTATTAGGATTTCCCCGTATGCAGCCAACTGTTTTCCCTAGTATTTGTTTTATTGTTTTGAACTGCTTATGTTTAATTAGCATAATCTATAGCCATATACAAGCATGACCAGTTTCACCTAGTTATGGAGGTACCATAACCATAACATTGGAGGCACCAATGTTATGACTTCCCCACGGCAGAGTGATTGCTCGTGGCGTCCCTTTTCAGTTTTGGCCATATTATTATATCAGGTGGGGCGTATGGGTGCATCCTAGTTACATGTTTTATTCAGTTTATCATGGTGAATGTGGTGTGTGCCTTGCACCCTTCACAAGGAGTTGATCCCTCCTACCCAAACCAGTATATTGATTAGAGGCATCCCCTCTAATCAGCATGATGAGGTCACCCCTCCAAGTATTCATGCACGTGACCTTTTCATGACCTATATGGGCTATGGTATATTTATGTTAAAACAGTTTTCATAAGATAAACATAAGGCTTTTCAAACTATAAAACCAGTTTTCTTAATACTTAACCAGTTTACTCAGAACTTAGTCTTCCGCTGTTATATGTTACATGTTTATTCTATTTCATGCTATATTGTACATCCGTGCACTGAGCGTCTTGCTCAGCCGTTTTCCTTTTCATGTTCCCAAAACGGCAGGTACTCAGGGACGCTCGTAGATCTCAAACGTACGTGCATATGGATTGGGAGCTTTACTGCCTTTCTTTACTTTATGCATTTCCTTTACTTTGATACAGTTGCTATGGACATTGTTTCGTCCTTTCCTTTTTCAGTATTTATGTTTGTGTGTGATGAGCTTTACTTTGGGGTTACCGATGTTTGATTCCGGTATTTCCCTTTTATGGTCGAATAATGCTTAGACATTTATCCTTGTATGCTTTGATGACACGCCATGATTATGCGTAATATTCCATTTCCAAAATGGGGTGTTACACCTATAATTTACTAGACATGCGACGTGCGTCTTTACTATGCGAAGCACTGCGTGAGTGCGGCATACGAAACTTACCACAACGTCTTGCGAGTAAGGTGTCTAGTAAGGATACATGATCCGTGCGGCTGGGGTTGCATCCCTCTTACGCGGAAAGTTGAATTAGTAGGTTCACTTAATCCTCTTACCCCGCCTGGAGGCGTATAGTACATGTACAGTAATTTGAATGAATGCATATGAATAAAACATGGCATATTATAATAAAAACTAAGAAAAAATTCATATGACTAACAGAAAATCTAAAAAAGGATTTGCACGAAACAAGCCATGGAGCTAGCTAGGCGCCACGGCGTTTTATTAGAACGTTTACATGTTTTGCTTGAACAATAATGACAAGTCCTAGAAAACAAGAAAGGAAACTAAACAAAACATAAGAAAAACAGATAAACCGCATGGTTCTTCATTAAAGCCACACATAGCGAAGCACCCATGCGGAAGCCGTAGCTTTCAAAGATAGCACCTTTTGAGATTGGAGATGTTCCATGTGCGTTCTAGGTCACGGCCATCCATGTCACGTAACTTGTACGCGCCTCGTCCCAAGGCCTCCGTGACTTCATACGGTCCTTCCCACTTAGGGCCCAGCTTTCCTGTATTCTCCGCTCGACTTGCTTCGTTAGCACGATAGACATAATCTCCCGGTAAAAAAGAAACACCTTTGACCTTGGCGTCATAATAAGCCTTCATTTTAGCCTTGGACTTAGCCTCATTGATGGCTGCTATCTCCCTTTTTTCTTCCAACAGTTCCAGGTTGATTCACAGCTGCTCGTCGTTCGTGACGACATTTACCTCCGCCGTGCGGATGGTAGGCATTCCTACTTCTGCTGGTATAACAGCTTCGGTGCCGTAAGCCAATGCAAATGGAGTATCCCCGTTGGCTGTTTTGATCATAGTTCTATGCGCCCATAGCACATGTGGTAACTCATCGACCCATTTGGCACTTCGTTCATCCAAACGCGCCTTGATGCCGTTTCCCAAGCTTCTATTTGCTCATTCCACGAGGCCATTTGTCTGCGGATGCTTAACAGACGCGAAGCGCCGCTTGATGTTCAATGATGCACACCAGTCTTTGAATGGATTGTCCATGAACTGTTTACCATTGTCCGAGATTATTTCTCCTGGTAGGCCAAAACGGCACACAATATGCTCCCAAACAAATTTTTTAACCTGCTTGCCTGTGATGGATTTGACTGCCTTGGCCTCAATCCATCGTATGAAGTAATCCATTGCGACAATAAAAAACTTCACTCCCCCCGCGGCTACAGGAAACGACCCTGCAATGTCAATTCCCCACTTATAGAATGGCCATGGGGATGTAATAGGTGTAAGCTCCTGCTGCGGATGACGCGGCACTGGTCTGTGCACTTGGCAATCACTACACTTGCGAATCATGTCGCGCGCGTCTCTTTGCATGGTAGGCCAATAGTATCCTGTTCGTAAGGCTCGAGCTACCACGGATCGTGGACCTGCGTGCATGCCGCATAACCCTTCATGTATGTCACTGATTACGTAAGCAGCCTGCCGTGGTCCAACACACCGCAACCACGGCTGTAAGAAAGAGCACTTATAAAGGATGCCTTCTCGAAGTTCGAAGTGTTGCGACTTCCTCCTGACGCGCCGTGCTGCTTTTTCATCGTCCGGGAGGGTCTCACTAGTCAAATAGTTGATGATCGGGGTCATCCATGTAGGTCCGTCCTCCTCAACTATGGTAGCGACCTCCCCCTCTGTTATAGATTTCTCCTTGAGTATTTCCACCAAGACTTGTTTGGATAAGTGAGCGAAGCTTGTGGATGCGATCTTGCTGAGAGCGTCTGCCTTCTTGTTCTCGCCTCTTGGCACCTGCTTGATGGAAAATTTGCTGAAAGCCGCAATTAGTGACTTGACTTTTTCCAAGTACCTAACCATGTTGTCCTCCTTAGCCACATATCCACCTAGAATATGGTTCGCAACGAGCCGTGAGTCCACGTAGGCCTCCAGGTTGCGGACTCCCATTCTAGCGGCGATTTTTAAACCCGCAATTAATGCTTCATATTCCGCTTCGTTGTTGGTGGCCGTGAACTCAAAACGGAGGGCGTACGTGAACTCCATTCCTTCCGGATTTGTGAGGATGAGCCCAGCTCCGGAGCCATCTGTACACGAATATCCGTTAGTAAACAGCACCCATGGTTCTGTTGGAGTCTCGTCTTGTTTAACGATTGGCCCTTCCTCGTCCGGCTTCTCGATCAGGAAATCTGCCAAGATCTGGCCTTTCACAGCCATCCTTAGCCTATAAGATATATTGTGCTCCCCCAACAAGATGCTCCATTTTTGTAGCCTCCCTGCCACATCCGGTCTAGAAATAACCTGCTTGATTGGCTGGTCCGTAATGACTACAATTGGGTGCGCCTGAAAGTACCGGCGCAACCGCTTTGTAGCAAACACTAGTGCTAACACCAATTTCTCCATAGAGGAGTAATTCAGCTCCGGCCCTTGTAGTGTTCTACTTATAAAGTAGACCGGGGTTTGCACTGTATCTCTATCTGTCATGAGTACCGCGCTTATTGCGCCATGAGTGGCTGAGAGATACATAATGAGTTCCTCCTTTGGCCGGGGAGCTACTAGCATAGGGAGAGATGCAAGATGCTGCTTGAGTTGGCCAAAAGCTTCCTCGGCTTCCCTCATCCACTGGAAGTCTCCCTTCCTAATGCACTTCTTGAGTGTCTTAAATAGGGGTAATGACTTCTCTGCAGATTTGGATAGGAACCTATTCAACCCGGCCAGTTTCCCATTCAAAGATTGCACTTCCTTCCGCGTCTGAGGGGTTGGCAGCTGTATCACTGCGTCCGTTTTTTCTGGGCAAGGCTTGATGCCGTTTGGATCGATCATATATCCGAGGAACATTCCCTCCGTTGCCCCAAACGTGCACTTCTTTGGATTTAGCTTCATGTTAATCCTCCTCAGTGTGTCGAATGTCTCTTGGACATCCCGGAGAAGTGCATCCTCCGTATGACTTTTTATAACCAAGTCATCCACATAGACTTCCAAGTTGCGGCCTATCTGCGATTCAAAAGCGTTGTCCACAAGCCATTGGTATGTAGCACCGGCGTTCTTTAGTCCAAACGACATTTTCGTATAGCAATATACGCCCTGGCTTGTATGCAACGCCGTTTTTTCCGCATCCTCCTCCGCCATCTGGATCTGGTGATATCCTTTATATGCGTCTAAGAAGCATTTAAAAGGATATCCACATAGGGATTCCACCTTCCAGTCGATTTCCGGTAGCGGGTAGCAATCCTGTGGACAGGCCTTGTTCAGATCCGTAAAATCCACACACATGCGCCAACTTCCGTCATGTTTTTTAACCATCACCGGATTGGATAACCACTCGTGGTAGTATACCTCGCGCATGATACCTGCGTCCACTAGTTTCCGTACTTCCTCCAATATTACTTGACTGCGCTCAGGCGCCTGGCCGCGCTTCTTTTGTTTGACGGGTTGCTACCCCTGGCCGATTTGGAGCTTATGTTCTGCTATCGCCCGTGGCACGCCTGTCATATGCTTTGGCTCCCATGCGAATATATCTAGGTTTGCACTTAACAGAGAGCACATGGCCCTCTTGCCGTTATCCGAGAGTGCCCCTCCTATGGATATCTCCTGTTCCGGATAATCGGGATGAATTGCCACCTTCCAATTGGGAGGTGGTGATCCATCCTTGGGTGGAACAGGTGGAGCCGGTGTTGTCACGGTATGACATTCGGATGTTGGTACGATTGTGTTGTAAATGGTGACGATTCCTCCCTCCACAGGGAATTTGATCATTCCGTGCGCTGTGGAGGGTACCGCACGTATAGCCAAAATACCTGGTCTGCCTATGATCCCATTGTACGGAGAATGTGAGCGTATCACCATGAAGTTCATCCACGCCGTAGTGGAGTGTTCCTCATTCCCAATGGTTACAAGCAGACGTAGTTGCCCTATCGGCCAGATAGTGTCTCCACTAAAGCCAGTGAGCGGCGCCGTGGCCGGTACTAATTGGCTTCTTATTTCTGGACATAACTGCACAAAACAGTGTTTACAGTACCTCTGCTGACGACCCTCCATCCACATACATGTGACGAACATTGTGTGTTCCAATGCTTATCTCAATAAGAGGCGCATCAATCACATCGCTTGCTGTGATAGGAGGGAATGAGATTTCCCTGTCGCGTGAAATTTTTTGGCCAACTTTCTGCCTCGTGCGGCGCTGTCTGGATTGGATCATGTATATAGTCGAGGGTTTGTCCTTTTGGGGATCCTTCTTATCATACTTTTTGTTGTCTTTCCCATCCTTCCAATCCTTAACTAAGTGCTTGAGTTTACCTGATTTGATCAGTGACTCAATGTGCTTCTTGAGCTGGATACACTCCTCCGTACCATGACCCTTGTCATTATGGAACTCGCAGAAGTGATTTCCTTGCCGACGGTCCGGCGGAGTTGTCATTGGGTGTGACAATCCGTCAATTTACGATTGATATTTTATTCTCAAATATTATTTAAAAACATTATTTTAATGTTACAATATGAACTCACTTATTTTTGGGAAGAAATTTGGATTTACGTCTTGGAGTAGCATCGACTACGTCTAAACCGGAGGATTCAACGTTACGTGCTCACGTTTACATACACCGTCTTTGGTGACAGTCCGACATTTCAGAAAAATAAATTTGTCCATGAATATTATTTTGGAGTTTTAAATTTGTGTTGGTTCATAAACTCACAAATTTACGAGAAGAGATTAGGACTTACGATTTTACTTTAACGTCCTTTACGACTAAACCAGAAACCTTAGGATTACGTATTTACGTTTTTGAACTCCGTTTTTGATGAAACAATTTTTATTGGATTCGTTTTGTGACGGTGATTCATAATTTATAAAAACATTTTTCGTAAAACGACCCGAGGGCACGCAAATCGAGGAAACTAGAATCGAGGAGTACCCGTAAATAAATGGGGATGAGACAAGTGGGACACTTGTCCCACCCCCATCAAAACCGGCTACACAACAACAAATACCACTTTGGTGGCAAGATTTCACTAGTGTATCTTACACATGTCTTAGCTTACAAAGTAAGCCTCCCACCAAACAAAAACCACTAGATGAAAACTAGCTAACACATTCACAACATGCAAAACCAACATAAACTCTCTCATACTCTCCATTCTTGCCGTCCCTATCCTCCCCTTAAACACCCTCATTTGATCAAAATCAACCACAAATCTCATGTTATTTACACACATGTTGATGCCCTCTTGAAGCTCTCTTGAATGGTGGTGATTATAACATCCAAGGAAGAGTTCCCATGGAGTATCAAGGCTGATTTTCCACAAGTAGTTCATGGAGCATGATGGTTTTGAAGATGGTCATGGTTGTCTACAAGTTTCTCCATCAAAAACCATGTCAAAATCACAACCTACATCATCATGGTGGTATAAAGATTGTCCTCCTCAATTTCTTGTTATTTTGATTATGTAAACATGTATTTTATTTCCTATTGTATATATTTATGATGATTATATGATGATAAAAATGTTATATGGGGATTTGTTGTTGATAAACATGATTAAAAAGGTGAAAAATCATAAGAAACAAGGTTAAAATCTTGATTAATTTACATGGCTGTAATAAACAGTAAAGAAACATGTTATGAACTGATGAAATAATGAAGTAGGATCCATTTACAGTAAGCTATGGGTCTTGTACACATGTGAGAGTTGGCCATGCAATGGAATCAAAATAATGAGTGAGATATGATCAAAACAAGTTTAGGGTATAAATCTGAAGCTACTGTTTTGGACGATTTTTAGAAAATATTTAGAAGATGATTCAACAGTAGCTATATAAGAGTTAATTGTAGCACATATCATGTAGTTTATGTGATAAAAATTTGAGCTTCTATCTCCATATAGAACTCAAGATATGGCAGTTTTGGTGAAGATGAAGTTAAAAATCAGATTTTTGGAAATTAAAGAATAATACTATTATATAAGCACTCACATTTTAATATATAAAATGTAAAATAAAAACCCACTAACTTATAAAACTTATTTATATAAATATATAAAAGGTCTAATAAGTGTATAAATGATAAAAATGGAAACTTGTTAAGTTTTATAAGTTATAAAACTATAAACATGATTTTTACGACTTTTTCGGCTATTGCCGTAAAATTAACGTTTTTGTTAAATAAAACTTAGATGGTTGAACCCGTCTAATGTATACTTTATAAAACTTATATACTGATATATAAACATGTATAACAAGTAAAAACCGATAAAACCCGAACTATAAGACATACGGACGTTAACGGACTAAATTAACGTTATTAGACTAACAATACAACAAAAATGGACTAAAACACTTATAAACTTATTATTGGGCTTAACCCATTTGGGCCCAACTTGGAAAGTATACATACTGATAATATAGGTACAAAATGGATTAAAATAAGTTAAATAACTTATAATAAGCTTATTGGGCTTAAGACACGTAAACGGGTAAAACTAGTAAACTAGTATAAAAGTTATCGACATATAACACTAAAAGGAGTAAACGAGAATATGTAAACCCACTTGATCATCATATATATATAATCATCATATGTATACATAGATGTTATTTTTATAAAGTCATTGGACAAACGTCTAAGACCGAGTATTATTTGTCTAGGTTTCCGTGATTGAAGCACATACCGTACGTCCGAATTGCCGATAACCCGCCTTCCCACATCAACGTGAGTTCATAGCCTCGCACTCTTTTAAATGTTTTATAAATGCTTTATAAACCCGAGAGGGAGATAACATGTTAGTTTTTATAAAAGTTTGGACACCATTTGTCCCGATTGTTTGATTATTGATTTTTGGACCCGAATGATTGAATGACCCGATTGTATGACCCGATAAATGATTAATGGACCCGATAGATGAAATAAAATGGATTATTAAAGTTAGGTTATGTCACTAAAAGTCCCATTAGCATGAATTGTGAACTACCGGGAGTTGGTAGACGCTTATGCATTTAATAGTACTATTTGGGGACGATCACCCCAGTTCGCGCCTTGACGGTTGATCCCCGTCGTGCCACATTGATTGGTAAGCGAATTTATGTATGAGAAGATTTCAATAGCGTGACCTTTGTGACGACACGCTACTTTAGATGGGCAAAAGTTGTATCGGGTTAGCTACCCGTTGTTGGTTTAGTAAGGTAACAATGTCATGCGGCTTATAATAATCCGAATTAACGAAATGCTAATAGACGCTCCGAACTACGATGTATTGCCTGACTAGCAATACAGGGTCATACTATTGATATTATGTTTGTATTTTGGTTTTCATAACCATATTCATATATCGGTATTTATTTGATTTTATACAACGTCATAAGACGTATTGTATGATGTTTTTACGACATTGGCTCGTATACTAATTTTTAAGGCAAACGCCTATATTATGATTTTCGATAAGGATTTGTATAAAATGATTTTGGCTATTTTACGGCCTATTACAACGATTTGTACGAATTGATTTTTGGTACTAATTTTATATCAAAGTTATATTGATGGAATTTATTAAACTCTATGAATTCACTCGGCGTTATCGCTGACCTTTTCTTTTAACATGTTTTATCTCAGGTACTTGAAGGTAATTCTCGGGAAGACAACAAGAATTCATGGCCCGCACTTAAACAATATTTTCCATTCAAACACTTTGTAAAACTTTGTATGAAATGTAATGACTTGGGACCGATGTAACTTTGATAATTATGAATGGAAATGATTTATAAATAAACGACGCGATTTTTATGCGTTGTCTATGATGTGAGTACTGTGCTATCCCGTAACACCAACTAGTCTTCCGCTGTACTGAGTTGTATAAATTTGGGGGTGTTACAGTTTGGTACCAGAGCTCTCGTTATAGAGAACGAAAGATTTTTAAAACTAAGGTTTTAAATAAAACTTTTCAAAATCTTTTAACTATAAACATTTTTCTAAAAATGTCTAAAAATCTTTTGACTATAACAGTGCCGAAGAATTCCCGAGTTACCGACAAGGCCAAGACTGAGAAGTGTTATTTTAATATATATATAACTTGGATTATATATATATGATGTAATTTTATTACATGATTGTTTGATGAATATTTTGATATTTATACGAGGTATTTGTACGACGTAGATTGTCACAAGAAACCCTAAATCCCCTAGTAAATTAATCGAAGCTATTCTCGTAGGAATTCTAGCTATCCTAGATCTAAACCAAGTTGTGGATATCTATGATCCCAACAAATGGTTGATATTCGTAGAAATGTAGATATTAGTTGATTGTGAAATTGAAGAAGAATTGGCGAGATTAAATCTGATATCGATGTCATGACGATCTATCCTTATAGAGTGGAGTTTGACAAAACGTTACCACATAGAAAGATGTCATCTGACTCGTTGTCATCCAATTCTTAAATTGAAATCGAAAGGGTGAATGTTGCACTTGAGGCTGTTATTGGAACCATTACCCAAAAGCCTCATGCCACTAATACCTTTCCGAGAAGTCTAGTTGAATGATCAAGTCATTTCATACTAGTGACTCATTTGATAATTGTTGTTGTAAGAACTAATAGGATTGGAAATTAAGTGTGGATTCATATTGAGATTGTATTGCCTTTACAAGGCCGAAGAATAAGATTGAAAGTATTGGAGAATAAGGTAGGATATTGAATTGAGTATAAAATTGGTTGAAACTTGAATAAAGTAAAATTTAACTTGATTGGAATATGAGATTGTTAAGAGGAAGTCGTTAAGTTCTTTGATTGAATTATGAGGTTTTAAATGATTGTTAGTTTGTGATAAGTATTGTTCCTAGGCCATTGTCCACTAATGAGGATGCCCAGTGTCCAAGAAATAAATTGAAGAAATCTTCTTCTGAATTGGGACCAATGAATCTTCCGGGACATATGGAACACCTAATGACTCTTGTAGATTAGTATTCATTGTGGTATCTTTTAAGAATCCCTAACTTAACTGAGATATCAGTTGGTAGGATGAGTTCTGAGAATTGTATGACATAGTGACACGTAATGTGTTACGGTACAATTTTGACTTGTTTGTGATTAATGAAAAATAATACCTTTGATTGCTAAATTCTACATGTATCGATGTTATCTATCTTTTCTTGCTTCATCCTAATGTTCGCATTAGTGATGCAACCATTGAGCAAGTACTCATCTCTGTTTGAGTTACGTTGTGGATTAATCTTTTTGAGTGCCATCGAGGTCATGAACCTCATGATTATTTGGCTAAGCTCATTTCCTAGCGTATCGTAGTTAGTTCTCGGTGAACAACTCTTCATCACTCTTTTGCAGATCACACATTGTTTTTATAAGATAAAACAGT
Organism: Glebionis coronaria; assembly: GCA_025667525.1. NCBI lineage: Eukaryota > Viridiplantae > Streptophyta > Magnoliopsida > Asterales > Asteraceae > Glebionis > Glebionis coronaria. Next base: position 675,037,948 of record CM046875.1, read on the forward strand.
ATCATTTGAGAAAAATTGAATTTTCATTACTATAAGGATTATTCAAAGTAAGATTTATAAGTGATTGTTATCGAAATGAGGTTGTTTATAAAGTATCTTGGAAAACCTTAATGTTTTCATAACAAAGAAAATCTTTGTAAATTTATTTTTGATTCTTATTTAAGAATTAAGCATGAAAATGTTTTTATTATAAACATGATGATAAAGTTTTGACGAACTGAGTATTGCATCGTTAATCTTGAAATTGTATATAGTTGCGCGCCTACATACAATTTGGAATGGACTATGCAAAACTGATTAGTAGTCACCACAAAACTAATGAATAAACACTACGTTTTCTTTGATAATTGTGAAAGATTAAATTTTATGAGATCTGCAAGAAAGCGAAAAATAGGGACATAATGTTAGGGACACCTAAATATGTGCCTATAGCATCTATTCTTCTGAGTTGAATTTACTCATCTGTGGAATTTGTCTTATTTGACAAATTGATATTCCGTTCTTGTCCAATTCTCCCGTAGTGAGATTCTTAGGAAAAGTATCTGATTACCGAGTGTTGATACCCGACTGGATGTATCGACATTCCTATCATTTATTTTGATTTGATTTCATTTGAATGACCTGGGTAACGATCCGAGGAGCTTTCGAATGCGTACTCAAATTATGAAAACATGGGATATATTCATATTCGTTAAATGTTTTCGTCTATATCCGATTTGAAATTCTCTCTCGATGCGTTGACCTTACTCTTTTAAGGTTAGTTATGTCTCCTAATATCCTTGAATTTGTGAAGGATTATGAATTATTATTAGTCTTTTGAGAAGTTCACATCTTATCGACGGCAATAAAACTGAAAAGTTGGTAATGCCAGCAGAATGGATTCATTGATTATGACATGACGACCTTGTCTTAATTGATGGGAACCCGAATAGAATTCACCTAAATGATAAGATGTTTATTATCAAAAGAGATCTAAATAATCCTTGATTGATGACCATATCCTGTATTTAGACTTGAACTTATACCATGAATGGTGGTGAACTAGTTATAGATATTGTAATCTAGAAGAACCTAAGATGAATTTATTAAAAGATGTTTATCTTATCTGAAATTTTAGGAGGTATTTATTGGTGAATTACCTAAACTTTCGCCATAAAGGCAAGTTGAAATTGATATTGATTATATTTCCGGTGCTGCACTTGTGGCTTGTGCACTGTACGTCAGCACCATCTGAATTTAAGGAATTACCGTACAACTGAGAAAGTTGTCGGAGAAAGATTTTATTATACCAAGCCTGTCATCCTGAAGAGCTATGGTGTCATCTTTCCTTATATTTATAGATTACTGTGACTGAGTAAATTGACAATCGAAAACGATATCCATAACTCGAAATGGAAGAATTGTTCGATCATTTACAAGGTTCTAGCAAATTTGATCCATGGCATGGTTATCATCAACTTCGCATCTGCGAAAGAGATTATCTATTCCAATCATCACATCCCGAACTTGTGATGATCGTTATGAGTTTCACGTGATGTCGTTTGGATTGACAATGCACATGTAGTATTCATAATTATGATGAATCATGTGTGTAGGCTGTAATTTGATAAATTCATGCTCGTGATCATTAAGAACTACATGTTTGTTTATCAGAATAAGAATGAGTTAATGATCATTTATAGATTGCCCTGAATTGGCCGAATAGTGAAAACCTATACCTTAAATATTTAACATGTGATTTCAGACTTAATACTTTACATGATTTAACCATGTGATTAATAGACAATGGAAGCTATATTGACTTTACAAAGATTAGGACCATTAACGCTTAGGGATTAAAAACTTAATCCTTTACATAAAATGACCGTTGGATTAAAAATGGTAAGATGTATGCATATAGACTCTTCAAAATTGAGAGCCCTTTTAAGACTTTGAATTTTACCAAAAAGAAATGGAAATATGTTTTGACGAATGTTTTAACAAAGGATTTTTAAGGGATTATTTCCTTATACACAAATCATTTAACTAAACTTCTGTTTAGGGGTAAATGTTTGTGTATACTTTTAGACAACTTAAGGAGATTGAGAAAACCCATTAAAACCATAACTTGAAATTTGGAACGACAATTTTTGCTTTTCAAATAAGAAAACTTTGACCAAAGCATAAACAAAAGTTTTTCGAACATTTACGAATCTTATTAAATATTTTCGATAAATCAACAAGAATCCTGTTAATTCAATTCAAATTTATTTTTGAACATTTTATATAATTGGTCGAACTAAGAAATTTAAAACTTTTACGTTTACGCTTCATAAAAATTAACTAATAATTATTTAATTAATTATAATAATTATCAACGCTTTAGACATCGAATTGAGTAAAACGGATAAAAATAATAGTTGAGAAGAAACTAAAACTTAGAAAATATGAAGAAAGTTGAACGTAAATACTAACGCATAATATAGAAAGAATATCTGAGTGAATTATGGACATGATAATTATATCATCATGAGAAGTGAATATAGATACCGACGCATTATGTTGAAAAGATAAAGAACCAGTTAGGACATGTTCCTTAATAATGAAGGTACAAAATAAATTGCCGAACGATATAAAAATAAACGATGTTTGTAAGAAGGATAATATAAATAGTGAAAGGTTTCACGGCTAATGTGAACCATTAGAATTGAGAAGCCGATAGCGTTAAATATTTTAAAGGCCACTTATGATTGCCTAAATATGGAAAATTATGAGATATAGTTATGTTGGAATTTGTAAGTATAAGTATTCTATTTACGTCATTTATGACTAAAAGTATCTTTGTCTGAAGAAGTTGTACTGATGGCAATTATGAAGGCAGACATCGCCTCATACATTAGTAAACGTCTAGCTATCGCAAAGGTCATCATCTGAATTTGATTCGATTTGGGTCATCGTCGACAGACTGACCAAATCTGCTAATATCATTCCCGTTAATGATAAATGCAAAAGAGTTATGTAAGCATAGCATGCCTGTATCGATCATCTATGTCAAGATCCTCGCTTCGCATCGAATTTCTAGAGATTTGCTCAGAAATCATTGAGAACGAACCTTGATTGAGAGTACTATGTACCACCCCAAATCGAAGGGACGAGGTAAAGTAACGATACAAGGTAATATAAGTGTTGTTTTATGTTTGAATGATTGACCTTTGGTAATAGACCGTATAATCGTTTTCCTTTGAAGAGATTATCATTGATAATCATCATATTAGGATCGAGATCGAATCTTGTTAGGATCTGAATCTTAGAGCATCTGTAAGCAAGAGTTGAGATGAATACATCCGACATACACCCATTGTGAGTTGGACATGTCTTTCAGGTTTAAGGTTTCCTATGATGGCGAACCTATCCTTGCAAAATACTCGAACCGCGAAACCTGAAATGATTGTTGAAATTAGGATTTGATTATTGACAGCCGGTAATGGGCAAGAGGTTATGTGAGTATGAAATGTAGATCTTGAAGTGCCAAATGGGTAACGAAGTTATGCCACAATTTTTAACCTTGGAAAGATGAATTCATGATCTGACAAATCATGGGATATAAGCCCCCGTTGTATGGGACCATTGAAATGATGTAAAAGTTGGGATTGAAAGGCATATAAGCTGGATCTACCCTAGGACTTCAAGAACCGCGTGAATTATGTTTCGTAAATCGCACTTGATGGAATATCTATCAAGTGAAATTCTGATTATTCTTAGTAGAGCTTAGATCGGCGAAAAGTTGCATTCATCAGAAACCCGTGAACATCATGGATAGAGAAAGTAAGTCAACATTAAGCCTGATCTTATTTCCGTAGTTATGTTTGATAAAACTCGCATATTGTAATTGAACTTGTGAGAAAAGACCGAATGTGGAGGAAATACCCACATGGCTTTAACTCTATAAGAAGCGAGTAGTAAGGTAAGATGATCTTTGAGGACAAAGATCCTGTTTAGGGGTAAATGCTGTGACAATCTGTCAATTTACGATTGATATTTTATTCTCAAATATTATTTAAAAACATTATTTTAATGTTACAATATGAACTCACTTATTTTTGGGAAGAAATTTGGATTTACGTCTTGGAGTAGCATCGACTACGTCTAAACCGGAGGATTCAACGTTACGTGCTCACGTTTACATACACCGTCTTTGGTGACAGTCCGACATTTCAGAAAAATAAATTTGTCCATGAATATTATTTTGGAGTTTTAAATTTGTGTTGGTTCATAAACTCACAAATTTACGAGAAGAGATTAGGACTTACGATTTTACTTTAACGTCCTTTACGACTAAACCGGAAACCTTAGCATTACGTATTTACGTTTTCGAACTCCGTTTTTGATGAAACAATTTTTATTGGATTCGTTTTGTGACGGTGATTCATAATTTATAAAAACGTTTTTTCGTAAAACGACCCGAGGGCACGCAAATCGAGGAAACTAGAATCGAGGAGTACCCGTAAATAAATGGGGATGAGACAAGTGGGACACTTGTCCCACCCCCATCAAAACCGGCTACACAACAACAAATACCACTTTGGTGGCAAGATTTCACTAGTGTATCTTACACATGTCTTAGCTTACAAAGTAAGCCTCCCACCAAACAAAAACCACTAGATGAAAACTAGCTAACACATTCACAACATTCAAAACCAACATAAACTCTCTCATACTCTCCATTCTTTCCGTCCCTATCCTCCCCTTAAACACCCTCATTTGGTCAAAATCAACCACAAATCTCATGTTATTTACACACATGTTGATGCCCTCTTGAAGCTCTCTTGAATGGTGGTGATTATAACATCCAAGGAGGAGTTCCCATGGAGTATCAAGGCTGATTTTCCACAAGTAGTTCATGGAGCATGATGGTTTTGAAGATGGTCATGGTTGTCTACAAGTTTCTCCATCAAAAACCATGTCAAAATCACAACCTACATCATCATGGTGGTATAAAGATTGTCCTCCTCAATTTCTTGTTATTTTGATTATGTAAACATGTATTTTATTTCCTATTGTATATATTTATGATGATTATATGATGATAAAAATGTTATGTGGGGATTTGTTGTTGATAAACATGATTAAAAAGGTGAAAAATCATAAGAAACAAGGTTAAAATCTTGATTAATTTACATGGCTGTAATAAACAGTAAAGAAACATGTTATGAACTGATGAAATAATGAAGTAGGATCCATTTACAGTAATCTATGGGTCTTGTACACATGTGAGAGTTGGCCATGCAATGGAATCAAAATAATGAGTGAGATATGATCAAAACAAGTTTAGGGTATAAATCTGAAGCTACTGTTTTGGACGATTTTTATAAAATATTTAGAAGATGATTCAACAGTAGCTATAGAAGAGTTAATTGTAGCACATATCATGTAGTTTATGTGATAAAAATTTGAGCTTCTATCTCCATATAGAACTCAAGATATGGCAGTTTTGGTGAAGATGAAGTTAAAAATCAGATTTTTGGAAATTAAAGAATAATACTATTATATAAGCACTCACATTTTAATATATAAAATGTAAAATAAAAACCCACTAACTTATAAAACTTATTTATATAAATATATAAAAGGTCTAATAAGTGTATAAATGATAAAAATGGAAACTTGTTAAGTTTTATAAGTTATAAAACTATAAACATGATTTTTACGACTTTTTCGGCTATTGCCGTAAAATTAACGTTTTTGTTAAATAAAACTTAGATGGTTGAACCCGTCTAATGTAAACTTTATAAAACATATATACTGATATATAAACATGTATAACAAGTAAAAACCGATAAAACCCGAACTATAAGACATACGGACGTTAACGGACTAAATTAACGTTATTAGACTAACAATACAACAAAAATGGACTAAAACACTTATAAACTTATTATTGGGCTTAACCCATTTGGGCCCAACTTGGAAAGTATACATACTGATAATATAGGTACAAAATGGATTAAAATAAGTTAAATAACTTATAATAAGCTTATTGGGCTTAAGACACGTAAACGGGTAAAACTAGTAAACTAGTATAAAAGTTATCGACATATAACACTAAAAGGAGTAAACGAGAATATGTAAACCCACTTGATCATCATATATATATAATCATCATATGTATACATAGATGTTATTTTTATAAAGTCATTGGACAAACGTCTAAGACCGAGTATTATTTGTCTAGGTTTCCGTGATTGAAGCACGTACCGTACGTCCGAATTACCGATAACCCGCCTTCCCACATCAACGTGAGTTCATAGCCTCGCACTCTTTTAAATGTTTTATAAATGCTTTATAAACCCGCGAGGGAGATAACATGTTAGTTTTTATAAAAGTTTGGACACCATTTGTCCCGATTGTTTGATTATTGATTTTTGGACCCGAATGATTGAATGACCCGATTGTATGACCCGATAAATGATTAATGGACCCGATAGATGAAATAAAATGGATTATTAAAGTTAGGTTATGTCACTAAAAGTCCCATTAGCATGAATTGTGAACTACAGGGAGTTGGTAGACGCTTATGCATTTAATAGTACTATTTGGGGACGATCACCCCAGTTCGTGCCTTGACGGTTGATCCCCGTCGTGCCACATTGATTGGTAAGCGAATTTATGTATGAGAAGATTTCAATAGCGTGACCTTTGTGACGACACGCTACTTTAGATGGGCAAAAGTTGTATCGGGTTAGCTACCCGTTGTTGGTTTAGTAAGGTAACAATGTCATGCGGCTTATAATAATCCGAATTAACGAAATGCTAATAGACGCTCCGAACTACGATGTATTGCCTGACTAGAAATACAGGGTCATACTATTGATATTATGTTTGTATTTTGGTTTTCATAACCATATTCATATATCGGTATTTATTTGATTTTATACAACGTCATAAGACGTATTGTATGATGTTTTTACGACATTGGCTCGTATACTAATTTTTAAGGCAAACGCCTATATTATGATTTTCGATAAGGATTTGTATAAAATGATTTTGGCTATTTTACGGCCTATTACAACGATTTGTACGAATTGATTTTTGGTACTAATTTTATACCAAAGTTATATTGATGGAATTTATTAAACTCTATGAATTCACTCGGCGTTATCGCTGACCTTTTCTTTTAACATGTTTTATCTCAGGTACTTGAAGGTAATTCTCGGGAAGACAACAAGAATTCATGGCCCGCACTTAAACAATATTTTCCATTCAAACACTTTGTAAAACTTTGTATGAAATGTAATGACTTGGGACCGATGTAACTTTGATAATTATGAATGGAAATGATTTATAAATAAACGACGCGATTTTTATGCGTTGTCTATGATGTGAGTACTGTGCTATCCCGTAACACCAACTAGTCTTCCGCTGTACTGAGTTGTATAAATTTGGGGGTGTTACATTGGGGGAGGCCTTGGAAAGTTTTCCCCTTCCGTTAGCAAGATCACCCGGTAGGACATCTTTAGGGGGGTGAACTTATCGTCCGACCGTCCTCCTTTGTTCTGGCTTTTATAGTCTGAGCCCTTGCTATTGTTCTGATTGCCTTGACCGTCCGACTGTCTTCGAGACTGGTCGTTTGACCGGTACCTATTTCCTCTGGATGGGTAAGCCGCGGCAACAGCTGTTTCTCCTTCTATGAAATTTTTGACCCTTTCCATGATGTCATCATATCTCTCTGGACGCTTGTCATTGAGGCGCCTGTTCAACTCCCTGTCTGTCATGGCGTGCATGTAGTCAGAGATTTTCAGGAGTTCCGACATTGTTTTCGTGCGCGTGCACTCATCATTGAAGCGTTCAGTGAAGGCTTCTGTGGACTCTCCCGGCCGTTGCTTGACAGTCGCCAGTGAGACTGGATCCCTATTATACTTCTTCCTCTGAGTATAATTATTCTTGAACGCAGTGCGTAGTTCCGTGAAACTATCAATGCTTCGTGAAGGGAGTCCCTCAAACCAGTCACGGGCATTTCCGATCAAGGTTGAATTGAACATTTGGCACCATATAGGCATGGGCCATCGCTCAATTTTAGCCAGCGTATCGAGTATCTTAAGGTGATCATCCGGATCACCAGTTCTATCATAGGTCTTGACACACGCCGACATACGACGTTTGGTGTCCTCAGAGTAGTTTTGTATGCGGAGGGTGAATGGGTCTTCCCTGGGATCCGCCCATGGCCGGGTGAGCCTAGGGTCATCCCATGGTTCACACCACGGGCGGGAAAGATCCTCCGCTTCTGCATCCCGATAATAAGGGCCACCATAATACTCATCATTGTTTGGTGGTGGTGGGGGAGTACGCCTAGGTCAGCGACGCTTAGGCGGATGGTCATCTGAGTCCTCCCCTGATGGGTCTGGAGACGGGGGTGGCGCCCCATCCTTTGGGTGAGGACCACTTTTTTTGGACGAACCAGGAGCCTTTTTCCCAATGTTCATTCTGTCCCACACGCTCGTGTGACGTGCGGCTCTGGCCAGCTCTCGATCTGGTCGCTTGGGTGAACCGTCAGACTTATCCCCCCCTTCTCGAGACTGCATTAGTTCCTGTATGAGGCGATCTCCTATGCGCTCAAACACATTCCTAGGTTGAGGGGTTTCCTCAAAGATGCCCTGCTCCTGAGGCCGGGCTTTTCTTTTCCTCTGATTTTGGGAAGAGGTGATTGGTCTGGTGTCACCAAAGTTGAGTCTGGATTGGAGGTTCCTCCCCAGATTCAACCTTGATGCGATCCCCGGGACGATCCTATCAAAGTTCTGCGTGAGAACTCGGGTAAGATCCTCCTCACTGAGTGGTAGGACTTCTACATCCTCCTCCACTGATGGTCTGCGCGGCTCCTTGTTAGGAGGATTGGGCGCACTCCCTGGATCAGGGTTATCCAAGGTTGAAGTAGGCGGGGGTGTTATGGAGATCGTGCTCGTCACCCCCAGGGGCTGAAAACCCCCACGGTTACCAGGTCCGCCTGCAAGGCGGCTAGGTGATTGATTGGGGATGAGTATCCCTTCCCCTTGGGACTTCCGATTTCCAGGATTCGTGTTCCTGGGATTGGCTTGCGGATGTCCCTTCGTCATTGGAAATTCAGAATGAGGTTTTGTTCTAGCTTAGTGTAATGGGTCCTACGGATGGGGCCAACTTGTTGATGCAAAAGTTGGGTGATCCTCGCTAGACCCGAATTAGGCTTAATTCGGGTTGGCTGGGCTTCGGCTCCTGCACCAAGTGAATCGTTTGCTTGGGATCCTGCACACAAAACAACACGCGTTAGGCTTACCGTGGGAATGTTTCCCACGATTAGACTCCGGCGTGAGAGTAAGTAATCGGTTAGGGTTTATGTGAGTTGAGAGTATAGAATATAATACCTTTGTGGAACCCTTGGGGGTTCCTTTTATAGGCAGTGAAACCCTAATGGGCTACCACTGATACTTCGGCCCCAAGGAAGAGATAAGCACCAGAATTAGATTGATTGTTATATTCTAATTATGGTGAGTGAATATCTCCTTCTTTGGAGTAAATAACATTCAGAGATAGAATATGATTCTGTGTAATCCTGCACCGGTCATGCCGGGCCGTGGGCCGAACACGTGTGTGCGGTTACTATTCATCCAAGCCCATAAGCTTAAATGACATTATTCCCACCCATCCGTGATGGGCCGAATACGAGTAGTACCCGTGGGCCGGGTTCATGACCCGGCTGGGGACTATACGTCATCAGTGTTCGAAGGGAGGGCACCTTGGGGACGAAGGGTTTGAATCATAGTCAAAAATTTCTTATCGGTTGATTCTTGCATCTCTCTCATAATTCGTTCATGGTCGGTCAATTTTTGTAGAACCAAGTCCATTTGAGGATTATGCATGTTCATTTGATTATACCCTTGATTTGGAAAACTTTGATTAGGAAAACCTTGGTTTTGATATTGATTATAACCTTGATTAAATCCTTGATTTTGAAAACCTTGGTTATTAAATCCTTGATTTTGATTATTGAACCCTTGGTTTTGCCCTTGAAAATTCCCTTGATTTTGATTAAAACCCCGTTGATTAGAATTTCCTTGAAAATTACCCCGTTGAGGACCTTGGTTCCTATTTTGGGCGGGTGGGGGTGGTCTTTGTGGTGCTACAAAACCCGGGGGAGCCAAATAGTTATTAGACTTGTAAGACAAATGGTTAACATAAACATTTGGTTTGAAATGAATCCGCTCATTTTCATTGTTGTTATAAGCATAAACTTCTTGTTGATTATTGTAAACCTTGTCACAATTATAGTACGAATGTGGTCCACCACAAGTCTCACACGGTTCACAAGTTTCTTTCACGGCATTCACATGTGTAGTGAGGGCTTCGGTTTTTAGAGCAATTGATTCAATAAGCGACGTAAGCTTATCAATTCTCTTATCATTCTCACTAGAACTAGAACTTGCCATAGTGGCCCTAACACCCTTGGTTTGCACTTTAGCCTTGTTTTCAATTATGGCCCAAGCCTCGTTCATTGATTTCACAAGAATATTGCCCCCCGCGGCACTATTAAGTGAGTCTTGGTCATTTAGAGTTAAACCATTGTAAAACGTATTAATTTGATGCACTTTAGTGAAACCGTGTTGTGGACATTTTCTTAAAAGCTCTTTAAATCGATCCCAAGACTCACTAAACGTTTCCCCATATTGTTGTTCAAAGGTGATGATCTCATTCCTTAAAGAGGTTGTAAAACCCGCATGCTTTTACCATGAATAGTGCCCTTAAGATCGTACGTTCTAGATTAAAACTTACCTCATGTAGTATTGATCACATTCATGTGCTAATAATCAAGCAAGTGCATACGTGTATGACATGACAAGTATCGATTACGTACGAACTCATGATAAACAGTTAATAATATATCACGTGAACATAATTAAATCATGAACACCATTTAAAATACTAATTATAATAATTACGTAAATACTCAGAATATATTCATGAGCGTGGAGTTTACGATAAACGACACGTAAAAAGAAACAGAAACACGTTAAACACGAGCACGTTTAACCACGAACGAACACGAAACATCGGGACACGAGAAAGGTACGGGTACCCCATGTGGGGCCCCCATACCCACGGCACAAACCAAGAAATGGGCTTAGCCCATGGACTTTACAAGTTAAGGGGGGGTAAAGAGTAAAACATGTTTTCACTTTTCATTTTACAAGAAATAAACAAAAACCCTAAAAGAGTTTTTCTCCTCTCCTTTTTGCTCTCTTTGTGCCGCCACCTATACACCACCATAGGAGGGTGTTTGTTTGATTTTGATCTTAAAAACAAGTGTTAGAATACGTGTTTGTTCATCCTTTTTCCAAGCTACATAGTGGTATACCTTTCTAACCCTTCTTTTTAATTCTTTTTAATTCTTTTAATCTTTGATTATTCCATGAACATGTTATTATTTTTCTTATAAAAACAAGGTAATTAATCATTGATCTAACATGTTTTGGTATTAATTAAAATCAAAGAATGGTTTATAAGGGTGTTTGTTTTTGGCCGCCTAGCAAACAAACCCGAGGGGGGGTTTGGTTTGCTATTGCCGCCACCACCAAGACCACAATTGGTCTTGGTTGGCTCATGTGGGACCCACGGCAGCAAGGGGACACGTGTGCCCCGGGTTTGGCCCGGGGTACGGTGTCGAATTCATACCCGATTCATGGTTCGTTGGTTAAAATCATGATCTATGTTACATGTAATTTTTATGAATCATGAACTTAGGATATAATTAATTAATAACATGAAATATTAATTAAATCATGACTTAGGTTATTTTAATTATTAGTTTATCATGACATTAATTTAACCTAAGTATTTTTATGTTATAAGTTATAATTAATTAATTATTAAAACATGCCTATAATTAATTAATTTAGACATGACTTAGGTTATATTATTATTAATAATAATACACATTTTAACCTAAGTATTTTCATTTCATTTTAATTATACATGTTATACTTTAATTAAAATGCTTAACCTATAGTTTAATTAAAATACATGAAATAATAATTAAACTATACACTATATCGTATGACTTAAGAATAAGCTTATAACACTTAGACTTATATGTTAGCTTATGAAATCAGCTTAATTCTAATTATGGAAACTTCTATTTATAGAAACTTAATTAAATAAGGCAACTAATCTAATTATGGAAACCTTCTATATATGGAAATCAATCTATTTCAGGCAGCTAATCTAATTATGGAAACCTTCTATATATGGAAACTTATTTAATTAAGGCAGCTGATCTATTTTTGGAAACTTTCTATTTTTAGAAACTAATCTATTTTAAGCAGTAAATTCTATTTTAGGAAACTTTCTATTTTTTGGAAACTTTCTATTTTTGGAAACTTTCTATTTTTGGAAACTTTCTATTTTTGGAAACTTTCTATTTTTGGAAACTTTCTATTTTTGGAAACTTTCTATTTTTGGAAACCTGCTATTTTTGGAAAGTTACTTATTATTATACCGTAAGTATATTAATACATGAAACACCAGTTATACTTAATCAGATTAACCAGAATACAAGATAAACACAGTTTAAGGCTTTAAACAGTGAACCATGACCTAAAACATACCAAATCAGCTATAATAAGACACAAAACCCAGTACGTAATCAGTGAATCGATACTTATACACGTGTGTATTCATGTAGCGTTAGTGATCCAGAAGTAGGAGTCTTTCTTCCGTTCATTCACTGGACTTGAGGTACGGATTCCCGTCCTTTCAGTATGGACATTCCTTCCTTATTAGGATTTCCCCGTATGCAGCCAACTGTTTTCCCCAGCATTTGTTTTATTGTTTTGAACTGCTTATGTTAATTTAGCATAAACTATAGCCATATACAAGCATGACCAGTTTCACCTAGTTATGGAGGTACCATAACCATAGCATTGGAGGCACCGATGTTATGACTTCCTCACGGCGGAGTGATTGCTCGTGGCGTCCCTTTTCAGTTTGGCCATATTATTATATCAGTTGGGGCGTATGGGTGCATCCTAGTTACATGTTTTATTCAGTTTATCATGGTGAATGTGGTGTGTGCCTTGCACCCTTCACAAGGAGCTGATCCCTCCTACCCAAATCAGTATATTGATTAGAGGCATCCCCTCTAATCAGCATGATGAGGTCACCCCTCCAAGTATTCATGCACGTGACCTTTTCATGACCTATATGGGCTATGGTATATATATATATGTTAAAACAGTTTTCACAGGTTAAACATAAGGCTTTTCAAACTATAAAACCAGTTTTCATGATACTTAACCAGTTTACTCAGTACTTAGTCTTCCGCTGTTATATGTTACATGCTTATCCTATATCATGCTTTAATGTACATCCGTGCACTGAGCGTCTTGCTCAGCCGTTTTCCTTTTTATGTTCCCAAAACGGCAGGTACTCAGGGACGCTCGTAGATCTCAAACGTAGGTGCATATGGACTGGAAGCTTTACTGTCTTTCTTTACTTTATGCATTTCCTTTACTTTGATACAGTTGCTTTGGACATTGTTTCGTCCTTCCTTTTTCAGTATTTATGTTTGTGTGTGATGAGCTTTACTTTGGGATACCGATGTTTGATTCCGGTATTTCCTTTTATGGTTGAATAATGCTTAGACATTTATCCTTGTATGCTTTGATGACACGCCATGATATGCGTAATATTCCATTTCCAAAATGGGGTGTTACAATTATGGTATCAGAGCCAAGGCTTCGACCTGTAGGCTCTCAAATATGACCTGTGATTAGTGGGTAGTCACTACGGTCTTCCTAGAACTGACAGTTGTTTTCATGCATTCATCATTTTTAAGCATACATATACATGTCATTGTTACAGGGTTTTTGACTAAGTAATGGTTGGTACAGGACTGGCCCTATTTAGTCGCATGTGTTTTATCGAAACTTTTAAATTTGGGACCGACCCATAGGCGTCCCCTCGATATGTCTTTTATTTTGAGTGAACTGACCAGAGGCGTTCACTCTCGAGCATCAAAAGTTTTCATAAAACTGCATCATGCATTCGTACAAAGATTTTCTTGCATAAAATTTTTCTCGTGAAATTTTTGGCATAAATTTTTTTTTTTTTTTTTTTATTTATGTCGAACTGTTGATCATAGGTTTTATGTTATACTGTCATATGGCAAGCACAGACAAACTCTGGGAGTTATTTGAAAACATGGAGGCAGAAAGGCAAGACGCCGTTCTTCATGAAGACGAATATCCTCCCCCACCTATCATTTTTCCCATGGAAGGAAGTAATCGACTCATGAGGGAATACTACGCCATGAGACAGAGACCCGACGAGAATTGTGGTCAGTTCATGCAGAGGTTCCTGGGTACACAGCTGTCCTAAGGGCATCCGCAGGCACCACTGAAGAACAAGCACTACATTTTCGTTGGGGCCTTAACCCAAGGATTGCTAATAATTTATCAGATGCCCCGTTGGATACTGTGGCACAAGTAGCTTACGCAGCAAGGAAGCTTGAGATGTTGCAGGAACGCGATGAGTTCGGGGAAGCAGAAAGACCCGACAAGAGGTAAAACATTTCATGTTCTAGCGTTAACCAGACCGCATCCTATCGTTATATGTTCTATAATCATCTCTTAAACTGTATCTTCCAGGCAGAAAACTGGGGACCGGTCTCAGCCGGCTACTCAGCAGCAGCCCAATCAGCCCAAAGGAAACGGTCACTCTAACGACCGTTCTGTTGTGGAAAGGCGCAGCGGTAATGACAATTACCGTAACAATGCAGGACAGTCCAACAACAGCAGGTCCTACTATTTACGCATCTTCTTATGATTTCATGTTATATTTCCCATGCTGACACTATGTTAATCTCTACCAGGAACCACGGTAACGGAAGGGACCAGAACCACAGGGGTTCTCAACCCAACCGTTCAGCTAACACTGGTAAGCATCTTACGACGTTTACGTCTTATACTCATGCATATACCTTATTCTTAACACGTTCTGTCATCAGCAGGCCCTCAGTAAGCAAGGACTCCTGCTGGAGGATTCACTCATCCTCTTTGCAGCACCTGCCATCGCAGACACCCTGGCCCATGTCGTCGTGACTCCGACGCGTGCTACAAGTGCGGCCTCCCTGGCCATCGTATGAGAGATTGCCGTAAGGGTGAAATGGAGGGTACTTCGGGTCATGCTGATACTAAACCGCCTCCTACCACTGGGCGTGTCTACACGACATCGCGCGATCAGGCAAACAAATCTACAGGTACTATTACTGGAATTTTGTATATGTACGGCCAGGCTGCATGTGTTCTTTTCGACACGGGTGCCACTCATTCAGTTGTTTCCACTACTTATGAAGGTCTACGTGATTTATGGCCTATTCTAGATCATGGATTTGGTGGATTAGGTTGGTTGATTGATTGATAATTAATGAAGAAATGAAGGGATTAGATGAGGGATTAGAGAGAGAAAGGAGAGAAGGGAGAGAATTAGAGAGAGAAAGTAAAATGGAAAATATGATTAAGTGAAAATGTGGAATCAACAACCCCCTCCTAACATGCTAGGAGGGGTTATATATAGCCCACCCTACATGTGGGCTATATGGACTATACAATAAGTAAATAGATCACGAGCCCGTTACATAATTATAGTTGGAGCGACCGATCCTTCATAAATACGTAAAACGTATTTCCAACAATCTCCCCCTAAGGGAGGTCGCTCCAAGTTACAAAGTTCTAAATAGTCTATAACTCGTGATCTATGCTAACTAAGATGTGACCGAGACTTTATTGGAAAAACGTATTTCCAACAATCTCCCCCTAAGGGAGGTCACATCTTTTTACAAAATCTTAAACCTAGCATCTATGCTTGAGTCTTTGATCTTGTTCTTGTGAATATGCTTGATGTGATCTTTGACTTTAGTCTTGAGCATGTTTCCTTGCCTTGACCTTGTGCATTCTTCATTTGTGATATTTGCCTCTTTGTGACTTCATGTTCCACATACTTATACTTTTAAATTCTTGAAAGCTTCAGAGTTTGATACAACGGAAGACTTGACCTTCAGGCTTTCTTGAATTTGTTGAAGTACTAATTGTATGTAGTATAAGCATGTGGTGACGACTTCTTCTGGATTGTACACCGCAATGCCACCTTCTTGTTACGCTGCATAAGACAGTTAGCAACAAAACAATATACACGGATGAAATGGCCTTGAACATTTCATACTAATTCGGTAGCAATTTACCTCCGGTCGGTGAAGACCGTTGGACGATATTAAATATCGTACTTGTGGCAGGTAGTTTCAATAAAGAACCTCCTTGACAAGATTTCGCGGGTAAACCCGTTCTCTTTACTCGACCGTCCAAAGCTGACTGCGAACGTAAAGAGTGAATCATTTGGATAAATATTATCCGTATGATTTGAAGCCGTCAATTCATGTTCCTGGAACAAGTGAAGTTCAATTAAGAACCGCACCATCGTTGCTTTCCAGTTGTCACTAGCTTGATTCATATAGAATCTTGCAAGTTACCTACCAAGTGCTGTTTGATGTTAACACTAGAAGGATTTCCACTCGTCACTGTGATCAATAAAGAGTCACTCTGAGTGTTCTGGCAAGATCATATGATAATGCGTAGAGGCCTGGAACGTGTTTAAATTCATTTAAGAATTAAACCACTGTTGCTTTCCAGTTATCACAAGTTTGATTCATAAAGAACCGCACAAGTCACCTACCATGAGCTTTTTGATATTCGCTCAAGAAGGATTTCCATCTTCATTGTAAATACTTTCGTATTACTCGGATGTTCAGGCAAGATCATGAAGGTTTTGCGTAGGACTCTTAAGATCTTTCTTACTTTTCACAGTGTGTGAAGAAGCAAGGAATAATGAAAGTGTGTCCTAATGAGATATTTGATGATCTCAAATGGCTCTAGACTCGATCGTGCATTTTGGATTTTTAGTGATCGGAGGCTGGAGAGGAGTGCCACCTTTTCAATACCAATTTATTCGGAGTGAATAAATCAATAGATAATGTGTTGATCTCCGTGTGATTAAAACAAATACCTTTTGAGAGATATTTGAGTTAGCTGGGAAGGGTTGTGCATTGCATCACTGGGTCCATGACGTCTTTCTTCAATATCGAGAATCATTAACAAAAGTGACCTCAATAGCATATGTATTGACCCGGTTTCTGCCTAAAGTTGTAAGGAGGGCTTCTTTCTTTACACCCTTTATCTTTACAATTCTTTTTCATTCTTCAACCCCTTCAATGCTTACCAATACGTCATCACTAGCACCTTGTTGTGATTGTTCCAGTGCTAACTTAAGTACTTGGTCAGCATTCAGCTACGTTCACAATCTTTCTCCATCTTTCCTAAGGACTACTATTTCTAGCTATGGAATGTCCTTGGGAAGATTCCTCCGGTTCAAGAGAAATCATTGGACTTTAACCTATCCTACCATCCTTATGTCACCACAATCGTCATCGTCGTGAAAAGAGATGTTTTGGGTAAGTGTATGTCACCATGAAATCCATTTTAAAGTGCAAATCCATTTTGCTCCCCCTTAACATATGCTACGATATTCGAAAACATTTCGCACATGTCGGGATGAGCTAACACGTTAAGTCAAACCATTTATGATTGATCATATCCCATATTAAATCACATTTTCTCCCCCATATTAAAAATATTAACCCAATCGATGTTTTTAATATCAATTGATTTAATAGCATTTTAAGAAAATCTGGGAGGAAAAATGCAAATCCAATTATCTTCATGAATTTAACAAGCTCCCCCTCAAATTAATGAGGGTGTACTTGAAACGTAAATTCAATACCTTTTAAACACAAGTGTAAGGTATTTAACACGTGCAAAGATCATATATAATAATGAATTCACAAGATTAGCAATGTACGAGGTTGGACCTGAATGATGGAGAACATCATATGAGAGATTCACATGGTTCTTGTGCACGAATGTTGGTCTCCTCGTCACGTTCCCGGGAAAATTAATTCCCGTTGTTGAGTCAAAGCTTTCCGGTGAAATGCTTGACTTGATTATGAAAAGCGGGTTGCTATTTGAAATAATAGCAAACCATATGGAGCATGTTTTAAAACTTTTAAACTTCTGCTCGAACTTTATTTACAACCCCGTGTCATTATTGAATGACATTTCTAGGTTCGTAAATATTATCGATTCCAGAAGACATGCTCGTTTTATCAAAACGTTTTTGAACACACAATTTTGAAAGATTTAGAAAAACCTTTTGAGAAATTCTCGAAAAATTGTGTTCAAAGTTTTGAAAAACAATTACTTGAGCTTAAGATTTGGAATATCTTAGGAACGAGCTCAAGTCCGAGAAGTTGTAAACTTCTCGTTGTTAAGGATAAGTTTATCATCGGCGATAAACTTTCCTTTTATCTGAAGAACGAGTCCTAAGCTGACATTTACTTAGAAGTCGTGTTCATGAGCTTGAAAACTTTGACTGTTTTAACGGAAAGCTCATGACCGAGAAAGGTTAATTTCTCGTTATGAAGAAAAGTTCTCTTATTTAAAAGATACACTTTCCTTTCTGAGCTTAAAACTTCGAATGTTTTAATACAAGCTCATGACCGAGAAAGGTGAATTTCTCGTTGTTAGGATAAGTCATCATCGGGATGAACTTTCCTTTCTTTGAGAATCGAGTTACAGTCTGTTATGTGACTGTAAGTCCTTGTGTGCAGCTTAACCATGAATCCCCTGAGACATTTGATTCTCTGATATCTGCTTCTTCAGCAACCAAACTCCAAGAGTGTCCTTAGTTGAACGGTACACAACGATTGGACCGCTTCGTTCTTTTGGAACATCAACTTTGGTACCTGCATTCTCATTAGGAGTTTGTATACTTTTGCATGGGTTAGAGATATCTATTTTTGAAGCACGTGGGGGTTCACAGTTGGCTTTACTTGTGTCAGAGGTGGCCTGAGGGGATGATTCACTTGTCTTAGTTGGCAATCGTTTCCTTTTATAGAAAATCTTAAGTTCAGGCTTAAGTGATGTATCATCCTTTGCAATTTCCTCCCTAGTAGTCTTTGTAGAATCGGAGACTATCCTAGTTAAAGGGCACTCGTTTCCTACAATAGTGAAAGTTCTACCAGTGGGGCGCCAATCTTTACCAATGGGTTTGATTTTAGCGACCCACTGGGATTTAAGTCTAGCACGGGAGTTCACCTCATTAAGCAATTTTTTGATACAAGTATCATGATTTGCCGTAAAGACACATTTTCTACATGTTTTACAAGTAGCATATTTAATGTCCGAGTAAGATCTAGAATCCCTAGACGATTGATTGATGCTCCTAGGATTGGACATGCTACGGTTAGCAGTGTTGGGTAAACTAGAAGGCATCTGACTAGGTTTGGAATTCCTATCTCTTACATGTGTCTTTTGCTTAGCTTCCCTAAGATCAGATTCATGGCAAACGTCATTTGAACTAGTTCTAGACGTGGTCTTGGTATTTTTAGGGAAACTAGAGGCAATCATATGATTTGGTCTTGCTAAAGCTGGAGTGATCACATTGGGCCTAGTTGCTGGAGTGACTGGTCTAATAAGATGAACCAAATCAACTTGGGAGGCAAACCGCGGTCTCGAGGATTGTGGTCGCTCGGATCTAAATGCAGTAGGTTGTCTGACAATCGGTTGTCTGACGAACTGATTTGTAGGCGGTTTCCCCAAGATTGATGGTTTTTCAAGCTTAGTGTCCACACTAGGTCCTCTATTTTTCCTTAACTCGTTTTTCAACGCGGCTATAGCAAAGACCTTTTCCTGTACTTGGGCTTTTAAATTCTCATTCTCTTTGAGCACGTTATCTTGGGATGCCAACTTAGATTCAAGCAGTTGAATTTGTTTCAAAAGATTATCCTTTTCAGCTTTAGAATCTAGAACAGTTTGATCCAATTTTCTTTCAAGAACAACGTTTGACTTTTCAAGTTTTTCAAAGTATGTTTCAAATTTATCCGTTTTCTTAGAAAATTCAAGTTTGGCATCCTCAAGATCTTTTGATTGCCGAGCTACGATCGTTTCGAGCTCTTTAATCTTGCAGTCAGAATCAGTTAACGAGGCAGTGATAAAGCATTTATCATTATGAACTATAGCATTGTGAACACTTTCTCCCCCATTATGACTCACATCGGATGAATCATAAGTGGTATTTCTATCACTCTTGTCCATCCCATGTTTGTCATAAATAGGTTCAGAATGCTCAATATGCGGCATGTCATCAGCATATACATCATAAACAACATTAGATTGTACCATATTTGCAGGCTCTTCGTCATAAACGGGTAAGGTGTCATCAAGAGAGATCTCGTGAACATTCCCTGACGTACCACTGGTATCATGTTGTTCTCCTGATTCTGTGCTCTTGCCATCGTTAGGCTCCAAGTTGTCAACCGTATGACCAGTTTCCTCTTGCATCGAAGAGTCTTGCACTCCATTATCATACCCTTGCTGAAGTCGAGATCTTTCATAAATTGAAGACGAGACCGATGACATGAGTTTCAAAATCGTATCACGGAAAACTCGAAGCTCGGTATGTGTATCTCGAAGAAATGATTGGCAAATCACTGAGCTTTCAGGCTTGATGATATTGAATTGGAGGAAAGGCGTGAGTTGTGTCACAAGAGCCTTATAAGCAAGTGACGATGCAGATTGAGTAAAGTTGTCACGGTTGAGTTGCTCGGCGAGTTCGGTCAAAGTGGTGAACATTGAGTCGATGAATACATGACGATCTTGTCCAAAGATTGTCACAAATTCGCTCCCTCCTTGAATCCGTGAAAGATTAACTAGATGATACTGAAGCATTCGAAATGAAGTTATACCACTTTCCCTAGTGTTGGCTTGCACTTGATGCGATTCTCCCTCTTGAAACGTTGACTTCAAAGACTCCATTTAAAAAATGATCGTGATTGTAGTTGTTTTCGGAATTTACCAAGTCGTGAAGGAACTTCGAAGGATCCGTAAATAACTTTTAAAAATCAACGATGGATGATATAAATCTTTTGTTGGTTCAAAAAGAATTGCTTTCTTGTTTAAACGTTGATAAAATAAACCCGATCAAAAAATCCATAGCCACTAAAAAATAAATCCCGTCACTTTCACTCGCCAGTTTTGACGTCAAATCCGGCCAGAAAATAAACTTAACTAAAAAATTAATTTTAAAATATATAAATATATAAAAAAATTAGCTTAACTTTTAACTTAACTAAGAAAAAAAATGATAATCTATTAAAACGTCCTACTTTAAAAAACAACAAACCTGCGCTAATCTGAAAAAAAAAAAAAAACAACAAAAACGTCCTACTTTAAAAAACAACAAAAACGTAAGGTTTTAAAAAAAAACGTGTACCAATAAAATATGGAAAATTTGATATTTTTGAAAGAAAAAAAAAATCTGATATTTAAAAATCTGAAAGTCTTAAGTTTGATTTGTCAAAGATATGAAAGAAACGTGTCCTTTTTGGTAACAGACGTGGCTTCACAAATGAGGAGCCTTGTAACCTCCGCTTGACTATTTTTCCTCCACAAATAATATAACACACCTAATTCTTCTCTCTCTCTAAACTCACCCAACCTAAGTCTTCTCACACATAGCTTTCTCCGCCCCCTTTATCTGAAAACCAGATCACCAAACTCCACCGTCGCAATTGATCTAAGCTCTTTTCTTGGTAAACTCAAACGCAGCCACCTTTTCTCAAGAATACTAGAAACGGAACCCCAATATCTTTTGGTTCACCAGTTTGAAGCAAAGAGGAGTACGAGAGCAACTTCAAGATCGTGTAAAAACGGTCTCGGGTAGGTTTTGTTTGTTGAGTCTTTCTATCTTCTGTAGCGTCATTCTGTCTAGTGTCAAGATTGAGTCTGTGAGAAAGAGTGTGAGTCTTGGGTCGATGAAGGTGTGTTTGAGTTGAGTCGAGGATAAGGGTGAGGTGTTGTGTGTGTGAGTTTGTGAGGATTTCAGTCGAGAGAGGAGACGGTCTCGAGGGTGAATTTGTGTCTGTGTTGTTGAGTCGAAATTGATTTTCGAGAGTGAGTGGAATCTAGAGATGTGAGGGAGTTAGGGTGTGAGGGTCGAGAGTACTGTTGGGTGTGAGGGTGTTGGTGAGGGGAGGGTGTGAGGGAATAAGGTGAGGGTGTTTGTGTGAGTGTTGAGTGAGGGTCGAAAGATGTGTCGAGGATGAGGGTTTTGTGAGGGGACGAGGGTGAGGTTGTAACGAGAGTCGAGTGGGTGTGCTGGTGAGGGTGGGTAAATAGATTGGGTCTGTTTGGTGTGGGAGAGTCGAGAGTGGATGAGTGTGAGGGTCGAGTCGGGGTGAGAGTGGTTTGGTCGAAGGGGAGTCGAGAGGGTTGAGGGTTGAGTCTGTTTCGTGGGTGTTAATGGAGTCTGGGGAGTCTGGGGAGTCTAGTTGAGTCAAAGTTTGGTGAGTGATTGAGTCAGAAAGTGGGTGGGTGTATGGGTTGAGAGAGGTGTCAAGATTCTGTTCAGTCAAGATTCTGTGAGGGTTTAGGGCGTCGGTGAGGGAGTGAGTGTAGGAGGTTATGGTTGAAATGGTCGAGAGTCTTTGATCGTTGGGTCTGTTTAGTCGAGGCAATGAGTCTATTCAAAAAGACAATGATTTGCCCAATTTGCCCGTTATATTTGAAATAGCTTCATTCGGAAGAGTTCCGAATCGGAACTTTGTTTCGTTCGGAACTTTGTTTCGTTCGGAACTTTGTTTCGTTCGGAACTTTGTTTCGTTCGGAACTTTGTTTCGTTCGGAACAGTTCCGAATCGGAAGATTGTGATTCGGAAGATTTTGATTCGGAAGACTTCCGAATCGGAAGTGTTTGGTTCGGAAGATTTTCAAAAAAATTGATTCGGAAGTTAAATATTGATTCGGAACTTTTTGGTCCGGAAGTTCTTTCACCCGGAACTTTTGGCTCACACGAAAACCTTGATACCAAATAGGAACTCGGAACTTTTTAACAGATTTGATGGGACTGAGATGGACAGAAACTTTGGACAGTTTGGACAGGACAAAAAATGCCAGATGACCAGGAAAGATGACAGACAATGCAGATAAAAGACAGTTAAAAAAATGAGACTAAAAAATAAAAATAAAATTAAAATAATAAAAAATATAGAAAAAGACTGTTAACTGAGAATAGACAACGGATTAAAAAAATAAAAAACAATATTTAAAAAATTAAAATAAAAACTGATTAAAAAAAATACAAAATAGAAAAAAGGATAAAAATTGATAAAAATTTATATAAATTGATAAAATTTAGAAAACATACCAACTTTTTTATATAAATTGATTATTAAATTTGTGATAAAAAACAAATAAAAAATACAACCTTTTTATAAAAACACAAAATTAAAAAGAGATAAACAAAAACTTTTATAAAAAAAACACTAACTTTTTATAAAAACACAACTTTTTAAGGTTTTATATAAGAAAAATTTGATTTTTATATAAAAATTTGTGATTTTTTATCTAAAAAGTAAATAAATTTGAAGATTTGATATGTTTTAACACATAAAAACACAAACTTTTTATAAAAAAATACAAACTTTTTAAATTTTAAGCATGATTAAATCAAAAACCCACCAAAATCAAACAAAATAAAAGAAGAATAAACCATAACTAACCAAGGCTCTTGATACCAATTGAAGGTCTACGTGATTTATGGCCTATTCTAGATCATGGATTTGGTGGATTAGGTTGGTTGATTGATTGATAATTAATGAAGAAATGAAGGGATTAGATGAGGGATTAGAGAGAGAAAGGAGAGAAGGGAGAGAATTAGAGAGAGAAAGTAAAATGGAAAATATGATTAAGTGAAAATGTGGAATCAACAACCCCCTCCTAACATGCTAGGAGGGGTTATATATAGCCCACCCTACATGTGGGCTATATGGACTATACAATAAGTAAATAGATCACGAGCCCGTTACATAATTATAGTTGGAGCGACCGATCCTTCATAAATACGTAAAACGTATTTCCAACAACTTATGCTAAGAACATCAGGACACTTCCCTCGCCACTAGAAAATAAGCTTACCATTTCCACGCCTCTGAGGGACTCTGTATTAATAACTCATGTATACAAGAGTCTTCCTCTAGAGTTTGACGATAAAGTTCGTGCAGTAGATGCACTTCCTCTAGACATGATGGAGTTCGATATGATTCTCGGCATGGATTGGCTATCCAAGCACCATGCTACCATAGACTGCCACTCTTATCGAGTGATCTTCGGCGACATTAATGCACCAGAGTACATCCATAACGGGTTCATACCCGGACGGTCTGTACAAGTCATATCTACCTTGCAAGCACGTGCATTACTGTCACATGGCTGCGAAGGTTATCTCGCTACGGTTCATGACATGGATGCTGAATCCCCATCGATTCAGGATCAACCAGTAGTTTCAGAATTTCAAGACGTCTTCCCAGATGAACTTCCAGGCATACCACCTGCAAGAGAAGTGGAGTTCAACATCGACCTTGTTCCAGGAGCTGAGCCAATCTCTAAGGCTCCGTATCGTATGGCTCCCATAGAGCTAAAAGAACTGAAGGACCAATTGCAGGAACTTCTTGAACGAGGGTTCATTAGACCGAGTGCATCTCCATGGGGCGCACCGGTCTTGTTCGTTAAGAAGAAGGACGGCAGCATGCGACTTTGCATTGACTACCGTGAACTTAATAAGATTACCATCCGCAACAGATATCCACTGCCACGTATAGACGATCTGTTTGACCAACTTCAAGGAGCCAAACACTTCTCAAAGATCGATCTAAGGTCAGGCTACCATCAGCTAAGGGTTAAAGAGCAGGATATTGCCAAGACTGCTTTTCGTACCCGCTATGACCATTATGAGTTTGTAGTCATGCCATTCGGCCTGACTAACGCTCCAGCAGTATTCATGGATCTGATGAACAGAATCTTCCATGAATTCCTTGATAAATTTGTCATTGTATTCATCGATGACATCTTGATATTCTCAAAGTCCACGGAGGAACACGAAGATCATCTCCGTACTGTACTACAGATTCTTCGTCAGAAGCAGCTGTATGCGAAATTCTCCAAGTGTGAGTTCTGGTTAAACAAGGTGGCATTCTTAGGTCACATTGTATCAGCAGAAGGGATCACTATGGACCCAGCGAAGGTTGAGGCTATCACTAAATGGCCAAGACCAACATCAGCGATAGAAGTCCGCAGTTTCTTAGGCTTAGCTGGATATTATCGTAGATTCGTGGAGAACTTTTCTCGGCTGGCATTGCCTCTCACCAAACTGATGTGAAAAGGAGAGAAATTCGTCTGGACGGAAGATCGAGAGAAGAGCTTCGAAGACCTAAAGCAGAAGCTAGTATCTGCACCTATTCTTACTCTCCCATCTGGTACAGGTGGATTTCAGATCTATAGCGATGCATCGGGGAAGGGACTGGGCTGTGTTCTCATGCAACATGGGAAAGTGATCGCGTATGCTTCACGGCAGCTTAAGCCCTATGAAGAAAACTACCCTACACATGACCTGGAACTTGCTGCAGTGGTGTTCGCATTGAAGATATGGAGGCATTACTTATACGGAGAATCATGCGACATTTTCACGGATCACAAGAGCTTGAAGTATATCTTCACACAGCGAGAATTGAACATGAGACAAAGGAGATGGTTGGAACTGTTGAAGGATTATGATATTAACCTACAGTATCATCCCGGGAAAGCTAATGTAGTAGCAGATGCACTCAGCAGAAAGTCCGGAATGATAAACGGCATTGAGATCAAGGAACAAAACATAAGAGACTTGGAGCGGCTAGACATCGAAATCATGGTACGTGGGCAGCACGGATACTGGGCGAATCTTAGTATAGAACCTGAGTTACTGACTAGGATCAAGGAAGCGCAGAAGGATGATGGAGAGATTTGGGTGATAATTCAGAATTTGGAGAAGCAGACAGAATTCAGAATGGACGCAGACGGTATCATTTGGCAGGGCACGAGACTTTGTGTTCCTGACAATCCAGAACTCCGGGAAGCATTGTTAGCTGAAGCTCACAGCTCCCCATTTTCTATACATCCTGGGTCGACAAAAATGTACCATGACATCAGACAGCACTTTTGGTGGAGTGGTATGAAACAGGATGTAGCCACGTATGTCTCCAAATGTCTTACCTGTCAGCAGGTTAAGATTGAACATCAGCGATCTGGCGGTCTCCTTCAACCGTTGGATATTCCAGAGTGGAAGTGGGACAAAATCACCATGGATTTTGTTACCGGTCTTCCGCCTACCAAGAAGAAGCACGATGCTATTTGGGTCATTGTTGATCGACTCACCAAATCAGCTCATTTCTTACCGATATGCAAGGAAGATCCGGTAAGTAAACTCGCAGATACGTACAGAAGGGAGATCATGAGACTCCACGGCACTCCCTCCAGCATCGTCTCAGACAGAGATCCTCGTTTCACGTCGCGATTCTGGAAAGGTCTGCAAAAAGCTTGGGGTACACAACTTAAGCTGAGCACAGCCTTTCATCCTCAAACGGACGGACAATCGGAGCGAACAATTCAGACATTGGAAGATATGTTAAGGTCGTGTGCGTTGGAATGGATAGGTGATTGGGACGATTACATCTGTTTAGTCGAGTTTGCATACAACAACAGCTGGCACGCAAGTATCAAATGTGCTCCTTTCGAAATGTTGTATGGCAGAAAGTGTCGCGCTCCAACTTGCTGGGATCAAGTGGGAGAGCGAACACTCGAAGGACCAGAGATTATAGAAATGACCAATGAGAAGATTGAGGTAGCTAAACAGAAGCTGCAGGAAGCGCGTTCACGTCAAAAGAGTTACGCCGATAAGCATCGTAGGGACATACATTTTAATGTGGGAGATCACGTCTTCCTCAAGGTTTCGCCGGCACGTGGTGTTAAACGCTTCGGGATCAAGGGAAAACTCAGTCCTCGGTTCATCGGACCATTTGATATCGTTGAACGAATCGGCGAAGTATCTTACCGATTGGTGTTACCTCCTCAGCTTTCGCACGTGCATAACGTGTTCCATGTGTCCTTACTCAGAGGGTACAATTATCATCCCCTTCACATGGTTCAGTATCCACTGGAACAGATACGTGAAGATCTCACGTTTATAGAAGAACCCGAACGAGTACTCGACAGGCAAGAACGAGTCATGAGAAGGAAGACGATTCCTTTCGTTAAAATCCTTTGGAGGGACCATACCGAGCGGGAAGCCACTTGGGAAACAGAGGAGTCTATCCGGGCTTCTTACCCTCACTTCATATTTTGAGTTCGGGTATGTCACTTCTATTCAGCTTACTTTATCTATAATTCGGGGACGAATTATTCTTTTTAGGGGGGAAGAATTGTAAAACCCGCATGCTTTTACCATGAATAGTGCCCTTAAGATCGTACGTTCTAGATTAAAACTTACCTCATGTAGTATTGATCACATTCATGTGCTAATAATCAAGCAAGTGCATACGTGTATGACATGACAAGTATCGATTACGTACGAACTCATGATAAACAGTTAATAATATATCACGTGAACATAATTAAATCATGAACACCATTTAAAATACTAATTATAATAATTACGTAAATACTCAGAATATATTCACGAGCGTGGAGTTTACGATAAACGACACGTTAAAAGAAACAGAAACACGTTAAACACGAGCACGTTTAACCACGAACGAACACGAAACATCGGGACACGAGAAAGGTACGGGTACCCCATGTGGGGCCCCCATACCCACGGCACAAACCAAGAAATGGGCTTAGCCCATGGACTTTACAAGTTAAGGGGGGTAAAGAGTAAAACATGTTTTCACTTTTCATTTTACAAGAAATAAACAAAAACCCTAAAAGAGTTTTTCTCCTCTCCTTTTTGCTCTCTTTGTGCCGCCACCTATACACCACCATAGGAGGGTGTTTGTTTGATTTTGATCTTAAAAACAAGTGTTAGAATACGTGTTTGTTCATCCTTTTTCCAAGCTACATAGTGGTATACCTTTCTAACCCTTCTTTTTAATTCTTTTTAATTCTTTTAATCTTTGATTATTCCATGAACATGTTATTATTTTTCTTATAAAAACAAGGTAATTAATCATTGATCTAACATGTTTTGGTATTAATTAAAATCAAAGAATGGTTTATAAGGGTGTTTGTTTTTGGCCGCCTAGCAAACAAACCCGAGGGGGGGTTTGGTTTGCTATTGCCGCCACCACCAAGACCACAATTGGTCTTGGTTGGCTCATGTGGGACCCACGGCAGCAAGGGGACACGTGTGCCCCGGGTTTGGCCCGGGGTACGGTGTCGAATTCATACCCGATTCATGGTTCGTTGGTTAAAATCATGATCTATGTTACATGTAATTTTTATGAATCATGAACTTAGGATATAATTAATTAATAACATGAAATATTAATTAAATCCTGACTTAGGTTATTTTAATTATTAGTTTATCATGACATTAATTTAACCTAAGTATTTTTATGTTATAAGTTATAATTAATTAATTATTAAAACATGCCTATAATTAATTAATTTAGACATGACTTAGGTTATATTATTATTAATAATAATACACATTTTAACCTAAGTATTTTCATTTCATTTTAATTATACATGTCATACTTTAATTAAAATGCTTAACCTATAGTTTAATTAATATACATGAAATAATAATTAAACTATACACTATATCGTATGACTTAAGAATAAGCTTATAACACTTAGACTTATATGTTAGCTTATGAAATCAGCTTAATTCTAATTATGGAAACTTCTATTTATAGAAACTTAATTAAATAAGGCAACTAATCTAATTATGGAAACCTTCTATATATGGAAATCAATCTATTTCAGGCAGCTAATCTAATTATGGAAACCTTCTATATATGGAAACTTATTTAATTAAGGCAGCTGATCTATTTTTGGAAACTTTCTATTTTTAGAAACTAATCTATTTTAAGCAGTAAATTCTATTTTAGGAAACTTTCTATTTTTTGGAAACTTTCTATTTTTGGAAACTTTCTATTTTTGGAAACTTTCTATTTTTGGAAACTTTCTATTTTTGGAAACTTTCTATTTTTGGAAACTTTCTATTTTTGGAAACCTGCTATTTTTGAAAAGTTACTTATTATTATACCGTAAGTATATTAATACATGAAACACCAGTTATACTTAATCAGATTAACCAGAATACAAGATAAACACAGTTTAAGGCTTTAAACAGTGAACCATGACCTAAAACATACCAAATCAGCTATAATAAGACACAAAACCCAGTACGTAATCAGTGAATCGATACTTATACACGTGTGTATTCATGTAGCGTTAGTGATCCAGAAGTAGGAGTCTTTCTTCCGTTCATTCACTGGACTTGAGGTACGGATTCCCGTCCTTTTAGTATGGACATTCCTTCCTTATTAGGATTTCCCCGTATGCAGCCAACTGTTTTCCCCAGCATTTGTTTTATTGTTTTGAACTGCTTATGTTAATTTAGCATAAACTATAGCCATATACAAGCATGACCAGTTTCACCTAGTTATGGAGGTACCATAACCATAGCATTGGAGGCACCGATGTTATGACTTCCCCACGGCGGAGTGATTGCTCGTGGCGTCCCTTTTCAGTTTGGCCATATTATTATATCAGTTGGGGCGTATGGGTGCATCCTAGTTACATGTTTTATTCAGTTTATCATGGTGAATGTGGTGTGTGCCTTGCACCCTTCACAAGGAGCTGATCCCTCCTACCCAAATCAGTATATTGATTAGAGGCATCCCCTCTAATCAGCATGATGAGGTCACCCCTCCAAGTATTCATGCACGTGACCTTTTCATGACCTATATGGGCTATGGTATATATATATATGTTAAAACAGTTTTCACAGGTTAAACATAAGGCTTTTCAAACTATAAAACCAGTTTTCATGATACTTAACCAGTTTACTCAGTACTTAGTCTTCCGCTGTTATATGTTACATGCTTATCCTATATCATGCTTTAATGTACATCCGTGCACTGAGCGTCTTGCTCAGCCGTTTTCCTTTTTATGTTCCCAAAACGGCAGGTACTCAGGGACGCTCGTAGATCTCAAACGTAGGTGCATATGGACTGGAAGCTTTACTGTCTTTCTTTACTTTATGCATTTCCTTTACTTTGATACAGTTGCTTTGGACATTGTTTCGTCCTTCCTTTTTCAGTATTTATGTTTGTGTGTGATGAGCTTTACTTTGGGATACCGATGTTTGATTCCGGTATTTCCTTTTATGGTTGAATAATGCTTAGACATTTATCCTTGTATGCTTTGATGACACGCCATGATATGCGTAATATTCCATTTCCAAAATGGGGTGTTACAGAGGTGGTCCGTGATGGTGGGAAAAAGTAGTTTATGAACTTGGTCTCTAAGTCAATCCATGTTGTAATACTTTGGGGTGGTTCCTTATCAAGCCAAATCCGGGCTTGTCCCTCGAGGGAAAAAGGAAAGAGTTGTAAACGAATAGCCTCTTGTGGCACCCCATTGTATTTGACGGTATTTGCTAATTGTATGAAACGTTTGATATGAGCGTGTGGGTCATCATTAGTACGGCCTAAAAATGGTGTAGCGGAAACCATTTGAATAAAACCCGTTTTAAGTTCAAATTTATTAGCTCCAATATCCGGCACCACAATCGCGTCATCGTTTCCTTCAACGTGAGATTGGAGAATCTCAATCATTGGTCGATTATCCGTTGCCATCGTATTGTCGAAAGCTCGATTCTCGGGATCGCTTTAATGACGGTCTTTTTGTTTTTCTTCTTCTTCTTTTTGGAAGAATTAGAAGTATTTGGTACACCAATCGGTATGTACGTACGCGCACGAGTGCGCATACAATTAAAACTTTGGAATGAGGTAGGTGACCTCGGTCGACTTTGAGAGGAAAAGGATTATCCCTCTCGAGATGCAATATGAAAAAACTACAAAAATATATACTTAATTACTAATTGAGTTGGCAAACCAATAATCGGTCGTTCCTCTCAATATACGCACAAGCAAGCGGAGAAACGAGGTGGCACAAAGCACTTAAAAAACTTTTTCCTTAGACGGCCTTTTATAGCGCGTCGCCTTATACCCACCTTATAGTTTGTATATTTTGAGTTCAAACGTCTTACTAGTATTTATCTATTTTGCCCTTTTATTTCGTTATGGATGCGAATACAATAGTTAGGTGATGAAATCCTAACTAAGGCTTATTTGAAAAGTAGGTAAATTAATGTTCTACGTAATATAATATAATAAATGAAAAATCTTTTTGTATTTTTTAGAAAAATATATATTCACAATAAAAAACGAAAGAAATCAAAATAAGAAAAATAAAAATAATACGTAATATTTTTGGTGTAATACTTTTAGGAAAAAGTATTACTTTTGTATTTTTTAATTTTTTTGGTGCAAATCTTAGGAAAGAATTTGCTTTTGTGATTTTTTAATTTTTTGTATTTTTAAGTTTTTGATTTTTTTGTATTTTTGATTTTTGTTTGCAAGAAAATTAACGTTAAAAAATGAACGGATCCCAAAATCCAAATCGTCTCACGATAAATCGTCAATCGTAACGAGCGAAGCGGCAGCGACGCCAATTTAATGTATGGATTTTTGCAAATCCTTTTGATGTTCGTTTATCGTTCCACAAATCGACTCGAATTGATGTCCGGTTAAACCTAAAACTTATTTTGTTTTTGGTGAAATGTATTTTTTTGGTATTTTAAACTAAAATCTATTTAATAATAAAAACTTTTTAATCTAATTTTAAAAATCTAATTTAAACTAATTTAAATGAAAAACTTATTTTAAACTATTTTAAAAAGCTATTTTGAAATTTAAAAAAAAATCTATTTTTAAACTATTTTCAAATTAAACTAGATTAATAAAAAACAATTTGAATAAAATATTTTTTTTACTTTTTTTTATTTAAAACTTTATAAAAGAAAATTAATATAAAACTTTTTAATTAAAATTTAAACTACAAAACTTAATTAAACTATTTAATAAAAAGCTGTCAATATAAAGTATCCTATATTAATTAAACTAAATAGAAATAAACACAAGCAAGGTGCTAGCTCAATTGGTTATGGTGTATGTCTGTTATGCGTGAGGTCACGCGTTCGAGTCCTAGGAGGGACAATATTTTGCTTATTATTTTTTTTGGACTAGAAAGATCAAAATAACAGACCAAAAGAGTCTGTTATTTAAGCAGTATTATAAGCAAAAACGAACAAACCAAATATGCTATGACAGTAGACAAAAATAAGCAGATAAGACGAATAAGCCAAATAAGAAGTTTAAACGAATAAGCTAAAATGAAAATAGACTAAATAAGCTAAACAAACTTAACTAAATAAAATAATAAGCAACCAAAAAAATCCTATAAGCTAAACGAGCAATAAGCAAATCGATCTATGAGTAAATCCAACTTAAATAAACAGATACAAACGCAACAGCTTATAGCAGATCCAAACAGTGTCAAATCATAAGCAGATCCAAACAGTTACAACGTAACTAAGCAGATTCAACCATCATTCGAACCCAAATAAGCAGTTAATAACCAACATTTCCTAATAAGCAAACTATAAACCAAAGTTTAAACAAATATAACCAAAACTAAACAAACTAAATAAGCAGATACCAAATCATACGAACCAAACAGAAACTTTAAAAATTAAAATCAGATAAAAAAAACTAAAACAAATTATCCTAAGCAGATTAAAAAGATAACCAGAAAATAAGCAGATCCAAAACAACCTCAAAACATGAACATAAAAACTAAATAAACATTAACAAAATAATAAAAAGAAAAAGAACCTTTTGATGAATACGTTGGGACGAAGGTGGGCGCTGAACCCCCTTTGTGAACCGAAACAAACGAATCAAACACCACTGTAATTTACCCAATCGTCATCATCACCATCTCGAACATAAACAGTAACGAACCAATAATTTTTTTATATAATTTCCCAGTAGGGGAAATTATCCCTATCTTTTTAATTCAACAATTATTTAATCAAAAATAAAATTAAGATAATAATGCAATAATTTTAAACGAGACAAAGAATTAAACAGAAACTTTAAATTTCATTAATTAAAATTCAGAGTACAATACTTGAAAAAAAATGAATTACATTAAACCTAAATCTATTTTTCAAAAAAATAAAAATTAAACTAAAAAGAAAAGGCACTCAATTACACAAGTGAGGGGGGTTTTTATAACCACCCCCAACGGCTTGTTGGTGAAGCTTCGAGAACAAGACATCCAATCCGAGCCTTGTAATCCATCATTTCTTCTTCTCTCTCTTCATTTTCTTGATCTAATGGCTAAAAACAACTCCCTTGCACACGGATCGCCCTCGTGGCACTTTTTGTGTTTGTTGTGCTAGTTTGAGGGTGATGTGGATGATTTTGATTGGAGGAAGGGTTTGTGGTGATGTGGGATAACCAATCAAATTAGGGGATTAAGCCATGTAGGATTTGAGGACCACCAATAGATTAGTTCCGAAAAACTTTAGGATTTAATCTCCAAGTGTGTGAATCACACAATTTAGGGAAAACCCCCAATTTTTATCTAGGTAAATTGTGTGATGGTAATTTAGGGTTTGGAGTGGTGGCTGTGTAATTTTGGGAGAGAGGGATGAGCAGTGAAAGGGGTGAGTGGGTGTGTGTTTCATTGTTATTAACGAAACAAATGGGATGGGGGTAAAAAAATAAAACGTTTATTTATTTTGTTTTGTGTGGGGAAATGTAAACACGTGGGGTGAAGTAAGTAGATACGTGTATGATGTGAGTGGGAGTTGACTGGTCTCTTTGACCAAACCAAATGAAAACTTTTCACTTAACCGTTTGTGCAAATATTTGGGCTTGGCCCAATGATAACTCACTTTCGTTTCATTTTTAGTTGGGTTTGGCCCAAGTGAATAAACATTTCCATCCGTGATTTAGAATTGGGCCATATGGGCTACCTTTTAATCCAATGAGAAGATAAATTTCCTTAAATGGGCTTTTGGGCCCAATTACCCAAATGTGGGACCCACAAAGCTCCAATGTCTTCAAAAAGATTAAATCCGATAAAATCGAGCTTGATTTCGACTTCCTTGTTCATTTCTTCAAAACCGTGTTGAATTGCCGGTTTTCGTGATCTTTGGCACACTTTTAGTCTTTGACTTTGTCTTCGTCTCTTTCTTTGACTTTTCTTCAACATTTGACCGTGAAATCCCGTGTTTTCTTTCCTTTTGATCATTTGTACCTATTTCACATAAAAACACAAAACCACGCGTAATTACGACTTTTAAGATGTCAAACACAAGATTAGGTCTTGTTTTTCCTTGATTTTAGTGGCAAAAGGATAAGTGTTTACACACTTATTACATTCCGACAGGTATTGCGATCAAACATTCCGACAGGTATTGCGATCAAACATTCTGACATGTTGATATGAGTGTTAATATTCATATCATTAGTAGCTAATAAGATTGAAATATTGCATGATTTGTATCAAAAATGCCTTGGATATGTGTGTTTCTTGTTTTCATGTGTGTAGGTACCAAGTTCGTGAAAACCGATGAAAACCGACACGAGATTGATGAAAAAGATCAACGAAGCCAAAATCGAGCTCGACTTTGAAGGATTTAATCATTTATCGAGGAAACGGGCCAAATGGGTCCCACATGGGTTTATTGGGCTTGAAAAGCCCATCAATGGATATTAAGTGAAATAATTTTGGACAAGTCCATTTGAAGGCCCAAATGAAATGAAAGACGGATGGTAAATATGTTATGGGCCTCAAGCCCATTTGTTATTTACAAAGGAATGAAATATCGAATTGGGCCTAGGTTTTGTAAATAAACCAATTCCCTTTTTACCCTACTTTATACGTTTATATTAAACGTATTTAACTCTTCTACCCATTTACTGTCTCTCACTCACCAAACCGTCCATTCATAGCCATATATTCTTCACACGTCACTCCACCAAAGTTAATAAATATAACCGAATCTCACACCCTTACATCTTTATCCTCCACTCGTTTTCCCCACAATCAATAAATATTATTTCGATATTTCCTATGTTTCCATCTTCCCCAATATCTTTTCACCCCAAACCTGTAAATACCTTTACTGTTACAAAACCCTAGCTTAATAAAAAGTCGTTTTTACAAAGGGCTTTTTATTTATTCCTTTAATTCACTCGAAAAGAAAATAAATCCCCAGTCTTTAAGGAAGAGAGGGTGTGGAACGTATTTGCTACGTGGCCAATCATGATTTGTTGCTACACCTCATTCCCACAATCCAGCCAATCAAAAGGCTCAAAAGAAGCACAAGAAGCACACACGGATGCCACGTTGGCAATCCGTGTGCGCTACAAGAGATAACAACCGTTAGATTAAAGAGAGAGAAGAAGATTGGAGATCAAAGGCTACAAAATCAAGTGGAATATTCCTTGAATATTCGGATATTCGTCCTCAGCAAAGCCATTGGGGAGGCTATAAAAACCCCCATTTTCTTGTGTAAAATCATTCCAATTTCTCTTTAGAGTTATAATGTTAAAATAGGTTTAGAATAATTTGTATTTCATTTTTTTAGTATTGTAATGTTTTACTGAGATTAATGAAAGTGATTTGAGTTTTAAAAGTTATTATTAATTTACTGCTTAAATTAATTATTCTTGATATAATCTATCTTTGACATTATATTTATGTTAATTGATTAAAGTTTATGCTATAGCTTTAATTAATTGATTAAAAGTGAAATTGTGAATTAAATCAAACCCCACTGGTTTGATAAATCGAAGGGTTACTGGTTCGAGTATGATACTTGGAGGTTGGTTCGTTGACTGTTGATTCAGGTGGAGGTTCGTTTGATTGTAATGGTGGTGTCGATGTCGACTCGGTTCATAGGCAGCACAGCGCTGACCTACTTCCCAATGGTATCTCATAAGGTGCTAATTTCTTTTTACTTATTATGAATTTACAGTTTTTCTTATTTGTTTTATAATCGCTTGTTTGATTTGATAGTGATAATTATAGTAAGCTGGTGTTTATTTGATGTTATTTAGTTGTCTGCTTAAATGTTTAATGATATTAGTACTTTACTGAAGTATTTACTGATTAAAGTTGAGTTTTGGTATTAAGTCTGAGTTGATTTGATACTGTAAATGGATTTATCTTGCTGTCATATATTTTAGTCTGCTGGATGAAATAACAGTAGTTTTTATTCAGCTAAGGTTTGATTATGTTATTGTCTGCTGAATCTGCTTTTGTTTTAAACTGATTGAGTAATCTGAGCTTGGAGTTTTAAACATGAGTTTTTCACTCAATCTTAGTTATCTGCTTTAACTGAATTCGTTTTGATGTACTGATGGATCTGTTTTAACTGGTAGTTTGTACTTTTTCATTTAGGTTCTTGTTAAATTTCT
The DNA here is from genome assembly GCA_025667525.1 of Glebionis coronaria. NCBI lineage: Eukaryota > Viridiplantae > Streptophyta > Magnoliopsida > Asterales > Asteraceae > Glebionis > Glebionis coronaria. Next base: position 675,074,437 of record CM046875.1, read on the forward strand.
ATTGATTTGATTAGATGGTTAAATATGCTGAATAAATGTTGTTTTGAGAAATATAAGTCGTATGATTTGGAATAACTTTAATCGATTGGGTTAAATTGTTGAAGTTTTTGCATACTAGATTGATGAGTTAGCTGTTTGAGCTTGATTTTAGGATTGAGGAGATAGACTGTTTGTTCTGATCTGCTAGAAATTTGGTTGTTACTTTCTGAGTTTAGCTGTTTATTTACTTTGTTACCATAGGCTCTTATAAATTACAGCTTATCAGATTCATCTATCTGATAAGCTCACAAGTTGATTCCTATCAGCTTTTGCTAATAAGCTCACACAAAAAGTCACTCCTGTGACTGGGAATTTGTTTCTGTAATAAAAGGTTTTAATTCCAAAAATATTGTCATTGGGGGGGTTCGAACTCGAGACCTCCCCTTCGCCAGTTCAACGTGTTAACCAACTGGGCTACACGCCCTTTTGATTTTAATGTTTCTTATTCCTTTAATATAGTATGAATTAGTTTGCAGCTCTTGTTTTAAGTTTAAGTTTAATTAATCACGTTTAATTTTAATATATTACTTTTAATTTTAATTAAAGTTAATTTTTAATAAAAAGTAGTTTCATAAAATAAATAATATAAAAAATATAATAAAAAAAAATGAAAAATGTTTTTATTTTAAAAGTTTAATTAGTTTATTTTTAATTAAATAGATTTAGTTTTATTAGATTATTAAATAGATTAAAATTTTCATGGATAAATAAATTAGTTTAATTTTAAAATAGTTTTAATTTTTAAGTAATTAATTGTTAGATTTATTTTAAATTAGCGGAGTTAACGATTCATGCACTTTAGGATAGTTTTAAATAGCTTAAAATTCGTAGACTTTAATTTTAGTTTAAAAACCAACGACACATTCAAATCGATTGTCCAAATCAAAACGAAACGTCTCAAATTCACTCGATCTTCGTGTACAACGAACTCGACTCACTCACGTGTTTAATCGTATCCGTCTTTGACTTATTTTTGGTTAATTACTTTTTCCTAAAGGTAATTACCTAAATTCGTCCTATAACGTATATGTGTTAATCCACGACACATCACATGTATTGCGATCAAACATTCCGACAGGTATTGCGATCAAACATTCCGACAGGTATTGCGATCAAGCATTCCGACAGGTATTCAGATAGACATTGCGACATAACTTGTTTTGTGAATTCTGATAGAGTGACAAGATTTCCAAGATTTTTCAAAAACGTGTTTTTGAAAATTTTTAAATCGTGTGTAATTTAGTCTTGGGATTTTTGGTTTATCGAGAACATAATTTAGGGGATTTCAACATTATTTCTCGGCTTTAACACACAACAACAAACACATTAACTTTCTATCATTTTTCGATCAACGTTTGTAAATCTTAACTTATCGACATGGAGTACACATCTCTTACGGATAAGTCCATCCTCTCGGGTACGGATAATCGTCCACCTATGTTGGAGAAGTCTATGTATGAGGATTGGACTTCCCGAATGAAACTTTACATGTTAAACAAAGAGAATGGACATCTCATTTGGGCATCGGTGCTCAATGGACCATTAGATTATGGTACAGTGACAGAAGGTACGACTACTCGTCCTCGCACAACGGGTGAATTGATTGGAGATATGAAGATTCAAGAAAAATGTGATAAGTATGCTACAAACATCATTCTCCAAGCCCTTCCTCCAGATGTCTACAAACTCGTCAGCAAACATAAAGTTGCCAAAGAGTTATGGGATAGAATTCGTGTTCTAATGCAAGGCACCTCGTTAACTAAACAAGAACGAGAGTGTAAGCTTTATGATACTTTTGATAAGTTTGTCTATGTGCCAGGGGATACTCTTAATGATTACTATCTGAGATTTACCCTATTGTTGAATGAGCTCAATATATATGGCATGAAAATTCCTACGTTTCAATTGAACACCAAGTATTTGAACACTCTTCCTTCAGAATGGAAAAAGTACGTGACAGATGTTAAATTGGCTAAGGACTTGCATAACACAAATGTGGATCAACTTCAAGATTTTCTTCAACAACACAAATGCCATGTGATCGAGGCTCGGTTGTCTAGACCTCAAGTTCATGATCCACTTGCCATGTATGCTTCTCAACAAAACATGGCTTATACTTATCAACAACCATCATACTTGCAGCAGCCACCACCACACACCTATCAGCAACCATCTTATCAACCACCAATGATGCCACAACAAGCATTTCAACAAAGTGTTCATCAACAATCTTTTCCACAACAACCACCATATCAGACATCACCATCACAAGCGAACACTTCTCCAATGGGCTATACTCCTCAGCAAGGATATTTTCCAATAGAAGCACAACCAGCACAAGCTTTCTACTCTAATGAACTTCCACCAATCCAAGAACCGGTCTTTACTCCAAATGATACGCCAGCTGATGTTCTAAACCATCTCACTGCCTACTTGTCAAAACTTGTTGCAACTAGAGGATTTCCACCAACAAAGAATCAGCTCCGCACCTCTTCAAATCCTCGACAACAAGCTACTGTTCAAGATGGTCAAGTAACAGTGCAACCTACTCAGGGAAGGCAAAATTCATATGGACCTCCTACAACGACCGTGAATGCTCAAGTTGTGAATTCTCAAGCTAAAGGAAATGGAAGCACCGTTGGTCCACAAAAGGTTGTGACTTGCTATAATTATAGAGGACAAGGTCATATGGATAGAGAATGCACTCAGCCAAAAAGGAGAAGGGATGCAACGTGGTTTCGTGAGAAGATGTATTTGGTCGATGCTCGGTCTAAGGGAAAGATTTTGGATTCAGAAGAGTTAGCATTTCTTGCAGACCCAGGGGCAGCAGATAATGAAGGCATTGCAGTCATTTCTACTTCTAATGCATCTTATCAAGCAGATGATCTTGACGCATATGACTCGGATTGTGATGACATTTACTCTGCCCAAGATGCTCTCGTTGCTAATCTCTCTTACTACGGTTCTGATGTCATCAGTGAGGTACCCACCACAACCAATCTTGGTAACGATGATAACCAACATCAAGTTGGGCATGAAAATGACAACCTCGAACAGCATTCAGGAACTAGTAACTCAAATGATGTGGTACCCAATCCTACACATTTGAGTGAACCTTAACCAAATGCTACAACGGGTATGAAATCTTATGCTCAACATGATTTGGTCATGGTACCTAAACATATTATTGATCAAATGCATATGGCTCTCAGACAATCCGTAGATACGAATTCCACCCTAACTGCTGAGCTTGCGTTGCATAAAGAAAAGGTCAAAACTTTTGAAATGGTCCCTCAAGCAGAGAAAATAACATGTTCTGAATTTGACCAATTTTGTTTTGAAAAGATTGAACACTTGAAAGAAATAGAGTCATTAAAAGATAATCTTTCCAATGAATTAAAAGCAAAAGAGTCGGTTGTCAATGATTTTCAGAAACTTAAAATGGATTTCGAAACTCTCGAGTCTAAAAAGTTTGAATCAGAAATTAATGCAACCAAACTTCTTAAATTCAAAGAACAACAGCTTTTAAAACAATACGCTTCCACAGAAAAGGTTCATCTTTTAACTAAATCATTTAAAGAACTTGAACTTAAGCGTCTTCAAAATTTACCACCTAATCCCGGTTTTGCAAAACAAGCTCAGGAATATATTCCCTGTCTTTATGATATGACCATAATTGGCAAATCGAAAGAAGCACCTTATGTTCGTAGTTCTAAGGAGACACAGTCACTTATGGAAGAAACTCATTCTAAAATGTTTTCAAAATTCCATACGAATGATTATGATAAGCATAATAAAGATCAACTTTCTAAAAAGACACGTATTCGCTTACAAAAGGAATTAGCTGAACTAACAGTTCTTGTGCCGCAAAGTTTGTCAAATGAAAACCCTCCTAGTACGTTTCATACACTTGTCAAAACGGATTTAACAAAGTTAACTCCACTGGTAAGTAAGGCATCCATTAACTTAAAAGTGGTTCACCAACACTTAGCCGATTTTGATAAGGTCATTTTGGAACGTACGACGGCCACGACCATAACGGAAGGTGAATGGAACTTTGAGCACACTAGAGCTGCGTTCCGAGACGAAATTATTCCGTTTGTAAAGAATGTTAAAGCTTGTCTTAGTAATCTTGATCAAGATTTGCGTTTGGAAATAGAAGAAGTTAAACGCGTTTTCAATGAAATGGATGATGCTTATGAAAACAGTTTACTTGAAATAGAATGGGTTTCACGCCAAAATGATCAGCTTCTGAAACAAGTGATGTCTTATGATATAGTTTCCGTCTGTGTGAATAAAAGTGTTGATAATGATTCTATTGTGCATAATTTTGAATATATGGATAATGTGGTAGATAGTATTTGTCACGAATCTGACGCTGAATTTTTAAAGCTTCAAGATTCATATTCTTCGCTTTCAAAACATTTTGATGAGATTCAAACACATTGTATTTCGCTTGAATGCAAGCAACAATTTATTCAATAAATCTTTGAAACGTCACTCGAAGGTGTTAATATCGATGATGCAAACTTTGAAAAGAATTTTCGATTGATTTTACAATCAAAACAGCGTCAGCCAAGTGACAAACTTGCTAAATCTTTGTCGATACACATAGAGAAATCTAAGGAGCTTAACTGTGTGAACGTACTTAAGGCCGCTGAGAATTTTAAACTTGATCTAGATAATCGAGTTTCCAAGATTTTGTCCAAAGTTGATAACTTAAAACAGAAAGATACATGACTCTTCGATTCAATAAAGCCCGCATGTGCTAATACCACTGCACAGAATCAATCATTGATTAAACAATTGAATAGAAAGTCGGTGGAAATATCTGATTTGAGGGAACAAATTTGTGATAAAAATCTGGCCTTGGCTGAGTTAAAGGAAACACTTCATACTCTAAAAGGTAAGAATGTTGTGGAACGCAGCCACTGTCTCAGCATTGTCCTCTAGTGCAATCAAAAGGACCCTTATAGCCATCACACCATTTAATAAGGGCCCTAGGACTAAACCATATCAAACTTTGGTCACTAAAGATAAGGCGGAATCAAAACCAGCTTCTAATATTCCCGTGTTGCCTTCTATAGGAGTAAGCACCACTACTAAGGCTCAAAGATCTAAGCTTAAAAGAAACAAGAAGAATGATAGGATCTTGCCCACATCTAGTAGTCAAGTGAAGAAGAAAGTAGAAGCCCATCCTAGGAATGTTATTTCTGTTTTGAATAAAAAGAATCATGTAGCTAAACCTAAAGGCTCTGCGGTTGGAGCAACGTTCTAAGCCTACTGTGAATTCTAATTTGAAATGTTGGAATTGTAATGAATGTATGTTTTCTAGTCGTCATGATTCTTGCCTTATTGACCATGTAAATGAGATGAATGCCCGGAAAAATGGATTAGAATGGAAACCGACTGGGAAAGTGTTAACCCAAGTTGGTTGGTTGTGGCGCCCCACTGGTAGAACTTTCACTATAGTAGGAAATACGTGCCCTTTAACTAGGATCACTTCCACTAAAGCGAAGAAAGCGTGCCCTTTAACTAGGAGTACCAAGGCTACCAAAACACAAGCGTTTCCTTTAACTAGGAACACCGACACTACTATAGGAACCAAGTGCCCTTTAAATAGGTCTACTCCTACTGTAGTGCCCGCGAATAATCCAAAACCTAAGAAAGTTGGAACAGTAAATCCTGTTAGTGCTAAAACTCACATTAGAAAACGCAGGAAATCTAAGGGTCACACAAATGTTAGCAATTTTGATAATCTTACATCTGTTTCTGCTAACACTCCGGAACCAATAGTTTCCAATGCATTGTCTACTGTTGTTATTGAAAACAGGTGGTCCAAATTGTTCTCTGGTATTTGGACTGTGGTTGCTCCAAGCATATGACCGGAGATCGCTCTCAGCTCAGAAATTTCGTCAGCAAGTTTCTTGGTACGGTTCGATTTAGAAACGATCATATTGCAAAGATAATGGGTTATGGTGAATATCATATTGGGAATGTTATAATTTCAAGAGTGTATTATGTGGAAGGTCTCGGTCACAACTTATTTTCTGTGGGACAATTTTGTGATGCAAACCTAGAAGTTGCTTTTCGTGAGCATACCTGCTTCATTCTTAATTTGGAAGGGGTTGATTTATGGAAAGGTACTCGAGGGAATAATTTGTACACTTTGTCTCTACAAGACATGATGGTCGCTTCTCCCATATGTCTTCTCTCCAAAGCATCAAAGACTAAGTCATGGTTATGGCATCGACGGTTATCTCATCTTAACTTTGACGTTGTTAATCATTTGGCGAAAAACAAACTTGTTCGTGGTCTTCCTAAAATTTCATTTCACAAGGATCATTTGTGTTCTGCGTGTACAATGGGGAAAAGCACTAAGAAATAATACAAACCCAAGAATGAAGACACCAACCAAGAGAATCTTTATTTGTTGTATATGGATCTTTGTGGGCCAATGCGTGTTGAAAGTCTTAGTGCAAAAAGTATATCCTCGTAATTGCCTATGATTACTCTCGTTTTACATGGGTGAAATTTCTTACAACAAAAAATGAGGCACCTAAATTCATAATCGGATTTCTCAAGATGATTCAAGTGCGTCTCAACACTACTGTCCGACGCATTCGTACAGATAATGGAACCGATTTTGTTAATCAAATCTTGCGTGATTATTATGAAGAAGTTGGCATATCTCATGAAACATCCGTTGCACGTACTTCACAACAAAACGATGTCATTGAAAGGCGAAATCGCACAATTATGGAAGCTGCTCGAACGATGTTAATTTAGGCAAAGGCTCCATTGTTTTTATGGGCAGAAGCAGTATCGATAGCAGTGTACACCCAAAACCGGTCACTAATTCGTAAACACCATGGTAAAACACCATATGAGCTTCTCTATGGAAAAATACCAGATTTATCATATCTTCATGTATTAGGTTCTCTTTGCTATCCAAATAATGATGGTGACAATTTGGGAAAACTTCAACCAAAGGCTGATCTTGATATTTTCATTGGTTACGCACCTGCAAAGAAGGCATACCGAATCTACAATCGTAAGTCTCGTAAGATGCTAGAAACTATGAATGTTGATTTTGATGAGCTGACAACAATGGCTTCTGTGCAAAGCAGCTCTGAACCCGCACTTCATGAAATGGGACCCAGTAACATTAGTTCTGATCTTGTCCCAAACAACACCACCTCATCATCATTTATACCACCCACTAGGAATGAATGGGATACGTTGTTTCAACCATTATTTGATGAATTCTTTACTCCTCCAAGTATTGTTGCTCCAGAACCTGAGGTAATAGCTCTGGTAATTGAAGTTGTAGCTCCAGCAACCAAAGCACAATCAGATACGTCTGCACCTACAATTGGTCAAGATATACCATCAACGAGTAATTCTCAACCAACACCCGAATCAACTACCCATGTCATGCCTATTGATGATGAAGAGGATGATGATGATCACGATTTAGAATTTGCTCAAATGCGTGAACTTCCATTCTTTGGTGTACCTATTCCCAACCCTAATCAAGCAGGGTCGTCCACCTCAGAAGAAGCTCCTAGTACGGTTTACTCCAATCCAAGGATTCGTGAACATGACAACAAGTGGACAAAGGATCATCCTATAGATTCTATTATTGGTGACCCTAATTGTCCGGTATCCACACGAAGTCAGCTACAAGAAAATGCAATGTTTTGTCATTTTGATGCTTTTCTCACTGAAGTTAAACCTAAGACACGGCAAGAAGCTTTTACTCAATCATGTTGGATAGAAGCTATGCAAGAAGAACTTAATGAATTTATACGTCTTGAAGTATGGGAAATTGTCCCATGCCCGGATCAAGTGCAAATACTCACTTTGAAATGGGTTTACAAGGTGAAACTCGACGAGTTAGGCGGAATATTAAAGAACAAAGCTCGAGTAGTAGCTCGTGGATACAAGCAATTATTAGGCATCGACTTTATGGAATCCTTTGCACCTGTTGCCCGTTTAGAAGCTATTAGACTATTCCTCGCCTATGCAGCCCACATGAATATGATCGTCTATCAGATGGATGTGAAGACGACATTTCTGAATGGTGAAATCAAGGAAGAGGTCTATGTTCAACAGCAGGATAGTTTTGTGAATCCTAAATATCCTAATCATGTGTACAAGCTTAAGAAACCTCTCTATGGGTTGAAGCAAGCTCCACGCGCATGGTATGATCTATTGTCACAATTCCTCATCACGCAAGGATTCGCTAAAGGCAATGTGGATCCCACGCTGTTTATTCAGAAATGAGGTAAAGATATGATTATGGTACAAATATATGTTGATGATATTATATTTGCTGCCTCGACCAAAACCTTATCAGACGAGTTTGGGACACTCATGTCTTCCAAGTTTAAGATGTCAATGATGGCAAGGTATCATTCTTCTTAGGACTTCAGATATCTCAGAGTCCCAGACAATCCAAGTATGCCATTGAATCTCTTAAGAAATATAAGATGGCATCTTGTGATCCTGTGGATACTCTAATGGTGGAACGAACAAAGCTTGATGCAGATCCACATGGAGTTGCCGTTGATCCGACACTTTATCGTGGAATGATCGGTACCCTTCTGTATATCACAACTAGTCGAACTGATCTTCAGTTTGCTATATGTATGTGTGCTCGGTATCAAACTTGACCTAGTGAGTTACACTTGGCTATTGTGAAACGGATCTTTCGATATCTTAAAGGAACCGTTAATCGGGGACTTTGGTATTCAAAGGACTCTTCGATTCAACTTATGGCATATGCAGATGCGGATCATGCGGGTTGTCAAGATACAAGGCGTAGCATGAGTGGAACTTTGCAACTACTAGGAGATCGACTAATCAGTTGGGCATCGAAAAGGTAGAAAAGCGTTGCAATTTCAAGTACGGAAGCAGAATACATAGCTATGTCCGGTTGTTGTGCTCAAATTCTTTGGATGAGATCGCAATTAACCGACTATGGTCTAGGTTTCAACAAAATTCTGATGTACTGCGACAACAAAAGTGCAATTGCCTTATGCTGCAACAATGTTCAATTCTCCCGGGCGAAGCATATTGACATCGCTACCATTTCATCAAGGAGCAAGTGGAAAATGGAGTGATCGAGCTTTACTTTGTCCGATCTGAGTATCAATTGGCGGATATTTTCAAGAAGGCTTTAGATCGCGCTCGAATGGAATTTTTGGCCGACAAGCTAGGAATGAGAACTTTCTCGCCTGAGACTCTAAAGTAACTGGCAGATGAAGCGAAAGAGTAGTGGTGGTAAACTATTCTCCGTATCCTTGGTGATCATCTGTATATATTGTTTATATTTTTTATCCACAAAAGTAAAATACAAAAATATAAAACCATATAAAAACCATAAAAATTGAAAAATCTAGAAAAATCCAAAAATATTTTTACTTTATTTTTCATAGGCATGTCTTTTGGTACGATAATATTTACGGCCTTAGAAATGTTGATTAATATTGACACAGCGCCATAAATAGAGTTCGTTCAAAAGTTGTAAATATTTTATAAAACATGCATATATGGCTTGCAGTTATTTCAGACTATAACCCGGTTTTCACATTAAAGCCAGGTATTTCTTATGAAAGCTTTGGCTCACAATGGGAATTAATTTTCTCGGGCAAGGTTTACTTTAAAACCTTGTAAGGGATCAAGTTTACTTTATAACTTTGTCTAACACGGATATATGTACATTTCAGTGCATTTATTTGTTAAAACAAGAGAAGTCTTGTTTTTTATGAAGTTATCATCTCTACAACCATAGCTATCTACATTTGGTATCTACATACTCGAAGATGCGACTACTCAACCGACGACTACAACTCTTTTTATGGAACATGGGTCAACAATTGAGGGGGAGCAATTGTCAAGCATTTCGAATCTTCGATGCCGAACGTGCCAAGTTCACAAGTTGGTGTCAAGACAACAATACCAATCGTACACGTGGCGTCAAGAGATGACTTCAGACATGACGAGGCGACCAACATATGCCGACAAGAACCATTTGATCTTATCATATGATGTTCTCATCAATCAGGTCCAACTTGTCAATTTTTTCTAATATGGTGAATATGTGATCATGTTATAAATCGGTATCATATCTCATACATTTGGTATCATGAAGATAAAAGGACTTGCATTTTTCTTCCCAAAACCTTTGTTAAAACTTCATTAAATCAAATGATATTAAAAACATCGATTGGGTTAATATTTTTAATATGGGGAGAAAATGTGATTTAATATGGGAAATTATCACAAATGGTTTGACTTAATGTGCTGGCTCTTCCTGACATATGTGAAATGTTTTCGAATATCGTGGCATATGTTAAGGGGGAGCAAAACGGATTTGCATATCAAAATGGATTTTCATGGTGACATATACTTACCCAAAACCCATTTATTTCACGACGATGAAGATTGTGGTGACATAAGGATGGTAGGTGTTGGAAACTCACTTTATGTGACGACATTTAAAAATTTCCATTAGTTATCATAGTCATACACGCTTAGACTAGACTAGGTTCAATGTATAGTTTAAGGTGCGTGTGTGACTATATATACCCCTCCTTAGCTTCCAAGGAGGGGTGTTGCTTGTGTTTTTCATTCATTAGCTTAATACATTTTCTATCTTTCACACACTCAACCTTTCTCTCTCAACTCAACAATGGTTACCACCACCATATTCCACCATGTTAGACCACCGGATCATATTTAGCAAATCTACAATTGGCATCAGAGCTTCGGTTCCATCCTTGGATCGTTCTTGTTTTCGATTTAGGTGGTCTATAAAATTTTTTTGTCCGAATCTATACCATTCTTGTCACGGTTTGTTGTGTTTTTTTTGTCATATTCACAAGTTTTTTGTCACGTCCTGTTACTTTTTGTCCACAGTTTCACTGGTTTCATTAAAACTTATTCATCTATGGTCAAAGTATGTCATCAATCAAATGAGAAAGTCAAAAGTTATCATTTTTTCGTATCTGGTCTAACTTTTTCGTATCTGGTATCATTTTTTCTGGGCTTATCTTGTTATTTAGGATGATGAGTTACCCAGAAAAATAGTCAGATTCACATTCCCGGATTTTTAGGAACAAGGACAGATTTGGATAAGATTCTGCTTTCTGGTACATCGCATTGAGTGCGATGGGTTGACTACGATGGTACCATTACGATGGCTCCATTGCGATGGGTACCATCGCGATGGGACATCATGATACGATGGAACATCATCACGATAGACTGCGATGGGTAAGACTGTGATGGACTCTTTTTTGTTTAGACTACGATGGGTCATCTTGATACGATGGACTCATGCTTTGACTGCGATGGGTCTAAAACGCTTGACTGCGATGACCATCTGACTCATGTTGCGATGGATGTGGGACTCACTGCGATGGCAATTTTTTTTAGACTTCGATGGGTTTAAAAAAAAAAGTTTGACTGCGATAACCTTTGTTTTTGTTGCGATGGGTGTAAAGACTGACTGCGATGGAAATTCTTTTAGACATCGATGGGTTAAATATTTGACTACGATGTCATAGTTTTTCCAGATATTGCTATGCAGTTTAAAAGGACCTCATGACCAGTTTAACACAACCCAATACCAAGTCTAACAAATCTTGACCATGCAGTTTTTGACCGAAACCATCTCTACCGAGTCAACTCGGTAATTACCGAGTTGACTCAGTTAACTCACCGAGTCTGACTCAATACTTCCAACCTTATATCACCACAACACCATCTATTTAATCCTATTCCCTTCGTCACTTAATCCCAATCTAGACTCAAACAAAACAGAAAACTAATGATCTCAGATTTGTTTCGTTTGCACATGCATGCCTCGATCTATAAAGATCTTGGGCTCAAAACATCAAACATCATCACAGATCTGATGTGAAGGATTCACTTCCTTCTTATTTAATATATGAAATTATAAAGATTGAATCATAACAAATTTGTTATATTCATATCTTTGTTTCATTTGACTCATACCAATCGACATGCTATTAAATATTAACCTACCCGTGATCAAGCTTACCGTTTGATGGTTATTTGATCTTCGGTGTCAGATGTAGATTAAGATGAGATGGATTATTTGTTTGATGAAGCTTGAAGATGAGATTTGATGAGATAAGTTTGATGGGGGACGGATTTTACGATGGTGGGAGAGAATAAGATGAGTATTTGGGGGCGGATTTCACTATGTGTGGGAGATTAGGTTCACTACCTAATTTTTAGGTTTAATAACCATACATATGGACCGGGTGTAAATTTGTGAATGGGCCATGACAAAATGTTATGAAGTTGGGTCGTATGTCTTAAAACACAATATACACGAATTTTCATTTCAAAATTAATTATTTTGAATAAAATTTTATGGATATTGTCGGGATTTAAATGTGACATCGTGTCGTGACAAAGTGACGTGACAAATGTGATGAGAATTTATTTGAGACGAGACCAAGAAAAATTTGGGCGATTTTTTAGTGGCTACAGATTTTGTTTGATCGGGTATTAATTACGTGACGTTGAAGACGGATTTTTTGAAGGCGTGTACTTATTTTATCTTTCAAAGATAACTTGCTCGTTATTCATATTAGAATGAAGACTTGTTTATCTGGTTTCCGGGTTCGGGGTGGTTGGTTGATGACTCGGATAACTATCACTTAAAGGGGTTAGATTGTTGTACACAGTGTCACGCGCTTAGTCGACGTGGATAATTTCAAGAGGTGTTGTGCTTATAGACTTCTTTAGTGATGCATTGAGTACTTAGAGATTTCTCCACCGTTCTTCATTTAACAATAGTGCAAGCTTAAGTCACAAGATCGAAGGATTTTATTCAGCTTCACGTTTGATGTATCCGTTTCATTCTTTCAGTGGTCACTTCAAATTGCTTTCACGTGGGTTGGTAAAGGTGGCCATGGAGAGTTTATGAGAAGAGATTTTCGATCAACAGCTGATTCTCACAAAATATATAATTCAGCTTATTTAATATTCTCACGAGATTTCAGGTTCATGTGCATACGATTTGTTGATGGTTCCGAGTTTCGAAACCATCAAGGGGGAAGAAGAAGACACATTGAACGCACAACGAGTACACGTGATGAACCTCATACCTTCTTTTGATTTGAAGACATTCCGGGATGACATTTGTCATAGCCGCAGAGAAAATCAGTGTTTTAACTCGTGACGTTATCAATCTCTAAACGGTACACTACTGATTCGAGGTTTAATTGTTTGATTGTTGCAATTAAACATCATCATTATCCTATATGCATTCCCGGGACTTAATTGACTCTGGTGCATCTCCGGAAGAAGATATGTGCATTTCTGGGACTTAATTGACTCTGGTGTTACGATGTCAACTTCATGAATGGGATAAAGTGTCCACTTCAGTATTTGAGCTTCATAATTGGGATTGATTTACTTTCTTCAACTATGCGGAGGAATAAATGTCTTGATTCTTTCTTGTATGCATAACTTGAACTCTCAGGGAGAAGAAAAATTCAGAAGAATTATTCAAGCGTGAGAAGAAAAGTTGTTGATATACTTGGTGTACCCCTTACTTTCAATCCCTCTTAGCAACGTTATCATGTTATATGATGGGATTTGCTTGTTAGATTCCGCTGTGCGCTTAATCATTCTAAGCTTTGTTGAAAGCTTTGAAGTTGCTTACGAGGACTGTCGATTTAGGGGGAAGCTATTTAAAAGCTTCTACATCAAGTATATGTGGCATGAATTAGGGGGAAGCTAATTCAGAAGCTTCTCCTTAACCAGAAGTGAATGGGTTACTTAGCTCATGCCGTTACAGTATTTCTTCTACAAGTTACTTTAAGGATGAGTCGTTTTGAAGACGAAGGCCTCAGAAGACTTCATCAGCATTGGACGCTTCATGAAAGCTCTCGTTATAATCATTATGTACTTGTTAGGAAAAATATTGTAAGGAATTCTACACGTCGTCCCATGGGGGAAGATTGTTGGAAACTCACTTTATGTGACGACATTTAAGAATTCCCATTAGTTATCATAGTCACACACGCTTAGACTAGACTAGGTTCAATGTATAGTTTAAGGTGCGTGTGTGACTATATATACCCCTCCTTAGCTTCCAAGGAGGGGTATTGCTTGTGTTTTTCATTCATTAGCTTACTACATTTTCTATCTTTCACACATTCAACCTTTCTCTCTCAACTCAACAATGGCTACCACCACCATATTCCACCATGTTAGACCACCAGATCATATTTAGCAAATCTACAGTAGGATAGGTTAAGTCCAATGATTCTTCTTAAACCTGAGGAATCTTCCCAAGGACATTTCATAGCTAGAAATAGTAGTCCTTAGAGAAGATGGAGAAAAGATTGTGAATGTAGCTGAATGCCGACCAAGTACTTAAGTTAGCACTGGAACAATCACAACAAGGTTCTAGTTATGACGTATTGGTAAGCATTGAAGGGGTTGAAGAATGAAAAAGAATTGTAAAGATAAAGGGTGTAAAGAAAGAAGCCCTCCTTACAACCTTAGGCAGAAACCGGGTCAACACATATGCAATTGAGATCATTCTAATGATGCTCGATATTGAAGATAGACATCATGGACCCAGTGATGCAATGCACAACCCATCCCAGCTAACTCAGATATCTCTCAAAAGGTATTTGTTTTAATCACACGGAGACAACGCATTATCTATTGATTTATTCACTCCGAATAAATTGGTATTGAAATGGTGGCACTCCTCTCCAGCCTCTGATCACTAAAATCCAAAATGCACGATTGAGTCTAGAGCCATTTGAGATCATCAAATATCTCATTAGGACACACTTTCATATTTCCTTGCTTCCTCACACACTGTGAAAAGTAAGAAAGATCTTAAGAGTCCTATGCAAAATCTTCATGATCTTGCCTGAACATCCGAGTAATACGAAAGTATTTACAATGAAGATGAAAATCCTTCTTGAGCGAATATCAAAAAGATCATGGTAGGTGACTTGTGCGATTCTTTATGAATCAAACTTGTGATAACTAGAAAGCAACAGTGGTTTAACTCTTAGCTGGACTTAAACACGTTCCAGGCCTCTACGCAATATCTAAGTGATCTTGCCAGAACACTCAGAGTGATACCTTAGTGTTCACAGTGATGAGTGGAAATCCTTCTAGTGTTAACCTTAAACAACACTTGGTAGGTAACTTGCAAGATTCAATATGAATCAAGCTCGTGACAACTAGAAAGCAATGATGGTGCGATTCTTTAATGAATCAAACTTATTCCAAGAATCAGAATTGACGGCTTCAATCATGCGGATAATTTTATCCAAATGATTCACTCTTTACGTTCACAGTCAGCTTTGGACGGTCGAGTAAAGAGAACGGGTTTACCCGCGAAATCTTGTCAAGGAGAATTTTAATTAAATCTACCTGCCACAAGTACGATATTTTATATCGTCCAACGGTCTTCACCGACCGGAGGTAAAATGCTACCGAATTAGAATGAAATGTTCAAAGCCATTTCGTTCATGTCTAGTTATGTTGCGGCTGTTGATCCCAAACTTAGATCGATTTAGCTTTATGTATACGAGATTAGATCAAGTAATACACTTAGAGAAACCTTTGTATATGTATAAGACAATCTAAGTGTTATGCGGAATTAACACTTAAACAAGAACACACAAGATGTAAACAAACTTTCACTTTGATTAATGATATCAAACTTGCTTACAATGAAAGTAGTTTACGTATGAAAACTTATATTGAACATTAACCTAAAGGTCTTCTTTTATAGACATAAGAAGCCTTGTACAATAATCTATGTATCAGCTATTCTAGGTAAAGATAAATATAGAAAATACATTGTTGTTCCTATCTTTACTAGAAGTAATCTAGAATACAATAAACGCGTAGAGTATATCTTCCCATCAGTGCTTGTCTTCAATGTATCAACGCTTGACTTTGTCTTGTCAACGCTTGAGCTGTCAGCGTTTGTTTTGCTCTTGTCAACGCTTGTTTTACTCTTGTCAGCGCTCAAGTAGATTGGCTATAATTTATTCCCAACAATCCTCCCCTAAACTTGATATCTACTCTGGTGATCAAGTTTCTGAATAAACATTAAGAACTAGGAGGAATCTTACTAACCTTCTCATATTGGTAATAAATAAATCTGATCAAGTCTTTTGCCGCGTCACTTGAATAATCAATTTCCAGCCGAGTGTTCTTCATCTTCTCCAAGATTTCCTTGGACATGAAATACTGACCATCCACAAGTAGATACTCAGCAAACTTTGTAAAACTCAAATAATAAACACCAGCAGCTGAATACAATCTCCATTGAAGACCACTGAGGTCATCTTTAAGATCCTTCCAAATAGAAGGATCCTCGTCTTTTGGCCCACACATTCTCTTGAATGTTGAACATAGTTTTATTCCATTGACTGAAGTGGGCTCTTCAGTCACATACTTGGCTTCTATTAATCTCCATAGATCTACCAAGTCTTCTCTATCACAACTTGCAAACAAAGATATAAGAGTGGTAAAAGTGTGAACTTCTTTTCCATACCTGCCAATCTTCCAAAACCCACATTCATCTTCTTCATAACTTACAATTGGGTTTCTGGAATCAAGTGGTAACACTTGTACCATATCTGAAGCTTCTAATGGTGTGAACTTGAGGCTCTTTCTTATGACAGCTTCACTTGGATGTAATGGATCCATATCTTTGGGAAACTCAAGAGGAACTCCCTTTTTCACTGGTCTGGGAACAAACATTGCCTTCTTGAGCTCCATTTCCTCTGCAAGTTCTTCTTTTCTTTCATCAGAAAGAAGTCTTAGAGTGTTTGCTTCCTGCACTCTAACCCAAATGGGATAAGCTCTACATTCCAACTCATCAAATGTCAATGCCTTTAATTTCTGATAAGTCCACCCTATTCCATGACACCTGAGCAACATGTAGTACAACTCCCTTCTATCCCTTTTCAACTCTGAGAGAACATTGCTTGCTTTGTGTTTCAAAATGACCTTGCAATCCTTTTGTACTCTAAGAAGAATCTCCAAACCCCATATCTAATCTGAAATGGTCAAATGTGGATTCTCCATACACCTATCTTCCCAGGCATGGTACGTCTGCACAACCTCTGGCATATCAAAATCAACCTACAATTTCAACTCTCTCAATTTCTCCTTGGCCAACTCATCTCCATACTCAAGTCTTTCTGGCTGCTCTATGATCATAACACTTGAGTCTGAGCTAGCTTCATCACTTCCTTCTTGCTCTTCTGAAGTGACAACAAATGGTGACTATCTCACCTCCTTTCTTTCTTGTTCCACAATTTGTGCAGCTAACTTTCTATCAAATTCAATTTGAGCTGCATTCTTTGGAACAACCTCTTCTACCATAATACCCTTACCCTTATCTAATGGATCAATTGTTGGTAAGGTAGATGGTGATACTTGTGAAGAAACCTCTTTGATGATGTATGATGACTGGAATACATCACCCTCATGTGCAGGTCTGTCAATGCTCACTTTTGCTTTATCAGCGCCCAAACTACTCAGGTCAGCGTTCAAATTTGTCTTGTCAACGCCCAATGTACCTGTCTTAGCGCCTCTTGCAATTTCCTCCAACATGGATGTAAATGATAAATTTAAGTTTGTAGGAGAGACTAGAGACGTATCAAAACCTGTCTGTTTCTTCAAACTTGTTAGGGCCTCAGCAACATCCAAAGACTAACCATCATGGATGCCCTTATCACTCACATTTATTTGTTCATCCTCCCCTTTGGAAGATTCCTCCATCCCTCTCCTTGCACTAGCAGTCTCTAAAATAACAATCCTCTCCCTCAATTGCTTGAGTTCAAGGCCTTGTGTGCTGACAACTTATACCAAGTCTACATTTTGCTTTTGCAAGCTCATGCAGACTGCCGTCAATTCCATCAAAGTCATTGGTTCCAATCTGCCCTCTTCTAAAATGGGTATTTGACCTCCCAAGTCATTGGGCATGGATGAGGTCTTAATTATGGTGGGACTGCCTTGGCCAGCTTCTAAGCCATAACCAATAGTCCTAGCCTCACCCATAGCACCAACCACACTTGTGGTGGTGGTTCTCTCTGCTACATGGCTAGGACCACTAGAGGAGAACACTCCAGTAGTCCTTTGGCGTTTTTGTAACCTATATTGTGGTGGTGGAGATGATGATGTGGATTGGGTGGATGTGGGTTGGTTAAGGGGTGATTGGGACTGTGAAGGATGGGTGTCAACGTTTGAAATAGGCACATCAACGCCAACATTTAACGTGTCAGCGTCGAAGGGTTCTTGGTCAATTTGCATATGTTGTGGTGAAGGTAATGGTTCAGGTATTGGGTCAATTTGGGGTTGAGCTGCTGCAATGACAGCAAGCATAGCTTGGGTTAAGGGTAGGTCACGATGTGGGGGTGAGTTCATCTTCATAAAAATTGCTTTCTTTTGCATAGGGACCTCATAAAAATCATCATGATCCCTTGTGTAGTATCCTTGGACATCAAAAACCATTTGTAAAAATCTGGGATAAGCTAAAGTCATTTTGTTCCCTTTATTTTTACACATGCCCTCAAAAATCATTTTAGAATAATTAAATTTTTGCCAGTAGCAATACACACAATAGCACTGGCAATAGATCTATTGATCTCATTGTGTGCAGTACACTTGGGACTCAAACATTGTAGGAGGACATGTATTAGGTACTTCCAGGCTGGGGGAAATTCCTGTTTATGATATTTATTTAAAGTTCCTTCATCAGGAAAAGGATAACCCAAAGCCCTTAGTCCTTGTTCTATTTCACTTATGGGAAGGGTGGTTATACCATCAGCATCATCAAGATGCAAAGCTTGGCGTACCAAAGCTTCAGTAACCACCCAAGTTCTCCCATGAACAATAGAAGATAATGTAGTCACTCTATTAACTGTTGAGGAACTTACATTGTTCCAAAACTGTTTAATATGTGTGACAGGAATGAGTGGTGCATGAGAAAGAGCATACCTAAAAGGGGATGCGTTCAAATACGCCACCATTTGTGTGTATTGGGGAAACAGAGTATCATCAGCTTCAAGATACGCGATCATGTTGTGTTGACTTCTGAACCCCAATTCCAAATCTGATGGTTTAAACTTTGGTGCCATTGTAGAAAGCTGTGAAAATGATTGATAAAGATGAAGTTGATAAGAGAAAATTGTGTTAGACAAGAATAATAGGTACCCTGTTTAAAAATAGGAGCCAAATTTATAGGAGAAGAAAATGCATGTGATTGGCCCAAAAATAGGCAAGTATTTTCAAAATGTAATCATGAAAATATTGAAAAATAATAAGTTTATCTCATGCATTAAATGAAAGTTATTAACTCCCAAAATTACGGCCTAAAAATATGTCAAAAAGTAACAACTGGGTAGGTCCCATTGAGTGTCAACGGTAAAAAATAACCTATCAACGCCCAACGGCTATATTCTTGTCAACGTTTGCCATAGCCATGTCAGCGTCTAAATTGGTCACAACAACGCTTGAAAAAATACGTGTCAGCGTCCAAAAATAAAAATGTTTAAAAATGAAAAATGACCTTAATAAAATAATTTATCCTACAGAAGATAACCAAAAAGTTGATAATTATTATAGGGCGGCAAGCACTGTCCAGTTATGCACACTTGCTTATGCAAGATAGACATAACAGTCCTCTAGTGTCCCTTGCTAACCAAAACTCTTAACAACTAAGTTACCTTATAAAATTCCTTGTTACTCCTAGGTAAATCCCATAACAAAATTATTCCCAAGTCTCCCAACAGACCACAACCTATTCTAGGCCAAAAATGTCTTGGCAGCATGCATAGTATATCAACTTTGCATGCTACAGTGCCTCATGATTTAGTAAAACTAACTCATACTCACCTGTGGACACAATCTAGAATTGTGATAAGAGTATCATATGGATACCCAAACATCCTAAAGGTTCCTAAAACCTCCCCTTAAAATATGATACATAAGTTGCTAAAAATATGCATGAACATAAAAAATTTATGTCAAGATAGGAATCAAAAATTCCAACCATCATCCATAAACAAAAACATGCTCAAATGCTTCTCCAATGATCCATAAGCAACTCTGTATCCAATGGTATACAGCTAACACCACCTGCACATTTAGATTGAAAACCACAAAACTAACATTGTTGCTGACAACGCCCCGATAACACATGACAGCGTTGAGGGAAGCTTTGTCAGCGTTAGACAAATATACTGCTGACAACGTTACAAAAACACTTATCAGCGTTCAAGCAACCTTTGTCAGTGTTAGAAAAATATAGTGGAAAATCTAAATTATCAAAAAGACCAATAACAATGCATTATCCTGTACATACTTTTACAAAAAGACCCCAAAACACATATTATGTGAGATTGATCATTCCAATACTTGTTACCAAGTATTGAAACCTCCCAGCATCAAAAGGTTTAGTTACTAAATCTGACACATTCTCTTCTGTGTCAACCCTATCTGGTTGTATTAAACCTTTTTCAAAACAATCTCTTATAAAATGGTGTCTAATTTCTATGTGTTTAGTTTTAGAATGATGTACAGGATTCTTAATAATGCATAAAGTGTTGTTATTGTCAACAAATATCTTGGTATGCATGAAATTATACCCATAGTCCAACAGCTGGTTCTGAATCCACAAAACTTGTCCACAACAAGTAGCTGCAGCAACATACTCAGCTTTAGTTGTAGAATTAGCCACCACTGTTTGTTTCTTGCCTTGCCAAGATATCAACCCGCTCCCAAGAAACTGACATCCACCAGTTGTGGATTTTCTATCAAACTTATGACCTCCATAGTCACCGTCTGAATATGCAATCAGTTCCAATGGTGAATCCTTTGGGTACCACAAACCAAGACTAGGATAGCATCTTAGGTACCTAAAGATCCTCTTTACAGCATAAAGGTGACATTCTTTGGGAGTCACTTGATGGCATGAACAAGCACACACAACAAACATGATGTCAGGTCTGGAGGCTGTAAGGTACATCAATGATCCAATCATGGATCTATAGTGCCTGACATCAACATCTTTCCCATCTCCAATCTTTCCCCAAGGGTGCTCTCTATCCATAGGAGTAGTAGCCCTCTTTTCATGTGGAGAAAAGCCAAATTTCTTCAAGGTCTCTGCCACATACTTATCCTGGGAGATGAAGATACCATCTTCTTTCTGCTGAACTTGTAAACCAAGAAAGAGGTTCATCTCCCCCATAGCACTCATCTTGAATTTGTCTGTCATCAACTTGGAGAAATCCTCACTCATCTTTGGATCAGTAGACCCAAAAATGATGTCATCAACATAGACCTGAACAAGCAACACATCCTTACCTTTCTTCTTTGTAAATAGTGTCTGATCTATAGTGCCCCTCTTGAATCTATTGTCCACCAAATAAGTAGACAAAGTACCATACCATGCTCTAGGGGCTTGATGAAGTCCATACGTAGCCTTCTTGACTCTATACACCTTGTCTGGATTCTATGGATCCTCAAAACCAGGATGATGCATCACATATACCTCCTCAACAATTGTTCCATAGAGGAAGGCACTCTTGACATCCATTTGATAGACAGTGAAGCCCATGCATGATGCATAGGCTAAAAAGATCCTAATAGCTTCAATCCTTGCAACTGGTGCAAAGACCTCCTCATAGTCTATCCCCTCCTCTTGTGTATATCCCTGAGCCACTAACCTTGCCTTGTTTCTAACCACAATACCTCTTTCATCTCTATTGTTTCTTAGAACCCACCTTGTCCCTATAGGTCTGACATATCTGGGACAATCAACTAGCTCCCAAACATCCTGAATTGCAAATTGGTGAAGCTCATCCTGCATTGCTTCCACCCAACTTGGTTCTTTGAGAGCATCAAATATCTTCTTGGGTTCCTGTTGTGACAGAAAACAGGCAAACAAACATGCTTGCACAAGAGGGGTATCAACCTTCTTGTGTATATTGGCAATAAATCCACCAAGACCTTGATGAGATCTTCTAGTCCTAACAGGAGTCATAATATCACTAATGATTTGAGAAGTGGGGTGATTCTTCATAGTAGAAGTGAGAACTCCTCCTTCAAAAAGTTTGGTGTCCTCAACCTCATTCTCCATGTTGCCAATATCTTCTTCATCAGACTCTCTTTCATCTACATGGGGATGAACTTCTTCATATAAATTGGAAGGTTCACCTTGTTCAAAAGTGGAAGAGAAAAGATGTGCAAAAGTGTTGTCAACGCCTGAATCTTGGTTGTCAGCGCTTGGGCTAACAACGCTTGAACTGTTGTTGTCAACGTCTGAGCCATCAACGTCTGAATTGGTCTTGTCAGTGCTAGATTTGCCTTTGTCAGCGCCTGAAGGACCATGCATGTTTGTATCTGGTGGTACTTGGGGACCAACATTATATTTTCCAGCAGCAGCAGCAAAAGCATCTGTCCATATGGGAATTGTGACATACTCTTGGATAGGAGATGACTTTTCTGCTTGTGATCCAACCTTTTCATGAACCTGTGTACCTGAAACATCAACAACTTGTTCTTCCACAGCATTTGAAGTTACCTTCACAATGTCTGGATTAGTGATAGGCATATAATTTAAAGTTCTAGATAAAGGTTCCAAGTCAAACAACCAATTTGGACCACTTTCAGGATCACTAGGTTTATTCTCTAAAAACCTAACATGTACTCTTTCAAGTATACGTTTTTCCTATTTAAGATAAACCCTATATCCCTTGCTCTGCACTGAATACCCCATGAAGTAGCCTTCATCACCTTTTGCACTAAATTTACCTAAGGCATCACTAGTATCTAAAACTACTACATGACAACCAAAAGGTCTGAGAAAACCAATATTAGGTTTTCTGCCCCAAAGTAACTCATAAGGTGCTTTGTTCTGAATTTTGTTAACCAATGCTCTATTTTGAACATAGCAAGCTGTATTAACAGCCTCAGCCCAAAAGGCTATAGGAAAATGAGCATCAGCCAACATGGTTCTGGCTGCTTCAGTTAGGGTTCTATTTTTCCTCTCAGCAACCCCATTTTGCTGTGGGGTTCTGGCAACACTAAATTGCCTAGTAATTCCTTTCCTGGCACAGAAATCATCTAACTTTTTATTCCTAAATTCACCACCATTATCACTCCTAAGTATTTTAACTTCATTTCCTGTTTTCTTCTCAATCTGAGTGATAAAATCAATTAAAGTGTCAGCTGTGTCACTCTTTATAGCTAGAAAGAATGTCCAAGTAAACCTAGAAAAGTCATCTGTTATAACAAAGCAGTAGGACTTACCATTCAAACTTTCTATATTGGTTGGACCAAAGAGGTCCATATGAAGCAAGTGAAGAGGTCTAGTACTAGAGTGAACCTGTTTGGACTTGAATGAGACCTTTTGCTGCTTGCCTTTAAGACATGCAACACAAGAGTGGTCATTGTGGAAGGCCTTCTCAGGCAAACCGTCAACCAAGCCAAGTCTCACAAGTCTGTTTATATTCTTAAAATTTATGTGCCCTAGTCTCCTGTGCCATAAATTACTTTCATCTACTGAAGCTTTAGCATAAAAACAAGACATATTGTTATTCATTCTAATCCCATTCAGATTCACATTGTATATGTCTTTATGCCTAGGTGTTCTATGTTCAATATATTTCTCATCAGGGATCTTATAATCCTTGCTTAACACCAAACATTCAGTATCAGTAAACAGAACTTTATTTTTGTTATCACAAACTTGTGATACACTAAAAAGATTGTAGTCAAGTTCCTTTACCAGAAATACGTTTTCAAAACGCAAGTTCTTGGTGAGAAGTGTTCCTTTGCCTGTGATAGTACCATATCCGCCTCCAAAGTAAACCTTATCACCATCCTTAATGGGAGTGAAGTTAGTGAGATAATCTTCCTTCCCTGTCATGTGCCTTGAGCATCCACTATCCCAATATCCATAGTCATTGACATGTTTTTGAATGCCCTACACATAAAGAAAACAAGTTAGTTTTCTTTGGGAACCCAAGCCTTGGAAGACTTGGATTCATCTGGTTGTTCAATAAGAACAGACTTAGTTCTCACAACAACCCCATTTTCATCCTTCTTAGGATGAAATACCCAGTTAACCCCAATAGGTTTTGTAATGACCTTTGAAATGTAATTAAATCTGCTGCAGGTCATTGAAATCCCATTATCATTAGGGTTTTGATCTTTCTTTGGTCTCCATGTCAAGCTTGAAGAAGCTTTAGACCCCTTACCCTGTGGTTGCAAATATTTAGGTCTGGTCACGTTTCTGTCAGCGTTGGAATTGGTCTTGTCAACGCTGAAATTACCATTGTCAGCGTTGAACCTAGGGTTTGCTACAGAAACCCATTGCCTATTCGACCAAGTGTTTGTCTTTTGAAATGGTCTTTGTCCATGAGTGCTAGACCCTCTAGTGAAGAATGGGGCATGTCTAACAACTTGTGGACTTTGCTGCACACAAGGGTTGGGTCTAACAACATTTGACTTTCTAACAACGTTGACTTTGTTCCTGTCAGTGCTGAATTTGTTCCTGTCAGCGCTGACTTTGGGAGCGTTGACACACTTATGTGCTAAATGTGAAAAGCTACCACAAGTGTAACAGGCTTTTCTAGACATAACCCTAGGTCTAGAAGAGAAGAAGCCTGTTCCATCATTGCTAACTTGGCTCTTAGGTGACCTAGTATTCCTATACATCTCTGCATACTTAATGTTAGGTTTTCTAACAGTTTTTGAGCCAAGGTCAACAGCTTTACCAGTGATTGGGATTGTAACCTTAATGGGAGTTGACTCATTAGGACTTTCACATAGCAAGCCACCCTTAACAAATAATGTAGGGTTAGCTTTCTTCCATTCATTCAGGTCAGTTAACTTTTGTTGATACTCTTCAACTGGGGTGACAACTCTTGGTGGAGGAATGAATTCCTCCTCTTGGAGTTCTGGCAAACCAGTCCAAGATAGGTCCTTTTGTTGGACACCATAGAAGTCACCAGCTGGTGGTGGAACCACAGAGTAATCTTTGATCCCAATCCCAGTCATGTCCTTAGGATACCTTTGTTTATTCACACATTCTCCTACGGTTTGTGTGGCTCTATCAAATCTCTGAATTTTAAGGCCAACATTATCTTTATTCTTAATGGCCTCATCTAACTTAGCCTGTAACTCATCATTAACCCTTTCCATGATGTTTCTAATATCCATACTAGCATTTAACTCATGTTTTAAGATATTTATTTTATCTTTTAAGTCAAATTCCATTTTCTTGTATTCAGAAACTGTCTTCTCAGTTTGAGTGAGAGCTAGTTGGTAATTAGACAGCTTGCATCTTTCAGTACTCACATCATCTAATAATCTTAACACCTCTTTGTTAAGTTTTTTAGTGTTTAACCTACAACCTTTACTACAAAAAGCATCATCGTATACCTCATTATCAGATGAAGAGGAGGAGTGTGCCATGAGAGCATATTCAACATGCTCTTCTTCTTCAATTTCAGCAACCAAAGCTTTATCCTCTTCCATATCCTTAGCCAGATAGCTCCAATCCCATCCCATACCATCAATTCCTTGAACTGCAACCATGGATTTAGGATCCTAAGCCTTAACAATTTGACTTGAGGGTTTACCAGCATCAGATCTTCTAGGAGATCTGCATTCCCTCATGAAGTGCCCCATACGATGACAGTTGTAGCACTCAACTTTGGATTTATCAAATCCAGCTGTGTCTTGTGTATTGAAGGTCATCTTCTTCTTAAACCTTCTGTTACACCTATTTGCTCTTATACTAGCAAGAGCCATGTTCCACTTAATGTCCATCTCTTCCAAGTGCTCATCACTTATCTGCTCAAGGTCCTCATATGTAATCACTGAACCATTGGGCAAAGAAGCAATATAAGCACACACAGTATCCAGATCCAAACCAGCAGGTTTAACTCTTGATGAGTCACTTTTGTATGTGTCAGCGTCTGAATAGGAGACGTTGACAGGACATGTTCCAGCGTTGACACATGATGATCCAGTAACTGGGTGCATGTAAGAGTCCTTCTGATTGAATTGACCTTCACTATGAGAGAAGAAGGCCATATTGCTATTGGTAGACTTGCTTCCATGCTCCAAAAGATTTTCATTCTCCAAGAGCCTCAGTTTGTTGTAGATATCATCAAAAGTAGAACTTTTGTGAGTGTTGTTGGCAAGTATAGATCTTGCCTCAATTTTCAACGCATCACCAAGACTCTTAAGAAAAGTGGCATTGATGTCAACATCACCAAGTTGTGTCCCCATGAAGGACAACTTGCTTGTAATGTCAAGCAGTCTGCTTCTCACACTGCTAAGCTTCTCATTAGGTTGAGCTTTGAAAATAGCATACTCATGCATGAGTTGCTTCTTCTTTTCTTCCCTAGTATCATCATTGCCACCATAGGCAACTTCAAGAGCTGCCCAAAGGTCTTTTGCAGAATCATAACCTCGGTATTTGTGCTGGTTATCTTGTCCAAAAGATAGTTTCAGAATGTTTATGGTTTTCATATCAACCCTTCTCTTTGCTATGTCTTCAGCAGACACAGCTCTACCATCCTCTGGCTTTTCTTTCTTATCAGCTTCTGAACATCCAGCAACAGCTGCTCTTCCAGCAATAGCATTAGCAATCTTTTGGGCTTTATTGAATGTGTTTCCGTATTCAATTATCTCCCAGAGAGTGTAGTCATAGATCCCCAGATATTTCTCAAAGTTGAATTTCCACAATTCAAAGTTGGTTGCACAAGCATGGGAATCTTGATGTTTGGTAAAGGTGAGGAGGAGGAGGTGGGTACTTCTGGAGTTGACATGATGTTTTTAGGGTTTTTGAGAAAATTAGGGTTTTGGTGATTTTAGGGTTCTGGTGTTCTTTAAGATCAAAAGTTCCTCAACAAGCTCTGATACCACTTGTTGATCCCAAACTTAGATCGATTTAGCTTTATGTATACGAGATTAGATCAAGTAATACACTTAGAGAAACCTTTGTATATGTATAAGACAATCTAAGTGTTATGCGGAATTAACACTTAAACAAGAACACACAAGATGTAAACAAACTTTCACTTTGATTAATGATATCAAACTTGCTTACAATGAAAGTAGTTTACGTATGAAAACTTATATTGAACACTAACCTAAAGGTCTTCTTTTATAGACATAAGAAGCCTTGTACAATAATCTACGTATCAGCTATTCTAGGTAAAGATAAATATAGAAAATACATTGTTGTTCCTATCTTTACTATAAGTAATCTAGAATACAATAAACGCGTAGAGTATATCTTCCCATCAGTGCTTGTCTTCAATGTATCAACGCTTGACTTTGTCTTGTCAACGCTTGAGCTGTCAGCGTTTGTTTTGCTCCTGTCAACGCTTGTTTTACTCTTGTCAGCGCTCAAGTAGATTGGCTATAATTTATTCCCAAAAACGGCATTTGAAGACGGTGGCATTGCGGAATCCAAGAAGAAGTCGTCCCCACATGCTTATACTTTATGCACTTAATACCTCATCTAATTCAAGAAAGCCTAAAAGCTAAGTCTTCCGCTGTATCAAACTCTGAAGCTTTCAAGAATTACGAAGGTATAAGTATGTGGGACATGAAGTCACGAAGAGGCGAAGATCACAAGTGATGGATGCACAAGATCAAGGCAAGAGATTAATGCTCAAGATTGATATCAATGATCACATCAGCATGTTCACCAGAAAAGAAAAAGAAAAGAAAGACGAAGACTACGAGCTCAAGACAAGCATAGTATGCTAGGTTTATTTTATTATTGTAACTTGACGAGCTCAAGATAAGCATAGTATGCTAGGTTTATTTTATTATTGTAACTTGGGTAACGCCCTTGTTTGGAGTGACCTCCCGTAGGGGGAGATTGTTGGAAATACGTTTTACGTATTAAGAAGGATCGGTCACTCCAACAATAGTCCATGTAATAGCTCGTAGTTTAGTTATTTTCATTTATTAAACAAAGCCCAAACCGAGCCCATAAGTTGTATGGGCCGGCGACCAAATGTAAGCTCAATCCCATGACATGGGCTTGGGTATATAAACCCTCTCCTTAGATGGAGAGGGTGGTGGTTTTCATAATTTACACATAGTAATCTTTCATTTTCTCTCTCTAGAAGTGTGTGAACTCCATCATCTCTCTATCTCTTTCTCTCTCTAAAACATAAGAAAGATTTACATATCCCACAAACCCCCACACCCAGAAGATGAAGAACAACCCACACAAACTAACTCAAACTTACCTGATAACACATTAATTTTCGACACTAATCTATCAGCATCACCATTACAAGTCACAACTCCTACTCCCTCTCCTACACCACAAATGATAGTAATTTGAAGTGTCTTGAAGAGAATGATATGTCTGAGCTTAAGAATAGAGGGTCTATGTCATCATCAAAGGAGGAGAATAAGTCGTCTGGTTGTTTAGGTCATTTTAAATGTGTAAAAGGTTATCAATCATGAGGTACAATATTACAACTGTTAGATGATTTGGTGGAGGTGGGAAAACTATGGGGTATAAGATTGATGGGTATGAGAAAAATATATAAGAGATTACTGAGACTCGAGGAGAGAACAAGTTTCATCAATGAATTTTATGTCCTTAAATGTCCAAGGCCTTGCCCAAAAGGCGAAAATAGATTGGGTAAAAGAGTTATGCATTAAAAATAAGACAAATTTTTTGTCGCTTCAAGAAACAAAAATGGAGAATGTAGATTGTTTTTGCATCAAGAAATGTTGGGGTAATCTTTCTTTCGAGTATGTTATGGTCCTTCGGTTCAATTCAGGTGGAATTTTATGTATTTGGGATCCTAGGATGTTTTGACAGTATAAATCTACGGTGTCAGATTATTTTGTTGCAATTCAAGGCGAATTGATTCCGTATGCAAAAAATCTCTTCTTATATCAGTTTAAGCTCCTCAAGAAGTTTCTGAAAAAAAGATGCTATGGAATTATCTGAATAATGTGATTGATAATCGGAGTGGTGAAGTTGTCATTATGGGAGATTTCAACGAAGTTCGCTCCAAAGAAGAACGAAATGGTTCCTTGTTCAATGTGCATAGCGTTGATGCTTTTAATACGTTCATATCTTTGGGAGGTTTCGTGGAATTTCCTTTAGGAGGTTGTTATATTACGTAGTGTCATTGATGCGCGTCTTGCACTCTTAGTTTTAAATTTATAAACAAGACTTATTAACTCATTAACAACGCATACGAGTAAGTATACTCGTTTAATTGTAGCAAGGTCGGGTAAATCAAGGTCGTCCCAAGGGATTTGCGTATAATCGAAACATGGTGTAAGTAGTAAGGTTGTCACTACGATTATTACTGCTAGAACAAACATTGTAAAGGAAATCATAACTAAAAACAATACTTGTGTGAATTCCATTTCATCCATTGGAGAGATAAAATATGTGTGGTTAACAACTATGAATCACAAATCTGTAGTATATTAATATCATTCCATGGTGTAATTCATAAAATCCATATTAACAAGTTGAATTAGACAAGCCCTTTCGACCTATGATCATCTATTCCAACCCATCATAATTACCGTCTGCTAGAAACAATTAAGAGATAAGTTTGGTTTGAATGGGTCCTTTAGACCTATACCCAAGGTAAATCATTTGACAAGTTCCTTTAACCGACTCGTCTCGGTGAGTGTCAAACATCAAGAAACCAAATAGACTCACACACAAATCATTTAGAACATAGTTTACCAGAAATCTTTTCGACCTTTAAATCTAATAAAGTATATATTTCATCGATTATCAAAACATGTTTTAGGAATTTATCAACCATACAAACCTATTTACATTTTCTTGATCATAATTCAAACTCTCCTTTAGAATTCATGTTCATCACACAAGCATATCACACTACTCGAAAATCACATTCAAACACAATTCATCACAATTCATCATCACATTCAACATTCAAGAATACTCAAATTAAACTTACAAAATCAATTCAAGTACAAGAGTTTTACCACAAGGTTATTCAATCACAAAATAACTAGCAATGGAATTTATAGCAACTCCAAGCCTCCAATTGAATAATCAACCACCATCCAAATTCCCACTAATCGAAATTCGTCCCTCCTATGAGGATTAACAGGGTATAACAAACTTTTGGGTTTAGTAGTAATGGTGTTCTAACCTTTTTCAAGGATTAGAATTCTTGCAAATGCAATCACACCTAGAATCATCACCCTAGTCTTTAATTTATACATGAAAAATACTTGGGGAAGAGGAAAAAACATCTAGGAAGTAATTGGGAGGAAAATGATCAGCCTCCCATTAATGGTGGTGAGTTAATAGCTTGTTTAAAGATTAATTAACCAAACCCGTTTTTGGAGTAGCTGGCTGCACAGAATGTAGTTGGCCGTCTCCTTCTCTGGTTGGCGGCTCCTTTCAACTGGTTGGCTGGTAACCACTTATCTTGACTGGCATCTCCTTCACCATCTTTTCCTTATTTCTTCTCTGGTCCTTATTCTTTGTTTCTTTCTTCAGTCCTTCTCCTAAACTTCCCAAAACACTTATTCCTCTTATTATTTATCATACCAAAACTATACTTCCGTATCTCGTTCATCCTTTCGCTTCCAAATATCGTCTTTAGTTCTAATTTCCACGTTTCTTTTTTCATACGAACTACAAAACACAAGAACTAAACTTTGCACAATATTAGAAATAAAAGTTCGTTTATTACTATAAATCATAGGGGCAGGAAAATTAGTAAGTTGGATTATTATCTCATATATTAAGGTATAATGGGGTCATATCCAAACATTTGTGCTATTACTTTGCATCGTTATTTATCATATCATTGCCTTATTCTATTACGCGAGATTTGTTATGACTATAGTCTCATTCCATTAAGAGTGTATCATTATTGGTTTGAATGTGAGGGTTTTGATAAACTTGTTGAAGAGACTTGGAGTGAGTCAACTTATTTTGAACCTAATGATATCTTAAAGTCATGAACAAGTTGAAGATCTTAAAAGAGAAAATTTGATTATGGACAAAAGTCAAGAGAGAGAGTTCCAGATTCCAGAAAGAAAAGCTTAAAGGTGCCTTATCAGATATTAATTCTTTAATTGATAATAAAGTTGCGGATCAGGTGTTATTAATTAAGAGATTGGATGTCACGAATTCGTTAATTGAGTTTGAAAATATGGAGTCGTTAGAGATAGCTCAAAAAGCTAAGATAAGATGGTCGATTGAAGGATACAAGAATTCTAAATATTTTCACGGGATCCTAAACAAGAAGAGAAATTAACTTGCAATTCGTGTTATTTTAGTTGATGGAGTGTGGACCGGATCTCCTATCATGGTAAAAAACGAGTTTTTATCGCATTTCTAGATTTTCTTTGATAGGCCATGTTCGTCGAGGTTAATATTAGACATGGAATTTCTAAATAGATTGAACTTGGATCAACAACTTGATATGGAAAGAAATATCACAAAGGATGAAACTAAAAAGGCTGTTTGGGATTGTGGTACAGATAAATCTTTGGGTTATCCTGGTTTTACTTTTGGTTTTCATAAAAAGTACTGGGTATACTAGAAAAGGACGTGGTGGATTTGGTATCATAAATTTTTCAATTATGGTATGTTTCCTAGAGGCAGTAATTCATTATTGTTTTGATCTCAAAAAAAAGATGCAAAATTGGTAAAAGAATTTAGACCGATTAGTTTGATTGGAAGCTTGTACAAAATCATTGCAAAAACTTTGGTGAATTTTCTTGTTGTCGTGTTAGGAGATATTGTGAATGAAGTTCAATCCGCTTTTGTCACGAATAGACAATTCTTAGACGGAGCTTTTATTATGAATGATTTGATTCATTGGTGTAAATCCAAGAAGAAGCAAACTATTATTTTTAAATTCGATTTTGAAAAGGAATACAATTATGTCCAATGAGATTATTTAGATGATGTTGTTAAATTTTTTTGTTTTGGTACGAAATGGAGGCGATGGATTCAAAATTGTTTACATTCTTCGAGAGGTTCGCTTCCGGTGAATGGGAGTCCTACAAGTGAATTTCAATTTCAAAAAGGTCTTAAACAAGGAGATCCTATATCGCCACTCCTTTTCATGCTAATTATGGAAAGCTTTCATCTTTCTTTTCAGAAATTGGTTAATGAAGACCTTTTAAAAGGTATTCTTATTGGCTCGTCTCTACAATCATCCCACTTATTTTATGCCGATGACGATATTATTATGGGTAAATGGAGTGATTCAAACATTTCTACTATGATTCATGCATTAAAATGTTTTCATAGAGCTTCTAGTCTTCGTATTAATATGCATAAAAGTAAATTATTGTGGGTTACAGTTGATGATGAGAAAGTGAATACAACATGGAATAAGCTTGGGTGTTCGTCTTTAAAGTCGCCTTTTCGTATCTTGGCATAAAATTGGCGGTTTGATGTCTCGCATAAAATCCTGGGATGAGACTGTGACTAAATCATACTCTTGCCTTTCCAAGTGGAAGATGAAGACTCTTTCAATCGGGGGTAGATTAACTTTACTCAAATCGGTCTTGGGTCTGATGACCTTTTATTATATTTCTATGTTTAAAGTTCCATCTCAAGTGTTTAAAAGGATGGAATCTATTAGATGTCATTTCTTTAACGCGGTTGATCTAAGGAAAATAAAATGACGTGGGTCAGATGGAATAGCGTTTTGGCTTCGAAAGAGAAAGGAAGGCTTGGTGTGTCGAGCTATTATGCTTTAAATCGAGCTTTGATGTTTAAATGGGTGTGGCAATTTTGTAATGATAGTAACTCATTGTAGGCTAGAGTTTTTTTTTGTAACCGTGATTTCCGACACATTGGCCGACTAATCCACAAAATTTGAGCCCACCACCACACAGACTCAAACCATGTAAAGCCCTCCCTTTTCAGGAGGTTGGTGTGGATGAAGCATGGAGGGTGACGTAACATTCAAGTCTCGGCTTCCCCGAGTTTATGCGCTAGAAACTAACAAGATGATTACAGTGGATGCAAAATTGTCTCATGGAAACTTGGGATGTTCTTTGCGTCGTATTGTGAGGGATGGAGATGAAATGATGTGGTTTTCCGAGTTGATGGTTAATCTTGATGGTTTTCAACTATATATGATGCAAGATAGATGGTCTTGGTCTCTTGTGGGTTCGGAAATTTTTTCTGTTGCTTCAGTAAGAAAGTATATAGATGATTACAATTTAACAGGTTCTTCGTCTACAAATCGTTAGGTCAAAGAAGTCCCGATAAAAATTAATGTTATGGCTTGGAAAGTAAGGTTGAATGCTTTACCTTCTCGTCTTAATCTTTCTCATAGAGGCTTGGATTTGCAATTCATTCTTTGTCCTACCTTTGATAAGGAAGTTGAATCCACAAGACACATTTTCTTCGGTTGTGCTATGGCGAGAGATATTTCTCGGACGATTGTTTCTTGGTTAGTTGTTTGTTATTTAATTTTTTCATCTTACGAGGAGTGGCTAGACTGGCTTTTGAATCTAAAGATTTTTTCTGATTATAAAGAGGTTATGGAAGGCGTCTTCTACATAATGTGGTGGCTTGTGTGGAGCTTTCGAAATAAAAATTTATTTGGGTCGAGTATTCCCTCCAAAGCTGTTACTTTTGATGATTTAGTTTTGCGTTCATTTTATTGGTGTAGATATAGACGCAAGGCTACTTTTAGTTGGGTAGATTGGTTTAAGAACCTATCTCTTGTTTCTTTGTAATGTTTTTCTAGCGTTTTGCTAGTTTTTTAATAAATTCGCCATTAGAAAAACACATAAACCATTAACACTACACAATCATCCCTTGAAATACCAACACCACCGTATCCTCTACCACATACAAGAAAACCAGCCAGAACCACTAACTTCACAAAAAACTTAATTCTTTTTATGTAAACATCAAGAAATATAAACACAAGCTTATATCAACAATTAAATTTCATCATTCTAAATACATAACCAATCAAAACATCATATCACTGCAACACAAACACCTCATAAACAACATCGATACAATAGTGTAACTACAAAAAGTTCCAAGATAGGTAGATGTCATGACTAAGGAACTAACAACACTAGAGTCCAATAATACTTGAACCCTCACTTCACTACCACTAAACAAGTCAAGCATTGGCTCAAAATGGTTCTTTACAATCTAATGCAACTCAAGTGGTTCTATAAAAAGGTTTAAAACTAGAGTGGTTGTAATAGGATTTACTTAAAAGGAAGGGACAGACTACAATAAGACCTTTGCTTTAGTTTTTAAAATGGAGACAATGAAAATCTTCATAGCTAATTCTATTCAACATAATTGGTGCATTGCTCAATTAGACAACAATAATGCCTTCCTCCATGAAGATTTACATGAAGAAGTTTACATGACACTGCCTCAAGGATACAAACACACTTCAACAATCAAAATCTTGTCTACAAACTTTAATAACCCTCCATGGTCTCAAACAAGCCAACACACAGTGGTTTAACAAACTCGCCTCATTTCTTCTTCACAATAGATTCAATGAAAGCTATGCTGACACATCTCTCATCGGATAAATGAATGGCAAAGATTTCTTAGCATTGGTGCATGTGTTGATGATATTATTCTCAGTGGAAATAATCCTTCCCTTATCAGACACATAAAAAAAACTAGATCAAGCTTTTAGTATCAAGGATTTGGGCAGTCGTAACTATTATCTAAGCATTGAATTCATAAAGAGATCCAAATGTATCATAATAACTCAAAGGAAATATGAGTTTGGTTTGCTCCACAGTGAAGAAGTACTTGATCTTAAACCCTCACACATACCAATTGGTCCCATTGAGAAAGTTGATGACACAAATAGATTAACCCTCACTAATCCTTCACAATATAGAGCTTTAGTTGGAATACTTCTCTACTTAACAATAACAAGGCCGAACCTATCATATGTTGCTCACGACTTGAATTTAGTTACGGTTTAAGAACACCACATCTTAAAGCTCTCATTCAGGTCCCCAGATACATCAAGCTATGCTGAAGACAAGGACTCTTCTTCCCTTCAAATACAAGCTCACAACTCAAGGCTTATCGTGATAGTGATTGGGCAAAGTGTCAACTAACTAGAAGATCCATCATTAGTTTTTGCTTATACCTTGGTTCTTGTCTTATCTTCTCTCAATTAAAGAAGCAGACAGTAGTCTAAAGATCACTCATAGAAGCCGAATATAGAGATCTTGCAGACTACACATGTGAGATCACTTGGCTACTCAACTTTAAATGAATTTCAAATCAGCCCTAATCTATCAATACCTATCTTATGTGATAACCAGTCATCAATATCACTAGCAACCAATCTAGTTCAATATGATTGAACAAAGCATACTGAAAAGGTTGTCAGTTTGTAGGAGAAAAAATCGAGGTTAGAATTCTTCTACCTACCTTTGTTCATACACATAACCAAGCAGCTATTGTATTCACTAAGGCTATGTTTCGTGCGCGAGCTTATTAGAGCTTATCGTAGCATGATCTTATTGTTTTTCAAAAAATAAACTAATATTAAAAATAAGTTTTGTTTGGCTGAGAGAGTTTGAAGGAGCTTGTTTAAAAAAATAAGCTCCTAAATGGCATGCTAGTTAAAGTAGAATGTAAAAATAAGCTCAAGCTACATACTCCAACATCCAGCTCCAACAACCTGCTCCAACGATCCGTTCCAACTCCTAAGAATGTCAAACATACCCTAAGACTTAACACGTCTTCATTTCACAAATGAGTATCCAAGTTTGGCATATGTGATTCTGACACCTTCCATCTTGTAGGCATGAAGGGTGTGGGGTAAGGGTGAGGGGTAATGGTCATTATAGAGAAGAAAAACAAGAAAAGCACACTCAAGAACTCTTCCAAAGCCATCTCAACAATGGTCCCAACACTCAAGAACTCTCCCAAAGTCATCTCAACTATGGTCTCATCTAACTATATGCATCATTAAAAGTGTCTACTAGATTATAGCTTAATGTAATTTTACTATTTATTAAGCTTACTAGTTAGATTGTAGCTTGTTTGTAGTTAGTCAAAGTCAAATTATTTTTAGTTTTGAAAGTTAGTTTGAGTTGTATTTCCTTCCTATAATCATTTCTACTTCTCTCTTATTTTCTCATTAATACACAAGTTATTGAAGCTAGTTTATAGTTGTATTATATGTTTTGAGACTTATACAAGGTTCATGAAACTAGTAAGTTCTAGCTTAAACATATTTTCAACCATAGTGTAAGTTTTACCATAAGAGAATAATTAGCTAGACCTCTAAAAAAATGATAGTTGCTTCTTCAAAATATGGTTGACAATATATTTTCTACAATATTAAAGTTGAATGTAACGTGATTCGTGCCTGAAATATATAATCACATATGTGATTATATCATGTATTATTCCAAAAGTCAAATAAATAAATTCTTCTGCCTAAATAAGTGTTTAGAATGATGCAATGCTACTTTGAGTAATACCAATAAGAAGTGTGATTACCTAAAATTATATATATGTCCGTGTGAACAGTTATGTCTTGGCCAAATATTCGTGGTCTAGTCGTAATATAATTCCAAAACAATGCCCATTTTTACATAATAGAACTTATATAAACATGCATTTGATATATATAACACTTGAACAACATACAATAACGTACGATGCAGGCCCCAAAACAAATCATGACCTTCACATTCCTTTTACTTCTCATAACCATCGCAACAGCCGCCACGCTTCCTAAGCCACATTCGGGCTCGAAAGGCTACAAACATCCTAAACTTAACTGCATAAGTTGGCGGCTAGCAGTCGAGACCAATAACCTCAGAAACTGGACACACATTCCCGCAACATGTTTAGCCTATGTTCGTCATTACATACTTGGAAAACAATATCGTCAAGATGGTGATCTTGTCGCCTATGCAGCTTACGAATATGCCAAAGGACTAAACCTCGCCAAAGATGGCAAGGACATTTGGATATTCGATGTGGATGAAACCACCCTTTCTAATGTCCCATATTATGCTAGCGACGCCGTTGCTTTTGGGTAACACCTATTCCAACTTTTGTTCCTTATGTATTTTATTGTGTCTTATTAGGTTTCTCGTACCTTGTTAATTAGGGCAATGCCATATAACGAAACGGCCTTTAACGCTTGGGTGGAGGAAGCAGGGGCTCCAGCGATTCCCGCGTGTCTTAAACTTTACAAGAGATTGGTAAAGTTAGGGTTTAAGATCGTGTTTATTACCGGAACACACGACATATACACAGAAGCTCGTATAAAAAACCTAAAAGCAGTTGGTTATACTACTTGGGAGAAACTCATTCTTAGGTAAGTTATATATCATCTCATATAACTTTAGTTATATGTCAACTGTCAAGTGTGCACGACTCACACATAACCATCTTATATTACGCGTGTTCAGGAAAGCTGGGGAAGGAAACAGCACCATGATGTACAAATCGAGTAAAAGGAAAGAGTTGGTCGATGCTGGATACAGAATTCGAGGTAACATAGGTGATGAGTGGAGCGATTTACTTGGAGGCAACGATGGTGATCGAACGTTTAAATTCCCAGATCCTATGTACTACATCGGTTAAAGTCCTTCATCAATTACTTACTCGAAGAGTTTTGTGTTTGAGTGATATTGTTACAGAATAAGGCTAAGATCATATCAAAGTCGAGTCTAGAACAGTTATGTATCAGATTGACAAAGGGCATAACTTCTGTTTTCAAGTTACAATTGATAGCTTTTAGAAAAAAGCTTACAAAGTTCATAAGCAAAATGCAGTGTAATATGGCCATTTTAAGTCAAACAAATACAAAACGATAATCACAGTGTATTGAATATTGTGA
Source organism: Glebionis coronaria (assembly GCA_025667525.1). NCBI lineage: Eukaryota > Viridiplantae > Streptophyta > Magnoliopsida > Asterales > Asteraceae > Glebionis > Glebionis coronaria. The sequence goes on from CM046875.1 coordinate 675,112,416, forward strand.
CAATACGATTAACGGAGCATGAAAAGGACCATCATAAGTCAAAGAAAAACAAAAAGATAATCACACTATCTTGAAAGTAAAGGATGACTAATGCTGGCACATGTATGTTTACTTAATCTTTCGACCATTACATAAAGCAACTTATGAACAACTTTTAGCCTCGATAATATTTCCATTTATCGGCAAATAGTTTAGCCATGCAGGAATAACGGTTCACAAGATGCGTTGTAATATACAAAAATTCAACGCCATTGTTGTTTTAATACCCTTGAAAGGGAAGAAGTCCAAATAGAAGCAAAAATAATGCAAATAAAACATTAGACAAATTGGTGTATTTTATAATAAAATAATTTTATTTATGGAGTAATGAAACAAGTTTATTTGCATTATTATTTTTCTTACATGCAAAGGACAAATATTTTCTATTTGATCTAATTAAAAAGATTAATCTTAAATTTTAATAAAATACAGATTTTACTAAAATGTTCAAAAGTTTAAAAAACAGTCGGAATTTCAAAAGTTGTAAATATAACGAAATACATTTTTTCACTAGTAATAAAATAATAAAATATTATTAATGATAAATAAACAAAATATCACTGATAATATTATAAAGTAACATTGTTTTATCGCTAGTTGTAGAAAAACATGATCAGATAGACCTCAAACACCGAATAACTTTATTTATCAAAGATTTAAAAGGACAAAGTGAAATAAAAACAAAGCTACCCGTGCTAATCACTTGTAGCTCTATTATCTAATTGATAATAGTTTTACAATCAAAACAAATAATAAAAACGATGAGATCAAACTAGGGTTTTGAGATCAAGTGAAGAGAGAGAGAGAGAGAGCGCTGTGTGTAAAACACACATAGTTTACAGAATGAGGCGATACAAACAACGAGACGCTCCTCCTCAACTATAAGAAAAGAAGATGGGCTTGATATAGCCGTTGGCATGGGCTCGTCTTCATGGGCTTGGGTAAAGTCCAGCAACAACAATCCAACAAATGCACAAGAGACCCATGCACTTTATAAACAAACACAATAAGCCCTTACACAAATATGCGTTGTTTAGATTAGGTTATAATTTTAACATCCCCCCTTAATTTGACAACCCATACAAGTTTATCATGCCAAGTGTTGTGACAAACTTGTTATGTAAATCTGTTTCCAACCCCTTTGTAAGGATGTCTACAATTTGATTTGCAGAATCCACTTTTTCTGTTTTAACAACACCACTCAAAATTTTTTCTCTCACAAAGTGAAGATCAATTTCTAAATGGTTTGTTCTCTCATGAAACACAGGGTTGGCTGCTATCTTGATAGCAGAATTGCTATCACAATAAAGTGTGACTAGGAGCAAATTTTCACATTGCAAGTCTTTAAAGACTTTGAGCACCCAGATCACTTCATTGGTTACTGAGGCAAGAGCTCTATACTCTGCCTCAGTAGAAGACTTGGAGAGAGTATTTTGCTTTTTGCTTTTCCAGGAAATCAAGTTTCCATTAATAAACACACAATACCCAATCACTGACCCTCTAGTGACAACATATTTTGCCCAGTCAGCATCAGAATAGGCATCAAGAATCATACCTGATTTTCTTGTGAAATGAATACCCAAACCTGGAGAGCTTTTGAGGTATCTTAATACCTTAAAAACAATTTTGAGATGAGAGTTCAAAGGAAAATGCATGAACTGACTCAAACAATGCACAACATAAGAAATGTCAGGCCTGGTGTTAGTCAGATAAATGAGCTTTCCCATAAGATTTTGATAATCAACAATGTTAACAAGAAGAGAGTCCTCATTAGTAGGCTGATTAGTGATGACAAGTTTATATGGCAAAGGAGTTTTAGCAGGTTTACAAGCAAGCATACCATACTCAGATAACAAGTCCAACACATACTTTCTTTGATTTAAACAAACACCATTCTTAGTGTCAACAACTTCAATTCCCAAAAAATACTTGAGTTTACCCAAGTCTTTAATCATAAACTTGGTTCTTAGAAAACTTTCAAACTTTTATATTTCAACAATATTATTCCTAGTCGTGATTATATCATCAACATACACAAGTAAAACAAGAAATAAATTATCCTAAGATTTAGTGTATAAAGAATAATCAGACTTGCTTTGAATAAAGCCATTTTCACTAAGAACAGATGTAAGCTTAGCATTCCACTGTCTAGGAGCTTGTTTAAGCCCATACAAGGATTTCTTAAGCCTGCAAACCAAGTTATCACCCCAGGAAGATATCCTTGGGGTGGTTTCATGTACATAGTTTCATCAAGATCACCATAAAGAAAGGCATTATTGATATCAAGTTGGAAAACAGGCCAAGATTGCATGATAGCAAGTTTAATCAAACACCTAATAGTGACCATCTTAACAACAGGGGCAAAGGTTTCATCATAATCAGTTCCCTCTTTTTGCCCAAAACCTTGGGCAACAACCCTAGCCTTATACCTCTCAATCTCACCACTAGACTTGAACTTTAATTTCCAAATCCGTTTACACCATAAAGCTTTTCTACCTTTAGGGAGTTCAACAATGTCCCAAGTGTCATTTTCAAGCAAGGCAGCAAGTTCAGAGTTCATAGCATCAACCCAATGATGATTCTGAGATGCTTCAAAAAAAGTTTTTGGTTCACTCATTTTGTTAAGTTGAGTGACAAAGAAAAAATTTTCTTTATCAAGTTTGGAATAACCAACAAATTTTTCAAGTCCATACTTAACTTTAGATTGGACAACAAAATCATTATTGTTTCTAGGAAAAACAGAAGGTCGTGAGGACCTTCTTAAACCTTGACCACCCTGAACATTGTTGATTGAATCATTCAAACCATTTTCTTCCATGTTTTGAACATGAATGAAAGGATTGGTATTGTATTCAACAGTTCCCTCAGAGTTAGCATCTTCATCAAGTGTGGCAGCCTCTTCCCTATTCAAGCTGGCATCACTGGTATCATTGCCTGAGGCAATGTGTCCAGTGTCACCTAGACTTGGAGGTGGGCTACTAGCACTTGGTGACAGATTGTCACCATTATGTTTAGATGCTCTCTCTTCATCATTGGTAAGTTTAGGGTCATCAAGGTCAAAAAAATTCAACAGATTTAAGTCTTGAAAAACATTTTCTTTATTAAAATTATTTTTATTGTAATTAAAAACAGAGTCTTTAAAAGGAAATATGGTTTCAAAAAACTTAACATCTCTAGAAAAAAAAACTGATGCCTATCAAGACTGTAAATCCTATATCCTTTCTGAGAACTAGAATAACCCATCATAACACACTTTTCAGATCTGCTGGAAAACTTATCTGAACTATTAAGAATAGTAGCAAAACACAGACATCCAAAAATTCTAATGTGAGAGAGCCTAGGACAAGTATTGTAAATCATTTCAAAAGGGATTTTTCCATTTAGCACAGAAGAGGGCAATCTGTTAATAAGATAAGTAGCAGTTAGCACACATTCAGTCCAAAATTTAAGAGGAATACCCCCTGAAACGTAAGGCATCTAGCAACATTCAAAAGATGTCTATGTTTCCTTTCAGCAATTCCATTTTGTTGTGGTGTATAAGCACATGAAGTGTGGTGTATGATGCCATTATTTTCACAAAAGACTTTGAAGTTTTGATTAACAAATTCAGTTCCATTATCACTTCTGAAAGTTTTAACATTACCTTTAAATTGATTTTTAATCAAATTATAAAAGTTTTAAATGTTAGAAACAACTTCATCTTTGGCTTTTGTAAGAAACAACTAAACATCCCTAGTATAATCATCCACAACAGTCAAGAAGTATCTATGGCCAGAGTGACTAGTAACCCTATAAGGACCTACAAGTCAAGATGAACAATATCACCAAGTTTTTTGGTTTTATGATCACTTAAGGGAAAAGGATTTCTGGTTTGTTTAGCTCTTTGACAAACTTCACAAACGAAGGTTTTCTCATCTTTATCAATTTTTAAAGATTGTTTAAGAACATTAAGGGCAGGATCAGCAGGGTGTCCAAGTCTACAGTGCCAATCATAATGAGACAGAGAGAAGGTAACAAGATTGTTTTGATTTTTACAATTAATAGCTTCAGTATCTAAATAGTATAAACCTCCACATTGTTTACCAATCCCCATCACCTTTTTCAGATTCAAATCCTGATTAACAAAGAAGCACTTGGTTTCATCAAACACAAAAAATATTCTATTATCTTTAGCAAGCTTATGCACAGATATCAAAGTAACACAATACTCAGGGATAACCAACACATCAACAAGAATCAGACCATTAGAAAGTTTAAGGTTACCAATTTTAGTTATAATAGCCTCATTTCCATTTGGGTGAGCAACTTCAATTTTAAGATGAGAGATATCAAACATATTATCAAGTTCCTATCACTATCAGTCATGTGTTGGTTAGCCCCAGAGTCAATAACCTTCCCATTGTAAGTCATTCCAAGTTTAGAACTGGTGTTAGAACAATAAAACTTATCAAAGTTTTCATTAAAAACCTTGCTAGAGTTAAAAACAGTACCTGCCATATTGGCTTGTACATTCTTTCCAGTTCCACTGTTATCTTTAAAAAGAGAGAGAAGGGTAGCCATTTGTTCTTCAGAGAATCCAGTTGGACTAGTGGTGGAACCAACAGAATTATTAGACACATTCTTTCCTTTAAAGTTTTGACTACCCCTTTTCTTTCCATGAACAAAGTCACTGGGGTACCCAATGATCTTAAAATACCTATCAATGGTGTGACCATTGTACCCACAGTTTTCACAAACAACATCAGAGTTAGAAGCAAAGTTAGGTCTAACACCATTTTGATTATTAGGCCTAACATTTCTAAAACCAGCATTACCATTGTTAGGTCTAAAGTTGCCTTGATTACCATTCTGATTAAAGTTGTTGGTTATGGGTCTCAATATATTAGCATTAGGGTTCTGATTTCTTTGAACATTGTTTCTGGTGGGCCCATTAGACAAAAAAGCAGAGGTCTGAGCCCTTTGGGAGTGCACAGAACTACTGCTAGAAGCCATTCTATGAGATTCCTCAGCAGAGATGATGGCATAAGCTCCCTTAACATCAGGAAGACTTTCCCTAGACAATATAGAACTCCTAATACTCATATAAGAATCATCCAAACCCATTAAAAACTGCATAAGTTTCAATAACTGATTGGGTTTTTTAAACTCACTAGAAGCATAACAAACACAAGCAAGTAATTCAATCATAGCATCATATTGTTTCCAGAGAGGATTTAACTTATGATAATAATCAGATAGATTACAACCATTTTGTTTCAAGGTATTAATCTTAAGGTGCAAGTTAAACATGACAGAACCATCAACCTTATGATATGTTTCATTTAATTCTTTCCAAACATGTTTGGCCTTTTTTGAAAAAAATTGTCCAAGGAAAAGTTCCTCAGATATAGAGTTAAGAATCCAACCCAACACAACAGCATTGACCCTGTCCCATGGCCTTGCTAAAACCTCATCAGTTACAGACTTTTATAAGTACCATCAATGAAACCAATTTTAATTTTACCTTCCAAAGCAAGTAACATAGCATTAGCCCAAACTTGATAATTTTTAGTTCCCTTAAGTTTCACTGTGACAACAGTTAAAACAACCAATTCATTAGGGTGCAAGTGCAATGGATCACTCAGGTCAAGCTTACTAATAAGTGTAACTGGGTCAGTTACACTTATAGCATCATCATCGCCATGTTTAGACATGGTGAAGGGTCAAAGAGGTCAAAAAATTAAACTCACAATACTGCAAACAAAGTTCCCAGGAATCTAAACCACTCAAGGGTGGCAGGTCAAGGGCAAGCAGCAAGAGAGGATCCAAAATAAAGGGTATAAATAAAAGGACTACCAAACCCCCAAAAGACAAGCAATAATAATAAAAAACAAATAGCAGATAGCAAATAAAAGGAGAGAGATGCAGGGGTGTTACGGTGGTTTCAACCAAAGCTCAATCGAACTGTCACTCTTAGATTCACTTAGTCTAAGAGATGACAGAAACTCCTAGTTGTTGATCCCAAACTTAGATCAATTTAGCTTTATGTATACGAGATTAGATCAAGTAATACACTTAGAGAAACCTTTGTATATGCTTATGATAATCTAAGTGTTATGCGGAATTAACACTTAAACAAGAACACAATGATATAAACAAACTTTCACTTTGATTAATGATATCAAAGTTGCTTACAATGAAAGTAGTTTACGAATGAAAACTTATATATTGAACATTAACCTAAAGGTCTTCTTTTATAGACATAAGAAGCCTTGTACAATAATCTACGTATCAGCTATTCTAGGTAAAGATAAATATAGAAAATACATTGTTGTTCCTATCTTTACTAGAAGTAATCTAGAATACAATAAACGCGTAGAGTATATCTTCCCATCAGTGCTTGTCTTCAATGTATCAACGCTTGACTTTATCTTGTCAACGCTTGAGCTGTCAGCGTTTGTTTTGCTCCTGTCAACGCTTGTTTTACTCTTGTCAGCGCTCAAGTAGATTGGCTTATAATTTATTCCCAACAATCCTCCCCTAAACTTGATATCCACTCTAATGATCAAGTTTCTGAATAAACATTAAGAACTAGGAGGAATCTTACAAACCTTCTCATATTGGTAATAAATAAATATGATCAAGTCTTTTGCCACATCACTTGAATAATCAATTTCCAGCTGAGTGTTCTTCATCTTTTCCAAGATATCCTTGGATATAAAATACTGACCATCCACAAGTAGATACTCAGCAAACTTTGTAGAACTCAAATAATATACACCAGCAGCTGAATACAATCTCCATTAAAGACCACTGAGGTCATCTTCAAGATCCTTCCAAATAGCAGGATCCTCATCTTTTGATCCACACATTCTCTTGAATGTGGACCACAGTTTTATTCCATTGGCTGAAGTTGGTGCTTCAACCTCATACTTGGCCTCTAATAACCTCCATAGGTCTACCAAGTCTTCTCTGTCAAAACTTGCAAACAAAGATATAAGGGTGGTAAAAGTGTGAACCTCTTTTCCATACCTGCCAATCTACCAAAATCCACATTCATCTTCTTCATAGCTCACAATTGGATTTCTGGAATCTAGTGGTAACACTTGTACCAAATCTGAAGCTTCTAATGGTGAGAGCTTGAGACTCTTTCTTATGACAGCTTCGCTTGGATGTAATGGATCCATATCTTTGAGAAACTCAAGAGAAACTCCCTTTTTCACTGGTCTGGGAACAAACATTGCTTTCTTGAGCTCCATTTCTTCTGCAAGTTCTTCTTTTCTTTCATCAGAAAGAAGTCTTAGAGTGTTTGCTTCCTGCACTCTAACCCAAATGGGATAAGCTCTACATTCCAACTCATCAAATGTCAATGCCTTCAATTTCTGATAAGTCCACCCTACTCCATGACATCTGAGCAACATGCAGTAAAACTCCCTTCTATCCCTTTTCAACTCAGAGAGAATATTGCTTGCCTTGTGTTTCAAAATGACCTGGCAATCCTTTTGTACTCTGAGAAGAATCTCCAAACCCCATATCTGATCTGAAATGGTCAAGTGTGGATTCTCCATACATCTTTCTTCCCAAGCATGATACATTTGAACCACCTCTGCCATATCAAAGTCAACCTGCAACTTCAACTCTCTCAATTTCTCCTTGGCCAACTCATCTCCATACTCAAGTCTTTCTGGCTGTTCTATGATCATAACACTTGAGTCTGAGCTAGCTGCATCACTTCCTTCTTGCTCTTCTGAAGTGACAACAAATGGTGACTCTCTCACCTCCTTTCTATCTTGTTCCACAATTTGTGCAGCCAACTTTCTATCAAACTCAATTTGAGCTGCATTCTTTGGAACAACCTCTTCTACCATAATACCCTTACCCTTATCTAATGGATCAATTGTTGGTAAGGTAGATGGTGATACCTGTGAAGAAACCTCTTTGATGATGGATGATGACTGGGATACATCACCCTTATGTGCAGGTCTGTCAACGCTCACTTTTGCTCTATCAGCGCCCAAAATATTTCTATCAGCGTCCAAATTCTCCTTGTCAACGCTCAAATTTCCTGCCTAAGCGCCTTTTGCAATTTCCTCCAACATAGCTATAAATGATAAATTTAAGTTTGTAGGAGAGACTAGAGACGTATCAAAACCTGTCTGTTTCTTCAAACTTGTAAGGGCCTCAGCAACATCCAAAAATTGACCATCATGGCTGCCCTTATCACTCACATTTATTTGATCATCCTCCCCTATGGAAGATTCCTCCATCCCCCTCCTTGCACTAACAGTCTCCAAAATAACAATCCTCTCCCTCAATTGCTTGAGTTCAAGGCCTTGTGTGCTGACAACTTGTACCAAGTCTGCATTTTGCTTTTGCAAGCTCATGCAGACAGCCGTCAATTCCATTAGGGTCATTGGTTCCAATCTGCCCTCTTCTAAAATGAGTATTTGACCTCCCAAGTCAGATTCATTGGGCATGGATGAGGTCTTAAGGATGTTAGGACTGTCTTGGCCAGCTACTAAGCCAGAACCAATAGTCCCAGCCTCATCCATAGCACCAACCACAGTTGTGGTGGTGGTTCTCTCTGCTACATGGCTAGGACCACTAGAGGAGAACACTCCAGTAGTCCTTTGGCTTTTTGGTAACCTATATTGTGGTGGTGTAGAGGAGGATGTGGATTGGGTGGATGTGGGTTGGTTAAGGGGTGTTTGGGTCTGTGAAGGGTGTGTGTCAACGTTTGAAATAGGCACATCAACACCAACATTTAATGTGTCAACATCGAAGGGTTCTTGGTCAATTTGCATATGTTGGGGTGAAGGTAATGGTTCAGGTATTGGGTCAATTTGAGGTTGGGGGTCTGGTTGGGGTTGTGCTGCTGCAATGACAGCAAGCATAGCTTGGGTTAAGGGTAGGTCACGATGTGGGGGTGAGTTCATCTTCATAAAAATCGCTTTCTTTTGCACAGGGATCTCATAAAAATCATTATGATCCCTTGTGCAGTATTCTTGGACATCAAAAACTGGGATAAGCTAAAGTCATTTTGTTCCCTTTATTTTTACACATGCCCTCAAAAATCATTTTAGAATAATTAAATTTTTGCCCAGTAGCAATACACACAATAGCACTTGCAATAGATCTATTGATCTCATTGTGTGCAGTGCACTTCGGACTCAAACATTGTAGGAGGACATGTATTAGGTACTTCCAGGCTGGGGGAAATTCTTGTTTATGATATTTATTTAAAGTTCCTTCATCAGGAAAAGGATAACCTAAAGCCCGTAGTCCTTGTTCTATTTCACTAATGGGAAGGGTGGTTATACCATTAGCATCATCAAGATGCAAGGCTTGGCGTACCAAAGCCTCAGTAACCAGCCAAGTTCTCCCATGAACAATAGAAGATAATGTAGTCACTCTATTAACTGTTGAGGAACTGACAGTGTTCCAAAACTGTTTAATATGTGTGACAGGAATGAGTGGTGCATGAGAAAGAGCATACCTAATAGGAGATGCGTTCAAATACGCCACCATTTGTGTATATTGGGGAAACAGAGTATCATCAACTTCAAGATACGCGATCATGTTGTGTTGACTTCTGAACCCCAATTCCAAATCCGTTGGTTTAAACTTTGGTGCCATTGTTGAAAGCTGTTAAAAATGATGGATGAAGATGAAGTTGATAAGAGAAAATTGTGTTAGACAAGAAAAATAGGTACCCTGTTTAAAAATAGGAGCCAAATATATAGGAGAAGAAAATGCATGTGATTGGCCCAAAAATAGGCAAGTATTTTCAAAACACAATCATGAAAATATTGAAAAAAAATAATTTTATCTCATGCATTAAATGAAGTTTATCTGCTCCCAAAATTACGGCCTAAAAATATGTCAAAAAGTAATAACTTGGTAGGTCCCATTGAGTGTCAACGGTCAAAAATAACCTATCAACGCCTAACGGCTATATTCTTGTCAACGTTTGCCATAGCCATGTCAGCGTCTAAATTGGTCACAACAACGCTTGGAAAAATACTTGTCAGCGCCCAAAAATAAAAATTTTTAAAATGAAAAATGACCTTAACAAAGTAATTTATCCTAGAGAAGATAACCAAAAAGCTGATAATTGTTATAGGGCGGCAAGCACTGTCCTGTTATGCACACTTGCTTATGCAAGATAGACATAACCGTCCTCTAGTATCCCTTGCTAACCAAAACTCTTAACAACTAAGTTACCTTATAAAATTCCTTGTTACTCCCAGGTAAATCCCACAACAAAATCATTCCCAAGTCTCCCAACAGACCACAACCAATTCTAGGCCAAAAATGTCTTGGCATCATTCATAGTATATCAACTTTGCATGCTACAGTGCCTCATGATTTAGTAAAACCAACTCATACTCACCTGTGGACACAATCTAGAATTGTGATAAGAGTATCATATGGATACCCAAACATCCTAAAGGTTCCTAAAACCCCCCCTTAAACTATGATACATAAGTTGCTAAAAATATACATGAACATAAAAAATTTTTTATGTCAAGATAGGAATTAAAAATTCCAACCATCATCCATAAATAAAAAATTGTCCAAATGCTTCTCCAATGATCCATAAGCAACTCTGTATCCAATGGTATACTGCTAACACCACCTGCACATTTAGATTGAAAACCACAAAACTAACATTGTTGCTGACAACACCCTGATAACACATGACAGCGTTGAGGGAAGCTTTGTCAGCGTTAGACAATTATATTGCTGACAACGTTGCAAAAACACTTATCAGCGTTCAAGCAACCTTTGTCAGTGTTAGAAAAATATAGTGGAAAATCTAAATCATAAATAAGACCAATAACAATGCATCATCCTGTACATACTTTTACAAAAAGACTCCAAAACACATATTATGTGAGATTGATCATTCCAATACTTGTTACCAAGTATTGAAACCTCCCAACATCAAAAGGTTTAGTTAGTAAATCTAACACATTTTCTTCTGTGTCAACCCTATCTGGTTGTATTAAACCCTTTTCAAAACAATCTCTTATAAAATGGTGTCTAATTTCTATGTGTTTAGTTTTAGAATGATGTACAGGATTCTTAATGATGCATAAAGTACTGTTATTATCAACAAATATCTTGGTATGCATGAAATTATACCCATAGTCCAACAGCTGGTTCTGAATCCATAAAACTTGTCCACAACAAGCAGCTGCAGCCACATACTCATCTTCAGTTGTAGAATTATCCACCACTGTTTGTTTCTTGCATTGCCAAGATATCAACCTGCTCCCAAGAAACTGACATCCACCAGTTGTGGATTTCCTAACAAATTTATCACCTCCATAGTCACTATCTGAATATGCAATCAGCTCCAATGGTGAATACTTTGGGTACCACAAACCAAGACTAGGATAACATATTAGGTACCTAAAGATCCTTTTCACAGCATAAAGGTGACATTCTTTGGGAGTCACTTGATGGCGTGCACAAGCACACACAACAAACATGATGTCAGGTCTGGAGGCTGTAAGATACATCAATGATCCAATCATGGATCAATAGTGCCTGACATCAACATCTTTCCCATCTCCAATCTTTCCCCAAGGGTGTTCTCTATCCATAGGAGTAGTAGCCCTCTTTTCATGTGGAGAAAAGCCAAATTTCTTCAAGATCTCTACCACATACTTATCCTTCGAGATGAAGATACCATCTTCTTTCTGATGAACTTGTAAACCAAGAAAGAAGTTCATCTCCCCCATAGCACTCATCTTGAATTTGTCAGTCATCAGCTTGGAGAAATCCTCACTCATCTTTGGATCAGTAGACCCAAAAATGATGTCATCAACATAGACCTGGACAAGCAACACATCCTTGCCTTTCTTCTTTGTAAATAGTGTCTGATCTATGGTGCCCCTCTTGAATCCATTGTCCACTAAGTAAGTAGACAAAGTACCATACCATGCTCTTGGGGCTTGATGAAGTCCATACATAGCCTTCTTGACTCTATACACCTTGTCTGGATTCTCTAGATCCTCAAAACCAGGAGGTTGCATCACATATACCTCCTCAACAATTGTACCATAGAGGAAGGCACTCTTGACATCCATTTGATAGACAGTGAAGCCCATGCAGGATGCATAGGCTAAAAAGATCCTTATAGCTTCAATCCTTGCAATTGGTGCAAAGACCTCCTCATAGTCTATCCCCTCCTCTTGTGTATATCCCTGAGCCACTAACCTTGCCTTGTTTCTGACCATAATGCCTCTTTCATCTCTCTTGTTTCTTAGAACCCATCTTGTCCCTATAGGTCTGACATATCTGGGACAATCAACCAGCTCCCAAACATCCTGAATTACAAATTGGTGAAGCTCATCCTGCATTGCTTCCACCCAACTTGGTTCTTTGAGAGCATCAAATATTTTCTTGGGTTCCTGTTGTGACAGAAAACAGGAAAACAAACATGCTTGCACAAGAGGGGTATCAACCTTCTTGTGTATATTGGCAATAAACCCACCAAGACCTTAATGAGATCTTCTAGTCCTAACAGGAGTCATAATATCACCAATGATTTGAGAAGTGGGGTGATTCTTCATAGTAGAAGTGAGAACTCCTCCTTCAAAAAGTCTGGTGTCCTCAACCTCATTCTCCATGTTGCCAATATCTTCTTCATCAGACTCTCTTTCATCTACAAGGGGATGAACCTCTTCATATAAATTGGAAGGTTCACCTTGTTCAAAAGTGGAAGAGAAAAGATGTGCAAAAGTGTTGTCAACGCCTGAGTCTTGGTTGTCAGCGCCTGGGCTAACAACGCTTGAACTGTTGTTGTCAACGTCTGAGCCATCAACGTCTGAATTGGTCTTGTCCGTGCTAGATTTGCCTTTGTCAGCGCCTGAAGAACCATGCATGTTTGTATCTGGTGGTACTTGAGGACCACCATTATCTTTACCAACAGCAGCAGCAACAGCAAAAGCATCTGTCCAAATGGGGATTGTAACATATTCTTGGATAGTAGATGACTTCTTTGCTTGTGATCCAACCTTTTCATGAACCTGTGTACCTGAAACATCAACAATTTGTTCTTCCACAACATTTGAAGTTACCTTCACAATGTCTGGATTAGTGACAGGCATATAATTTAAAGCTCTAGATAAAGGTTCCAAGTCAAACAACCAGTTAGGACCACTTTCAGGATCACTAGGTTTATTCTCTAAAAACCTAACATGTACTCTTTCAAGTATACGTTTTTCTTCTTTAAGATAAACCCTATATCCCTTGCTCTGCACTGAATACCCCATGAAGTAGCCTTCATCACCTTTTGCACTAAATTTACCTAAGGCATCACTAGTATCTAAAACTACTACATGACAACCAAAAGGTCTGAGAAAACCAATATTAGGTTTTCTTCCCCAAAGTAACTCATAAGGTGTTTTGTTCTGAATTTTGTTAACCAATGCTCTATTTTGAACATAGCAAGCTGTATTAACAGCCTCAGCCCAAAAGGATATAGGAAAATGAGCATCAGCCAACATGGTTCTGGCTGCTTCAATTAGGGTTCTATTTTTCCTCTCAGCAACCCATTTTGCTGTGGGGTTCTAGCAACACTAAATTGCCTAGTAATTCCTTTCCTGGCACAGAAATCATCTAACTTTTTATTCCTAAATTCACCACCATTATCACTCCTAAGTATTTTAACTTCATTGCTAGATTTCTTCTCAATCTGAGTGATAAAATCAATTAAAGTATCAGCTGTGTCACTCTTCATAGCTAGAAAGAATGTCCATGTAAACCTAGAAAAGTCATCTGTTATAACAAAGAAGTAGGACTTACCATTCAAACTTTCTATATTGGTTGGACCAAAGAGGTCCATATGAAGCAAATGAAGAGGTCTAGTACTAGAGTGCACCTGTTTGGACTTGAATGAGACCTTGTGCTGATTGCCTTTAAGGCATGCAACACAAGAGTGGTCATTGTGGAAGGCCTTCTCAGGAAAACCATCAACCAAGCCAAGTCTCACAAGCCTATTTATATTCTTAAAATTTATGTGCCCTAGTCTCCTATGCCACAAATTACTCTCATCTACTGAAGCTTTAGCATAAAAACAAGACATATTGTTATTCATTCTAATCCCATTCAGATTCACATTGTATATGTCTTTATGCCTAGGTGTTCTATATTCAATATATTTCTCATCAGGGATCTTATAATCCTTGCTTAATACCTAACATTCAGTATCAGTAAACGGAACTCTATTTTTGTTATCACAAACTTGTGATACACTAAAAAGATTGTAATCAAGTTCCTTTACGAAAAATACGTTCTCAAAACGCAAATTCTTGGTGAGAAGGGTTCCTTTGCCTGTGATAGTACCATATCCTCCTCCAAAGTAAACCTTATCACCATCCTTAATGGGAGTGAAGTTTGTAAGATAATCTTCCTTCCCTGTCATGTGCCTTGAGCATCCCCAATATCCATAATCATTGACATGTTTTTGAATGCCCTGCACATAAAGAAAACAAATTAGTTTTCTTTGGGAACCCAAGCCTTAGAAGACTTGGATTCATCTGGTTGTTCAATAAGAACAGACTTAGTTCTCACAACAACCCCATTTTCATCCTTTTTAGGATGAAATACCCAGTTAACCCCAATAGGTTTTGTAATGACCTTTGAAATGTAATTAAATCTGTTGCAGGTCATTGAAATCCCATTATCATTATGGTTTTGATCTTTCTTGGGTCTCCATGTCAAGCTTGAAGAAGCTTTAGACCCCTTACCCTGTGGTTGCAAATATTTAGGTCTGGTCACGTTTCTGTCAGCGTTGGAATTAGTCTTGTCAACGCTGAAATTACCCTTGTCAGCGTTGAACCTAGGGTTTGCTACAGAAACCCATTGCCTATTAGACCAAGTGTTTGTCTTTTTAAATGGTCTTTGTCCATGAGTGTTAGACCCTCTAGTGAAGAATGGGGCAGGTCTAATCACTTGTGGACTTTGTTGCACACAAGGTTTGGGCCTGACAACGTTTGACTTTCTAACAACGTTGACTTTGTTCCTGTCAGCGCTGAATTTGTTCCTGTCAGTGCTGACTTTGGGAGCGTTGACACACTTATATGCCAAGTGTGAAAAGCTACCACAAGTGTAACAGGCTTTTCTAGACACAACCCTAGGTCTAGAAGAGAAGAAGCCTGTTCCATCATTGCTAACTTGGCTCTTAGGTGACCTAGTATTCCTATACATCTCTGCATACTTAATGCTAGGTTTTCTAACAGTGTTTGAGCCTAGGTCAACAGCTTTACCAATGATTGGGTTTGTGACCTTAATGGGAGTTGACTCATTAGGATTTTCACATAGCAAGCCACCCTTAACAAACAAGGCAGGGTTAGCTTTCTTCCATTCATTCAGGTCAGTCAACTTTTGTTGATAATCTTTAACTAGGGTGACAACTCTTAGTGGAGGAATGAATTCCTCCTCTTGGAGTTCTGGCAAACCAGTCCAAGATAGTTCCTTTTGTTGGACACCATAGAAGTCACCAGCTGGTGGTGGAACCACAGAGTAGTCTTTCATCCGAATCCCAATCATGTCCTTAGGATCCCTTTGTTTACTCACACATTCACCTAGGGTTTGTGTGGCCTTATAAAATCTTTGAATTTTAAGGACAACATTATCTTTGTTTTTAATGGCTTCATCTAATTTAGCCTGTAACTCACCATTAACCCTTACTATGATGTTTCTAATATCCATACTAGCATTTAACTCATGTTTTAAGATATTTATTTTATCTTTTAAGTCAAATTCCATTTTCTTATATTCAGAAACTGTCTTCTCAGTTTGAGTGAGAGCTAGTTGGTAATTAGACAGTTTGCATCTTTCAGTACTCACATCACTTAACAATCTTAACACCTCTTTGTTAAGTTTCTTAGTGTTTAACCTACAACCTTTACTACAAAAAGCATCATCGTATACCTCATTATCAGATGAAGAGGAGGAGTGTGCCATGAGAGCATATTCAACATGCTCTTCTTCTTTAATTTCAGCAACCAAAGCTTTATCCTCTTCCATATCCTTAGCCAGATAGCTCCAATCCCATCCCATACCATCAATTCCTTGAACTGCAACCATGGCTTTAGGATCCTGAGCCTTAACAATTTGACTTGAGGGTTTACCAGCATCAGATCTTCTAGGAGATCTGCATTCCCTCATGAAGTTCCCCATACGATGATAGTTGTAGCACTCAACTTTGGATTTATCAAATCCAGCTGTGTCTTTTGCATTGAAGGTCATCTTCTTCTTAAACCTTCTGTTCCTCCTGTTTGCTCTTATACTAGCAAGAGCCATGTTCCACTTAATGTCCATCTCTTCCAAGTGCTCATCACTTATCTGCTCAAGGTCCTCATATGTAATCACTGAACCATTAGGCAAAGAAGCAATATAAGCACATACAGTATCCAAATCCAAACCAGCAGGTTTAACTCTTGGTGAGTCACTTTTGAATGTG
Source organism: Glebionis coronaria (assembly GCA_025667525.1). Lineage (NCBI taxonomy): Eukaryota > Viridiplantae > Streptophyta > Magnoliopsida > Asterales > Asteraceae > Glebionis > Glebionis coronaria. The sequence continues at coordinate 675,128,914 of CM046875.1, forward strand.
TCAGCGTCTGAAAAGGAGACGTTGACAAGACATGTTCCAGCGCTGACACATGATGATCCAGTAACTGGATGCATGTAGGAGTCCTTCTGATTGAATTGACCTTCACCTATGAGAGAAGAAGGCCATGTTACTGTTGGTAGACTTGCTTCCATGCTCTAAAAGAGTTTCATTTTCCAACAGCCTCAGTTTGTTGTAGATGTCATCAAACGTGGAACTTTTGTAAGTATTATTGGCAAGAATAGATCTTGCCTCAATCTTCCACGCCTCACCAAGACTTTTAAGAAAGGTAGCATTAATGTCAACATCACCAAGTTGTGTCCCCATGAAGGACAATTTTCTTGTAATGTCAAGCAATCTGCTTCTCACACTACTCAGCTTCTCATTGGGTTGAGCTTTGAAAACAGCATAATCATGCATGAGTTGTTTCTTCTTTTCTTCCCTAGTATCTGCATTGCCACCATATGCGACTTCAAGAGCTGCCCAAAGGTCTTTAGCAGAATCATAACCTCTGTATTTATGCTGGTTCTCTTTTCCCAAAGAGACTTTCAGAATATTTAGGGTTTTCATGTCAACCCTTTTCTTTGCTATGTCTTCAGCAGACACAGCTCTACCATCTTCAGGCTTTTCTTTCTTATCTTCTTCAGAACATCCAACAACAGCTGCTCTTCCAGAAATAGCATCAGCAATCTTTTGGGCTTTATTGAATGTGTTTCCATATTCAATAATTTCCCAGAGTGTGTAGTCATAGATCCCTAGATATTGCTCAAAATTGAATTTCCACAATTCAAAGTTGGTTGCATCAAGCATGGGAATCTTGATGTTTGGTAAAGGTGAGGAGGAGGAGGTTATTTCTGAAGTTGACATGATGTTGTTAGGGTTTTTGAGAAGATTAGGGTTTTGGTGATTTTTAGGGTTCTTGTGTTCTTTAAGATCAAAAGTTCCTCAACAAGCTCTGATACCACTTGTTGATCCCAAACTTAGATCGATTTAGCTTTATGTATACGAGATTAGATCAAGTAATACACTTAGAGAAACCTTTGTATATGCTTACGATAATCTAAGTGTTATGCGGAATTAACACTTAAACAAGAACACAATGATATAAACAAACTTTCACTTTGATTAATGATATCAAACTTGCTTACAATGAAAGTAGTTTACGAATGAAAACTTATATATTGAACATTAACCTAAAGGTCTTCTTTTACAGACATAAGAAGCCTTGTACAATAATCTACGTATCAGCTATTCTAGGTAAAGATAAATATAGAAAATACATTGTTGTTCCTATCTTTACTAGAAGTAATCTAGAATACAATAAACGCGTAGAGTATATCTTCCCATCAGTGCTTGTCTTCAATGTATCAACGCTTGACTTTATCTTGTCAACGCTTGAGCTGTCAGCGTTTGTTTTGCTCCTGTCAACGCTTGTTTTACTCTTGTCAGCGCTCAAGTAGATTGGCTTATAATTTATTCCCAACACTAGTCACAAACCCTAAAATTTCTTCGACGAAAAATTAGGGAAAGTGACCAAAACCACGAACAAACCACCGAATCAACACGGCAAAGGAATGAATCACCACCAAACGAAAAACCACCAATCAAAAAATGAAACCCTAATTTTTCTTTCGGAGAAAAATTAGGGAAAATCACTTTAAGCACGAGGTGCAACCCCCAATCGAACCAATCACCAACAATAATGAATAAGAGAGCAGATCTCAAAAACCCTAATTTTTTCTCAAAAAAATTAACGGTTCAAAACTTTGATTCAAGCAATAATATTAACAGATCTAGCTATTTCAATAGCGGATCTTCCCAAAAAAGTATAAGAAACCAAAAAACCCCAATTTTAAACAAAACCCTAAAAAAATTTCGTCGATTTTTAACAACCTGGCTCTGATACCATGTAGAAAAACATGATCAGATAGACCTCAAATACCAAATAACTTTATTTATCAAAGATTTAAAAGGACAAAATGAAATAAAAACAAAGCTACCCATGCTAATCACATGTATCTGTAAAACCCGTATGCTTTTACCATGAATAGTACCCTTATGATAGTACGTACATGATTAGACCTTCCTTTTATAACACGTTTACGTTTCACGAACAAGAATTACAAGTATTACGTACGTGTTATAACACGATAAGTATTTATTACGTATTAACACACGATAATTATTTCAATAATAATTATAATCACGAACATACGAACATGAAATCGTGAATGTAAATTAATCACGAGAAAATATTACGTATGTATGTATATTTATTACGATCACGAATAAATATAATAAGACACGAATGGTAACTATTAAATCACGTAAAACACGAACACGAGAACACACTTATCATTTATACACGGAAAATGTTCGGGTTACCCCTATGTGAGCCCCTACCCGCGGCTACAACAAGACAAAAGGGCCAAGCCCATTAAATTTTACTAAACATGAATTATGGAGAAAAATTATTTTCATAATAACAAAAAGTTAGGAAAAACAAGAAACCCTAAAAATCTTTTCTCCTTTCTCCTTTGCTCTTTGGCCGCCGGGTATACATCACACCAAGGGTCTGATCGATTGATTTTGGGTGTTGATTTATTACAAGGATCGTTGTGTGTTCATCCTCCTTTGATTCACGTGATCGGTATAACCTCAAACCTCTTTTCTTTTTATGTTTCGATTTATTAATCACATGAAATCATGAATGTTTTTAATAAGAAATTAAAAACAAGTAAAAACATGTAATTGAATCATGGGGTAAAAGTAATTAAAGGTTAAGGGGTGTTTGTTTGTGACCAACGCCTAAACCGAGCCCCAAGAGGGTCTCGGCTTGGCTTTGACTCGCACCACCGAGACCTCAAGGTCTCGGTTTGGTGTCTTGTTGTCTCGGCAGCAGCAAGAAAGGGAGACCCCGACCTCGGTCGGGGCATGATGGTGCTCGGGTAGGCCATGGCAGCAAGGGGACACCGGCTAGCCGGTGGGAACCCTTGGCTAGCCGGCGGCTTGTTGACCAAGGTTGCAATTGGGTCCGGTTCACGGGTTAAAGCACGGGTCCGGTTTACACATGTTTAGATTAAAATACGTTTCGGTTCATGAGTTGTTTTTTTTACAAGGTTAAATATTTTACAAGTTATGGTTTATTTTTACAAGACTTAAATTAAATAAATAAATAACATGAACATGATTGATTTAATTTACATGACTTAGGTTATTAAATTTATTATTTATGCATGAATTTTAACCTAAGTATTTATCATTTAATTAGACTATATAATTAATTAATTATTAAAATCATGACCTATAATTAATTAATTTACATGACTTAGGTTATATTATTAATAGATAAAAATACATGTTTTAACCTAAGTATTTTCATCTTTATTTAATTAAACCATGTTATATTTAATTAAATACTTTAACCTATAGTTTATTTAATTCACATGAAATAAATAATAAACTATACTATTTAATTACATGATTTAGAATATTAATCAGTAAACACTTAATGCTTATATAATTAGCTTAATTATCCAGCTTATATCTAATTATGGAAACTTTCTATTTTTAGAAACTTATTTAATTAAGGCAGCTAATCTATTGAAGGAAACTTTCTATTTTTAGAAACTTATCTATTTTAAGCAGTAAATCTATTTTTGGAAACTTTCTATTTTTGGAAACTTTCTTTTTTTGGTAACTTTCTATTTTTGGAAACTTTCTGTTTTAGGAAACCTGCTATTTTTAGAAAGTTACTTATTATTACACAACAAGTATAATAATACATGAAATACAAATAATACTTAATCAGAATAGACAGAATATATGATAAACACAGTATAAAGAGTAAATCAGTAAGACATGACATGAACATATAAAACAAGCTAAGACATGATATAGAACCAGTACGTACTCAGTAATCAGATACTTATACACGTATGTATTTATGTAGCATTAGTGATACCGAAGTAGGACTCTCTTCCGTTCGTCTTCTTCGTTCACTGGACACAAGGTGCGAATTCTCCGTCCTTTCAGTATGGACATTCTTCCTTATTAGGATTTTCCGTATGCAGCCAACTGTTTTCCCCAGTATATGTTTTATATGTTTTTGAATTGCTTATGTTTAAATTAGAATACCTAAAGCCATATACATGCATGACCAGTTTCACCTAGTTATGGAAGTACCATAACCATAACACTAGAGGCACCAGTGTTATGACTTCACCACGGCGGAGTGATAGCTCGTGGCGTCCCTTTCAGCTTTTGGCCATATTATTATTATCAGGTGGGCGTATGGGGTGTATCCTAGTTTACAAGTTTTCAGCAAATTATTCAGTGTGAATGTGGTGTGTGCCTTGCATCCTTCACAAGGAGCTGATCCCTCCTACCCAAAACCAGTATATTAAATTAGAGGCAGCCCCTCTAATTTGCATGACGAGGTCACCCCTCCAAGTATTCATGCACGTTGATATTTCATGACCTATCTTGGCTAAATGGTAAATATGTTAAACAGTTTTTACAAGATAAACGTAAGGCTTTTCTAACTATAAAACCAGTTTTACAAAGATATAACTAGGTTATCCAGGACTTAGTCTTTTCTGCTGCTTCATGTTTATATGCTTATATTATTCATGCTATACTTGTATATCCGTGCACTGAGCGTATTGCTCAGCCGTTTTCCTTTTCATGTTCCCAAAATGGCAGGTACTCAGGGACGCTCATATAATTTAAGCGTACGTGCATATGGATTGGAAGCTTCCTAGCCTTCTTTACTTTATGCATTTCTTTATACTTTGATACTCATTTCCATGGACATTGTTTATTCCTTTCATTTACAGTACTTATGTTTGTGTGTGATGAGTTCTATTTTTTGGGTACCGATGTTTGATTCCGGTAATTCCTTTATGGTCTTGTAATGTTTAGACATTTATCCTTGTATGCTTTGATGACACGCCATAATAACGCGTGACATTCCATTTCTCAAAATGGGGTTTTACAATTATGTATCAGAGCCAAGGCTTCGACCTGTAGGCTCTCAAAACACGACCTGTGATTAGTGGGTAGTCACTATGGTCTTCCTAGAACTGACAGTCGGTTTTCATGCATTCATCATTTTCATGCATACATATATATGTCATTGTAGCAGGTTTATGACTAAGTAATGGTTGGTACAGGACTGGCCCTATTTAGTCGCATGTATTTTATCAAAACTTTTAAATTTTGGGACCGACCCATAGGCGTCCCCTCGTCATGTCTTTTGTTTTGGGTGAACTGACCATAGGCGTTCACTCTCGCACATACAAAAGTTTTCATAGAACTGCATCATGCATTCATGCACTAGTTTTTTTTTACATAAAATTTTTCTCATGATTTATTGGTATAACTTTTTTCATGTATATAGTTTATGTTTTAATCAGTTTAATCATGTATTTTATGTTATACTATCAGATGGTTCTCACACGCGAGCCGGAACAACTCAATGCAGCAATCCAAGCTGCAATGAAGCTATGCTTCCTCAGCTGAGGAACGAAATCAAGGCTGAGGTTCAGGCTGCCAACAATCAGCAGCATCACCCAGTACCTCCTCCTCCTCCTCCAACAACATTGCCCACATGGCTGGAGATATTCAATAAGCTCCGTCCTCGAGCTTTCGAGAGAACATATAGCTCCAGTGAAGCTGAAAGCTGGTTGGCTCACATTGAGAAGATCTTCGATGCTATGGGCTGTGACCCCGTCTTCAAGTCGAGGTTGGCATGCTACCGGTTCGAAGGTGATGTGTTAGCATGGTGGATAGCACTATAGTAGTCTGAGGGAGGTGATGATTGGGTGGCTGGTTTGACATGGGCTCAGTTCAGGGATAGGGTGATGGAGCAGTTCTTTCCTAAGGCTGAGCAAGACAAGCTGAAGAGGGAGTACCATGGGATCCGACAGAGAGCTGGGGAGAATAGAAACGAGTTCATGCAGCGCTTTCTTCGCTTAGCTGGTTTCCTTGGTGCAGTAGCAGGTACTCCTGAAGAGCAAGCACACCACTTCAGGTGGGATCTTCGTACATCGGTCGCAAACAACTTGGTGTGTGCTACGTTCAACACGGTAGCACAAGTGGCCGATGCAGCACGTAAGCTGGAGATGCTACAGGAGAGAGATGAGTTCGGGGAAGCAGAGAGACCCGATACGAGGTAAACATTCATATTCAAACGGTGGCCAATCCGTATTCTTTCAGTATATGTCAGTATTTCATCTCTTTAAATTGTATCTTCCAGGCAGAAGACTGGGGACCGGTCTCAGCCGGCTACTCAGCAACAACCTAATCAGCCCAAGGGAAACGGTCAGACTCACGACCGTTCTGCTACGGATAAGCGTGGCGGTAATGATAATTACCGTAACAACGCTGGACACTCCAACAGCAGCAGGTCCTTATACTTACGCATTTTCTTACGATTACATGTTATGATTCTTAATTCTGACACTTTAGCAAATCTTCTACCAGGAATCATGGTAACGGGAGGGACCAGAACCAGAGAGGTTCAGAGCCTAACCGTCCAGCTATCACTGGTATTCAATCTTACGATTATCCGCATTGTCCTTTGTACCATTATCATGTCTCATGTATAGTGTTTTTATCAGGTTCTCAGCCAGTTAGAACACTTACTGGAGGATATACTCATCCTCTTTGCTCGACTTGCCATCGTAAGCACCCAGGGCCATGTCGCCGCGACAGCGACGCATGCTACAAGTGTGTCCTTCCTGGCCATCGCATGATGGATTGCCGCAAGGGCGAGATGGAGGGTACATCGGGACATGATGATACCAAGCCGCCTCCTACTAGTGGACGCGTTTACACTACGTCTCGCGATCAGGCCAACAAGTCTACAGGTACCATCAATGGAATCTTGTATATGTATGGTCAAGCTGCATGTGTTCTGTTTGATACGGGTGCTACTCACTCGGTCATTTCTACTTCTTATGACAAGAATGTTTGGATACTCCCCATGCCACTAGAGAATATACTGAGTATTTCCACGCCTTTGAGAGACTCTGTACGTATAACCTATGTGTACAAGAGCCTTCCCCTAGAGTTTGACGACAAGGTTCATCCTGTTGACGCACTTCCGCTGGACATGAATGATTTTGACATGGTTTTGGGCATAGATTGGCTATCCAAGCATCATGCTACCATCGAATGCCATTCATATCGAGTCATCTTGGGTGATGTTAATGCACCAGAGTACATTCACAACGGGTTTGTACCCGACAGGTCTGTACAAATCATATCAACCCTGCAATCACGTGTGCTGCTTTCACATGGTTGCGAGGGTTATGTAGCTACTATTCATGACATGTGTCACACCCCACCATGGTGGAATATGGGGCGCGGCGTATGGATATCATCACAACATGGTGTGTCTATAGAGATAACTATATGAATAAGAAATGTCATAAAATGGTGACACAAAAGTCATGACAATATCTCAACAAATGCAGGAGTCTAGGTAAGTAGGTAACAGTCCTACCTCTTACCCAAGACAATAAAATATCACAAACAAAACAAACATATAGGTGCCAACAATATCACTTATTAAACAAACAAAAGAAACTAAGAAGGAACGAGGATCTCCTTCTAAATTCATTCCTACGCAACTCCAAATCCTAGCCACTTCTATTCTCAAGCTTAACCCTAAAATCACCTGAAAGAGACACTAAAACACGTCAACATAATGTTGGTGAGAGTCATAGGTTTAGACTCTAACGCCAAATCGGTTATAAGCTGTGAATAACAACCATCACCACAATAACATATGGACAATGCGTTACAAATATGTATTAACAACTAACATTCAAGATCAATCATACCAAACCAAAATTCAAGGCCCTCAGCCTTACCAAACACCATGGTACCATAGATGATCACACTATGTACCTATCCCAAGGCCACTACCTTGTCATTATCCATTGGTCCCATGGAAGATCACGCTATGTACCTCCACAAGGCTCCTACCTTGTCAAACCACAATAACTGAGACGACACGTGTCCCCCGATCCAAATCATACACAATCAAGAATCACATAGCAGTTAATCACATAATATACACACAAGTCCATCACAACCATAAAACATTCACATCAACAATTTATAAATAACTCAACACAGTGTCTCTTCCATCCCATCTGGAAGTCAAAATCAATAGTAAACATGGGACTATGAAACTCACCTGATTGAGCTTCTCCAAATGTCCTCGCACTAGCAAAAAGTTAACAAACCAAAAACACATAATCAAAACATGAACCAACCACTAAAACGGATCATCAACCTATGATGGACATCTAGCCTCCTCCTATATAAATACCTCATTTATATGCTCTAAGCATCTCATTACACCCCTCTATAAAGCCCTTAACTCATTTTACTTCATAACCCGTCCCGTTAATATTTTACCAAAAACAGTCTCGTTTTTCATACCTTAAACTATGGGTCGATCTCCCCCTTAAACATACCCATGATCTCTGTAAAAGGAATATTCATGCCCTTACATATGTTAGCTAACACCTCCCACTTGCCCTAACCTTAAAGCTACTGTTAAGACCCCGATATATATATATATATATATATATATATATATATATATATATATATATATATATATATATATATATATATATATATATATATATATATATATATATATATATATATATATATATATATATATATATATATATATATATATATATATATATATACTTTTGTCATTCCAAATTTACTGATTTTAAACATACAAAAAGTTTGTTATGATAAGGGGGTCTTACCCTAAACCACAACCTTAGCCCAAGTGAAGATACTTACTACAATATATAAACCATCTCTCATGTTCGTTAGAAGATCCCAATGCAACCCTACGTACCCCAAACAACCCAAAACTTAAAAAGAAAACAGGCTGATTACAAAACTGTTTTGACCTCCGACTGTTGTAACCTGTTTTTGACCCACTTCCCTACCTCCAATTTAGTTCTCGTTTCTTGCATTAGAAAGCCACTTCAATTACCTTTTCAGGGATACTTGGATCGTAAAATAAGACTTTATAGAACTCCCGATATGATCAAAACAATTGACTCAAAATTCTGCCCAGTTTTTAAAAACGGGTTTAATCAAATTAAAATAATTAATTAACCCTAATTCCACTAATTACAATCCCTAACTTATGTAATCATTATGAACTCATTATTATAACATTAATTTACTGTTTTTAAATTAAACCCTAACCTAAATCCATCATAAGATGATTATATATTTATAAAAAAAATAAATTAAAAAGGGTTAAGAAGATTTAACTTTGATTTATGAAAACCCTAAAATTTTATGAAGAACCCTAATTTTTATATAACTGACGAATTTTCTTAACCTCCAGGAGAAAAATAATGAATTTGGATTGTGATTAAAACAATATATAGGGTGTACATAAAATCCTAGTCCAAGAATAAGCCCACCTTCCTTTTTTTCCCTCTTTTTCCTTTTTTTCCTTCTTTTCTGCGTCCAAAACTGACCTAAACCCCTTCTAATTCGTTTTTTTTATTTTTATTATTTAATATTATGTTATTAATATTACCTTAATTTATTTCAGCTCCTAAAGCCTCCAAAACCTCAAAACCGTAAAACTAGTCAAATTTACGCGTTTTACCGTAAAAGTCGTAAAATATAAACTTTTAAAAAAATCTCAAATTTTGAAATAAACTTTATAACTAAGTCCTAAATGACTTAAAATCATCCCGAAAAATATCCATATGACTAATTACCTCATCCGAGACCTCCAAATGCTAAACCGTAAATCGCAAAAATACGATTTTCTATAATACATATATGTATACGTACAACCACTAAATAACACCATCTCACTTCATAGTCACTACCATGTGAACTCATGAACATGAAATCATCACACATCGTTTCATTCACAAGGTACCTCATACCAGAAACGATATCCAAACCACAATCTATACACACCAATAAGCACATAAACACATAAAGACACGTAACTAGCATAAATTAAAACTAAGTGACGAACCTCAAAACCAGGGTTGTCACATCACTCCCTCCTAATAGAAATCTCGTCCCGAGATTTACTCATTAGGATCAAACACACAAACAACAAATCACATGAGGATACCTGTTCTAAACGAACTCCCCTCATTTCCATGTGAACTTTAGTTCAAGTTTCAAAATACCATATATACAAACCAAAAATAATTAAACTCATTGCCAAACTCTTGACCTCACAGTCAATAAATCTCACAAATGACTCTTTGATAAAACAAAGACTCTTATTAACACAAGTCCCGAATAACCGTATAGGCAAAATGCATTCTTAAACAACCTTTACCAATCCCAATACATGAAATGTATCATGTATATAACTCATTTCCCCCCAGGTAATTCTATGCTCATAAGCTAATGGTCCGATCTTTCCAAAGATCATAAATGGACCTACAAAACTCTACATCAACTCTTCCATTTTACCAAAACATACCACCCATTACTATGGGTGAAACTTCATACATAACTATGTCACTAACTCTAGTGGTTTCCTCCTTTCTATATAGCATCCCTTGTTGCACTCATCCTTTCCACAAACATCACTACCACATTAGTAGCCTCTTTTACCAATTCTAGTCCACAATGAGGACATCTCACCCTATCCTTTCATATAGTGCCTCAAATGTCATTTATCGACTTCTAGTATGATAACTATCGTTATATGAAAACTCAGCCATCGCTAAAGAGTTTTCTAACTCCCTCTAAATCAATCACCTATGCCCTCAGTGTAACTCCTAAGGTTGTACAAATATCTCACTTGTCTATCCTTTTCTTAGTTAGCTGGATATACTCATATCCAATCATGTTCATCAACTCCCTTTAGTCCGTACTCCAAACTACTTAAAAATTCCAATTTCCTTACAAAGTGACCTACGACGGTCTTTCACATATCCATTAGTTCTTCCAACTTCCCAACTACGTGACTTCTCACTCCTCTTGAAATAGGTGATGAATTAGTCAGTCTATCGACTATCACCCAACTCTCATCATACTTAATCCTCCAACGCATTATGTATCCCTTCCACCAACTTCGTCCTTACATCGCCCCTTTCTAAGCTACTCCTATCTATGTAGGAAGTATAGTCTACGTCCCTTTCTCCATATGATTGTCCAAGCCACGCAACATACATGTTGACGCGTTCTCTGCTTTAGACAACTAAACTCGTGAAACCTACATCTTTCATCCAAACCACCCTAATATATCATCCATATAGTTCAAGTTCTTATCAGCTTCACTTCATTCTTCTTATTCCATGTCTCATCAACCATGCTTGCCTTTCCCAGATGGTACTTGGCCATGCAATTTTCTTTCGTCACTTAACTCCACCCACCACCTTTGCCAAATGTTCAATCAAGGTGATTGAATATGTGTTGGAGACGTTCATGATCCGTATAGATCATTCTCCACGTCTCGTACACCAAATGCCTCTAGCATTCTAGGCAGATATAACAGTCCAGCTCCACTAACTAAGTCTATCCAGTTCTTCCAAATCTTCAGTTCCTGCAACGTATAAGCAATCTCCTTTCTTTGTCGTCCTCGTACGCGTCCAAATCCTTGCTCCATGTATCGTCATGCTTCGCGAATTCATCCAGTCCTTCCGATAATGCCAAGATCGGCTCATTATCCAATCCACTTCTTCAGCCTCCAAAATGCTTCCTCATCCTTCTTTACTTCGACCCTTGCTGGTTCCATGATATGCCATCATCTCTAACTACTCATCATGGTAAACTTAATACTAAAACTCACACTCGAAAATCTCACGTATAACTCCACTCCAAAACCAACACATAATTCGCCTCACTCTCCTTCTCAGATTTGAGTAGATCAAGATGTCGTCGATGCTCCTGATGACAACTCGTTTATACACGTTCATGCACACTTGGTTCATTGACACCGTGAAAACCGCTAGTGCTTTGGCGAAGCCAAATGCATAACCATAAACCCCAAGCGTTCATACAACATCCTTAGCAGTTTCAACTATGTCCTCCTTGCACCCTCTCTCAGTGGAAATACGAATAAATTCCTACCTCGTTCTACTTGCAAAATTCTACACGCCTTTTAAAAGACCAATGCTTCCTCTCATCAGACCACTCAACCGCTTTCCACATCCAATCTACTACTAAGCAACTCAAGTTTTACCTTGCATCCGTTGCAATTTCTAACAGCTCTTGTTTTTAAATCACTCCATCAACGATTTTCCTTGGAAAGGCACTAACTGCAACTCCTCTCACTTCTCCTACTTGCTCTATTTATGGTTCTACCTCACAGTAATAGGCAAACCGTCTAAATTTCAAGAAATTTTCGAAAAACTTACATGCCCTACGAACAATCATAAATACCTTTGAGGTATTGTATCCCCTTCCAACACTCTCTATGGCACGTTAATCGTGCCAATATCCATACATTACACAAATCTCTATTCATCTCCCTTGGCACTCCTAATAGACCTCATGACCACATTAGTTCGTCTACGAACCTCTTTCCTCCCCACTAAGGGTATTCCGACCGTTCTCTCATGGTCACCTACTTAACCGTGTAGGCGCGACCAAGTCTTTCATATGACTACCTCAATGCTCCCGAACAATACGAAACCAAAACTACATCCCGAATCCACCAGAATACGATCAACGAATCAAACCCACGGATAACTAACGACATTTCACGTGCACCAATTAAAACAAGTCAAAAACCACGAGACTCAAAAGAAAACTCAAACCCAGAACATGTATCAATTCAAAATGACCCATGACAACGGAAATAATCCAAGAAACACCCAATGGCAACCAAAACATATTACGCCCCGCGACATATTATTTAAACCGTGCAAAAGATCGAATTTTCCAAAAGAATATATATCTTTTTTTTTTTATTTATTTATTATTACCTCTCACATCTATGTGACTCAAACAATCTACAAACAACCCTCTTGACGAACTCAAAACTTAACTCAAAAACTAGGTATCCCGTGCATCCCAAATCATAAAAATAACTACTATTTAAACTCAACCTTTAACCCGACACTTCTACAATAATTTCGGCCAAGATACTGACCTCCCATGACTATACATTCTGAATATTTGAAAAGTACGTTCTGAGTACATGATTTTAGGCTTTTAAATCATCCAAAAAGCTTTAAAAACGAACAAGTTAAGACCAAAACAGTTTTATACTAGTTTTTAAAAAAAACTAAAGAATAAACTTAGTGATTAATGTAATCCTTTTAAATGACAGATATAATTGTATGAAAAATCTTCATAAACTCAATTTAACCTTGTATTAATAATTATGAATGACGTGAATCGGTTAAACCCAATTACATAAACTATGTAAGTAGAAAGAAATTTTTACTTCGCTTTATTTCAAAGAAAGTCTTTTAGAATTTGAAATATATAAGCGTTGTTTAAAGAGAAATCTTATGTTACATCTTGTTTCAAACACGACTCCAACACCTTATCCTTATTTTACCGAATACAACCAACCATCTAACCCAATATATACCGACCAAAAGAATTGCAAGACCCAACACAAAAGATTTCATTATCTCAAAAGAAACCCCAAGTTATTTCAATAGACTTGAAACCAAAAAAACCATTTTAAAACGTACACGTGAAATACAAAACTCAAAGAATACGCTACAAGACACACTTCAAAAGACTCAAAACGTAGTTGGAACTCCATTAAACTCCAGCACCATAAAACACGAACAAACATAAGGTACGTTCAAGTTATAATCACCGGTGAACGACCATATATCATAACTTAAAACATAGTAGTATATATACATCCACATATATATACCTATTAAATCTCCCAAAACATACTCGTTATCATACACGTAAGTCAATCAATCGCTTTATACGCTCGTTTTTCCATACGAGTAATCACCATCTCACCGTGCTACAACAAGGCATAAAGCCCACCTCCAAAACCAAACCATATCGTGTGACCCCATAATCACACAACACAACTACAATCCAAAACATATAACACAAAAAGAACAATAGCCATATCATAGGCAGCCATTACATAAACCCATATATATATGTATACCCAAATTCTACATCTCATTATATACAAGCATGTACTAACCCTCTTTCATGCAATCATACTTGGGAACCCATTGAAGTTGTGGTACTTGTATAGCTATGTTGGCCACCATACTTATACAATTACCCTTCCCCCAATGCACTCCCTCCTATGATGACACTTATAGGAATCAATACAACATATAACACATAATCCATCTACTCGCATAAGCTCATAACCACGTAACAATAAAGTCCAAAACTCCATCTATTAAAATAACATAGTAATACTCTTGGAATACAAGAATCCATAGTCTAGCTAAAACAACATAGACTAAATCTAAAACGAAAACATAATCAGTTATAAGTCATGTCGCCCGTAAGAGTGGAAACAGCTTAAAATCCTTCATATCCACCTACTCCTAGTAACTCGAACCACCACACGATTCTTAGAGAACATGACTTAAACATCAAAATAAAAATAACATACCCCAGGTATGTAAAATAACTCGATAAAAGATAGAAACTAGCTTGTACTAAATTATGTACTATAATATACAATTTAAGCAAAATACAATAGTGACTAGCGTGGACGATTATGGTTCAACCCGTACTAGTCACAAACCCGAAAAGAAAATAACATGTGACTAAGTATGAACATACTATGGTTCAATTCATACTAGTCAAAACATCCCAATAAATAACATCCAAACACATCAATTATAATAAAATGCACACATACTCCTATGACGCCTATATGCAGGGACCCTTAAGCTATAGACTAGGCTACGCGACTAGGCAACCTAATTTTCTATAACCATTGTCTCTGATACCATTCTGTCACACCCCACCATGGCGGAATATGGGGCGCGACGTATGGATATCATCACAACATGGCGTGTTTATAGAGATAACTATATGAAATAAGAAATGTCATAAAATGGTGACACAAAAGTCATGACAATATCTCAACAAATGCAGGAGTCTAGGTAAGTAGGTAACAGTCCTACCTCTTACCCAAGACAATCAAATATCACAAACAAAACAAACATATAGCTGCCAACAATATCACTTATTAAACAAACAAAAGAAACTAAGAAGGAACAGGGATCTCCTTCTAAATGCATTCCTACGCAACTCCAAATCCTAGCCACTTCTATTCTCAAAAGTTAGTACTTATGACGTATGACGTATTGTGTCCAAAAGTTGTTGGTATGTGTAAGATACAAAAGAAAAGACATCACGTGAGGATGGATGCAAAAGTATTTGTTTCCATATATATACATCATGTGAAGATATTCAATGGAGGATATTGTGTATCGTGATTTGCTGCAAGGAAAAATAAAGGGTATATGGAAGTGGTACACAGTAAGTAAATAGTATTTTTTTTATAGCCACTGATATTATTTAGCCATTGATAGGATGTCAGCGGATTTCTAGTCACTGACGCGTGAAATCTAGCCGCTGACATTGTTATACGCAGCCATTGATGGACAGCTTTGGAGTGTTTTGGTTTGGAGTTTGGTTTATTCACAGCAACTAGTTCTTAAATGTGTAAAGGCTCGCTTTATTTCCATTGATTACGAAGAAAATTTTTTATTATTTGTTTGAAGACGAAGTAGATTTTCGCGGATTGTTGTTCTATCATATCTTCAAATTTTGTCAGCATTGAAAGGTAACTTGTAGGTGCTTTAAGTTGTGACAACGGACTTGATAAAAAGGTAGCAAAGGTATGAGATTTTACTTAAGACGCTCTATGCTCATATTTTCTAGAGAACTCTTTTTGTCAAGAGACTACTCATTATAGCCGTGAGTTTTATAGTCTGCTCATTATAGCCGTGAGTTTTGAAGTCACATGTTTAGTACAAGACATGGAACGTAAGTTCGGGTTATTCTACTTCATCATCAAGTAAGTCATAATTAGATTTCTTCATGTGTGATCATTACATAAAGTCTACAGAATTTCAAGATTCAAGAATGATTAGCACAATTTAAGGGGAAGCTAAATTGTTCATGTGTTAATCATTTACATGTACCATTGAGGTGAAGGTGTTACTACTGCTCATTAGTATTATTACAACTAATGTAAGTTTTATATTTCTCAAATTCATTATAGTGCATCACCGATTCTTCATGGAAGGTAATTTGAGATGTAGAACACTTGGATTAGAAGTTTGATATTGGATAGTAGTGGTCGAAATCAAGGTTGCCTACATACAAGACCCCTATTTGGATCATGTCAAAAAGGGGAAGAAGTCTACAAAGTGCAATCTGTCGATCTTTGGTGTTATATGTTTTACAAAGAATGCGAGCTTAAGGGGAAGTGTTTTTGACATCATCAACTAGGGGAAGATTATTGGGTCGAAATTATGAGTTGATGCGTCAAAAACAACAAAATAAGAAGACAAGTAATACTTTTGCCAAAGTTTAATACTACAAGCTGGTGAAGTTTTTTTATTTATTTAATAGCTTTCTTTGTAAGCTATGTTTTCCTAGTTTATAAAGAAAATATACGTAGGTTTTACATACACTTATCTTTTACAATGTAACCTACAATAAGCTTTGATCTCTAGGCATGGGATTCAATGTATACATGCCTAGAGTTGTTTGTGTTAATTATTAATACAAGCACTTTGGGGGAATTCATCTCGTTCATAACATCTTGTTCTTATATCTTGTTATAATTCCGCTATGTTTGATTACATAAGAACTTGATATAATCCTAGATAAATGGTGTAAACCATTGAGTCTAACGATCCATGGACTCCACATATTCCATCCCATCTGGAAGTCAAAATCAATAGTAAACATGGGACTATGAAACTCACTTGATTGAGCTTCTCCAAATGTCCTCGCACTAGCAAAAAGCTAACAAACCAAAAACACATAAACCATCTCTCATGTTCGTTAGAAGATCCCAATGCAACCCTAAGTACCCCAAACAAGCCAAAACTTAAAAAGAAAACAGGCTTATTACAAAACTGTTTTGACCTCCGACTGTTGTAACCTGTTTTTGACCCACTTCCCGACCTCCAATTTAGTTCTAGTTTCTTGCATTGGAAAGCCACTTCAATTACCTTTTTAGGGATACTTAGATCGTAAAATAAGAGTTTATAGAACTCCCGATATGATCAAAACAATTGACTCAAAATTCTGCCCAGTTTTTAAAAACGGGTTTAATCAAATTAAACTAGTTAATTAACCCTAATTCCACTAATTACAAGCCCTAACTTATGTAATCATTATGAACTCATTATTATAACATTAATTTACTGTTTTTAAATTAAACCCTAACCTAAATCCATCATAAGATGATTATATAAACATAAAAACAATTAAATTAAAAAGGGTTAAGAAGATTTACCTTTGATTTATGAAAACCCCAAAATTTTATGAAGAACCCTAATTTTTATATAACTGACGAATTTTCTTAACCTCCAGGAGAAAAATAATGAATTTGGATTGTGATTAAAACAATATATAGGGTGTATATAAAATCCTAGTCCAAGAATAAGCCCACCTTCCTTTTTTCCCTCTTTTTCCTTTTTTCCTTCTTTTCTGCGTCCAAAACCGACCTAAACCCCTTCAAATTCGTTTTTTTATCTTTATTGTTTAATATTATGTTATTAATATTACCTTAATTTACCTTAATTTACCTTAATTTATTTCAGCTCCTAAAGCCTCCAAAACCTCAAAACCGTAAAACTAGTCAAATTTACGCGTTTTACCATAAAAGTCGTAAAATATACACTTTTAAAAAAAATCTCAAATTTTGAAATAAACTTTATAACTAAGTCCTAAATTACTTAAAACCCTCCCGAAAAATATCCATATGACTAATTACCTCATCCGAGACCTCCAAATGCTAAACCGTAAATCGTAAAAATACGATTTTCTATAATACATATATGTATACGTACAACCACTAAATAACACCATCTCACTTCATAGTCACTACCATGTGAACTCATGAACATGAAATCATCACACACCGTTTCATTCATAAGGTACCCCGTACCGGAAACGATATCCAAACCACAATCTATACACACCAATAAGCACATAAACACATAAAGACATGTAACTAGCACAAAATAAAACTAAGTGATGAACCTCAAAACCAGGGTTGTCACAACATGGATGCTGAATCCCCATCAATTCAGGATCAGCCGATAGTGTCAAAATTTCCAGATGTATTTCCAAAAGAACTTCCGGGCATACCGCCTGCACGTGAAGTAGAATTTAATATCGAGCTCATCCCAGGAGCCGAGTCGATTTCCACGGCTCCTTATCGCATGGCTCCCATAGAGTTGAAGGAGTTAAAGGATCAATTGCATAAACTTCTGGAATGAGGCTTTATTCGAACGAGCGCATCTCCATGGGGCGCACCGGTCTTATTTGTTAAGAAGAATGACGGCAGTATGCGTCTTTGCATAGACTATCGCGAGCTCAACAAGATTACCATCAGGAATAGGTATCCACTACCACGTATAGACGATCTGTTTGACCAACTCCAAGGGGCCAAACATTTCTCCAAGATTGATCTAAGGCCAGGCTATCATCAGCTACGGGTTAAGGAGCAGGACATCGCCAAGACTGCTTTCCGTACACGCTATGGCCACTACGAATTTGTAGTCATGCCATTTGGCCTTACCAATGCTCCAGTAGTGTTCATGGATTTGATGAACAGAATCTTCCATGAATTTCTGGACAAGTTCGTCATTGTCTTCATCGATGACATCCTGATTTTCTCTAAGTCCAAGGAGGAACACGAAGACCATGTTCGTACAGTACTACAGATTCTTCGCCAGAAGCAGCTGTATGCTAAATTCTCCAAGTGTGAGTTCTGGTTAGACAAGGTGGTATTCTTAGGTCACATTGTATCAGCATAAGGAATCACGATGTATCCAGCGAAGGTTGAGGCTATTACCAAATGGACAAGGCCGACATCAGCGACTAAAGTCCGCAGTTTCCTAGGCTTAGCTGGTTATTACCGTAGGTTCGTGGAGAACTTTTCCCGCCTAGCACTACTATTGACCAAACTGATGCAGAAAGGGGAGAAATTCATCTGGACTGAAGAATGAGAGAAGAGATTTGAAGACCTGAAGCAGAAGTTAGTATCTGCACCTATTCTTACTCTCCCATCTGGTACGGGTGGATTTCAAATCTACAATGATGCATCAGGGAAGGGACTTGGCTGTGTTCTCATGCAACATGGGAAAGTGATCGCGTACGCTTCACGACAGCTTAAGCCTTATGAGGAAAATTACCCTACGCATGACTTGGAACTTGCAGCAGTCGTGTTTGCATTGAAGATATGGAGGCACTACTTATATGGAGAATCATGTGACATTTTCACGGAACACAAGAGCTTGAAGTATATCTTCACTCAACGTGAATTGAACATGAGACAGAGGAGATGGTTAGAGCTGTTGAAGGATTATGACATTAATCTGCAGTATCATCCCGGCAAGGAGAATGTAGTGAAAGATGCATTTAGCAGAAATTCCGGAATGATAGACGGCATTAAGATTTGAGGAGGAAATCATAAGAGACTTGGAGCGACTGGACATAGAGATCATGGTACGTGGACAGCACGGTTACTGGGCTAATCTTAGAGTAGAACCCGAGTTACTCTCTAAGATCAAGGAAGCTCAGAAAGATGATGGAGAAATCTGGGCGATAATTCAGAATTTGGAGAAGCAGATAGAATTTCGAGTAGACGCAGATGGTATCTTATGGCAGGGCACGAGACTTTGTGTTCCTGATGATCAAGAACTCCGGGAAGACTTGTTAGCTGAGGCTAATAGCTCCCCATTCTATCCATCCTGGTTCGACCAAGATGTACCATGACATCAAGCAGTACTTTTGGTGGAGTGGTATGAAACAGGATGTTGCTACTTACGTCTCCAAATGTCTTACCTGCCAGCAGGTCAAGATCGAGCATCAGCGATCTGGCGGTCTTCTTCAACCGTTAGATATTCTAGAGTGGAAGTGGGACAAAATCACCATGGGTTTTGTTACTGGTCTTCCCCCAACAAAGATGAAGCACGATGCAATTTGGGTTATCGTTGATCGACTTACCAAATCAGCTCATTTCTTACCGATCCGCAAGGAAGATTCGGTCAGTAAACTCGCCGATACTTATAGAAGGGAGATCATGAGACTTCACGGTGCTCCATCCAGCATCGTCTCAGACAGAGATCCCCGTTTCACTTCGCGATTCTGGAGAAGTCTGCAGAAAGCTTGGGGTACACAACTTAAGCTTAGCATGGCTTTTCATCCTCAAACAAACGGGCAGTCAGAGCGAATGATTCAGACATTGGAAGACATGTTAAGGTCATGCGCGTTGAAATGGACGGGTGATTGGGACGATTACATCTGTTTGGCGGATTTTACATACAACAACAGTTGGCACGCAAGTATCAAGTGTGCACCTTTTGAGATGTTGTATGGCAGGAAGTGTCGCGCCCCAATCTGCTGGGATCAGGTTGGTGAGCGAACACTTGAAGGACCAGAAATCATAGAGTTGACTAATGAGAAGGTCGTAGTAGCTAAGCAGAAACTACAGGAAGCACGGCCACGTAAGAAGAGTTATGCAGATGAGCATCGTAGGGACTTAAATTTTAACGTAGGAGATAACGTTTTCCTTAAGGTTTCGCCGACACGTGGTGTTAGACGTTTTGGAATCAAAGGGAAGCCCAGTCCTCGATTCATCGGACCATTTGATATCATTGAACGAGTCGGTGAGATATCTTACCGTTTAGCATTACCTCCGCAGTTTTCTCATGTTCACAATGTTTTCCATGTGTCCTTACTCAGAGGGTACCAGTATCATCCCCTTCACATGGTTCAGTATCCACTGGAACAGATTCATGAAGATCTCACTTTCATAGAAGAACCCGAACGAGTTCTTGACAGACAAGAACGAGTCATAAGAAGGAAGACGATTCCATTCGTCAAAATATTTTGGAGGGATCATACCGAGCGGGAAGCCACTTGGGAAACAGAGGAGTCTATCCGGGCTTCTTACCCTCATTTCATATTTTGAATTCGGGTATGTTATTATTTTCGAGTTTACTTTATCTATAATTCGGGGACGAATTATTCTTTTTAGGGGGAAAGAGTTGTAAAACCTGCATTCTTTTACCATGAATAGTACCTTATGATAGTACGTACATGATTAGAACCTTCCTTTTATAACACGTTTATGTTTCACGAACAATAATTACAAGTTGTTGGAAATACGTTTTACGTATTTATGAAGGATCGGTCGCTCCAACGATAATTATGTAATGGGCTCGTGGTCCACTTAGTAATGTATAGTCCATATAGCCCACATGTAGGGTGGGCTATATATATACCCCTCCTAGCATGTTAGGAGGGGTTGGTGGTTCATTCATTCACAACATTTTCATTTAATCTAATCACTTTCTCTCTCTACTTTTCTTCCCTCTCCTTTCTCTCTCTATACTTCATCTTCCTCCTTCCCCATTTCCACCATTAATCAATAGATCAATCCATCATTTACCAAATCCTTAGAATACGTAGACCTTCAATTGGTATCAAGAGCCATGGTTGAATCTTAGGATTTGCATTTTTTTATCTTTTGATTTGGTGGTAAAAATCCTTTCTTTTCTAATTTTTTATCCATCTTTTCATCATTCGATCAATTTTTTATCAATTTTTTATAAATTTTATCAATTTTTATTTTTTATTATCAGTTTTATTTTTTTCGTGTGTTTTTTTTACAATCAGTTTTTTATTATCAGTTTTTTTATTATCAGTTTTATCAATTTTTTAAATCATCTAGTTTTATCAAATTTTTTAAAATAATCAAGTTTTTTAATCATTTTTTATCAGTCACTACTTAATAATTTTTTAATCACTCAGTCATTTTTTTTATCATTTTTTTTAATCAGTTTTTCTTCTTGCTTTTTCATATCAGTCCAATCTGTTAACCTGTCCAAACAGTCCATATCCCATCAATCTGTCCAACATCCGTCTCAGTTTTATTCAATCTTTGTCAAGTCTCGTATCTGTTCATTCAAGCTATTGTAAAACATTCCGTATGGACGAATTTTGAAAATCTTTCCGAATAGGTTTTCCGCATAGACAAAATTTTCCGCATAGTTCCGAATAGGACTTTCCGCATAGAAAATTTTTCCGCATAGACAAATTTTTCCGCATAGTAAATTTTTTTCCGCATAGAAAATTTTTCCGCATAGAAAATTTTTTCCGCATAGACATTTTTTCCGAATAGACAAACTTTCCGAATAGACCATTTTTCAGAATAGAAAATCTTTCCGAATAGGTTTTCCGAATAGACAAAAATTTTCCGCATAGAAAATTTTTTCCGAATAGACCTTTTCAAACAAAACACTTAAAATAACGGGAAGACTCGAAAAGTTTGAAACAGACCCTCTTTCTATCACACCCTCAACAACTGATTTGACTTGTGTGTTAGCCGACCCAAGACTCGAGCCTCGACCTCAAACTCTCGTCTCTCACACCTCTCGACACCTCTCGACACCTCTCGACACCTCTCGACATCTCTCGTTACACCCCCACAACACTCAAACCCTCACCCTCTCGACTGACAACTCGAACCTCTCGACAAAACAGACCCAAATACAAACAAATACCACCCAAAACCAACACTCACACCAGTCCCTCACCAAACCGACTTCGACTCACACCCATCAACAAAACTCACAAAACCTGATTTCCAACTCTCGAATCACAAACCAACACAGACCCACTCAAACTCTCGACACAGTCACTCACTCTCCCTAAACCTAATCAAAGACCCTCGACCCATCCTCGACTCTCACCCTAACCGCACAACACCCAGACACAAAATACAAAGATCTCAGTCACGAGTAACAACATCCTCGATCGACACAACCTCTCGACACAAACCCTCGAACACAAAAGGACACTACAGATGAAGAAGACAGACTCGAAAAACATTAAAAAGGACACACCTACCCGAGACCCCATTTTAGGATCTTGAAGTCGTTTCTCAGTCAAATTCATCAGGAGCTTCTTTAGTTTCGAACATCAATAACAGGGGAAATGGAGGATTGACGTATGTTTTGAGTGTTTAAGAGTTGTATCAAGTCTTTTGAGGGGCGGAGATAACAAGGTTTACCAGATGAAGAGAAATAATTGTGTGATTTCAGTTTAGGAGAGAGAGAGAGTTAAAACAGATGGAGGATTAGATTGTTTTTTTTGAGTGAATAATAAGGCGGAGGAAACAAGGTTTGAGAGAGAGATAAAAACGGATATCTGCCACGTTTTGGATGGGGTATATTATTAAGTTTTTGGTTTGAAAAATGTGCCAAATATTAAATTTGACGGAGATAACAAGAATCTTATTCTAGAAAGACACGCAGGCCATATAATTTTACGTTTATTCTCATTTTTTTTTTGAAAACTCTTATTTTTTTAAATTCATTCTATTTTGATAATCATTTCTTTGACTTTTATTTTTATTTTCATTTTTATTTTTATTTTATTTTAATTTTATTTTTATTTTTATTTTATTTCAAATTTTTTATTTTAAAAAACTTTATGATATTAAGTGATAATCGTGACGTGCCAAAGTGACGTGTTAAGGTGTCAAGATTTATTTGTTGACGGGTTTATTTTTTTTGAGTCAGACGAGGGAGTATTGGATTCCGATTTGTTTTTATCAAACGGTTGAGTCGACAAAAATTTCTTGAGCTGACAATTGAGTTGTCATTTATCGTTCATCGACTTTCAATGGATTTCTTGAATTCGACATCGAACAAGGGCGAATTACATAAAGTGCAAGCCAACGCTAGAAAAAGTGGTATAACTTCATTTCAAATGCTTCAATCTCATCTTGTCACTCTTTCGAGGATTCAAGGAGGGAGTGAATTTGTGACAATATTTGGTCAAGGTCGTCATATATTCATGGAATCAATGTTCACCATCTTGACCCAACTCGCAGAGCAACTCAACAATGAAAATTTTAATCACTCTGCATCGGCATTTGCTTATAAGGCTCTTGTGACACAACTCACGCCTTTCCTCCAATTCAATATCATCAAGTCTGAAAGTTCGATGCTTTGCCAATCTTTTCTTCGAGATACAAATACCGAGCTTCGAGTTTTTCGTGATATAATATTGAAACTCATGACCTCGGTCTCGTCTTCGATTTATGAAAGATCTCGACTTCAGCAAACGTATGATAATGGAGTGCAAGAATCAATGCCGCAGATGCAAGAGGAGAATTGTCATACGGTTGAAAAATTGGAGCCTATCAATGCCAAGAGCACGGAATCAGGAGGACAACATGATACCAGTGGCATGTCAGGAACTGTTCACGAGATCTCTTTTGCTGACACCGTACCCGTTTATGACGAAGAGCCGGCAAACATGGTACAATGTAATGTTGTTTATGATGTATATGTTGATGATATGCCGCATATTGACCATTCTGAACCTAATTATGACAAACATGGGATGGAAAAGAGTGATAGCAATACCACTTCTGATTCATCCGATGTAAGTCATAATGGGGGAGAGATTGTTCAGAATGCTAAACATCATGATAATTATCCTATAACTCCTTCATTGACTGCTTCTGATTCCAAGATTAAAGAGCTCGAAACGATCGTAGCTCGGCAATCAAAAGATCTTGAGGATGCCAAACTTGAATTTTCTAAGAAAACGGATAAATTTGAAACATACTTTGAAAAACTTGAAAAGTCAAACGTTGTTCTTGAAAGAAAATTGAATCAAACTGTTCTAGATTCTAAAGCTGAAAAGGATAATTTTTTGAAACAAATTCAACTGCTTGAATCTAAGTTGGCATCCCAAGATAACTTGCTCAAAGAAAATGAAACGTTAAAAGCCCAAGTACAGGAAAAGGTCTTTGCTATAGCTGCGTTGAAAAACGAGTTAAGGAAAACTAAAGGATCTAGTGTGGACACTAAGCTTGAAAAACCATCAATCTTGGGGAAACCGCCTACAAATCAGTTCGTCAGACAACCGATTGTCAGACAACCTACTGCATTTAGATCCGAGCGACCACAATCCTCGAGACCGCGGTTTGCCTCCCAAGTTGATTTGGGTCATATTTCTAGAACAGTCACTCCACCAACTAGGCCTAATGTGACTAAATCAGTTTTAGCAAGACCTAATCACATGATTGCCTCTAATTTCCCTAAGAATAGTTCAATGAACACGTCTAGAACTAGTTCAAATGATGTGCGCCATGATTTTGGTCAAAGGGAAGCTATTCAAAAGACACAAGTAAGAGATAGGAATTTCAAACCTAGTCAGATGCCTTCTAGTTTACCCAACACTGCTAACCGTAGCATGCCCAATCCTAGGAGCATCAATCAATCATCTAGGGATTCTAGATCTTACTCGGACATTAAATATGCTACTTGTAAAACATGTAGAAAATGTGTCTTTACGGCAAATCATGATTCCTGTATCAAGAAATTACTTAATGAGGTGAACTCCCGTGCTAGAATTAAGTCCCAGTGGATAGCTAAAATCAAACCCGTTGGTAAAGATTGGCGCTCCACTGGTAGAAATTTCACTCTTGTAGGAAACGAGTGCCCTTTAACTAGGATAGTCTCCGATTCTACTAAGTCTACTAGGGAGGAAACTGATAAAAATGATACTTCACTTACGCCTAAACTTAAGGTCTTCTATAAAAGGAAACGTTTGCCAGCCAAGACTAGTGAATCATCTACTCAGGTCGCCTCTGAAACAAGTAAAGCCAACTGTGAACCCCCATGTGCTTCTATAATTGATATCGCTAACCCACGTGAAAGCATGCAAATTCCTAATGAGATTGCAGGTACCAAAGTTGATGTTCCAAAAGAACGAAGCAGTCCAATCGTTGTGTACCGTTCAACTAAGGACACTCTTAGAGTTTGGTTGCTGAAGAAGCAGATATCAGAGAAACAAATGTCTCAGGGGATTCATGGTTAAGCTGCAAACAGGACTTATAGTCACATTACAGACTATGACTCGATCTTCAAAGAAAGGAAAGTTTATCGCCGATGGTAAACTTATCCTAACAACGAGAAATTAATTTTTCTCGGGCATGAGCTTATATCAAAAACATTCCAAGTTTTTAAGCTCATGCATTATGGCTCATCGTTAAATGTCAGACGATGACCCGTTCTTCAAAGGCAGGAAAGTTTATCGCCAATGGTAAACTTATCCTCATTAACGAGAAATTAAATTTTCTCGGACACGAGCTTACGTTAAAACCATTCAAAGGTTTTAAGCTCGTGTACATGACTTACAGTTAAATGTCAGACTGTAACTCGAACCTAAAATAAAGGAAAGTTTATCTTTTATGATAACTTATCCTCTTAACGAGAAATTCACCTTTCTCGGTCATGAGCTTGTATTAAAACATTCGAAGTTTTAAGCTCAGAAAGGAAAGTGTATCTTTTAAATAAGAGAACTTTTCCTCGTAACGAGAAATTAACCTTTCTCGGTCATGAGCTTTCCGTTAAAACAGTCAAAGTTTTCAAGCTCATGAACACGACTTCTAAGTAAATGTCAGCTTAGGACTCGTTCTTCAGATAAAAGGAAAGTTTATCGCCGATGATAAACTTATCCTTTACAACGGGAAGTTTACAACTTCTCGGACTTGAGCTCGGTTTATAAGATATTCAACATCTTAAGCTCAATTAATTGGTTTTCAAAACTTTGAACACAATTTTTCGAGAATTTCTCAAAAGGTTTTTTTCTAAATCTTTCAAAATTGTGTGTTCAAAAATGATTTGATAAAAGGAGCATGTCTTCTGGAATCGATAATATTTACGAACCTAGAAATGTCATTCAATAATGACACGGGGTTGTAAATAAAGTTCGAGCAGAAGTTCAAACTTTTAAAACATGCTCAAAATGGTTTGCTATTATTTCAGATAGCAACCCGCTTTTCACAATCAAGTCAAGCATTTCACCGGAAAGCTTTGACTCAACAACGGGAATTAATTTTCTCGGGGACGTGACGAGGTGACCAACATTCGTGAACAAGAACCATGTGCTTCTTTCATATGATGTTCTCCATTATTCATGTCCAACCTCGTAAATTGCTAATCTTGTGAATACATTATCATATATGATCTTTGCACGTGTTAAATACCTTACACTTGTGTTTAAAAGGTATTTAATTTACGTTTCAAGTACACCCTCATTAATTTGAGGGGGAGCTTGTGTCATTCATGAAGATAATTGGATTTACATTTTTCTTCCCAAATTTTCTTAAAATGCTATTAAATCAATTGATATTAAAAACATCGATTGGGTTAATATTTTTAATATGGGGGAGAAAATGTGATTTAATATGGGAAATGATTAATCACAAATGGTTTGACTTAACGTGTTAGCTCATCCCGACATGTGCGAAATGTTTTTGAATATCGTAGCATATGTTAAGGGGGAGCAAAATGGATTTGCACTTCAAAATGGATTTCATGGTGATTTATACTTACCCGCAACCCATTTATTTCACGACGATGAAGATTGTGGTGACATAAGCATGGTAGGATAGGTTAAAGTCCAATGATTTCTCTAGAACCGGAGGAATCTTCCCAAGGACATTCCATAGCTAGAAATAGTAGTCCTTAGGAAAGATGGAGAAAGATTGTGAACGTAGCTGAATGCCGACCAAGTACTTAAGTTAGCACTGGAACAATCACAACAAGATGCTAGTGATGACGTATTGGTAAGCATTGAAGGGGTTGAAGAATGAAAAAGAATTGTAAAGATAAATGGTGTAAAGAAAGAAGCCCTCCTTACAACTTAGGCAGAAACCGGGTCAATTCAAATGCTATTGAGATCATTTTAATGATTCTTGATATTGAAGATAGACATCATGGACCCAGTGATGCAAGGCACAACCCATCCCAACTAACTCAGATATCTCTTAAAAGATATTTGTTTTAATCACACGGAGACAACACATTATCTATTGATTTATTCACTCCGAATAAATTGGTATTGAAAAGGTGGCACTCCTCTCCAGCCTCCGATCACTAAAATCCAAAATGCACGATCGAGTCTAGAGCCATTTGAGATCATCAAATATCTCATTAGGACACACTTTCATATTTACTTGCTTCTTCACACACTGTGAAAAGTAAGAAAGTTCTTAAGAGTCCTACGCAAAATCTTCATGATTTTGCCTGAACATCCGAGTAATACGAAAGTATTTACAATGAAGATGGAAATCCTTCTTGAGCGAATATCAAAAAGCTCATGGTAGGTGACTTGTGCGATTCTTTATGAATCAAACTTGTGATAACTGGAAAGCAACAGTGGTTTAATTCTTAAATGAATTTAAACACGTTCCAGGCCTCTACGCATTATCATATGATCTTGCCAGAACACTCAGAGTGACTCTTTATTGATCACAGTGACGAGTGGAAATCCTTCTAGTGTTAACATCAAACAGCACTTGGTAGGTAACTTGCAAGATTCTATATGAATCAAGCTAGTGACAACTGGAAAGCAACGATGGTGCGGTTCTTAATAGAACTTCACTTGTTCCAGGAACATGAATTGACGGCTTCAAATCATGCGGATAATATTATCCAAATGATTCACTCTTTACGTTCGCAGTCAGCTTTGGACGGTCGAGTAAAGAGAACGGGTTTACCCGCGAAATCTTGTCAAGGAGGTTCTTTATTGAAACTACCTGCCACAAGTACAATATTTAATATCGTCCAACGGTCTTCACCGACCGGAGGTAAAATGCTACCGAATTAGAATGAAATGTTCAAGGCCATTTCATCCGTGTATATTGTTTGTTGCTAACTGTCTAATGCAGCGTAACAAGAAGGTGGCATTGCGGTGTACAAACCAGAAGAAGTCGTCACCACATGCTTATACTACATACACTTAGTACTTCAACAAATTCAAGAAAGTCTGAAGTTCAAGTCTTCCGCTGTATCAAACTCTGAAGCTTTCAAGAATTTAAAGGTATAAGTATGTGGAACATGAAGTCACGAAGAGGCAAATTTCACAAGTGATGAATGCACAAGGTCAAGGCAAGGAAACATGCTCAAGACTAAAGTCAAAGATCACATCAAGCATATTCACAAGAACAAGATCGAAGACTCAAGCATAGATGCTAGGTTTAAGATTTTGTAAAATGGTGTGACCTCCCTTAGGGGGAGATTGTTGGAAATATGTTTTCCCAAAGGAAGTCTCGGTCACATCATTATTAGCATAGATCACGAGCCATAGAATATTTAGAACTTTGTAACTTGGAGCGACCTCCCTTAGGGGGAGATTGTTGGAAATACGTTTTACGTATTTATGAAGGATCGGTCGCTCCAACGATAATTATGTAATGGGCTCGTGGTCCACTTAGTAATGTATAGTCCATATAGCCCACATGTAGGGTGGGCTATATATATACCCCTCCTAGCATGTTAGGAGGGGTTGATGGTTCATTCATTCACAACATTTTCATTTAATCTAATCACTTTCTCTCTCTACTTTTCTTCCCTCTCCTTTCTCTCTCTATACTTCATCTTCCTCCTTCCCCATTTCCACCATTAATCAATAGATCAATCCATCATTTACCAAATCCTTAGAATACGTAGACCTTCACAAGTATTACGTACATGTTATAACACGATAAGTATTTATTACGTATTAACACACGATAATTATTTCAATAATAATTATGATCACGAACATACGAACATGAAATCGTGAACGTAAATTAATCACGAGCTAATATTACGTATGTATGTATATTTATTACGATCACGAATAAATATAATAAGACACGAATGATAACTATTAAATCACGTAAAACACGAACATGAGAACACACTTATCATTTAGACACGGAAAATGTTCGGGTTACCCCCATGTGGGCCCCTACTCGCGGATACAACAAGACAAAAGGGACAAGCCCATTAAATTTTACTAAACACGAATTATGGAGAAAAGTTATTTTCATAATAACAAAAAGTTAGGAAAAACAAGAAACCCTAAAAATCTTTTCTCCTTTCTCCTTTGCTCTTTGGCCGCCGGGTATACATCACACCAAGGGTGTGATTGGTTGATTTTGGGTGTTGATTTATTGCAAGGATCGTTGTGTGTTCATCCTCCTTTGATTCACGTGATCGGTATAACCTAAAACCTCTTTTCTTTTTATGTTTCGATTTATTAATCACATGAAATCATGAATGTTTTTAATAACAAATTAAAAACAAGTAAAAACATGTAATTGAATAATGGGGTAAAAGTAATTAAAGGTTAAGGGGTGTTTGTTTGTGACCGACGCCTAAACCGAGCCCCAAGGGGGTCTCGGCTTGGCTTTGACTCGTACCACCGAGACCTCAAGGTCTCGGTTTGGTGTCTTGTTGTCTCGGCAGCAGCAAGAAAGGGAGACCCCGACCTCGGTCGGGGCATGATGGTGCTCGGGTAGGCCACGGCAGCAAGGGGACACCGGCTAGCCGGTGGGAACCCTTGGCTAGCCGGCGGCTTGTTAACCAAGGGTGCAATTGGGTCCGGTTCACGGGTTAAAGAACGGGTCCGGTTCACACATGTTTAGATTAAAACACGGTTCGGTTCATGAGTTGTTTTTTTTACAAGGTTAAATATTTTTACAAGTTATGGTTTATTTTTACAAGACTTAATTAAATTAATTAAAAACATGAACATGATTAATTTAATTTACATGACTTAGGTTATTAATTTTATTATTTATGCATGAATTTTAACCTAAGTATTTATCATTTAATTAGACTATATAATTAATTAATTATTAAAATCATGACCTATAATTAATTAATTTACATGACTAAGGTTATATTATTAATAGATAGTACATGTTTTAACCTAAGTATTTTCATCTTTATTTATTTAAACTATGATATATTTAATTAAATACTTTAACCTATAGTTTAATTAATTCACATGAAATAATTAATAAACTATACTATTTAATTACATGACTTAGAATATTAATCAGTAAACACTTAATGCTTATATAATTATCTTAATTATCCAGCTTATATCTAATTATGGAAACTTTATATTTTTAGAAACTTATTTAATTAAGGCAGCTAATCTATTTATGGAAACTTTCTATTTTTAGAAACTTATCTGTTTTAAGCAGTAAATCTATTTTTGGAAACTTTCTATTTTTGGAAAATTTCTATTTTTGGTAACTTTCTATTTTTGGAAACTTTCTATTTTAAGAAACCTGCTATTTTTGGAAAGTTACTTATTATTACACAAAAAGTATAATAATACATGAAATACAAGTAATACTTAATCAGAATAGACAGAATATATGATAAACACAGTATAAAGCGTAAATCAGTATGACATGACATGAACATATAAACCAAGCTAAGACATGATATAGAACCAGTATGTACTCAGTAATCAGATACTTATACACGTATGTATTTATGTAGCATTAGTGATACCGAAGTAGGACTCTCTTCCGTTCGTCTTCTTCGTTCACTGGACACAAGGTACGAATTCTCCGTCCTTCCAGTATGGACATTCTTCCTTATTAGGATTTCCTGTATGCAGCCAACTGTTTCCCCCAGTATATGTTTTATATGTTTTTGAATTGCTTATGTTTAAATTAGAATACCTAAAGCCATATACATGCATGACCAGTTTCACCTAGTTATGGAGGTACCATAACCATAACACTGAAGGCACCAATGTTATGACTTCACCATGGCGGAGTGATAGCTCGTGGCGTCCCTTTCAGATTTTGGCCATATTATTATTATCAGGTGGGGAGTATGGGTGCATCCTAGTTTACATGTTTTCAGCAGATTATTTAGTGTGTATGTGGTGTGTGCCTTGCATCCTTCACAAGGAGCTGATCCCTCCTACCCAAAACTAGTATATTAATTTAGAGGCAACCCCTCTAATTTGCATGACGAGGTCACCCCTCCAAGTATTCATGCACGTTGATATTTCATGACCTATATTGGCTAAATGGTAAATATGTTAAACAGTTTTTACAAGATAAACATAAGGCTTTTCAAACTATAAAACCAGTTTTACTAAGATATAACCAGGTTATCCAGGACTTAGTCTTTTCCACTGCTTCATGTTTATATGCTTATATTATTCATGCTATACTTGTATATCCGTGCACTGAGCGTATTGCTCAGCCGTTTTCCTTTTCATGTTCCCAAAACGGTAGGTACTCATGGACGCTCATAGACTTTAAGCGTACGTGTATATGGATTGGAAGCTTCCTAGCCTTCTTTACTTTATGCATTTCTTTATACTTTGATACTCATTTCCATGGACATTGTTTAGTCCTTTCATTTACAGTACTTATGTTTATGTGTGATGAGTTCTACTTTTGGGGTACCGGTGTTTGATTCCGGTATTTCCTTTATGGTCATGTAATGTTTAGACATTTATCCTTGTATGCTTTGATGACACGCCATAATCACGCGTGACATTCCATTTATCAAAATGGGGTGTTACAATTATGGTATCAGAGCCAAGGCTTCGACCTGTAGGCTCTCAAAACACGACCTGTGATTAGTGGGTAGTCACTATGGTCTTCCTAGAACTGACAGTCGGTTTTCATGCATTCATCATTTTCATGCATACATATATATGTCATTGTCGTAGGTTTATGACTAAGTAATGGTTGGTACAGGACTGGCCCTATTTAGTCGCATGTGTTTTATCGAAACTTTTAAATTTTGGGACCGACCCATAGGCGTCCCCTCGCCATGTATTTTGTTTTGGGTGAACTGACCATAGGCGTTCACTCTCGCACATACAAAAGTTTTCATAAAACTGCATCATGCATTCATGTACTAGTTTTTCCTTCATAAAATTTTTCTCATGATTTATTGGTATAATTTTTTTCATGTATATAGTTTATGTTTTAATCAGCTTAATCATGTATTTTATGTTATACTGTCAGATGGTTCTCACACGCGAGCATGAACAACTCAATGCAGCAATCCAAGCTGCAATGCAAGCTATGCTTCCTCAGATGAGGAACGAAATCAGGGCTAAGGTTCAGGCTGCCAACAATCAGCATCATCACCCAGTACCTCCTCCTCCTCCTCCAGCAACATTGGCCACATGGCTGGAGAGATTCAATATGCTCCGTCCTCGAGCTTTCGAGAGAACAGATAGCCCCAGCGAAGCTGAAAGCTAGTTGGCTCACATTGAGAAGATCTTCGATGCTATGGGTTGTGACCCTGTCTTCGAGTCGAGGTTGGCATGCTACCGGTTCGAAGGTGATGTGTTAGCATGGTGGATAGCACTGAAGCAGTCTGAGGGAGGTGATGATTGGGTGGCTGGTTTGACATGAGCCCAGTTCAGGGATTGGGTGATGGAGCAGTTCTTTCCCACGGCTGAGCAAGACAAGCTGAAGAGGGAGTACCATGGGATCCGACAGAGAGCTGGGGAGAATAGCAACGAGTTCATGCAGCGCTTTCTTCGCTTAACCGGTTTCCTTGGTGCAGCAGCAAGTACTCCTGAAGAGCAAGCACACCACTTCAGGTGGGCTCTTCGTACATCGGTCGCAAACAACTTGGTGTGTGCTACGTTCAACACGGTAGCACAAGTGGCCGATGCAGCACGTAAGCTGGAGATGTTGCAGGAGAGAGATGAGTTCGGGGAAGCAGAGAGACCCGATAAGAGGTAAACGTTCATATTCAAACGGTGGCCAATCCGTATTCTTTCAGTATATGTCATTATTTCATCTCTTTAAATTGTATCTTCCAGGCAGAAGACTGAGGACCGGTCTCAGCCGGCTACTCAGCAACAGCCTAATCAGCCCATGGGAAACGGTCAGACTCACGACCTTTCTGCTACGGATAAGCGTGGCGGTAATGATAATTACCGTAACAACGCTGGACACTCCAACAGCAGCAGGTCCTTATACTTACGCATTTTCTTACGATTACATGTTATAATTCTTAATTCTGGCACTTTAGCAAATCTTCTACCAGGAATCATGGTAACGGGAGGGACCAGAACCAGAGAGGTTCATAGCCTAACCGTCCAACTATCACTGGTATTCAATCTTACGATTATCCGCATTGTCCTTTGTACCATTATCATGTCTCATGTATAGTGTTTTTATCAGGTTCTCAGCCAGTCAGGACACCTATTGGAGGATATACTCACCCTCTTTGCTCGACTTGCCACCGTAGGCACCTAGGGCCATGTCGCCGCGACAGCGACGCATGCTACAAGTGTGGCCATCCTGGCCATCGCATAAAGGATTGCCGCAAGGGCGAGATGGAGGGTACATCGGGACATGCTGATACCAAGCCGTCTCCTACTAGTGGACGCGTTTACACAACGTCTCGCGATCAGGCCAACAAGTCTACAGGTACCATCACTGGAATCTTGTATATGTATGGTCAAGCTGCATGTGTTCTGTTTGATACGGGTGCTACTCACTCGGTCATTTCTACTTCTTATGCCAAGAATGTTAGGATACTCCCCATGCCACTAGAGACGTTCCTCCTCAACTATATGAAAACAAGATGGGCTTGATATAGCCGTTGGCATGGGCTCGTCTTCATGGGCTTGGGTAAAGTCCATCAACAACAATCCAACAAATGCACAAGAGACCCCTGCACTTTATAAACAAACACAATAAGCCCTTACACAAATATGGGTTGTTTAGATTAGGTTATAATTTTAACACTAGTGATATTTTATTTATTTCATCACTATTAAAATATCGTTTTTGTCATATTTACAACTTTATTCCCACTTCCGTCTTAAGAATAAGACATTATTTTCTTATCTATTTATTTCCCTCGATTATTTATTTACACTTTCTCAATTTCCCCCCTTTCAACCATGTCGTGCATAAATAAGTTTCTCGTTTGCTAACACGGATTACCAATCTATCAAGTACACTAATTTTATGAGTTATTACCGCTTCTGGCTGTGGGCATGCAAAACACCATTGCTAAAGGTTGACAAAATTTCAAAACCAAATTTTACCAGCAACCTTACTTGATAATTGTTAAAAAAAACATAGTATCAAAGAAGCAGAACTAGATCTTACACCCAACCAACCATCTCTTGGTATATTTTATTATAATAAAAGTACGAAATAAAAAAGATAAAGATTAGTCCCAAAACGGATGCTAATCGAACGATTACAAAAGAAAAGATGAGATCTTCCCAACTAGGTTGATTCGATCTCCCTCACATACACAGATCACTCAATCACACACACTATACAAGATGAATAACCTAACTCCCAGGTCAAAGCTTCATAGCTTGAAAGAGAGAGAGAGAGATATGAGAGAGCTGCGCACACACCTTTTGTGTGTGTTTTATGAATGATAGAGAAAACCCTAGTCAAAGACTAGGGTTATATTAGCTTTCACACCCAGTTGGGCCTCAACGGTTCAAAAGCCCACCAAGGAAAGAACAAGCCCATCACAAGGCAACAAGCCCAAAACCAGTGCGCCTGAAATAAGGAAACAAACATAACACAATACAAAGTAACATAGACATATGTAAAGATTGGCAAAATAACACCCTCGATCTGACATATGAGAGAGCAGAAAAATCATTTACCAAACATGTTCACAAGCCTCAGCTGTTTACATAGTTTCAGGTGTTGGTTAATACCATGAGCCTTACTAAAGACGTTAGCAGTTTGATAAAGTGAAACAACCTTGATAGTGTTGATCACACCATTTTGAACGTTTTCCCTTACCAAGTGAACATCAACTTCATGTCCTCTATTGGATCGATAATTAGGTATTGCAATTCGGATTTTAGAAGGTGAGTTTAGGTATTTTACACAATAATTAATCGGGAGGGTAGAATTATCAAGTTCAGTTTGTGTCTTTCAAAAAGTTTGTGTCAATTTACAAATCACTATTCATTTAAAAAGAAGATATATTTGTTTGTTAATTCGTTGAAAAGTGGTAAACTTGACTTTTTAGGTCAAGGTTATCATTTTTCCAATTCAAAACATTCATATGGATTAGTTTATCACATCAACAATTTTCTATAAACATATAAAAAATAATATCACAATATTTATTTCATATTTGGTCAGGAATGACGCACAACCAATTTTTCCAGCAAGAGAAGAATTTTACAATAGTTTGACAGGAAAAAGTATTGTGGCAACACGTCATTGCTCTTAGAGTGTATTCAGATGACACAACTATTCGTAATAGAGCTCCATTTTTTTCATTTGACAATAACAACAAGAGATCTCATGCTAGTGAGCTTACGTTTGTCGAAGCACGTAGACCAAGTAAAACCTGATTTATGGTAACATATTGGGAGTTTGTAATCCAAAATAAACAAGATACACATGCCTAATACTCACTGGTGCTACGTAAACCAGTACTCACAACAATACTAGGAGCACGAGCTGTTCCGACAAAAGACCTTTTCTCTTTCATAAGGGATGCTCTTTTCTGCTCTCTCATCTGAGGTAAGCAACCTAATCATCGGCAAGGTATCATGATCCTAAAACTTCAACTATATGATTTATTTTTTAATATGAAATATATTTGAAATAAGCTCTAGCCACTCTTCATTTTAATCACTTAACAATCAATTACCTAATACCTCAAGTCACGGTTTTCTAAAAACACATAGTGAACTATCATTCTTAATCTTCTACTCTTCCTCAACATCAATCGATTCTTGTATAAGATAAAGTTAAATAGTTTTATTATAATAAAGATGCTATCTACAAAATCCATTACCAAACCCTACCCCATGATCAAGGTTTTTTTTTTGCCCGAATCAAGTTTTTTTTCCCAGTTATCATGTTAAAATATCTATCTTTTGCTTATATTTGCATCTTGTTTTTGTTACTAACTTGACTTGCGTTATAGTTCGAGAAGGATAAACTAAAGAGGCACGCGAAACTCACATGGCAACTGCAATCACACATGTTAACTTCTTGACCTATGATTGGTAAACGATAGTCATATCATATTTAGATGTTTAAGCTTTCACATCGAGACCATTTTTTCTGTAGCATCTGACATAAGAAGATCGACAGGAGCTATACTTGAAATAACAATCAAAACCACCAAACTAAATCAAAATTTAAAGAAAAATAAGCAATACCACATTAATTAAGCTCAATAACACAAACCCACAACTTAATTACTAAGAAACCTCTAATAATAATAATCTATGACATAAAACAATAAGTCATAGATTAATATACTTTCAATTCAATAACTCGAATGCATACCTTATGTTAAATAGATTAAACAATGTCGTTATTATTCTTGTATGTTATGGTTTAGTATAGATTTTGATGTATTTGAGCTAGGTTTAAATTTATGGTTTTGAAAGAAGAGTTTGTACGGTTTGGTTGATTTTTCCTTTCTATTACGGAGTATTTTGAAATTGTGGTTGGGTTTTTGTATTTTCTAAGTGTTAGTTTTGATTTTTAAGTTTTGTAGATCATCCTCTTTTTTATGTTTTAGTTTTTGTAGCTCTGACACATATGGTTAAGATTGCGATGTCGTCATCAATGCAGCCTATGAAAACATATGTGTCAAAACTATAAAAACTAAAACATAAAAAAAAGATTGCGTTGTCGTCAGAAGATATGGTAAAGGGCTTAACCATGCTAAGAGTGTAAGGTACGGTTGAGACATCGAGCTCGTGCCGTGGGTAAAAAGTAATGCGACATAATTACTTTTTCCCATAACACCAAAACACCTCATAACCCCACAAACACCCTCCCTGGTAAACATCAACTTTCTCGAGTTATCGTGACCCCATTTTTTTTTATAAATTCAACAATTAATTAAATAAAACTTAATTTTTTCATTAATAAAATATAAAAATATAATTAATAAAAAATACAACACGAAATAAAAAAAGACAACATTTACCATCTTTAATCTGGATCGTCCTTTTTTACCATCCCTATAATACTCCGTATACTTTTTTTTTCACCAACCTCCTGAAAAGGGAGGGATTTACCTGGTTTGAGTCTGTGTGGCGGTGGGCTCATACCCCGTGGATTAGTCGGCCAATGAGTAGGAAATCACGGATACAAAAAGAAAGAAATAATACTTCGTATACCCTTTATCTTCTTCTTTATTCCAAACCATCTTTGAGTTCACCTCTTTCTTTCTATATGCGAACATCAACGAACTTAAATTCTTCCCTTATTCGATCTACTACTTCTTCTTCACAGGTATGATCTATATTTAATTTTAATTTAAAAAAAAAATTGATAACTCAGGCCATGGCGCGAGCCACGGTGTGATTGAATGCGCCATGACCTCGCGCCAAACATCATAACGTCGGCTGACAATTACCAGCCGAGACACGATAACACCGACGACGGTGTGGTTGGCGGTGTCATGACGTCACGCCATTGTGATCAGCCAGCCTACCACGCACTGTACCGTGCACTCTAAAAGTTTAACCATCTTAATCATATTTTTCGGGAGGTTAAGCTCTTTAATTCATAGGCTTCTTCAAAAAGATGGTTAACAATATTTTAATCAGAAGATTCTAAAATTGCGCTCTTACAATATTCAAGATGAGCACACATCGAAATAACTAATAAATCGCGTTACCCGATTTTGAATACACTACGTAGGTGATAAAATGCATGCACCGTATAATTTTAGCTCCCCTATATATAGACCATCACCTTCACGAACAACATACATGCAATTTTTCGAAGATCTTTCTTGTTCCCCAAAACAAACCATGAACTTCACGATCTTTCTTGTTCTCCTAACCTTAGCGACGGCTGCTGCGTTTCCATATGACCAAATACATGCATCTCAATCAACCATACATTTTCTCAAGCCACATTCCGGCTCGGCTGGCCACAAACATCATGGTCTCAACTGCTTGAGCTGGCGGCTAGCAGTTGAGGCTAACAACCTCAGGAACTGGACACAAGTTCCTGCAACATGTGAAGCCTATGTTGGTCATTAAATGCTTGGAAAACAATACCGTCAAGATTGCGCTGTTGTCACCTATGCAGCCTACGAATATGCTAAAGGGCTTAACCTCCCGAAAGATGGCAAAGATGTTTTTTGATATTGATGAAACCGTGCTTTCTAATCTGCCGTTTTATGCTCGCGACACCGTTGCTTTTGGGTACAAACTATTCCAGGTCTTTTATTTCATTTCTTACGTATTAAACATATCGCTTTTGCTTAATTTTCTTGCATGTACCTTGTTAGGGCGATACCATATAATGAAACGTCGTTTAACGCTTGGGTGGTGGAAGCAGTGGCTCCAGCGATTCCAGCGTCTCTAAAACTATACAAGGGATTGTCAAAATTAGGGTTTAAGATCGTCTTTCTCACCGGCTCACACGACACATTCACAGAAGCTCGTATAAAAAATCTAAAAGCAGTTGGTTATACTACTTGGGAGAAACTCATTCTTAAGTAAGTTATTACTAGTTCTGTATATATCCATTAAATGACTAAAACATGTTTGACTGTATTTAAGTTAGGGCTAACATGTATATATGTCCAGGAAAGCTGGGGAAGGTAGCGGTGTTGTGTACAAATCGAGCAAAAGAAAAGAGTTGGTCGCTGCTGGATACAGAATCCGCGGTAACATAGGTGATCAATGGAGCGATTTACTTGGAAGAGACGTTGGCGTTCGCACGTTTAAACTGCCTGATCCTATGTACTACATCGCTTAAAGTACTTATTCAATTACTTGAAGAGTTTGGTGTTTAAAATTTGTTGTTGCTACAAGTTTGCTCAAATAAGACTATGATCAAAGTCAAGCAAAGTCTTTTTTTTGTTATTAGTATGTAAAAATTCATAACTTTGTATTCATCAGTGAATACAAATCACAATATCTTGGAGCTGTCTTAAAAGATTGATTATGCGATTTTATTACTATTTTGTTTATCTTTCAATGTAGTCGTGTCAGGATTTTATTGCATCTATTATTTTAAATGAGTTTTTAACGCTACCACGTTTAATCAAGCGAACCTTGAAAGTTTGTTACTCAAAACTAATAGAGAAATGAGGAGAGAAACGAGAAGTGTCCTCTAATGAAGAAGATTTACTAATGTTTGTTACTCAAAACTCTACATTTATGAATGTGGGGTCAGTGAAGACTGGATGATTCAGCTTAGCGGTTTTCACATGTTTAAAGTTGTCAAGCTGAAACTTTTTAATAAAAATTAAATGTAATTGTAAACTCGAATCACTAGATACTAATTATTCGTTAAAAAATAAATATGAGAAAATCACAACATAAACACGACATACACACCAAATTAACTAACAATTATGAGAGACGTTCTCCTCTTAACCAATATCGAAAGATTTCGACACACAAACACGCCAGTTTAAGACATTCTGTTTCTTACCCTATTTGTTGGAAAACTATAAAAAAAAGTCTGTTGGAATTGTAACACTTTCGCGGAACCCTAGAACACCTTAAAGAAGATAGTGGAGTCACAATAAACGAAACCAAGAAGAACGACACACTACAAATGTAACCAAACGTGTCAGTTGTATTATCCTCTGTGCCTATCTTTGCCACTTCAATCTCTTTAGATTCTATGATCTCCCTGATGAATTGATATCTCAAGTTGATATGTTTCATCCTCTCATGAAACATTGCATTTCTTGATAGATGAATTGCACCTTGATTATTACAATTCACAGCCACTGACTTAGGTTTATCCTCAACTCGATTAGTAGACCTTTAAGCCAAATGCTTTCCGTAACAGCTTTCGTAAGCGCCATATACTCCGCCTATGTAGTAGATAATTCAAGAACATGCTACAGAGTTGCTTTTCTAACTCACAACACAACCATGTTCCATAAACATGTACCCGGTTATCGACCTGCCCTTTTTGCGGTCTTTAGCATAATCGCTATCCACGAAACCGTCAACATCCACGTGATTCCCTTGATCTCTACTATACACTAGACCTACACCAACATTTTCCTTCAAATACTTCAAAATCCACTTCACCGCTTTCTAGTGATTTTTACCTGGATTCGTCAAATACCTTCTTACAATGCTAGTAGCGTACTCAATATCTGGTGTAGTGCAAACTATCAAGTACATTACCTATAACATTCACATATGGGACCTTACTCATTCTCTCCACATCTCAGTCACTTGACGGATAATCCTTTAATGATGCCTTGAAGTGTGCTCCCAATGACATAGAGACCGACTTGCCATTATCCACTCTGTAGTTATTCAGAATTTTCTGTGCATATCCCGACTGAGACACCTTCAGGGTTCGGTTACCCCTAACCCTGACAATCTCATTACCAAGTATCATCCTAGTTGGATCGAGTTCCTTCATATCAAACTTTTTTCGCAACAGTACCTTGGTATATTCGATCTTAGACTTGCTTTTACAAGCAATAAACATATCATCTACATACAGTAGTAGATATATGTACATATCTGGTGCAAACTCCTTGAAGTAAACACAACTATCATAGCTGCTACGGCTAAACCCATTGCTGACCATATACATATCAAACCGTTTGTACCACTTCCTTGGAGACTGCTTAAGACCATAAAGCTATTTCTTCAACTAACATACCTTGTTGCCCTTTCCTACTTCAAAACCAAGTGGTTGCCTCATATAAATGGCTTCTTCAAGATTACCATGCAAAAACGTCGTCTTCACATCAAGTTGTTCCAACTCGTAATCTTCACAAGAAGTTGATGAGAGAATCACCCTAATATATGTATGTCGAACCACAAGTGAAAATACCTTATTTTAGTCAATCCCTACTCGTTGTGTAAACCCCCAAGCTACCAGCCTTGTTTTGTACCTTGGTTTTTGAAAGCTTTCAATCTCTTCTTTAATCTTATACAACCACTTGCAGCTTACCAGCTTTTGACCATGTGGTTGATCGACCAGCTCCCAAGTATGATTCTTCTTCAAAGAACTCATCTCTTCCTTCATAGCACGAACCCACTCATCCATTTCAGATGAATTAATCGCCTATTGGAATGTGATTGGTTCATATGTATCTTCTTCCTCAGCAATACCAAGCGATCTTTAAATCGCTATGAGATACTCGTTAGCGACCTTAACGAGTGTATTGTTCTTTGGGCCGACATTCTTAGGGAAAATATGTTTTGTCTTGGTGGAAACCGGTATCATATCCCAGCGTGTATGGCACATATGATATATTGCATATTTACCGACACCAAGTACAATCTTGCATATTATATCGCTCGACGTATCAACTATGCTCTTTCAATGCCAAAAACAAACCTTCCATATGCAATGCTCCTCACTCGCCTTTTTAAAAGGGTTGGTCGAGACTTCCCCAAACTCGATCTCACTCGCTTTCAACCGGTCAACCGTGTGATGCTCCCTATTCAAAAGGTGCAACCACGAAAGCCTAGGAGTGATCGAAGGAAGAGAAGAGGCGGCCCTTAAGATTCCAACAATGAGGAAGTTCCTACATCGCCAAGTGATGGTGATGATGTAGGCACTAGTACCCACGTTGGCTCTTCGAGTGACTCCACCCATCCGTGAACACTTTCATGAGTGGGTTAGACCAAATTAATCCTCCTCCTCATTATGCCTCAAGTTCACTCCCAGATAACTTCGGACTTAAGGATGTCTATTGTTCTAACCTTCAAACTCGAGGGGAGTTGTACGATCATCGTACGGAGTCAAGGAGTGCATTCAAGGCTTTGGGTAAAATGATCAAGAATCTTGGAAAGAAGAACTGATGATCAAGTGAAGCTTTTGGGAATGATGCATGTTTGTTGACATGTTTGTTGACACTTGTGTATTGTTGGATTATTTCTTTCTTTCATTTGACTTGTTTTATTTCTTGCATTTAGACTTTGGTTTGTAGTTTTAATACTTTGTTTTTGAATTATCTAATTTTAATCTTAATGTGTTCATGTTATCGAACTTTTAATTTACATGACTTTGTGCAATTATGTGTTAGTTAGCTATTTAGATTTTGGTTGGTAATCTATTTTGGCTTGTTAAACCTTTTTCTAAAATCTGGGCTTTTGAAAATTGCTGGAAA
Organism: Glebionis coronaria; assembly: GCA_025667525.1. NCBI lineage: Eukaryota > Viridiplantae > Streptophyta > Magnoliopsida > Asterales > Asteraceae > Glebionis > Glebionis coronaria. The sequence continues at coordinate 675,172,044 of CM046875.1, forward strand.
CCCATTTATGAAGCCTTCTGCCCACACTTCTCCAAATATGGGGTGGTTCTTTATCGATAAAAAACTGCGGCCCTATTTAAGGAACCGTGGGTTCTGAATATTTGCTTTACACTGTTTTCTCTAAATCTTTGTAAACATGGCTGAAACTTTTGCTAAAAACCATATTTTTCCTAATTAAGCCTAACATGTTTCATTATTCACCAAAATGAATTTTAACTAATTACTAGTTTGGATCATCTCACCTCCTTCTTAAACCTCTCTTGGTTATTCTTCTTCTTCATCCTCTAAGCCTCTCTCTAAACCTAGACACACAACCATGGTGTCTACAAGATCATAAAACTCATCCAAACACTCTACTTCCAAAAGAAACCTTAAGATTAAGATCAAGTTGCCTAAACAAGGCTCTCCATCTTTTCTTACACCCAAGAATGAGATATCTCCTATTCTTATCTCTTTATCACCTTCACCACCTCTTACTCCATGCAAGAATAGTTCAACTCATGGTACTAACCATTCCCATGGTTTTACCTTTTCTTCATTCCAATCTAGGATGAATGAGTTGTCTTCACCCTTCACTTCAAGTCCTCTCTTGGAAGTGAACCCTCAACCTATTCAAAGCATTACTTTTGAGAATGAATTTGTTGAGCCTTTGATAACCTCACATTTCACTCCACTAAACTCACCTAATTCACCATTGGATACCATACCTCATCCTCCTCCCTCTAACACTCCAATTTTGGGTGTTCCCATTTCCAACTTCATGGGTGATCCATACTTCTTTGCTTTCCTAGAAGCTCATGGCTCTAATTTTCCTTGTTGCCTCTATAACAACTACATCATTCAAAACCTGAGAATGGAGATGTTTGGTCTTCATAGGAGGTTGCAAGATTTCTTGTTGACCTTGTTCACCAATGCTCCTCCTCCGAGGAGATGAATGATGAGTTTTCAAAATGTTTTTAAAGAAAATCAAGCCAAGGAAGTCTACCAAATCAAGAACTAGATTAGCTAAGTTTGTAATTGTTAGTTGTTATTTATTTCTCTTGTATTTCCTTTTCCTTCATGAGTTTTCCTTGGAGATGTTTAATAGATTAAGTCTTTGTGTGTTTCAACCTATGTGATCACATTAATCAACTTCAATTTAATTAAAACTGAACCTTAATCTATCATAACCTCTAGAACTTGACTAAAATTGTATCAAAATGTTATCTAAATATTTTGTCACCCTTTGTCAAGACACTCTTTGTGAGTGTGTTTCCGTTTGTTCAACCATAGCATAACCTAGTGTTATTAGAGGTAAAAATCAAAGATTTGGTTAATTTTGAAAGAGTCTAAACTTTTCTCAAAACATTGTAAAATTGATTGTTCATGTCCACTGTGGGCGGCTCATTAAATGCCACACGGTTTCTTATATTTAAAGAACCGCAAGTTCTTTTAAAGAACCACGGACAGAAAGCCACTTTTTTCTCGTTTGTGGTCTATCTTCTTTGACCTCAGTATTTTTCAAGATTCTCTGTTTGCCAATTTAGGGTAAACATTCCTTGAAACTTTTTGATTTTCTTTCAAATCTTTGTCTTGTCTACTTTCTTTAAATCCTTTTGTTTTGGGAGTTCTTCTTCTCATTTCTCACAATGTCTACATCTTCTAAACCTTCCCTTGACATTTCTTTGTCACTTTCTTCTAAACCTAAAGCTTCTTCTTGTAAGCTTTCTAAGAAATCGAAAATCTCGGTTCGATCCGTTTGGATCAAGAAGAACAAGGATCATCATGATTCGTCTTCTCCCAAACCTTGCAAGGATCCGTCTTCTCTCCTACTGAGTATTGGAATGAGTCTTACTCAATCAATCCAATTATCGGAGAAAAAGAAATTCTTCCACCACCACCTAAACCTTTCAACACCTCTCAACTCAATGACCTTTCTTCTTTCCTCAACCTTTCAAGGCATTGTGAAAACCTCTCATATCCTCAATATCCTTCTCCTTCACCACCTTCTTATTTTGATGGTCCTCCCCCATCAAACGACTTTGTTTTTCATCATGGACGCTCATGTGCGTGTTGTCGATTTCACAAATTGAACTTTCTCATGTGTATGACAAGCTAAATTTTCTTTGAATTTCTTCTCACTCGACCTCCTCTCAAATTATTTGTTCCCGTGAACAACTCTTCGAATGATGCCTCGTCGTCTTATTTTTCTAATTAATGCACACTTTGTGTTCTAATTGTTTGAGTCAAATAAAAACCTAAGCAATCTAAGAGGACTATCACTACTAGTGCTTATGTTGTTTATTTTCCTTATTTGTTGGTTTAATAATCCTATTGTGTGTATGAATATTTTCCTTGTGTGTTCTTTCATATTTTTGTAATATGATTGTTATGTGTGTTATTTCTTCTCCCTCTAATTCTTTATCACACATATTGTTAAAAGTTGATCATGGTTAAAATTTACAATTGTTTTTGGGTGATTCCAACAATTCTAAGTTTTTAACCCTTTGACATATTATCATTACAATTGGTATGGATATTTCTTTTCTACCTTTATTCCACCAATTGTACATTGATTTTGTCAAAACACCCTCCGTGGACATAGTTAGCAAATACTTACTTCTAATTTTAGATTTCTTTTCTTCCTCCCTCTCAAGTTATTTAGTAGGTAGTGACTAATATATACATTTGTGTTTCTTTTCTTTCTACTAACCTTTGTATGTAGCTTTTCACCTTAGCTCAATCACTTGGTGCCCCAAGATAAGGGGAGTAAACACCAAGGGGTAGCTACTAGCAAAGTCGATTCTTCTCTTCTTCAAAGACTTGTGCTAACCATTTTTCTTCGTCAAAGGGGGAGAAATAATAATGATAAACTCGTTAATAATTCGAATAATTTTGTCTTTTACGTAAATGTTTTTATAGTTTGTCGTAATAAAAAAGGGGGAGAGTGTTAATGCAAGTAATGCCTAAAAACGTTATTAGTGTTAACTAATCTTTCTTAGTTTTGATCACGACAAATTAAAAAGACATTTATCGTCAAAGGCAATCGTAAGACGAATTATTCAACAAACACTATCATAAAGGTAATAATCATTTAAGTATTGCAAAAACATATCTTAATCATGTTTAGTGATCATAAAAAGTGATTAGCCTTAAAACTAACATTTTGTCAAATGCGACAAAATATTTTAATAAACTTTCTTTTTAAGAAAATGTTTTATTAAAATGGAAAATGTAAATTTGAATATAGCATATTCCAAATACCATAGGAATATCCTTTGAAGGTAAAACTTACCTCAGATATTACTTCCACACTAAAGGATAATAAGGAGCGAAGTCTACTACCCATGGTTCCTCAAATAGATCTGCGGTTCTTTATCAATAAGGAACCGCAAAGACAATAAAAGAACCACATGCAAAGAGCCGTTGGATTTTATCTCCTATAAATAGTGGATCAAATCTGCATTTTCCATGAACCTTTTTGGACATTATTTTTGCCTTCTATCTCTTTTCTAAATCCTAATCATTAATAAATGATCACTTAATGTGTTAAGTATGTTTACTTATGATTATCCTCTTGATCCCCTTCTTTACTTGTCCAAAGAGAAGATCACTCACACACTTTTGATGTGATTAAAGATGAAGCCTTGATGAAGATCAACCTACCCTAGATCTAGTCATGTTCATCATTTTATTTGAGTCTTATGTAGATCCAATCTATTTGTGTATACTTGGATTAGTGTTGTGTTGATCCAAAGTATTAGTGAATACTTGGATTAGTCTTGTGTAAATCCATTGTATATGTGTATACTTTGATTTGTCTTGTGTGGATCCAAGTTACATGTGTATACTTGGATATGTTTTATTGGGTTGTAAGTTTTGTGTGTAAGTTCCCACTAAACTATAAAGTGATGTGTGTATGTGTCTTGTGAGTTCTCACTTAGCTTCAAAGTGAAGAGTTGTGAAGATTGGTTCTAGCTTTGGATTAGAACTCTACATCTAGCTTTGTGTTGGAAAAGAAGATGGGCGACGAAGATTGGTTCTAGCTTTCGATTAGAACTCGACATCTAGCCTTGTGCCGGAAAATAGTGAAGTAGGCGACGTGTGTAGATTAGTCCTAGCCAAGATTAGGTCTCGACATTTAGCTTAGTGTCAAAAAATAATGTAAGCGGCGTTGTAAGGTTTTCTCCGCCAAGAAGGGAGCTTGTGGATATAGTGGAAATTTCGAGTAAGGTGTACTCGAGGAGTGGAGTAGCAACGAGGATAGAGCTTCGTTGCCGAACCACTATAAATCTTGGTGTCGTTCTTTAGATTGCTTCTTTCCTTACTCTTTACTTATATTTATATTCTTGTATTGCATTCAATTGTCAATTATCATTGTTAATGCACTTAGAACTGAACCTAGCGACTATGCAACTAGCTTTCAAGTAAAAGGTAGTTTTGATACAAACTTAATTGAAAGAATTTTAATTAGGACATTAACCGAAGAGAAACTATTCAACCCCCCCCCCCCCACCCTTCTAGTTTCTACAGACATACAAGTCATACAGTTGTTGTACCAAGAAGCATTAGATAGAACCCACCCTACACGAATGTCGCTAAATCAGATTACAAATAAAAAGCTTAAAAGGGAATGATCGAAGAAAAAAAAACTTTACCTTGCCACAAAATTTTGAAATTAATATCTTTTATAAAGTGGTACCTAAGATTACTTGCTCCCATTTTTTATGTGTTGCATCTTTACTCGATCCCGTTGGGAACGAACCATCGCCAAGCTTACACAATCGCTTATGTGACAAGTCATAAACATCAGTGAAACAAACACAAACTGATGTCGGTTAGTACTAATAGAAGCTTAGACAAACAACACCTTACATTTTAACAATGAAAACCCAAACAAAAAATTCTTATACCTCATAATGGTATCCCAACCCATAAAACTGTCTCCCATGATCCACATTCTCGCCACGATCTCACACCGCCTAATATACATTAGTCGTCCAAACCACCAACTTATCCTTGCCTCGTTTACAACCTAAAATCAATAGCCCACCAAAATAAAATTCAAAATTTCACATTAACAATCAAAACATTGTCTATATATTTCGATATAACCACCCAAATTTTTAACAAATAAAAATACAATCTTTATTACTAAAAACTACAAATTAACAAAAACGAAAAATTAAAACCATATTTTATATGAATATAACCGGTGAAGGTGGTAGTTTACACGAAAAATTAGGGGCTTACCTCAGAAGCTTCAACATTTGATTTCACGCGTTTCATATCATTCAAATGCAAATGCAATAGATATCCTAAAAGAGAATTCAACAGATTAGTGGACCGGCGACGATTATCACACTTCTGTAACAAATAAAACGCAAATAACTTGAAAATCTAAATACTTAAATCTACCAAAAGATTACATATCCATAAAATAAAAATCGTGGATCAAATAAAACAAGAAAAAATAGCTTAAAACTTGAAAAACCCTTTAAAAACCATGGATCTACTAAAACAACAAAAAATACCTTAAAACTTGAAAGCCATTTTGACGGGTGTTGTTCTTGGTGGTTGGTCTCTCGATGACGTTCAATGTTGGTGACCCCGACGGCGGTACTGCCGTTGTGGGGGTGAGGTGTTGTAGTGTTAGGGTTTCAGGGTGGTGGTGTTGTTGATGATGAGTTGCGATGGTGGTTTACAACGGCGGGTGCGGTGTCGCAGTGGTGGTTTGAGAGAGTTATGGGGAGATAGACGTGTATGTTTTTTGTTTCGTAGATGTAGAGGAGCCCGATTTAGAATAAAAAGAATAGAAACGTATAATAGAAGCTTTAAAGTAGTAGCGATGTAATATAATTTCCAAGTTTATACAAGAAGTCAACATAACAATTCCATACGTGTGTTTAATGAAACTTATAGGATAAGCTGTATTGAAAAATTTCAACTTTCAACAATCAATATCCATCCTTTATAGTTAGTATAGATAAGTTCTTGTGATATAAAAACAAACATATGTCATTGTAACAACGACTTGTAGTTTCTATTTAACTTTATATAAGGATATTTGATTTTTTTTTTAAAACTATACATTTAAACCACCCAAGGGTTGGCTAGTGGCAAAAGGTTTTGTGGTTATCACTCTAATATGTGTGAGGTTTTGACTTCAAATCCTTCTAAGTGCAAACAACCTTGATGTGGCTACGATAACTTCTTGAAAGAGGAGCGCTTTATCTGGTGTGGTTCTGTGTGGCGGTGGGTTCAAACCCCATGTATTAGTCAGCCAATGTATCAAAAATCATGGTTACCCAAAAAACATTATATATTAACTCCATCAATGCTCATTATGTGTTATTAAACTCAAATTTTATGTAAAACATGATATAAGTAGTTAAAAATTAAACAACAATGCCAACATCATCATACATACTAGTTAAATAAAATTAAGTTTTTCATCAAAAAAAATCTTTACAAAATATTAATTGATATTAATGTAGAATGACAGACTTTATGTAAAATCTCATGCATAATTATTTGTGTTGGAATTTAACAATCATATATTCATGCATCAAGAGTAAAACGCAGCGGATAGGATCGATCAACTATGCACATAATGTAATTAACATAAAGATAAAGAATGCATACCTTAAGTCCAATAACGGATGATGAAATAACCAAGAACCAATCAACCAACCAAACCCTAATTCTAATACACCAAAACCGATCACCAAAAACCCTAAGATCAAAGTAGATATTCACCAAGCTTAATCCACACAACACCTCAATCAATCACCTTCGATTGTTAGATCTTGATTAAGCAAATACTTAATAAAAATAAAACCCTGAAAACCCTTGTGGGTTTGTTTGGCCTTCGAACACAGAGAGGATGAGGGGAGAAAAGTTTGGTTTTAATTCTATGAAACAATGAATCAGATCCCTTTGTTTATATAGGTGAGATTTAGGTTTATTTTTTGAATAGATTACAACTGAAACTCCAAGTAATAAACCTTCTAGACTCAAAATCTTTTCTTCTCTTCTCTTGGACTATATTCGCCCGGCCAACACCCTTATGGTGTTTGGTTTGAATTTTTGACTTTCTATTTTACTTTACAATGTAATTACAGTAAATACCTTAAAGTATAAAGTCTTGTTAATTAATCCTCGTTAAACCTTTTAACTTATTAACTAACAACCGTTAAGTATTAACTTATCAAATTAAATATATACATTAAATATAACCATATTTATTATGTATCTTTAATAAAAGATGATCTCGATGTTTAAGTGTGTGACCTCTTAGACCCACGCACTTTCGGTCATATTAAATACTATCTATAACTTACGCAGATCCTAACAGCTCCTACTTGCGGAAGTCGTAGCTATAGTGTAATTTAATAATAACATTGACATATAGTCTAGAAACACTATCAATGCTTCCAAAAACACCCGAGTTTGGATCCTGGTAAACTACTTTAGCCTTATGGTAATTTAATAACAAATATTGCTTCCCTTTTGTTACTGATACGGTTAATCATGAATATGGATCATATGTCATTTTATTTGATTAACATTCTGTTTCTCGTTTCTCCGATTCAATCAAGAATACCAAATGTAATAAGAAACTTCTTAACTACCATTTGGGCATAACCATGCAAACACTCGATTAATCCTATGAGAGGGATCACTATGTATGATACTTCATTCATAGAGGAACATAATCTTATTTTCACTACAGGTACCTCTTACACATGTAATAAATACTTCTGGAATAAGTTTTATAACTGCCCACGTGAATGACGCAGCATTTTCTTAAACCAAGAAATGCCATCATTCATGCAAAGATCCACTTGTATCTCAAGTCTAAGCATCGCAATACTTACCATATATGTAGATTCTCAATGACGCCGATCCATAAAGAATCATACATGACTTGGGGTAATCCAATTATTCAACCACAATGAATAACCTATGAGTCTAGAAGAATCATCTTTATGTATTTCTAAAATACAACCAACCCTCATATTTCTCTTAATTTGTTAGTACTCCTTAATAATCGACAACGGAGACTTAGAATATATGTTGCACGCTGATAAGTGAAGGTTTATTAACATCATAACAATTATATAAAACCCTAAACGAGATTAAAGCACACATATAGCGGAAGCGATTTAACAATATCATAATAACATAATTATAATTAATCGAATTAGGGTTACATACCTTTACGCTAAAGCAAATCCACAAGATGAAGAACGAATCACCAATTATGGTTTATAAGGATCACCACCAAGATATAGTCTAAAGTAAGACTATATTACGATCTTGTACACACGTAACACAGCGAGCTAACCGTGATTCTAGCACGTGCAAACCGAAATAAACGCTTGTGAAAAATCAACCCAACAACCCTAGAGAGGGGCTAGGACTAGATTATAAGCTAAATCGAATAACAAACAAAACCAACTGAAACCCTTTGTTGGGTTTGGTGTTGCGATCGCAAGAAAGAGAGAGGAAGAGATGTGATAAAAATTATGAAGGCTAAGGGGTGTTTATATAGGCCTAGAATAAACTTGTAGCCCAAGCAAAACAAATAAAATGCAAGTTTTCTTCTCCCTTATCCCTTGTGTAGCCGACGGTTGAACACCCCCATGGGGTGTTCCAGAATCTTCTTTTACGTATTGAGTGCAATCCCGTAATCTCGAGTTTGATACTATCACACGACTATTAAATATAACTCCATAAACTTTCAATAATTAGACGCTATATTCACGGATTAAACATGAAAATATAGGATACAATCATTAAGAAACGAAATCAATATTTCCAGCAAAAATTAATTCATTTATTGATAACAGTTACTTAAACATCCCTTGTCTAGACACTAATACATAAAATAATTTTTTTTCACATATTTACATGATACTAGCAGAACGAACAAGACCAATAGACTCATCATGCTTAAAATGCTTACTCAAAGGCATTGGTTTTGTGAAAGGATATGCGAGGTTGTCATCTGTGTGAACTTTGTTAATGATGACTTCACCATTTTCGATGACTTCTCAAATATAGTGAAACCTTCTTTGATAATATCTAGCACCTCGCATGATTCCTGGATCGTCAGCGATGGAAATTACGGAGGAATTGTCGCACAACATTTCCATAGGTTCATTATTAGATGGAATGACATTTGCAAGACCACTAATAAACTTCCTAATCCAGACAGCCTCCATTGCAGCATCAGCAACAGCAACATATTCAGCTTCAGTAGAGGACATAGCAATAATGCTTTGCTTACTGCTCTTCCAGTCCATGACTCCACCATTAAGCACAAACACATACCCAGTTTGGGATTTAGTATCGTCCTTGTCGCTTTGAAAAGTATCATCGATATAATATTTAACGTGAAGCTGATTTTCCTTCTTAACCCCATAAACAAGTTCCATGTCTTTAGTATTACTAAGATACTTATGAATGGTCTTAACAACAGTCCAATGTTTCTCACTCGGATTCTATTGGAATCTACTACAAAGATTTTGCGCAAACGCAACATCGAGTCTAGTGCATCTTACCACATACATGATAGAACCAATTTCCAAAGCAAACATAACTTTCATCACGCGTTTCACCTCACTAGTTGTGATCGCACATTGCTTTTTACTTCAGTCAGTCTCTTCTTGCATTGGAACAAACCCTTTCTTGGATTTATCCATTCTAAACTTCTTTAAAATCTTATCAAAATAAGCACTTTGACTTAAAGACAACAACCGCTTAGATCTGTCTCTTAGGATCTTAATTCCCAGAATATATGCAGCCTCTCCTAGATCCTTTATGGAAAAACACTTGCTCAGCCAAGCTTTCACTTCCATCAACATTGAATTGCTATTTCCCATAAGTAATATGTCATCAACATATAATACTAGGAATGCGACATTACTCCCACTAGCTTTGACATATACACATGGCTCATCGAGATTTTGAAGGAAGTCAAGCTTCTTAATTTCTTCATCAAACTTTTTATTCCAAGTTCTTGAAGCTTCCTTCAAACCATAAATGGATCTCTGTAACTTGAAAACTTTATTTGGATACTTTGGATCAACAAAACCTTTCGGTTGCACCATGTAAACATCTTCACTAAGGTGACCATTCAAGAAAGCAGTCTTGACGACCATTTTCCAAATCTTATAGTCATAGAACACCGCTATGGCTAAAAGAATCCTAATAGCTCTTATGTCCGCGACGGGAGAAAAGGTTTCCTCATAATCTAGCCCGTAGGTTTCAGTATATCCTTTTGTAACAAGTCGAGCTTTATAGGTGCGTATATTGCCATCCATGTCGGTCTTTATCTTATAAAGCCATTTAGACCCTACGGTTCTTGTGCCTGCAGGATGATCAATCAAAACCCATACTTGATTGTCTTTCATGGATTGCATTTCCGCGTTCATTGCTTCAAGCCACTTTTCGGATCTAGCATCTGATATAGCCGCTTGATAATTAGGAGGCTCATCATGATCCTCTAACTGATGCTCCTCATCATCTATGTAGAATCCATATCTACTAGGTGCTTGAGGCATCCTACCGGACCTTCGAATCGGATGTTCTATGTTTTGAGGTTCAACAATCTCATGCGGAACTTCATCACGTACTTCACTAGTGTTACCATGAGGCAGCACATCTACATCTTCCACAATTTCAAATTTGTTAGTACTCCCACTTGCTCCAAGCAGTGGAGTACTCCTACTTGCTTATTGATCTATGAAACTTGTTTCAAAGAACTCAGCATTTCGAGCAACAAATATTTTGTTCTCAAGTGGATAGTAGAAGTAGTATCCCATCGTTTCCTTTAGGTATCCTACGAAAATGCACTTAATCGATCTAGGGTCTAATTTGTCAGGTACACCTCGCTTTACGAGAGCCTCACAACCCTAAACCATCAATAAGACAACTTGGGAGCTTTCCCATATCATACCTCATATGATGTCTTATCGACCTTCTTGGTTGGAATCATATTAGGAATGCGTGCACGAGCATAACCCCAAAAGGACTTTGGAACAGTAGTTGAGTTCATCATGGAACGAACCATATCCAATAGAGATTTATTCCTCCTTTCTGACACTCCATTATTTGGGGCGTGTAGGGAGGCGTGAGATGTGACACAATGCCGCATTTCTTCAAATGTTCCACAAATCAAAGCTCATGTATTCGCCTCCACGATTGGATCTAATAACCTTGATTTTCTTGCCGAGTTGGTTTTTCATTTAATTTTCTTGAATATTTCAAATACCCCATGTTTATGTTTCACAAGGTAAACATAACCATAACGGCTGAAATCATCCATGAATGTAATGAAGTAGCTAGCTCCTTCTCTAGACACAGTTCTAAAGGGTCCACAAACATCCATATGAATGAGTCCTAAAAGATGTTTAGGTCTTTCGACCACATGTGTAAAAGGCTTACGCGTCATCTTCCCATACACACAAGACTTGCATATGTCATCCAAAGAATCAACATCAGTGGGATTCAAAATTCCATCACGTTGAAGTTTCTCTATACGTTTCTTGTTTGCATGACCATGGCGACAGTGCCATAGATAGGTCGAGTCCAACATAGTATGTTTGGCTCTTTTCCTGATAACATTGTATATAGAACTATTAAGATTAATACAATCAATTTCAAATATGCCATCACGTGGTATTACATTAAGATAAAGTATGTTGTCTTTGTAAACGGAAATTACATTATTCAAAATAACATTAATAAAACCGTCTTCCATTAATCTAGAAACTGAAAAACACCTCTAACAATAGAAGGTGCGAAATGACAATTATTCAAATTAATAACTAGTCCATTAGGAAGTGCCAAATCTAATTGACCAATAGCTTCTACGTTTGCATGCATCCCATTGCCTACATACAAGCTCAAAGCTCCTTGCTTCAATTTCCTGCTATCTCTAAGTCCCTGTTCAAATATGAGTTGCACAACCTGTATCATATACCACCGTCTTACTATTAGATGTAGCATAATATTCTATAACGAAGCTACTTGAAGTACTAGCTCCGCGAGCATTCTTGCGTTTCTTCATCTCAATGAGATACTTCGGGCAGTTCCTTTTCCAGTGTCCTACCTCTTTGCAGTGGTGACACTCAGAGTCCTTTGCCGGATTATCCTTCTTTGGTGTTGGAGGATTTTTCTGCTTTGGGGCGTAATTTGACTTACCATTTCCAGCAGACTTTCCTTTAACCCCTTGCGGTTTCTTACCCTTGTCTTTCTGGATCCGCCCTGCCCTAATAGCCATTACAGCAGGCGTTTCAACCTTCTTTGGAAGCCCTTTCTCATGTGGCTTTCGCATAACATGTATCTCTACTAATGCCTTCCCCATGCTATGCGAATTGTAAGTTTGCACAAGTGATTCATAATACTTGTTGAGAGAGTTCAAGATAAAACTCACAGCAAGTTCTTTAAGCATGGGATAACCAAGGCGTTCCAAAGTGTCCCAATAGCCTTTCATTTTTAGAAAATGAGTGCTAACAGATTGTCCATTCTCTTGCCTACAAGTATGAAATGTTTTACAGTATCAAAAAGCTCTTGTTTAACGTTTTCCTCAAACATAGTTTTGAGTTCAGTGATCATCTCATAAGCATTAAGATTCTCCAGCATTATTTTTAAATCTGGAGACATCGATGCTAACATGAGACATGCCACGCCTCTTTGATCTTTAAACATCGCATTGTATGCTTCACGAACGGCAGGCTCAACAGTTTCCTTAGGAGCTGGAATCATAGGTTTATCTAGATAACTCATTTGGTCTTCAGCCCTAAGACAATTTCTTAGGTTTCGGTACCATACGGAGAAGTTTGATCCAATCAACTTATCCCTGAACAAGTTCGACCTTAGTGTAGAATATTTGTTTTGGATAGTAGCCATCTACAAAACAAATTCAGAAAATATTAGTACTTTCAACAATAAGTCTCTCATAAAATTAACTACCCATGTTATGAATTAATTTTGTAAAGATCTTAAGACCCAACATGAACTTATTCCATCAATGTAGTTGATCTACTAGAGATGAAATAATTCAAAAGGTAATCATCGAATGATAATTGCCACCGGTGCAACTCTTAGCCATAATGAGGTCATGACTACAATATCTAGTATAAACGTAGTCACGTGTTGTTTGCCTCATCTCGTACTTTGTGCAAAAGGTCTGACCAAACATACACAACGTAAGTCGTCCAATATTAATCTGCAGATTTATAGCCTTCGGGTCTGGCCCTTGGGTTATTATGGCGCCTCATGTGTGGTTTAGTATTAAGACTGTCTTTGATGGCATAACCAACACAAGTGACTAATAACTTGGTCAGTACAAAACTTACTTAAGTGGTATAATTTAGTTTTTGAAAATCATGACAAAAATTCGTATAAAAGAAAACATGTAATACTTCCTTTTATAACAAGTTTATAAAACAATGAATTTCCTATAGTTTAAAGTTTCCTTAAATAAAACATATGTCTCGGTTTAATGAAATCACCGGTAATTCAAAACCGAGCTACCCATTGTTTTAAAAACGTTGAACTAATCTTTATAAAGTCTCATCGGTTTATTCGATCGTGTTTTCCTCACATATCTAACGAGCACCAATAGAAAACTAAAACGAACCTTGCTATGGTGACATTCGATCTATGGCGTCTTGGAAGACACACAGAAAAGAACCGGAGAAGCTGGCAAGCTGTAGAAGCCAGTTAAGCGCCCTTCTTCTTTAGGAAATCTTGACGAGATCCGCTTTTTATAGTCTAGTCTAATCTAACTAAAACTTTATAGATATCGAATAAAAGATAGTTTTTTTATATAGTTCTAGAGTAATTAAACATTTAGTCTAGGACCAAATATTCATTTACCCTAGTTATTCTGGTCTAATTCTTGAAAATCTTTTTGCATATATACATTGTAACAATTATAGTAATAAATAAAATAAAATAAGCAAGACGATAAACTAAACTAATATATCACATATAAACTATAATAAGGGAAGATATTTTCCGAAAATAACCTATTTAGGGCAATAAATTTTAGTAAATCAAAAATCCAGTTTTCTGATTTTATTCCGATTCTGTTTCGCAAGCAAAAAACGAGCAGGAAGAAGTATTCCTCAGCTTCCGGCTAAAATTAAAAGTTGTGAAGAATCGAGTTTTTAGTGTCCTTATAGGAATCAGACCATAAAAGTGTACAAATTATTTTATAAAAATTATATTCTGTTCGGGTGTCAGAATCGCAACCCTAAAACAATTTTATAAAACTCCCCTTAAGCATGCATGCACCAATCCAATTAGCGTATTCTTATCACAAAATAATCCCAATATATGTTAAGCATCAAATCATTCATTCAAACAATTTGTAAATCATGGTTCATGGATTGAAACGATTTAAACATGCATAACATATCATAAAACACGTAAATTACACAAAGTTGTAATTAACGTTTGCTATAACTCTAAAAAGCATGCAACTTTATTTTTTCAGAAAATTATGGATCTAATAATATCTAAATAAATAATTTAAAGATCTTCAATTAAATCATAATTAATCAAGCAAGAAAAATAATACTTTTTGCACATGTTTTAGGCGTTTTTATGTAATTACATGACATAAATTTGTCTCTTGATGCCACAATTGTAACTTAACAATCATAAGAATCATATATTCATGCATCAAGAGTAAAACACAGGGAATATGATCGATTAACTATGCACATAATATAAATAATATAAAGATAAAGAATTCATACTTTAAGTCCAATAATGGATGATCAAGTAACCAAGAACCAATCAACCAACCAAAGCCTAATTCCAATACACCAAAACCGATCACCAAAAACCCTAAGATCAAATTAGATCTTCTCCAAGCTTAGTCCACACAACACCTCAATCAATCACCTTCGATTGCTAGATCTTGATTAATCAAATACTTAATAAAAATCAAACCCCAAAAACCCTTGTGGATTTGTTTAGCCGTCGAACACAAAGAGGAAGAGGGGAGAAAAGTTTATATGAAATAATGAATCATATCCCTTTGTTCATATAGGTGAGCTTTAGGTTTATTTTTGGAATAGATTACAACTTAACATCCAAGTAATAAACCTTCAATACTCAAAATCTTTTCTTCTCTTCTCTTGGACTATATTCGGCCGACCAACGCCCCTATGATGTTTGGTTTGACTTTTTGACTTTCTATTTTACTTAACAATGTAATTACATTAATTACCTTAAAGTATAAAGTCTTATTTATTAATCATCGTTAAACCTTTTAACTTGTTAACTAACAACCGTTAAGTATTAACTTATCAGATTAAAAATATATACAATAAATATAGCAATATTTATTATATATTTTTAATAAAAGATTATCTCGATGTTTAACTGTGTGACCTCTTAGGCCCACGCACTTTCGGTCATATTAAATACTTTTTATAACTTACGCACATCCCAACAATTTGTTGTACTTATTTCATAAGGGGTAGTTTTAGATAAAACCTCATCTCGGTAAAAAAACTAAAAAGGATAAAACAGATGCACTTTTAATAAATGAATGCAGTAAAATGAGTTAGGCATTCGTTTAGTATGTTTAGTGCATCCGTTGGTAGTTTTAGTGTATATGTTTAATTTTTTAGATTTTCTATCGGGAGATATTCTCACGATCTTAATCATATATCATAATTACAAAACATTAAACAAAACCGAATTCTTATATGTTTGTATACTAAATTAAAATTTTAAAATAAATTAGGCTCCTGGGTTAAATACGGCTTAAATATTGGGTTAAATACGACCAAATTATTATTAGTGAGATATAAATATATAACGTAAAGGCTTGTTTGTTGATCTTTTCTATTAAGTCATGTTTAATTAATAGACGAATTAAAGCAGACAACCTCAAGTTTAGTACTCAATATTTTAAGTCCTCTTTTTCTTTTAAGTCACAAATGGTTATATAACTTAATACATCTAGATTTTTTTCTATTAAGTAAATTAGGTTATTATCAAACAGCTAAATACGAGGTTGTGTCTATAATAAACTTGCCTGTAATTCTTATTTAAAGTTTATATAATGATGTCAAAAAAAAATCAAGAACTTTATATTTAAATTTCATCGACTGTGTATTGAACTCGCATATTAAATAATATATAATATCAATAAGTAAATTAGGACACCAATATCAACTTTAAGACATAGATGAGTAAAGAAAATTTAAACATTTCACACAACAAAAATAGTTACAAAATATTAATCGATATTAAGTTAAACAAAAATAATACTATAAACACGTGCATAATTATCAATTTAACTAACAATATGATCGTAAAATATCAGGTACTGAGAAATTCTCATACGTTAAGCTCATATTAAAAAAAAATAACTTATGTGTCAATTCTATCTATAATTAGTTTTAGGGTTAAAGTTATAAATTACCAACGAACACTTTAACTTTTTTCTCGATATTACTAATATAGAACATATAATACTATAATAACCATTAAATTTTACAATTTGTTCTAAAATTACAAACGTTCTAAAAAATGACCTATTCTTACCGGTTTCCAACTACAATTAACCTCCATGTCACTTTTTTTTTCCGGTCACTTTAATTATTAAATTATAATCTTTTCATGTCACTTTTATTTTTGTTTTTATATCCAATTCTCTACCCACTTCTCCATTCCATCCACTTCAAAACAATGACTTTCTTTTATCCAGTAACAAATAACAATTTAATCTACATTTGATCAACAAGTAACTAAAAGTTTACTGTATTTATTTGTTGAAGAGAGATGAGAAGTAAGAGAGCAACAACCACTTGCCGCCCGCAACAACCAGCCGTCCCCCATAACAACCAACCACCGCCACATAAACCAGACGCCGTCCATAGCAGCCACCGGAAAAACGAACCAATTACGAGTAGAAATCGAACCAAAAGGAGTTAACAAATTGCCCAGATTTGTATAAAGATTTCTTAAATGTAAGAATATTAAAAAGAATATTATTTGCAAAATATATTTTAAAGATACTTACAACTGAGTATAGAGATGTACAATTGAGACTAAGCGCTATCTAAATAACACATACTTTTTGCAAAAAGTAGGAGAAGATATTGTTTTGTTGAAAGGGTGGGGCGATGAAAGAAAAAGTTGTAGAAAAGAAAGCTTGTGTTGTTGGGTGTTATTGATTGTGTCGAATTATAACAAAAGAGTGATGAATAGGAGTCAACTATTTTGAATTAAGCAAATTTTGGTAGATGAAGAATGAAGCAAATGTGTAATTTTATTAATCTTGGAATGTGGGTGATGAAGGATGATAAAGAAGACAAGGGCATTTTAGTCTTTTAAAATTTGTTATGTGAAGAAACAAAATGCCACAGTGGAAAAAATAAATGACATGGAAATTATAATAAGAGTAAACTGCAAAAATCATCCTCGTGGTTTGTAGTTTCTTGCAAAAATCATCCCTAATCAAAACTATTAGCAAAAATCATCCTCGTGGTTTGTAGTTTCATGCAATAATCATCCCTCGCTACTATTTATGAAGAGTAATTATGTCACATAACCACATTAATGATTTTTGCAGTTTACTAAAAAAATTATAACTATTATTTATTTATTTATTATTATTATTATTATTATTATTTTGTTTGTTTATGTTTAATAATTATAATAGTAATAATAATAATATAATAATAAATAAAAATAAAATAAAATTTATTTTTCAAGTTAATTTTTACTTTTAAATTTTTTTATTTTATTTTGTATTTTTAAAATTATATAACTTATTGCGTCTTCGTTTTTTACACAAACAAGGATATCTGATTTTATTTTTAAATATTTATGACTATTAATTATTATTTTATTATTTTTAAAATCAGCTATACTGGTTTGTGTTAAAGACGAAGACACAGTAAAATTATTAACTTTAAAAATAAAAAATAAGGTGCAAGATTTTAAAAATAATAAGTAAAAAAGAAAATTAATTAAAAATATTTTTATTTTATTTTTATTTTAATTTATTATTATTATTTTTATTTTTATTATTAAAAATAAACAAATATAATAATAATAAACTGCAAAAATTTATCCGTATGGTTTATATGACATAATTACCTTTCATAAATAGTAGCGAGGGATGATTAATGCAAGAAACTACAAACAACGAGGATGATTTTTGCTAAAAATTTCGATTAGGGATGATTTTTACAAAAAACTACAAACCACAAGGATAATTTTTGCAATTTACTCTAATAATAATTACGTTACCTATATTAACAGGTCTCAACAAGTTTAGATGGTCATAATAATATTATATGTTCCATATTAGTAATATCGAGAAAAAAATTAAAATTCGTTGGTAATTTATAGCTTAAACCCTTAGTTTTACAGCACTCAAAATTTGTTGACATCATTTTAGTTGTTATAAGAAAAAAATGATGTCACGTATGCTATGATGTTTGAAACAATATGACATTATATTTTGGTGAGAAGTGGTTGGCACCAAAAATATGATAGTATTTGTAAATTTTTTGTTATATAAACAAACTTTATTAAATAAAAATTAATTTATTCATAAAAAAACATTACAATTGAAAAAATATTATTTAAAATTAAAGACATGAAAAAACTAATTACTTGTTGCATAACGAAATCATACAACATTTTTTTGCGATCACCATAAACGCGTCAATCATATCCATGTCGCTCGTGTCATATTTTAACACCCACATGTCCGACTCAAACTGTTGAAAATTCATTAGTTCAATTCTCGTGTTTGTCTCGATTTGGATAACTTCTATTTTCGCATTCCGAGTTTGACCGAAACTAGCTATTGAGTTGGATGTATCTTGATTCTTTGAAATTCGATGTAACCCATTCGGACGAGGCAACGCGTTTGCTCCGAAATGTTTAAGGACCTCTTTGATAACATGAAGACGATTTCGTCTTACAAGAGTCGAGTCGGGGTTTTTTCACTTATAGTACGTGTCTTCCAAATAAATCCAAGCACACTTGTGCTTAAAATCCACACCCGTTTGTGTTTTAAACACGATTTCAACCATTGTTATAAAGCCAACATCGTTCTCCCCACTCATCATATTCATTTCTTCCATAAGTTCATTAAACCGTCCCCAACAGTCGAAATCATGGTTATAAATAATGTGAGGCATGTCGTGGCGACATGTCTAAGCTACACGATTTAGCTGCTAAGGCAAAACTTTAGCGTTTTTTAAAAGTGGCTTATAGCGGCACAACATATAAAAATATTTATTTGTTTTATTATATATCAATATTATATTTAAATTGAGTTCACAATAAGTGTTGTATATAATAATTAGGGTTTAATCATTAAATAGCTATCTACTTTCTCCAATATATCCAGATGGTACGTATATCAATTCAATTATCTATATGGTACGCGTACTTTGTGTTTTCGTGTTGATATGCTACGTAACCACCATGATTTACAAAAATACCCCTCCCTTATTCATCTTCATCTTCTACATTTCAAAACCCAGATTCCGGCGTCACCTCCGACTACCAACCACCATCTCCGACAAAAACACCATTAATGGGTGATTTCGGCATCGCCCCACTTTTTCTCTTCTTATGAACAGATGAGGCCAAAAGTCATGGGCAATCGTGTTAACTGGGCCAAGAGAACTAGAATCCAGCACACATGATTCACTTCCGTCTTGCCCCAAAACATCAACTTTACATTTCATTTTCATAACAACAAAGATTTCTTGAAAACCCTTGTGCTCGATCTTTGGTAACACACACAAGTCACCAATTTGACAATTCAAATGAAGAAAGCACAAAAAGGGTCAAAGCACAACCAAGCCATGTCACATGGACCGACCGGGCATTAATAGTGCATAAGGTCCCTTCGTCTTGTTTTTCATTCTTGGATCCATAGAACCAATGTCTCGATTTTAACCGAATTGAGTTCACTGCTTTGACTCGTTGACTTAGATAATAAGTGTAATCATCCATTAGAGTCCTATGGTTCTCACCCACCCATAGAATTTTGACTTTCTATTTATAAAATTTATGCATCTCATTTAGTGTGTATATGATTTTAATAATTTTACTAACCATTGGAAACATAAATAAATCTAAACAAATGGATATTAATGAAACAAAACAAACTTTTTGGTATCTCCTTTCACATATTTTCTTTACTCCATTTCTTTTCATCTTATCCAAATTGATATTACCAGTCCATTTATCCGGCCACCACCCATCTAGTCGCCACACCTCCGGCCAAACAATATTACTACAACCGTCATATTAAGTGCGACCACCATGAGTTACGAAAAAAAGGTTCTTTTTAAACGTGTACCTCTGTTCGTCTCACCACCATCGCACCTGCGGTCACTATCACCTGCGGTCACTAATGATGATGAAGATGTTGATGTTTAGATTTTCTTATTTGTAGTTTCAAGATCTCGTACACCTTTTATGAAAATGAGTTTTGAACACCGTCACTTCCGGTCAAACCACCGCCCCCGTGTTGCCGGATTACATTGTCTAACACCACCATGTTGTCGGAGTACACTGCCAAGCACAATTATGTCGCCAGAAAATAAGTAACAGCTCCATGTCACCATAAACAAGTCATGGTTTTTGAATTTATGTGATGAAATGTGTCTAATTCAAAGATATTGACAAACATAAAGATGTTTAGATCCTATACTGTGTAATTTTGATTAAAGTTTAAAGATGTTGATTGAAATTCAAAGATGCTTTTAATGATTTGGTTATGAAAAAAATGGAGTAATAAATACCAAAATTCTAGTAATTAATTCGTTAATGTCACAGTTATAAATGTGGTCAAAAGGTAATAGGGTATATATCCTAAAGTGATGGGGTATGAACCCAGCCAGCCATCCATTATTGTGTGTTCGAGCTACATTGGAGTTATAAAAAGTGTACCTTTTGGAGTTTAATTTGGATTCATGTATTTAGTCATTTGAAGAATTTGAATTTTGATTGTGGTAATGAAAGTGTTTTTTTTATTGATGTTTTTGTTAGAGATGGTGGTTGGTAGTCGGAGGTGGCATTGGAATATGGGTTTTTGAAATGTAGAAGAGGAAGATGAGTAAGACATGTGTATTTTGGTAAAATCTCGATGGTCACGTATCATTTTAATACGAAAACACAAAATACGCGTATCATATAGATAATAAAAGTGGGACACGTGGATATATTTGAGAAAGTACATATCTATTTAATAACTTAAACCCTAATAAGTGATTTTTAGATTTGTGGAGGAGTAATATTTACAGAAAATGAAAAGGTGACTTGGGGAAATGAGCGGCCTTATGTCAGTTTATTGGGAAAACAAATTGGTTCTTGATTTTTATGATGAGATAAAACAAGACTCCAGCCTTTGATCCATCCGGGTTTCTAAAATCGGGTCAACCCGGGTTATATAAAAACCGCCGGTTTAAATCGGTTCAATAACTATCAAAAAGACAGTTTACATCAGGACCGGTCTTGTAACCGGTTCTCGGTTCAACCGACTGAACCGGCCGGATCAACCCGATTTTTAAAACATTGGATTTAACCACAAGACCAATCAGCGAAACCTTTAAAATTTAATACAAGCTTCTTCAAAATATGGTTAACGATATTATTGGTACAATATAAAAAGTTTACCGATTATAGTCAGAAGATTCCAAAATTGTGCTTTCACAAATCAAGAGAACACACATCGAGATAAAATAACAAATAAACAAATAAACCGCGTTACCCGGTTTTGAATACAATACGGTAGGTGATAAAATGCATGCACTGTATAATTTCAGGTCCCCTATATAGACCATGGCCTTCACGAACATACATGCAATTTCCAAACGATCTTTCTTGTTCTCCTAACCTTGGCGATCTGTCCTTGTTCCCCAAAACAAACCATGAACTTCACCATCTTTCTTGTTCTCCTAACCTTAGCGACGGCTGCTGCGTTTCCATATAACCAAATACATGCATCTCAATCAACCATACATTTGCTCAAGCCACATTCCGGCTCGGCTGGCCACAAACATTATGGTCTCAACTGCTTGAGCTGGCGGCTAGCTGTTGAGGCCAACAACCTCAGGAACTGGACACAAGTTCCTGCAATATGTGAAGCCTATGTTGGTCATTACATGCTTGGTAAACAATACCGTCAAGATTGCGCTGTCGTCACTAATGCAGCCTACGAATATGCTAAAGGGCTTAACCTCATGGCAAAGATGTTTGGATTTTCGATATTGATGAAACCGCGCTTTCTAATCTGCCATATTATGCTCGCGACACCGTTGCTTTTGGGTACAAACTATTCCAAGTTTTTATTTCATTTCTTACGTATTATACATATGGCTTATGCTTAACTTTCTTGCATGTACCTTCACTACAACAATTTTCTACCCTAGGGACGACTTATTCGTCCCTAGGGACGCCAATATTCGACCCTAAACTCCTAGGGACGACTAAGTCGACCCTAGGAGGTAGTGCCTAAAAAATCGTCTCTACGATCCTAGGGACGAACACCTCTTTGTAATCTAGGGACGACTTAGTGGGTCCCGCAACCTACTACGTTGAAAAAATTGACTAACCTAGGGACGACTATCTTTGAAACCTAGGGTCGACAAAGTCGTCCCTAGGTTATAAATAAAAATAATCTTTTTCAAAAATTTTCTTAAAAATTCTTTTTTTTATTATTTTTAATAAAATCTTTTTTATAAATATTAAGAAAAACATTTTCAGAAAATAAAAAAAAAAATTATTTATCACCCTAGGGACGACTTAGTCGTCCCTAGGTTTTCAAAACCTAGGGACGACTAAGTCGTCCTCAGGTTTTGACACCTGGGCATTTTGAAACCTAGGGACGACTAAGTCGTCCCTAGGGTGATAACCTGGATGATATTTAATAACCTAGGGACGACTAAGTCGTCCCTAGGTGTACCTGGGGGCTAAAAAAAAACTGGGCTATTTTGCAGTTTCCAGATTTTTTCCGGAACTTTTTCCGGACAAAATCCACAATTCAAAATGGCAGAATTCGACAAATACAGAATAATAACAAATCAATAAACGTTACAATACCATATTACGATAAATTATCCAACGTCACGATATAATATTCATCAAATACACTTATTCAATCCTAAATCAAATGTTTCAAACGCTACAAGTCTCAAACTTTATTAAACATGCATAATAAGAAAAATACTACCACAACCTCTACTCCGCATCCTCGTTAGGTGAAAAGTCACCTTCCCCATCGTCACCCTCCTCGTCACCCCCCTCGTCACTCCCCTCGTCATTCCCCTCGTCATCGCCTGATAAGTCGCCACCACTGTTTTGTACATTCCTATCTCGACCCAACTCGTCAACGGACCGGTAATCGTGCTCATGGGGATTTGTGATTACACGAGAACCTCCGGGTATAGATTGTGAAGTAGAGCCGATCTCATAAGCCGAGTGTGTGGTGGGACGATAACAATAGTTAAATGTGTTATTGTTGGTGACGGGAGCAATAGGATAAGTGCCGGTATAGGGAGGTTGGAGTGGTTGGAGATTGTCGGGCAAAGATGGTCGGTATGGGTCGATGGAAGGAGGTTGCACTGGTTGTGCCCAAGGATAGGGGGGTTGGACTAAATGAGCCCAATCAGGAGCTAGGGTGGGCATAACAAAGGGTCGGGGCGGGGGTACAAAAGTAGGAGGTGTAATTGGGTGATCAGTATTTGAGTTGTAGTTCTGGAAAAACTCACCCAATTGACTCTGATATTGCGCCATATGCTGGTACGACGTCTGACTATATTGTTGCGCCGCATCTGCCTTTAACGCTGCCAAGTAAGCCCGTTGCTGCGCCTCCTGATTCTCTTTCCTCAGCAGCTCCATCTGTCGCTCATTTCGTTCTATCAATTCTTGAAATTCACTACGAGAGGGAACATCTGGTCGACGTGGAGCACCCCGCCTGCGATAAGTTACAACAACAATGGTTCATTATATACAACAAGACATAAATATGAACAATTGATTTACATTTTGTTTTATTGAGGATATATAACCTGCGAGTTGTGTTATTGGCACCACCCGGTAACTTTCTGCCTTGTCCCGACACATTTTGCTTATTTTGACTTGGCATGATTTGAGCCACTATTTCTTTATCAGACATAATTTCGTTTTTTTTCTAGGTTAATTTTAAATATATAAAAAAGATTTAAAAATCGGAATAATAAGTTTATTTAACCTAGGGACGACTAAGTCGTCCCTAGGGTTTGTGGTCCCCTCTTTCATTTTAAACTTTTTAAATAAAAAAAATTTATATTAATTTTAAATATATAAAAAAGATTTAAAAATCGGAATAATAAGTTTATTTAACCTAGGGACGACTAAGTCGTCCCTAGGGTTTGTGGTCCCCTCTTTCATTTTAAACTTTTTAAATAAAAAAAATTTATATTAATTTTAAATATATAAAAAAGATTTAAAAACGGAATAATAAGTTTATTTAACCTAGGGACGACTTAGTCGTCCCTAGGTTTGTTGGGCCCCACTTTGTCCCCTCAGCCCTTTTGACCAAGATTTTGTTGTAAAAGTGGTGGGTCCCCCCTTAATCTAGAGACGACTAAGTCGACCCTAGAAAAAGGGCGACCCTAAACTCATTTTTGTTGTAGTGCTTGTTAGGGCGATACCATATAATGAAACGTCGTTTAACGCTTGGGTGGTGGAAGCAGTGGCTCCAGCGATTCCAGCGTCTCTAAAACTTTACAAGGGATTGTTAAAATTAGGGTTTAAGATCGTGTTTCTCACCGGCTCGCACGACACATTCACAGAAGCTCGTATAAAAAATCTAAAAGCAGTTGGTTATACTACTTGGGAGAAACTCATTCTTAAGTAAGTTATTACTAGTTCTATATATAACCACGAAATGACTAAAACATGATTAACTGTATTTAAGTTAGGGCTAACATGTATATATGTTCAGGAAAGCTGGGGAAGGTAGCGGTGTTGTGTACAAATCGAGCAAAAGAAAAGAGTTGGTCGCTGCCGGATACAGAATCCGCGGTAACGTAGGTGATCAATGGAGCGATTTACTTGGAAGAGACGTTGGCGATCGCATGTTTAAACTGCCTGATCCTATGTATTACATTGCTTAAATACTTCTTCAATTACTCGAAGAGTTTGTTGTTTAAAATTTGTTGTTGCTATAAGTTTGCTCAAATAAGACTAAGATCAAAGTCAAGTGAAGTCTTTTATTGTTATTAGTATGTATTCAATCTATCGAGTTGTAAAAGTTATTATATAGAACAGTTTGTAACAAATTCGTAACTTATGTTTTCATGAGTGAATACAAATGGTATCTTTTTAAAAGAGCTGGACTAATCTCAAAGATAATCACAATATCTTGGAGCTGTCTTAAAAGATTGATTATGCGATTTTATTTTTCAATGTAGTTGTGTCAAGATTTTAATGTAGCTAGTTGTATACACATTATACATTTAAGAACTAGTATGAAGCTTTCATGTTCATTTCATGTTATCTTTAATGTCAAATATCACGCGATGATGATTATGAAAATTTGATATGAAAGCTTATTATTTTTGGAAATGCTTTCGAATGTTGCATTCTAACAATGGCTACAATTTTTTGATCTTAGCTTCTATCTTCTTGCATAGTAGCATCTTTTTCTTATGATAAATATAATCTTTAACCCTTTTTGACTGTCTGCATTCCTTAGCATCTTTGGGGATCTATTATGAAATTTATGGAAACTATCTAATAGTAAGGAATATAAAAAAAATATGTGTGGAAAGTATAACAAAGTGCTCATCCATACGAAAATAATTAAATGTTCTTCGTGATGATATATATTTTTTTTGCTTAACGGCATAGTAGCAGTTGTTAACTTTGGCGGCATGTTGCTAACATCACAAATGAAAGAAAACAAAGTAAGTAACACCACAAAATTTATGACATTTGCTTACTAAAATTAGATGTGAAAGAGTAAGTAATAGAGGGGAGCACTAAAAGTCTATACTTACTCAATATTGAGTAAGCAAAAGTATTTTCTATTAATTTCTACTAAAAATAGTCATCAAAAGTTAAATTTTATCAACTCCTACTCTTAATAAAAAAAAGTAAGTAATAGAGAGGAGCACTAAAGGTTATTACTTACTCAATATTAAGTAACCAAAAGTGTAAAACTTTTAATGACTCTCTTTTTAGTAGGGAAAAGAGTAAGCAAATGTTTTTGCTTACTTTTATATACATTGTGTTTTAGTAAGGAAAAATTATAATGACTTAAATGATTATAAATTTTATTAGTAAGGAAAACTTTGAGTAAGTAAATGTCATTTATTTTGTAGTGTAACCATATCAAGATAAGAAGAACGATTTCTTTATCAGGACATATCATGGATACTACATGCACAAACAACACAATCTACAATGATTCATTAACCAAATCACACAAGAACTAAGAAGACAAATATACTTTATTTATTTTTCACGTGACAGTGATTGATGAATGTTGTATAAAACACAACGGTAAGATATAGAAAACTTCAACATTAACATTCATATATCCTAATATGAGCATTACTAAGTCACTTGTCACTGGATAGATTCATCTTGCACAAAATGATAATTTTTCACATGTGGAAAGGACAAGAATATGTTAGTATCTTTGTGCATATTTATAAAAAGATAATTAAATGCTCGTTGTGATTGTATATTTTTTTCATTTAATGGTTAACGATTAATAAGATATTTAAATTATAAAAAATAAGTAAAATAATAAAATAATTTAATCTTATCCATAAATAGGGATGGGAATAGATGGTAAGGATGAATTCTCTCGTATCCAAGATAAATATGATATCTTAATTCGTCTTCGAATTAGAGATACGATAAGCTGAAAAGGACATGGACGTGACGTGGTTGAAGAGAACGTGGAACGTGATGTGACTGAAAGAATATATTCGGGTTTTGAAAGGAAATGAGGATAAGAAATCCATATGGATTCCTTCGTTTCCCAAGTGGATTATAAAGAACCGTGCGACATTTACTGAGCCACATACAATGGACTTGAAAATTCAATTTTACAAAGTTTTGAGAAAAAGAAGACTTTTTAAAATTTCCCAAATCTTGGATTTTTACCTCTATTAGCAGTAGATTATGCTTTGGTTGCACAAAAGGCAACACACTCACAAAGAGTGTCTTTTTGTATTTTACATGAAATAATGAGCAAAAACCTATTTCAAAAGCTATAATTTTGGAGAAATATTGTTATTATGATTATAAATGTGTTTTGAAACTTTTTCTCAAATCCTAGATCATTTGGTACATTTTTGAGCTTGTTATATGATTTTTACAAGTATAGGGCCTAAAATTGTCATTTTTGAAACTATTTAACATTTTGGGCCAAAAGTGTCATTTTTGTGAAAGTTAAAACTATAAGGATGAATATTGTAAAGTTTGAAACTCTAAGGTTAATGTTTGAAGGTATAAAACATAAATTACAAAACTATATACTTTAAGGGTTAAAAGTGTAAATATGCTAAACTTATAATTATATGCTAAAAAGGTAAATATTCTAAAATTATAAATATAAAGGATCATTTTGATCAACTATGAAACTATATGGATGAAAACTATATAATAAAATATATTTTCTTAATTATTATAAACTATAAGGACTATTTTTACCAATTATAAAACTAAAGGATGAAAGATGTAAATATAAAAGAACATACTAACTTTTGAAGAAGTTTCTAATAATATATATTGTACTATGTGTCATGTTAGTAGGGTGCGCCATGGATTTCGCTTGGCTTCCATGGGTACGATGGAGGCCCCAAACGTGAAGAATGCCTTTGGGTCCACTGTCCTGGCTGCGATCAACGAGGGCACCAGCGTGGGTCTTGAGCGAGCCCATGAAGAGAAACTGTTGTACAAGGAGCTTAAAGAGATATCTTTTTAAGATCCTGCGGCTAAGCCTAAGCTGAACGCAGCTATGCAGAAGATCAAGGATTGTTCTCTCCCTTCTTATGACATCTATTATCTTAAAGGATTATTTTAAAGCAACCATGTTTATCAAGCAAACCTTGAAACCAGTAGTTATGTTTATTTTTCTTTTCTTTCTTTAACTTTTTTTTAAAAGCAAATTAATAGAGAAAAGCCTAAAGACATAGATAAAAAAACACAAAAAGCTATTAAAATGAGAGAAAAACAACTAGAGTTAAAATGTAACTCTGAAGAATTATTTTCGAACAGTTTTAAGTTTGTGTTTGACTAAAATTCTTCAAGGGCCTCTAATAAATAGAAGTAAGAGTGAGGTTTATTCCCTTATAGAAAATCAAGGTCCAAAGGTTTTAAACAAGTTTATTAACAAGAATCTAAAATGTTTTTATCAAATCAAGATTAACTATCAAAACATAAAGGAAAGATCACCACAGATACACTACACTGGTGTGATCCTATTATCTAAATTGATAATAGTCTTACAAAAGATGATCTAGGTTACATGATTTAAACAAGAGAGATGAAAAAATAAACCCGAATACCCTAAAATGAGAGTATCAGTTGGGTATTATTAGAGATGGCAAAGAGGACGGGCATGCGGGGAATGGTTGTACCATCCTCGTCCCCAAAATTTAATATATATCCCCATCCCCGTCCCCATCCCCATCGGGGTTCAAGGATACATACCATCCCCATCCCTATCGCCATCCCAACGGGGAACGGAGATCCCCAATGGGAGATCGAGGATTTTTCCCCGTTACACAATTAAGATTTAAAATATGTTTCAAACGACGCAACCATTACAAATAACACAATACGAAGATATCAGTCAACATTAAGTACATTAACATTCAATTGGTCATGTAATAATAACAACACTAACATACAAGAATTCATCATGGAAGATTAGTTTAAAAGGAGATACTCACCATCGATTGATATTATTTCAAGTATCTAATAGATATATAAATGTATATGTAAAATAAGATATTCGGGGGAGGGTTCGGGGACGGGTTTGGGGACCCGAGTGTATTGTCATCCCTCCCTCCATACCCACTTTTTATTATAAGGGAATACCCACCCCATCCTCATACCCGGTCAACTCGGAGAATCGCCGGTAAAATCGGAATCAGATAAAGGATTCTCCATCAGGTTGGAGTTTTTTGCCATCTCTAGGTATTATCAACAATATTCCACCGTTGCACTTTAGTCCTCCCAATATTGCAACATAAGTCTCTCCGTCTCTTTTCATTATTATAGTTGGAAGATATCTTTGGGAAAGTGTGCAAAGTAAGTCATTGTGCTATCAAAGTCAATCCAATCACTTCCTCAGGGATATAACTGAAATATTAAACAAGACAAATAAGTCCTTTCGGTTATAATAGGTTAATAGATTAGGTCCTAATCTTTAACATCCCCCTTAATCTGATAACCTATACAAGTTTATCATGCCCTATTTTTTCACCAGGTCACAATGTGAATTGTATCCAATCCTTTAGTAAGGATATCTGTAATTTGCTTTGCAGTCCCACATTCTTTTACACCACCATTCAAAAAAATTTCTCTTACAAAATGTAAGTCTACTTCTAAATATTTGGTTCTTTCATGAAAAACAGGTTTGACAGCTATCTTAATAGTTGAGTTGCTATCGTAGTAAAGTGTTAAAGGTAAAAGATTTTCACATTGTAAATCATTTAGGATTTTAAGAATCCAAATTACTTCACTGGTTATAGAAAGAGCTCTATACTCTGCTTTTGTAGATAATTTAGAGAGATTATTTTGCTTTTTACTCTTCAAGGAAACAAGATTGTCATTTATAGACATAATACATAGTTATATATTTTCTAGTAACAATGCATTTAACCCATTCAGCATTAGAAAATACTTTAAGGGACATACCAGATTGTGTTTTAAAGTGAATGCCCAAACCTGAAGAGCTCTTGAGGTACCTTAAGAAATTTAAAGCAATCTTAAGATGAGATTTCAAAGGAGAGTGCATGAACTAACTCAACCAATGCACATCATAAGAGACGTCAGGTCTAGTACAAGTAAATAAGTTTTCCCATATGTTTCTAATATTTAACAGTGTTATCAAGAATGGGATTACTATCAGTTGGCTCATTATAAATAACACTCTTAGACAACAAGGGAGTCTTAGCAGGATTACAAGCAAGCATACCATACTCAGAAGGCAAGTCAAGAACATATTTTCATTGATTTAAGCAAATTCCAGATTTAGTATCAACAACTTTAGTGCCAAGGAAATTCTTTAACTTTCCTAAGTCTTTGATCATGAACTTACTTTTCAAAAAAAACTTAAAACTTTTTAATCTTAGATACATTGTTTCCAGTAATGATGATATCATCAACATACACAAGTAAGGCAAAAATAAACCATCCTTAGACTTAGTGTAAAGAGAATAGTCAGATTTACTTTGGTTGAACCCATTTTCAATGAGACCAGAAGTAAGTTAAGCATTCCACTTCCTAGGTGCATGCTTAAGGCCATATAAATTTTTTTAAATCTGCAAACAAGATTTTCACCACCTGGATAAATCCTTGAGGTATGTTGTTCTCGTATATATATAACTTCCCCATGGTGGATTATAATAAATAAGGTAGGAAATCGATGGAAAATAGATAGAAAAGAGATGAAGTTTAGAGAAAGAAAGTAGAGAGAAGTGTGTGTGAAAATGAAGGAATATTAGATTGAGAGAAAATGAGATGGTTATCCCTTCCTAACATGCTAGGAAGGATTATATAGCCGAGCCTTACATGTGGGCTTGTATGGGCTATATTGTTTGGGACAGGCTTAATAAATGCTTAGTACCTTGAAAGAGGCCTTTTTAGCTAACCATCAAGTCCATTTGATTCGTATATCCCACTACTAATTACAACGTTCCTATGACTAATACATAATAAACCTATGACCGACTAATTCTTGTTTGACTCAATATTTTGGGGCTAACAATCTCCCCTAATGAGAGGTCATTCCTCTACGACGTTTGGAGATTTATATAGATTACTAATCTCTCCATAAGTGAGTCTTGAACGTGTACTAGTATTCTTGTTTCTTCATGTTGTGATCTTTGAGCCTTTTTTGTTATCTTTCAACTTTGTCTTTAAACGTGAGATCTTCAAACCTGTGACCGAATCATTCTTGAATGATATAATATTTTGAGACTAACATCTCCCTCACCGAGAGGTCATTCCTCTACGACATGCGAGGATCTATAGAGATTATTAATCTTTAGTATTGTGGTCTTCAAATGAATAACTGATTCATTCTTGTTGGTCACCATCCTTGATTTGTCTTTGCCATCTTGCGATCTTGTGTCTTCATCCACATGCTCACACTTTGTATCATTTTGAAAGCTTGCTAACAATCTCCTTTGAAGATAGGTCATTCCTATACATTAATGGTTAAGGAAGATTTTGATTATCAGAGTTGCTGAAGACATTATCTTTCTTGATTCTTGGATATGTCTTTGGGCATGAGTATGTGGTTGTGAATCTTCGACTTTGCTGAGTACACCGTAACACCACCTTTTTTCGATACAAAACATAAACACGGACTAAATGGTTTTGACATTTGTCCTAAATCGATATCGTTTTACCTCCGGCCGGCGAAGATCGTTAGACGATATTAAATACCGTACATGTGATTAGGTAGAATCATTTAAGAACCTCCTTGACAGTGTTTCACGGCTGTACTATCCGTTCTCTTTACTCGACCGTCTCAAAGCAAGACTGCGAACATAAAAAGTAAATCAATTGGACAAATATCCGCTTGATTAAAGTCGACAATTCAAATTCTTATAACAAGTTTGATTCATAAAGAATCTTACCATTGTTGCTTTCCAGCTGACACAAGTTTGAATCATAAGGAATCTCGCCAGTCACCTACCGTAGTGCTGTTTGATGATAACGCTAGAAGGATTTTCATTCGTCACTGTGAATACTAAAGAGTATCACTCTGAATGTTTTGGCAACACCATAAATATATTCCGTAGAAACCTAGAACGAGTTTGAATCAATTAAGAATCAAACCACTGTTGCTTTCTAGTTTTACGCATGTTCAATTCATAAAGAATCTTACACGTGACCTACCACCAGGGGCAGAGTCAGAGTATAAAGTCATTGGGTGCACAATATTTTTAATACGAGTATGTATGTAGCACATAATTTTGGCACCGGGTTCATTTTGAAGAAATAGATATTTTTAGCAAATATATACACTACGCGAAAAATTTCCATCGTGTTCCCCTGCATCCCCAGGAACCCCCTAGCTCCGCACCTACCTACCGTAGTGTTATTTGACATTAACACTAGAAGGATTTCCACTCATCATTATGAACACTAAATATTAACACTCTGAGTGTTCTGGAAATATCTCAAGGATATAGCGTAGGACTCTCTTCTTCGTCAGGCGGTGTGTCCTAACGAGATTTGATTGATCTCCTGGCTCTAGACTCGATTTGTGCACTTTTGGTGATCGGAGGTTAGAGCAGATGCCACCTATTCAATATCAACTATCTCGGACTAAGAAAGTCAATAGAATTCATGTTGATCTCCATGACAATAAAACATACTTCTTTTGAGAGAAGCCTGAGTTAGCTGGGAAAGGGTTGTGCATTACATCACTGGGTCCATGATGTCTTGTCTTCATGATGTGTTGACCCGGTTTCTGCCTAAGTTATATGAAGGGCTATTTTCTTTTCACCCTTTATCCGTACATTTCTTTTTCATTCTTCAACCTCTTTAATGCTTACCAAGACGTCATCACTAGCACCTTGTTATGATTGTTCTAGTGTTAGCTTAAGTACTTAGTCGACATTTTTCCCTTATCACATTATACTCCATCTTTCCAAAGGACTTCTAATAATCTACTGGATTGTCCCTGGGAAGATCCCTCCTGTTCTGGTTGGATCATAAGACGTATACCTAACCACCTTTTGACACCAATAACATCGTGAATTAAAGAGGTTGTGGGTATAAGATCATAACCATAAACCACTTGAAAGTCTACCAAAGTGTTTGAAAAACTTTTAACACCTTGATAGTTTTGTCGTTTCAAAAAATCTCCCCTTTCACATGTGCATCGCTAATCGAAAGTGTTTCGCACATGTGGGTAAGAGTTAAAGTGCTTGAGTCTTATATGTTCGTTTCATATATTAGATCACATTTTAATCACATTTTCTCCCCTATCTCTAATATATAAAATCATTTGATATTAGAGATAAAATTTGATTAAAATATATCGTGCAAAAATAGTCTTGAAAATGTTTCGGGAGAAAAATGTGTCTAACTTAGCATGAATTACATGGAACATTTTAGGTAGTGTTGAGCACACAATTTTTGAAATATTTTGAATAATCGTTGAAATACTTTGAATAATCTTTGAAAAATTTTAAAAAAATTGTACTCGCACACTACATGTTCATGAAAACATAAAAGATTGTTGTTGAAGAATGTGCTCACGAACATCAAAGTTTTTTCATGTGAATAATACCAAATGATAATTACACACAAAGTGTTGGATACATAAAAAATTGTATTGACATAATATATCCAACAACATAAAACTTTGATTTTGGAAAGCTACCCCTCAAAAAGTGATCTAATTGAATTGTCATTACGAGGATGTGATCTACATTTCGCCTTTTGAGAATAGGAGTTGTTGAACACACACATTGAAAATTCTTGAAAATATTGTGTTCAACGCTTTTTGAAATCCATTTCTTTTTGGCGACATGGTATTTCTAAAGTATAAACTTGAGTTCATAGACTTTGAATGTCTTGACGAATCCACTCAAGTGTAAGAAGACTTCTCTTTTTTTGCTGAGGGTAAGGGCACCAAATCGTATACTCCCCCGTGAATATAGATCCGGGTTGTAATTAGAAAGTGATTACAATCCATCGTGTTGAGCTTAAAACTTTGAATGTTTTGTGACAAGCTAACGCCGCGATAGATTGCTCTACCCGTTGTTGGAAAAATGTCCAAAAGAGACACTTTCCTTTATTAAAAATAGAAATGACATGTTTGAAAAATATTTACAACTTTCATTCGAGCTTTGTACACACCCGTGTCGTTATTGAGCGACATTTCTAGGCACGTCCATATTATCGATACTGAAAGACATGTCGAGAAGAATCTTTTTGGAATTTCAAAGAATTTTAATTTTGTGTTTTGTTTTTATGTTCGTTGAAAAATTAGTTTATGTTCGTTTATCTAATATTGCATATATTTGTTTAAATTTGAAACCCTAAACCATCTTTTCTCTCTAACCCTAAACCATCTTTTAGCCGCCGCCTCCGGCCACCGGCTACATGTCGGAGGTTCGGAGGGCTACCAATAAACTTAAACCCCCTTCAATTATCATGTTCAATTCCAAAAACAAATCAAATTCATTTCCCAGATCTAGTTTTCTTTTCCACAATGGTGGATATTCCTACAAAGTGATTCACACCTACATGGTCGTTTTCATCTCCGTACCTATATCTATGGATCTATGTTACTGCCCCCCAATCAACCACGACAATGGCAAGCATATTTTCTTGGGTTTGGGAGTTCGGTTTTGGGAGGTTGTGTTTGTTGATTTCTTTTGTGGGTATCACCGTTTTCATCTATGGATCTATGTTACTGCCCCCAATCAATCACGACAATGGCAAGCATATTTTCTTCGGATGAGAAAGATTCAAGGTATTCGGTGATGTTTTTGATTTTGTTTTAATTTGGATATGTAATAGTTTGGTTTGGTTAAGTTTTATTGATGTAATTTTTTTTAATGACACTTTAATGCGAATGCACTTTATAAATTTTTTTTTTAATAAATGAACGAACACGAACGAGATTTTTGGTTCGTTTAGTTAATTTAACGAATGTGAACAAAGGCTTCATTCGTTCATTTGCGTTGGTGAACGTTCGATTATGTCTGTTTGATTACGTTCGTTTATTTCGTTTGCTTACATTCGATTAATATTCTAAATGTTAAAAAAATAATAAACTATATATTAATTATTTTAAAATGTCTAATAATAATATATAAGATGATGATATAGATCGTCTAAAGAAACAACTTTAGTTACATGGTCGTTTATCCCGTTTATATTTATATATCGCCGTTTACGTTCATTTATGTTCGTTCGATTACGTTCGCTTAAGTTATATGAACGAACATAAACGAACATAAACAAGTTCAAATCTAAATAAACGAAATGAACAATAATTATTTTCCGATTAAGCGTTCGGCGTTCGTTTATTTGTTCGGCTAAAACAAAATAAACGAACATGAACATACGTTCGTTCGCATGCGTTCAGTTTGTTTACATCTCTGTTCGTGTACATTTCATTTTGTTTCATGATTGTGTCCCATATAAAACTATAGACTATAGGAATGAGTTATATGTATATATATATATATATATATATATATATATATATATATATATATATATATAGGGGAGCTTTCTTGTCAGAACCATATTAAGTGTTAGAACTATCAGAACTATAATTGACCAATCAAAAATTAGATAATTAATTTGATTTAATTTAATAGGAAAAAATGGAAAAGGGCAAGAATGTAAATGATAATTGTTAACAATTCATGGTAAGTTGTTATTTTCCAGAAAAATAGCAAACCATGAACATTAAATACATGCATTCAATTTTTTTCAAAAACATTCCGTGTTTTTATTTTTTTTAAAAACATGTCGGTTTTATTTTTCATCAGGTTTATATCGGTTGTTTTAAAAAAAAATCTTATCCAAAAATGATTTATCCTAGCAAACAGTAACATGAATGTTTATCAAACCATTTTTTTTGTAAACATGTCAGATCTTTTTTATTTCACAATAATATTTGTTGTTTTTTTAAATCTTATCCAAAAATAATTTATCCTAACAAACATTAACATGAATGTTTATCACACGTATGTTTTTGCTAGACATGTATGTTTTTTACATGTACGTAGATGATTGTGTATGAAGTAAAAATTGGACATGTATGTTTTCAGTAGGACACATTATTTTCATATGACATGTATGTTTTTTCATAAATAGGAAAAGAATGTTTTTAGTAGGACAAGTATGTTTTTTACCTCGACATGTATGTTTTGTATACAAACATGCATGTTTACTGAAGACATGTATGTTTTTTCATAAATAGGACAAGTATGTTTTTAGTAGGATATGTATGTTTTTACCTGGACATGTATGTTTTGTTGCCTGGACATATATGTTTTGTGCAAACATGTATGTTTGTAAAACATACCTGTAATTGAAGACATGTATGTTTCATTCAGAAGTTAGCATACATGTATTTAAAGAAAAAAAATCTAGATAGCAAAGATGTTATTCCCAGAGTTAAAAGTAATCCAAAAAAAGATCATAAATATTTATGTCTCAAAACAAACATGATCGCAAACACACAAACTTGATTAAATAGCAGACGAGCTTAGTCAAGCGACAAGAGCTAATGGAAAAAGCATTTAAAATAGGGACGAAATTTACAGTAACATTTTCAGCTTCTTTTGTCGGGCAAATATGCAACAATTCTTTCCTTATGCACGTTGCAATCTGATTAAAGGAGTAATACAATATTTTTTTTCTTGAAACAGGCCAATTGTTAATTCTGCTTTTTCCACGAAGTCACAAGTTGATAAACCCACTTATTAAAGAAATCCTCAGATAAACCTTCATGTGGCGCATCAAGAACACGTCGCAATCCATGCTCCCTTTTTATGCGTTGTTCATTGTCCAGGTTTGTTCAACTATAGGTCATTACCCTTGTCAATAATCATCAATCGGGTTTGTTCAACTACAGGTCGTTTAGCCTTGTCAAACCTAGTACCACTTGTTCCTAATAACACATTAGGACAAACATGTTTAAAATAAAAATATATAACTAAAAACAAAAAGGAAAAATCATGATAAAAGTTAAACGAACATTTTATAAATTTTAATTTTGATTTTTTGCATATAAGTGAAATAACATAAAAAGATTAATTACAAAAAAAATTTAGTATTATTAAATATAACCAAGGGGATTCGATAACATCTTTAACAATGTTAATAATCAAAAATGAATTATCAAGATTAATTAAGTACAAATTGTAAAAAAAATCAAGGGGATTCAACTAAACATCCATAAAGATGATTGATTAAGTACAAACTAAAAAAACCCAATGGGACTCAATTAACCATCCATAAAAACGATTGTTTACAATACTAAAAATACACAATAAGAAATAACATACCTGTTATTGAAAGTTATTGATATTGAATTAACTGATCCTTGATTTGTGGTTCTTGGAAGTATCGGATGGATTAACAGATCTTGAGATTGTGGTCTATCGAGTGATTTTTAATGAACATTGGAATATATTATTGGAAATGGTTTGATGTGGTGATGAGATTATACAGAAATGATTTGGGTGATTGGGGTTTGAAGAAAATATGATATACAGATATGAAATGATGAAATGGGGGATATGATATATTTAATCGTATCTTTTGAGAAATTTTCGATAACATCTGTTAAAGTTTTAGAAAAAAATGTAATACCATATTTGCCCTTATTTATTAATTTCTATTACATATCTTTATTTACATATTTACAGTACTGCCATTATGCATTAAACCATGTATACCATGCATTACATATTGTAAAAATTATGGTTCTGATAGTTCTGACACTAAAAATGGTTCTGAAAAAAAAGTTACACTATATATATATATATATATATATATATATATAATAGGTTGGGTGGGAAGCTGGTCCAAATGGTAATACTTCGATGACGGCGAAGGTAAGATCAATATGGATTTAACACATGACGCTTAATTGTGAGAAATTTAACACTTTCATGAACTAGTAGTGCTTTATTGAGTAAAAAGTTGTATTTTTTTAGATGAAATGAGTTAAGATGTTCGCCTTTAATCATTTTTATGAAAAACGTTTACTCATTCTTGGCCGCTTTCGTTCAGTGTTCTTTGTTGTGTGATTATTCGCTATAGGTGGTCCGAAAAAATGGACATGTTAGGGATAAATTAACCTTAACCTGATCGTCTGATTCAAAGTAAAGAAAGAAATCGCCGTCCCCTCTATATGCATTGAGATTTAACATATTGGAATCAAGAAGAGTATTTTCTTTACACTAATACAAGAGATTACTTGACTTCAGATTCAAATCATATACGATCACAATGCATATTCTTGAAGTAACTTTTTAATTAATGTACTCACGCATGTTAACATGACATGAAGTTCATACGCTTACTTATTTCTTTTATGCTCATTTTGAACATCAAGTTTTCAATAAAACACATAGTTTTTCACATATAATAATATTTAATAAAAAAATAGAAAAAAACTTGTACGTATACGTGTATTAACATAATGATGCCCTAAGAGACCAGTCAGCGAGACCTTTAAAAGTTAATACTTGGTTCTTGAAAATATGGTTAACAAAAAATTACTGATTATATAATAAGAAGATTCTAAAATTGTGCTTCCACAATTCAAGATGAGCACACATCGAGATAAAATAACAAATAAACCAAGTTACCCGGTTTTGAATACACTACGGTAGGTGATAAAATGCATGCATCGTATAATTTCAGCTCCCCTATAAAGACCATGGCCTTCACGAACAACATACATGCAATTTCCAAACGATCTTTCCTTGTTCCCCAAAACAAACCATGAAGAACTTCACGATATTTCTTGTTCTCCTAACCTTAGCGACGGCTGCTGCTTTTCCATACGACCAAATACATGCATCTCAATCAACCATACATTTGCTCAAGCCACATTCCGGCTCGGCTGGCCACAAACATCATGGTCTCAACTGCTTGAGCTGGCGGCTAGCAGTTGAGGCTAACAACCTCAGGAACTGGACATAAGTTCCTGCAACATGTGAATCCTATGTTGGTCATTACATGCTTGGAAAACAATACCGTCAAGATTGCGCTGTTGTCACCTATGCAGCCTACGAATATGCTAAAGGGCTTAACCTCCCGAAAGATGGCAAAGATGTTTGGATTTTCGATATTGATGAAACCGCGCTTTCTAATCTGCCATATTATGCTCGCGACACCGTTGCTTTTGGGTACAAACTATTCCAAGTCTTTTAAATTTCTTACATAGTATACATATTGGTTTTGTGCTTAAGTCTCTTGTATGTACGTAACTTGTTAGGGCGATACCATATAATGAAACGTCGTTTAACGCTTGGGTGGTGGAAGCAGTGGCTCCAGCAATTCCAGCGTCTCTAAAACTTTACAAGGGATTGTTAAAATTAGGGTTTAAGATCGTGTTTCTCACCGGGTCACACGACACATTCACAGAAGCTCGTATAAAAAATCTAAAAGCAGTTGGTTATACTACTTGGGAGAAACTCATTCATAAGTAAGTTATTACTAGTTCTGTATATAACCGTAGAAAATGCCTAAAACATGATTAACTGTATTTAAGTTAGGCTAACATGTATATATGTTCAGGAAAGCTGGGGAAGGTAGCGGTGTGGTGTACAAATCGAGTAAACGAAAAGAGTTGGTCGATGCCGGATATAGAATCCGCGGTAACATAGGTGATCAATGGAGCGATTTACTTGGAAGAGACGTTGGCGATCGCACGTTTAAACTGCCTGATCCTATGTATTACATTGCTTAAATACTTCTTCAATTACTCGAAGAGTTTGTTGTTTAAAATTTGTTGTTGCTATAAGTTTGCTCAAATAAGACTAAGATCAAAGTCAAATGAAGTCTTTTATTGTTATTAGTATGTAAAAATTCATAACTTTGTTTTCATCAGTGAATACAAATGGTATCTTTTTAAAAGAGCTGGACTAATCTCAAAGATAATCACAATATCTTGGAGCTGTCTTAAAAGATTGATTATGCGATTTTATTACTATTTTGTTTATCTTTTCAATGTAGTCGTGTCAAGATTTTATTGCATCTATTATCTTAAATGAGTTTTTAAAGCTACCACGTTTATCAAGCGAACCTTGAAACTGTAGTCATGTTTATTTTTTCTCATTTTCCAAGGTTTTTTCCAAAAGCAAATTAATAGAGAAATGAGCAGAGAAATGAGGAGTGAGGAACTCAAAAATCTAGATTTACGATGAATGTGGCCTGTGAAACCTGGATGACTCAGCCAAGTGGTTTCACATGTTTAAAGTTGTCAAAAAGATAAAAATTTTCAAGAAAAATTAAATGAGTATGAGTTCGAATCACTAGCTACTAACTCGTCATTAAAAAAAATAAACATGAGAAGGTAACAACATAAACACGACATAGACACCAAATCAGCTAAAAATTATGAGAGACGTTCTCCTCTTAACCAATATTGAAAGATTTCGACACACAAACATGCCAGTTTAAGACATTCTGTTCCTTACGCCATATGTCGAAAAACTATAAAAAAAAGTATGTTGGAATCATTAACAACAACAAACCCGAAGATTGATTCACGGAACCCTAGAACACCTTAAAGAAGATCGCGGAGTCACAATAAACGAAACCCAAAAGAACGACAGAGTACAAAGGTAACCAAACGCGCCAACTGCATTATCATATGTGCCTATCTTTGTCACTTCAATCTCTTTAGATTCTATGATCTCCCTGATGAAGTGATACCTCATGTTGATATGTTGCGTCCTCTCACGAAACATTGCATTTCTTGATAGATGAATTGCACCTTGATTATTAGAATTCACAACCAATGACCTTAGGTTTATTCCCAGCTCGATTAGTAGACGTTTAAGCTAAATGCTTTCCTTAACAGCTTCCGTAAGCGCCATATACTCCGCCTCTGTAGTAGATTACGCAACAACATGTCGCAGAGTTGCTTTCCAACTCACAACACAACCATGTACCATAATCACGTACCCGGTTATCGACCTACCTTTGTTGGG
Organism: Glebionis coronaria; assembly: GCA_025667525.1. Classification (NCBI taxonomy): domain Eukaryota; kingdom Viridiplantae; phylum Streptophyta; class Magnoliopsida; order Asterales; family Asteraceae; genus Glebionis; species Glebionis coronaria. Next base: position 675,212,984 of record CM046875.1, read on the forward strand.
GTCTTTTGCATAATCGCTATTGACGAAACCGTCAACATCCACGCGCTTTCCTTGATCTCTACCATACAATAGGCTACATCGGCAGTGCCCTTCAAATACTTCAAAATCTACTTCACCACTTCCCACTGATTATCACCTGAATCGTCAAATACCTTCTTACATTGCTAACAGCGTACACAATATCTGGTTTAGTGCAAACAATCAAGTACATTACCTACAACATTCGCATATGGGACCTTACTCATTCTCTCCACATCCCAAACACTCGAAGGATAATCCTTCAATGATACCTTGAAGTGTGATCCCAATAACATAGAGACTGACTTGACATTATCCACTTTGTAGTTATTTAGAATTTTCTGCACAAATCCCCACTGAGACATCTTCAGGGTTCGGTTACCCTATCTCTGATAATGTCAATACCAAGTATCTTCCTAGTTGGACCAAGTTCCTTAATATCAAACTCTTTTCGCAACAGTCCCTTGGTACATTTGATCTCAGACTTGCTTTTACAAGCAATCAACATATCATCTACATACAGAAGTAGATATATGTACATACCTGGTGCAAACTCCTTGAAGTAAACACAACTATCATAGCTGCTACGGCTAAACTCATTGCTAACCATATACACATCAAACCATTTGTACCACTGCCTTGGAGACTGCTTAAGACCATAAAGAGATTTCTTCAACAAACATACCTTGTTATCCGTTCCTTCTTCAAAACCAAGTGACTGCCTCATATAAATGGTTTCTTCAAGATTACCATGCAAAAACTTCTTCTTCACATCAAGTTGTTCCAACTCGTAATATTCACAAGAAGTTAATGATAGAATCACCCTAACAGATGTATGTCGAACCACAGTTAAAAATACCTCATTATAGTCAATTCCTGCTCATTGTGTAAACCCCGAGCTACCAGCCTTCCTTTGTACCTTAGTTTCTCAGCGCCTTCAATCCCTTCTTTAATCTTATACAACCACTTGCAGCTTACCAGCTTTTGACCATGTGGTTGATCGACCAGCTACTAAGTATGATTCTTCTTTAAAGAACTCATCTCTTCCTTCATAGCACGAACTCACTCATCCCTTTCAAATGAATTAATCACCTCCTAGAATGTGATTGATTCAAGTGTATCTTCTTCCTCAGCAATAGCAAACGCATAAGTCGTAATATCATCTTCTTCCCTAGACAATACTGATCTAGACAATGATACATTACATTCATTCTTATATCTCGCATGTATATTAATTGTTCTTTTAGCTCTATCCCGCACCAGAACATAGTTATCTAGATTTTTTTGAGGCCTTACATCTTCTACATCTTCATCTTGGTCCTCATATTCATTTCATGGATTTACCCCAATATGAGGATCCACAGTCGGTTCGACCTGACTGCCTTGAAGTTCCACCTTAAATTCAATTTCCTTCTCATAATCTGCAGCACCAACACCCTTGAGAGTATCCTTATACATAAGGCTCTCATTAAACACCACATCCCTGCTTATGATTATCTTTGGTTTAACATCATCCAACCTCTATCATCTGTATCGCGTCACACCTTCAGGATAACCCGAGAATATGCATTTTATAGCCCTAGGCTTGAGCTTCCCCTGATTCACGTGTGAATAAGCAACACAACCAAATATCCTCAACATCTCATAATCCACTAGATGTCCTGACCATAAATCCATAGGTGTCTTCTTCTACGATGCTGTAGATGGAGACCTATTGATCAGATATGTTTTCGTCACCGTTGCTTCAGCCCAGAATGAATCTAGAAAACCAGGCTGAATGAGTAAACACCTAACCTTGTCCAAGAGCGTCCTGTTCATTCGTTCACCTAGACCATTTTGTTGCAGAGTTCCTGCAACTGTCAAATATCTTGCTATCTTGCTCTCACTGCTCAAGTTATTAAAATCCTGATTACAAAACTCCAAACCGTTATCCGTTCGTAGTTTCTTCAGTCTTCTACTAGTCTGGTTTTCCACCAACTGCTTCAACTCATTGAACTTGATGAACTCCTCATTCTTGTGTCTAAGAAAATAAACCCAAACCCTCCTCGAATAATCATCAACAATCGATAATAAGTACCAGCAACCACTCATCGATTCCACCCGAGAAGGACTGATAGGTGTGTAAACACCCATCCTTTTTACCACTTAATTACAATAATAACCGAGCCAAAAACGTGTATTTTATGTCATTTATGTCAGAATTATGCGTGGTTTGTGTTTTTGTTATGATTTAGGACGAAAAGGTGAAAAGTGGAGAAAACACGGGCATTCACGGGCTTTTATCAAAGAAAAAGACGAAAGACGAAGTCAAGAAATCAAGAGTGCAAAAAGAACGGAAGTCCAAGACCAATTCTGAAGATTTATCGAAGAAAAAAGTCAAAAGATGGAAGTTTACTAAAAGCCGAAGAACTCAAGTCTAATTTATTGAAGAATTACAAGACGAGTTTGAAAAATCCGAGACAAAGTCATTAAAGTCAAAATATTAAGAAGATTAATGACTTAATGACGCAATTAAAGAAAGAAGAAAGAGGGAGGAAGCTTCCACTAAGCACCTCCCTAATCCACTATAAATATTGTCCTTAGGCTTTCATTATTAGTTGTTGGGTGGATTGACAACCCACCTCTTCCACCATTTTCATTTTGCACAATTTAATTTCTTGCACTTTAATTTCTTGTATCGCACCCTTTAATTATCAAGTAAGTTTTATTTAATTGTTGTTGAATCTTTACTTTTCTTGTTTAATCTCTCATCTACCTTTCTTATTTGTGTTTAATCTTTGTGTTCATGTTCTTGAGTTTTATGGTTTTCAATCAAGTGGGTTTTGATTATTTTGGTTATGATTGTTGGTGTTATTGATTTGGATTGATTGGTTATTGTTAGTAGATCATTTGTGGTTGTTTTGGTTTAATCTTTTGGTTAATCTTGATTAGTTTTGGTTAAATTCGTGCTCTCTTCTCTTTCCCCTGTTCTTCGTTCTATGCTTACTGTTTCTTTTCCCAGATTATTCCGAATCAGCATTTTGTTCCGAATCAAAGTTTTTATTCCGGATCAATCTCTTCATCCGGAATATTTAATACTCCGGATCAAATCTTTCGTTCGGAATAATATTCCGGATCAAGTCTTCCATTCAGAATACTTTAATATTCCGAATCAATGTTGTTCATCCGGAATATCCATTATTCTGGATCAATCTAATCATTCCGGATTAATTGAGTTCATTCGGAATAGTTATTATTCCGAATCAAAGTTCTTCATCCGGAATAATCAATTATTCCGGATCACCCAAATATTCCGGATCACTCGTTATTCCGAATCAAACTTTCCTTATTTTTTATTCCGGATCAAACCTTTATTCCGAATCAAATGTTATTCCGGATAGGTGACATATTCCGGATGAAATGTTTTATTCCGAATGAGTGTTCTCCAGTTTTTAGTTTTAAGCTTTACTTTTCCCGCCTTTTTCCTTATTTGCATTTTTACTTGCTTTCCTTTTAGTTTAAGTTTAAGTTTGTGTCATTTACTTTATTTCCCTTTTAATTTCCCGTCATTTACTTTTCACCAAGCTTTAATCTTTCATTGTTATTTCTTTTTACCGTCTCTATTTTTATTGTTCCAAGTCTTTATTTTTCATTAGTTTTAGACAACGACACCCTTTCTTTCGATTCACCAAGAACAACTGAGTCGCACTATTAGCCAGTTATCAATTCGAGAAGATACCGAGAAACGAATTTTTCAACCTAGCAAAATCTTAGTATTAAAATGCCGCCGCTGCCGGTTCTTTTCGTAAAGATTAACGGTTTTTTGTGAGAGACTCGTTGGCTTTTGGGATCCGTTCACTCGTGAACGTTATTTTTCGTGTCTAAAAATTTTCAAAAATCCCAAAAACATTTGAAAAATCATAAAAAGCATTTCTTTTTCAAAGTTATGCACCAAAAATATTCTTCTTGCATATCTATTTTTCTTTATGGATTCTTATGTCCATTGCGTCGGGTGTGGGAGAAGATTATACGGGAACGACTCTTGTCAATGGTGTACATGTGAGCGGTGCGGAAAACATATCGACAATACACAATTCGGATTCGGATTTTGTCCATGGTGCAACTCGACTAATTCGTCCTTTTTGAATCCACCTCCTGTTCCCCCGTGCATCTATTGTGGAAGCGATTCTCATTGGCATGTTTCGTGCCCGGTTCGATACCCGTATGGTCACGAGCAAGAATCGGGTTACAATCATGACAATGGTAATAGCTATCCAAATGACGCACCCAGTTTTTCTCCATACCCATGGTGCTATATTTGTGGGGGCCCTCACGATGCTTCTTCTTGTGATCCGTCGCAAGTCTTTGAGAAAGTTCCGTGCTATCATCCCAGTGTGTATAATTTTGAGCCCCCACATCACACCCTCAATCATCAATCCTCTCAGCAAATTAATCTTGACCAACAACTCACTTCTTTGAACCATGTTCTAGAAAGTTTAGCTCAAATCCGAGCTGACTTGCATCGGGAAAGGCAACCTTTGCTTGATGTGGACGAAACCTTGAAAACCACCAACACCTTTTTGAGCCAATTTAGTCGTTTTCCCTTCTTTTCTACACCAAAATGTTTAATTACATCATGGGATAGAATTGGTTTAATTGAACATACTCGGGGAGATGAACAACAAAATTTGCTTCATGAGCTTCTTAAAGATGTGGAGGTTATCAAGGAAGAGTTAGCCGACTATGTCACTCCTAATTGGAATGGTCCCGTCTATTATGATGATGATGACGATGATGATGTCTACGCTCTCGACCCATCTACTGAAGTTGCTGCTCCTACTCTCGATATTCCTAATGCGTCTAAGGATGATGATTCATTGAGTGAGATTAGTGATTTTGGCCTCGATAAATTATATGATGATGAGATGTGTGACATACCGACTACTATGGAGCTTGAGGACGACGTTGCTCTTACAGAGGAGGTCGATCCCGATGATACCGATTTTTCTCCGTGCTATGAGAATTTCACTTTTGAAATTTCTCACTCTCCACCGGGAGATGCGGGCGATGACGATTTATTCTCTCCGGCTTACGAGAATTTCACCGATGAACTTGCTCTTGAAGATGAGGTAGAAGACGTGATTCTCCACGACATATTACGGAAAGTGCATCTTCTTATTGCTAAAATCGAAGAGTTGACTTCTCCTCCTCTCTCCGAGTCTTTGCCTCCATCTATTCCTCCCGTTGAAGATAATGACCCATTGCTGGAAGAAATCGACATTCACTCCATACCTCCAGGTATTGATGACGATGACATGGAGGGGGATATTATTCTTGATAATTTGCTGCATGAAGGTATTGACCCAAGTCCCCCTCCCGAGCACCTTTCATCCTCCCTTTTAGCCACTATTACGGAGGATGAGTGCTTTGACCCGGGAGGTGACATTGATTATGCTATCATTGATAACATTACGGCTTTGCCGAGTGCTCAACATACATTGTCTTTGGGGGATGACAATGTGCTTACTTTACCCACACCACCTCCAATGGATCTTGATTTCACATACTTTTCATATGTTGAAAGAACCTTTCTCCCATTCAAGATATATCCCCCCGCCTCTCCTTTATTGATGTCCTCCGGGAACGAGGAAAAGGTCTTTGATCTCGATATTACATTCGAGGCTTCTCCATGGACCATTTAATTCGGAGACGAGTCAGGCTCGTGACTCGGTTAATATAAACAAGCGCTTTTTTGGAGGCAACCCAATTATTTATCTATCTTTACCTGTTTTCACCATAAGTGTAGGGGGAGCCCCGTTGGTGTTTCTTGTTTTCTTTCTTATCATGTGCAGGGATTAGAGCTTCAAAGACACACTCTTGATGACTTTTGACGAACCGTGATTCCGTGTTCCCTTCTTCCCGGTTCTATCCTAAACTCTTTTCGATTCACTATTTTATATTTTCCAATATTAAATAGGAATCTCTTTAGTTGTCTCTTCCTTAGCAAGATTTAAACAAAGTGCACAATGTCCTAAGTGTAGGGGAGTTTACTCCCACATGCTTAAACATTGAGGACAATGTTTATATCAAGTGTAGGGGGGACTTCTATCGAAGTTAAGTGGCCTTTTCCTTGTATTTGTCCTCATTTTAACCGAAAAATCAATTTTTCGACATTTTTCAAAATTTTTGATCTATTTTGGCCTATTAGTTTTTCCCTTTGTATAGTTATTTTATTTCCTTATTAGAATAAATTTTTAATAAAGTGGTTTTAATTTTCAAACATTGTGAATCTTTTGACTCAACTCGAGTTTACTTATCTTAGTTTACTCTAGCTAGTATCCTTAACGTGTTTAAGTCAAGTTTTGCTAGGCTTTTATATAGGGAGCTATAAAACACGAAAGACTTAACTCTCACGGGTTAAGAACAAGAACTTTTCGCAAGTTCCTATAATTGATCCTAGAGAGTCGTTTATCAAGGGAACTTTAAAATGCGATTTCTAAACATGGAAAAGTCTAAGAGTTTGCAAGATCCTATAGGCGACTCGAAAACCCAAAGCTTTGATTTAATAGGCTAAGCATCCACGAGTCTCATTCCTTGAGATTTTAAATTGTGGAGAACAAGGGATGATAGAGTCAATTATAAGTTTGGTATTCTTTCGTGAATTTATGTGAGTTAATTATAAGCTTATTCTCCCATCGCTTGCTAATAAATGTATCTGCAATAAATAAGGTTGTATGATTTGAAAAGTTACTTAGCTTCTAGGCCAAGATCGTTTAAAAGTTGCTCGGTATGGATTAGAGTTCATAGCCAAGGCATAACTTATTGAAGCGGGATGCAAAGATTGGCGAGTCCAAAAAGGTCCTTGATATGAGCTTAAACTCATATCAATTTATCAACAAATAACCCTAAAACATGAAGCAAAATACCAATTTATCTTGTAAAAACAGTGTTATGTGGTATGTTTGTGTTTGTGTACACTTGTGTAGGTAAAAGGATGCATTTTCAAGCAAACCAGGAAAAATCAAGCTTAATTTGATGAAAAAGACAAAGAAGGATCAAAAGTGACAAGACTTTGAAGTACAAGGACCTATCTTGACAAACTGCCAAAGATGAAGGACCAAAGTGTAAATATTGTAAAAAGTCAAGATCATAGTCAAACAAGGTCAACATTCAAGTCAACTCAGTCAAAGGATCATTTTTGCTCAAGGATGAAGCTTGAAGGACTAAAAATGCCAAAGAAATGAAGCTGCTAGCCTTTAAATACAATCTGCCAAAGTTAAGGGGTGATTTCTGCCATTTTTGGAAAGTTATACAAAGTGTGATCCATGTAATAAGCCGTGGACCAATGAGAAGCCAAAGAATTAATAACATGGATTGCCACATCACAAGCATTAAATACCCACTACCGCAGCCATCATTTATTAACGAATCACAATAGTGTGATCTGTGTGCTTCCATTTCAACCATTCAGAGCTTGACACGTGTCATCTTCAAATAACCAAAATTTCCCAGGATCGTTTTTGAGCTAGAGTGGATTTCATGGAAAGTTACAAACATCAAAATTGCTTATTTTTTAGAGACGAATCTATTGGTCATCATCAATTAACAAGAAATCAACTCAATCAAGAAACCCCAATTCATGTTCATACCTGGAAAATCAACTTAGTAGAATTATGCCACGTGGAGACCTGGGATTGGTCCCAACATGTCACCAACCCCAAAAAATCTCCTTCTCAAGTCTATAAATAGCCTGCTAGGTCTTCATTTGTAATGTGTAGTTGTAAGTGTGAAAAACACACACTTTTACTTTTCCTCTCATCATTTTCCCTTTTTAGCTAAACGACTCAAGAGTTTGACACACTCTTGAGTTAGTTAGTTAGTTAGTACCCAATTTAACAGCTTTGTAATAAATCACCATTAATAAAATTCAAATTCAATTTTTCCCGCCAATACTTCTCATCATCCTTACTGTTCAGTCCTGCTTTCCATTGATACTTTTGTTGCTGCATTGAGTTTTTTATGATCATTCATTGATCATAACTGACTTTGAAGGAAGATAGTAGCTGTTTGAGTGATTTCAGTTCAAGTCCATAGAATTTGTGATGAGTTCATGCCATTGAGATGATTCTTGTTGATTTGTAGCTGAATTGTTGATTGTAGGTTGTTAAATCTAGTGCTAAGGTGGTGGTTAGCACTAGAATAGAGAGTACAGCACTCCTCTATTGCTCAAAGGTTTCTTCACAAGGTTCAAATGCCTCTTGTTTTGGTTCCACTCAAATTGCAAATGCATGTTCAATTCCTAGCTTAAATATTTGGTGAATGCCTGATAAAACCTGTTTAGTTTGATCTTTACTTGATTCTATGAGTTTGTAGCTTAAGTGTAGCTAATCTGCTTATTGATTTGGATTTTGTCTTGGTTGTTAGCTGATTTCAGTAACTTTTTAGCCTTGCTGTTCTTCTTGAGTTCTAGTAGTGATAAATACTAGCAAGTAGCTTTAATACATCTCATTTTGGAACACTAAGTCTGGTTTGCTATAGGTTTTCATTCAGTGAAGATGTGTGCTTAAAAAGTCTTTGTAAATTTTCATAAAGTTCAGATAAAGTAGTGTTTGGCATAAGCATTTGTAAAGTTTTCAAGTGTTGGTTTTTGGCAAATAAATGTTCATTTCCAGTCATAAGTTGATAACTAAGTGTTTTGAGTCCTTTTCAAGTCAAACTTAAAGGTCAAACAGGCAATTGGCAATAAAAAGTTTGGGTTCATATTTCAGTCAGATTTGCTAAAAAAAGTTATCAATTTCATTAGGCTGGCATTTGTTTGTTTGTTGATGAAATCTTGCCAAACCAGTTCTCATTTCTAGTTCAATATATGGAGTTTCAAAGTCTATAAGCTTTTTGTACAATTTCCATTAAGCAACGAGAAATAAGCAAAATTCTGAATGCATAAGCAAAGTGATGTTTCTGTAAATGAAAACTGAATTTTCATATCTCTTAATCCACTTCACAAACCTGGCAATTTTCTTTCACAATTTCACTTAGTAGTTGTTGTTGGTTGATTTTTGAGAATTTCAGCTTTTTGTCAAAAATATTGGTCAACATAAGCCATTTTCAGCTTATTTCATTTTCCAGGCTTATTTCTTGATGAATTTTGATAAGAGTTGATTTCCCGTTCATCATTTAAGCTCTTTAATCAGTTTCAGTACAAAAAGCTAATTGTGCATGTCCAGCTTTTCCTAGAGCTTATTTTGTGCTTATTGTGAAGTGCTTATTTGCTTATTAGACAGTTTCAGCAAAATTCCTTTTACAGACCTAGCTTATTTTGAATTTCAAGCATTTTGCAATTGGTTTGAACAATTTTGGTTGAGAAATAAGCTCAAACGAGCTTATTTGTTCTATAAACCCGTTTTGGCTTAAAAGGTTTTCAAAACTGCACTTAGGTCCCTAGTGTATTAAACTGTTTCTATTTTTGGCTAAACTTACACCTTTTTAGGGTTTTCAGAAAACAAGTCCTTATAGTTTGATTTTTGTTAAATTTCAGTTAGTAGTTTTTGGAAATTGTTACAATTTGGTTAGTTTGTTACATAGTTTACATATTTGATCCTTTTGGTTAACTGTTTTACATTTTCAGTCCTTATACTTGTTAGACTTTACATTTTAAGCATTTAATTTTCATAGAATTTACATTTTCAGTCCTTTTAGTTGTAAAATTTACATTTTGAGTTTTACTAGAATAAAAACTTGGTATTTGCACAATGTTTTATATATAAGTAGATAATATTTTTCAATTTTGCAAGTCTTTGTTTGAATTAGCAAATAGAATATCCAAAAAATATTAACAGTTAAAAACCCGATATTGTTAGGACTTTCAATTAGCAAGAACTGAGAAAAACGAACTGCATTATACACAATATTAAATGGCGCCGCTGCCGGTTCTTTGACTTTACGAGAGACTATCGATTGACGGTTTTCATTGGCTTTTGGGATCCGTTTACCTTGTGAACGTTATTTTTACGTATCATAAATCAAAAACAAATAAAAAATCAAAAATATAAAAATATATAAAAACTAAAAAATTAACAAAACAATTTTTTCCTAAAGAATTGACCAAACAAATTTAAAAATCCAAAAAACAATCTTTTTCCTAAGAGATTGCACCCAAAAATATATATTATTGGATTCTCTTGGTTTTTATGTACATATAGTATTTTCTCTTAAAAACTCATAAATACAAAAATATTTTCCATATATTATTATAAGTAAATACGTATACGTATAAGAACAACCAATCTACATATTCTCCATAAGTATTGCCAAGGCAATACACCGTGTTGAGGGGCGTTCCGGTCCTTGACACGTGTATCGATCAAACAAAATAAAGCAAGAATAGATAAATACTCTCAATAAGCAACAATTCGAAGAATACGAACATTTAAGTGAATAGAAAGGCGATGTGCTATAAAATGCCATCTAAGGGTCAATAGGTACTTAAGTGCTTCGCGCCACCTAACCCCCCGTTCACTTGTATGTATTCTAAGAAGGAAGGCTTCATTGGGGGTCTTGCAACCAAGTAGTACATACATATATTGTTATTTTCTTGTGGATATTTAATATTGAAACTCGAAGAGGATAATCCATTTCTCTTCAAAGTCACACGAGAGCTTCTCTCTCATTCCTCGTATTGAGTTGCATGCTCACTCGCGGGCGTGCACAAATACCGATTGGTGTACAACCTCTTCCTCCGAAAAGGAAGAAAAAGAGAAAGAGTAAGACCACCACCGTCCATCAAGCCGATCACGAGAATCGTGCTTTGACTCTTCCACCACAAGAAGCCATGGCTGTTGATAATCGTTCTTTGATGGAACGTATGCAAACCAATGTTCATGGATATGCTAGTGCTATTAGGATTCCCGAAATTCCCGCAAATACATTTGAGCTAAAAACGTCTATGATAACTATGGTTTCACAATCACCTTTCTATGGTAACAAGAATGATGATCCTCATGATCACCTTAAGAGATTCCTTTCTCTTTGCAATACCATTAAGCAAAATGGAGTTCCACATGATGCTATTAAGTTGATGTTAGTGTCATTTTCACTTGAGGGACAAGCTAAGCATTGGTTAGACACCCAACCACCCGATAGTAACACCACATGGGATGGTTTCACCACTAAGTTTTTGAACAAGTTCTTTCCTCCATCTAAGACCATGGCTTTGAGGACATTAATTATAGGCTTTCAACAAAAACCTAGTCAATCCTTTAGTGATGCTTGGGAAGAGTATAGAGAGTTATTGAGGCGATGCCCTAACCATGGATTGGATGACGTTCACCAAATCAATACCTTCTATGATGGCCTTAAACCTCACCACCAAGATTCACTCAATGCTTCCGCGGGAGGGAATATTCTTCTTAAATCTGTGCAAGAGGCATTGGACATCATTGAGACTAAAGCAATGGTTCAAACAAACAATCAATTTGAAGAAAGGGTTCATGTTATCCAAAACAATTCTCAAACACCTTTTGATAACCAACTCCTCAAGTATCAACAAGAGATCATTCAAAAGATGGATAGAGATAGTGAGAGGAATTTGAAGGTACAACAAGAAATGCTTCAAGCTCTTAAGACCATGTCATTGAACAATTCCTCAAATAATGTGAATGCCATTACTCTTTCTTGTGTAACTTGTGGAGGTCCCCATTCTTATGAACAATGTGATAAGGTGCAAGTTTATCAAGGAGAATGCTATGCTTACCAAGAGGAACATCGTGAACACTTAAAGCCAAATATCAATCCAAATAACCTTTCTTACAAGTCCCAAAACTATCTTACTCCACCGGGATTCCCACCCCAACCAACCACCCAAATTCAATAAAATCCTCCTCAAATTTTACCAAGGTATCAAGGGCAAAGACCACCTTACCAAGGAAATAACTACAAGGCACCCAATCATTTTCAACCTCAAGGAAATCACTTCTATCCACCAAACCAAGGGTTTAATCCACCACCTCAATCTTTCCCACAACAAGGTTTTTATCAAGGAAATGTGCAACCTAACCCCATGGATTTGATGCTTCAAAAGTTTACTTCTTTTGAGAAACAATTGAGAGATAATCAAGAGGAAAATAACAAGAAATTTGCTCTTCTCCAAAACCAAATTATGTTTAATCAAAGACCACAAGGGGCTTTACCTTCCAACACACAAACTAATCCAAGGGCAAATGTCAATGCTATTACAACAAGAAGTGGAAAGTCAACAAAGGATCCTTCACCTCCTACATCTACTATTGTTCAACCCACTTGTGCTCCTACTTGTGACAAGCCTTCTACCTCTACTTCACCTCCTCAAAATGCTCCTATTCACTCAAACACACCTTCTCAACCTATTCATACTTCTCCTTTACCTTCCACACTTCCCAATGAAGAAGCTAACAAAGACAAATCTTCCACTACAACACCTATTCCACCTACACCAAAACCTACTCTTCCATATCCTTCAAGGTTGAAAAAGGACAAGTTAAAGAACAAGGATGACATCCAAGTCTCAAATTTCTTAAGGATGTTCAAGCAACTCAACATCAATACATCCTTTGCGGAAGCTCTTGCTTATATGCCAAAGTTTGCTAAAATGTTCAAGGATTTACTCTCCAACAAAGAAAAATTGGTTGATTTGCCCAACACATCCCTTAATGAAAATTGTTCCGCGGTGCTACTTAAAACCTTACCTACAAAACTTTGAGATCCGGGGCGCTTCTTGATACCTTGTAATTTTCCCGGTGTTGAAAATTGCATGGCTTTGGCGGATCTAGGGCAAGCATTAACCTCATGCCTTTATCGGTTTGGAAAAAACTCTCTCTTCCTGAGCTCACTCCCACTAGGATGACTCTTGAACTAGCCAACCGAACCATAGCTTACCCCGTAGGTATAGCGGAGGATGTGTTTGTAGGTGTGGATAAGTTTACGTTTCCGGCCGACTTTGTAGTGGTTGATTATGACATGGATCCTAGAGTGCCTTTGATTGTTGGTAGACCGTTTTTGAGAATGGGTCGTACTTTGATAGATGTGGCGGAAGGAGAACTAATTATGAGAGTAGAAGATGAGAGAGTGGTGTTTAAGTTAGGGAAAGTTTGTGATAGGAAAGAGGTTAAGGAGTCTAGACCGTGTGAGACTATTAACATTGTTGATGTGCTAGATGAGGTGTGTGATGAACACTTTCATGATGCTTGTAAGAGTACTAGTGATGAGATGCCCCATGTTGAAACCGTGGCCTCAATTGCTCCCTCTTTAACACCTTTTGGAGAGAGTGATTTCCTCTTGGAGGAATTTGAGTCAAACTTTCTTGGTGATGATGATTCACCCATTAATTGGGAAGAAGATATTCTTACGATCCAAAAGTTGCTCAATGAGGACCCTATCCCTTCTCCTATTCCACAAGAAGTTACCATTGAGGAACCTTCCATAGTAAAACCTTCCATAGAGAGTCCACCTCCAATTGAACTTAAGGACCTTCCATCCCACCTAGAGTATGCTTTCTTAGAGGGCAAAGACCACTTACCTGTGATCATTGCTAAAGATTTGAAAGAGGATGAGAAAGAGTAACTTATTGAAGTCCTTAAGAAACACAAGAAAGCTTTAGCATGGAAAATATCCGACATAAGGGGAATTGATCCACATTTTTGTACACATAAAATCCTTATGGAGGATGACTATAAACCCGTCATTCAAAATCAAAGGAGAGTTAACCCAAAAATCCATGAGGTTATTAAGAAGGAAGTGATTAAACTCTTAGATGCGGGTATGATTTACCGCATTTCCGACTCTCCATGGGTTAGCCCGGTTCATTGTGTTCCAAAGAAGGGTGGAATCACCGTGGTGCCTAATGAGAACAATGAGCTTATTCCTACGAGACTTGTGACCGGTTGGAGAGTTTGTATTGATTATAGAAAACTCAATGAGGCGACTAGGAAAGACCATTTCCCACTTCCTTTTATGGATCAAATGCTTGAACGCTTAGCGGGAAATGAGTACTATTGCTTTCTTGATGGCTTTTCGGGTTATTTCCAAATACCCATTGACCCTAAGGATCAAGAAAAGAACACATTCACTTGTCCCTACGGTACATTTGCTTACAAGAGGATGCCTTTTGGCTTATGTAATGCACCGGGGACGTTTCAAAGGTGCATGATGGCGATTTTCCATGACATGATAGAGCAAACCATGAAGGTTTTTATGGATGACTTTTCCGTCTTTGGAAATTCATTTACCTCATGTCTCACCAATCTTGAGAGAATGCTTAAACGTTGTGAGGAAACACGTTTAGTGCTTAATTGGGAGAAATGTCACTTTATGGTGAAAGAGGGGATTGTTTTAGGACACAAAATATCCAACAAGGGATTAGAAGTGGATCGAGCTAAAATTGATGTGATTGCTAAGCTTCCCCCACCCACCTCGGTTAAAGGTGTGAGGAGTCTCTTAGGTCATGCAGGATTTTATAGGCGCTTTATACAAGATTTTTCTAAGATAGCTAGACCGATGACTCACCTCTTGGAGAAAGAGGCTCCTTTCATTTTTAACCAAGATTGTTTGGATTCTTTTGAGACTCTTAAGGAGAAATTGACTAAGGCTCCCGTTTTGGTTTCTCCAAATTGGGAATTACCTTTTGAGCTTATGTGTGACGCTAGTGATTATGCGGTGGGGGCCGTCTTAGGACAAAGAGTTAATAAGCATTTTCAACCTATACACTATGCGAGTAAAACCATGACCGGTGCACAACTTCATTATACTACCACGGAAAAAGAGTTGCTTGCTATAGTATATGCTTTTGAGAAGTTTCGACCATACCTTGTGCTTTCCAAAAACATAGTGTATACGGATCATTCCGCTCTCAAGTATCTTATGACAAAACAAGATGCTAAGCCTAGGCTTTTGAGATGGGTTTTGTTGCTTCAAGAGTTTAAGATAGAAATTCGTGATAAGAAAGGGGCCGAGAAATTAGCGGCAGATCACTTGAGTAGACTTGAGCATCCTTTTCAAGGAGATTTACCACATCAAGAAATCAATGAATCCTTTCCATTAGAGGAGCTCATGTCTATCTCTTCCCAAGAGGATGCCACTCCTTGGTTTGCGGATATCGCAAACTATCTTGTGGGCAATGTGCTTATTGAGGGTCTTACTTATCAACAAAAGAAGAAGTTTCTTAAGGAAGTTAAGTACTACTTTTGGGATGATCCATATCTTTTTAGGCAATGTGCGGACCAAATCATTAGACGGTGTATAGATGGGCCCGAGGCATTTAAGATCTTAGAAGCGTGTCATAAAGGACCTACGGGTGGACATTTTAGGCCTAACTATACCGCCAAGAAAGTCTTTGATTCGGGTTACTATTGGCCTTCCATTTACAAAGATGCCCATGAAATGGTGAAATTTTGTGATGTGTGTCAAAGACAAGGAAAAATTACGCAACGTGATGAGATGCCACAAAATTTTATCCAAGAGTGTGAGATATTTGATGTGTGGGGCATTGATTTCATGGGACCTTTTCCATCCTCTAAGGGAAACAAGTATATCCTTGTGGCGGTGGATTATGTGTCAAATGGGTGGAGGCTAAAGCCTTACCTACCAATGATGCTAGAGTTGTTGTGAAGTTTTTGAAACAATTGTTTGCTAGATTTGGTGTACCTCAGGCCATCATAAGTGATCGTGGTACGCACTTTTGTAATGACCAATTCACGAGAGTGATGAAGAAATATGGAGTTAATCATAGACTTTCTACCGCGTATCACCCTCAAACAAATGGTCAAACCGAGGTCACAAATCGTGGTTTAAAGAGAATTTTAGAGAGAACGGTGGAAGAGCATCGAGCTTCTTGGTCGGATAAGCTTGATGATGCTTTGTGGGCGTTTAGGACGTCTTTTAAAACACCAATTGGTTGTACTCCTTATAGGCTTGTCTATGGAAAAGCGTGCCACCTCCCATTTGAGTTAGAACACAAGGAATCTTGGGCTCTCAAGTGGGCTAACTTTGATTTAAACCAAGCCGGTTCCCATAGGAAAGATCAACTCAATGAGATGGATGAATTGAGAGCCAATGCCTATGAAAATTCTTTGCTTTACAAGGAAAAGACTAAGAAATTGCATGATGCTAAGATCAAGAATCGTGAGTTCAAAGTTGGAGAGCCGGTTCTCCTCTTTAACTCAAGATTGAAACTTTTTGCGGGCAAGCTTAAGTCAAGATGGTCCGGTCCATTCACTATTGCTCAAGTGTTTCCATATGGAACTATTGAGTTGTCTCAACCCGATGGTCCAAATTTTAAAGTAAATGGTCACCGTGTTAAGCATTACTTTGGGGAGGACATTTCCGTTGAAATGGTCCAAGAGATCCCCATTTTCCCCATGAATTGATTCATTGAGGGACGAGTCGAGCTAGAGACTCATTAACTCAAGCATCGTATAACTAGGTTTAGAGTGTTGTAGGTTAGAAATAAAGGGATAGACTTGGAGATAAGTGTAGGGGAGACCTTCTTTTGTCTTAATGATTGTTTGTAGGGTTGCTCACTCATTTCATGCTTTGGAGCTTATGGAGGAGGCCCTTGTATCCGGTTCACTTCGTTACTATAGTGATTTTTCATTGACACCTTGTGCTTAAACATGATTTCACTAATAGTTGTCCTTTCCTTAACTTGGGTTAAGCAAAGTCTATTCATTGTCATAAGTGTAGGGGAAGTCTTTATACTTCCATGCTCTTAAACATTGAGGACAATGTTTAGCTTAAGTGTAGGGGGGTCTTCTATCGAAGTGACCTTACCTAGAACTTGTCATTGCCTTTCATGATAACTTGGAAAATTAATTTTTCAAACATTTTTCAAATTTTTGATCTACTTTGGCCAACAAAAATATGCATTCATAATTTTTGCATTAATCATTTTTCATTTGCATAACACATTTGCATTGTATATATTTCTTCTTTTATGTTTCATCAAAAATATATAAAAAAGGAAAAAATATAATAAAACATGGTTTTAACAAATTTAGACTTTTTGACATATTAGGCCCGCCATGGATATTTTGACTCAACCCGAGTTTGCTTATCCAAGCATTCTCTAGCTAGTATCCTTAACCATATAGTCTTTCATTGGTCTATTAGGCTAAGCATTCACCAATCTCATTATTTGAGATTTTAAATTTGTGGAGAATGGGAAATGATAGAGTTGAAGCAAGTATAAAAGGGCTAGATAAACTTCTTGATAATTACTTGTGGCTAAACCCTTATCTTCTTTACCTCTATTTTCTTCGCATATATATAATTGTTAATAAATAATCAAGAACGGTTTTAATCAGTTTGTAATCTCTTATGCATTTTTGACTCATCATTCATGGTTGATATAAGTACGTCTTAAGATTCTAAGTTAGAACGTTTTATGTGTACTAGACTTATGTCATGCTCAATATTTAGCGGGTGTTTTTCCTTTTATTCTTTTCAAATTTCTTAGTGAGGAATAAAGAAAAATAAGAGCGGCTTATGAAAAAAATGAGTTGCTAGAAAAAAAAAAGAAAAAGAAAAAAGAAAAAGAAAAGAAAAAAAAATAATTATACAAGACTCCCAAGAGGGGCAGTGTGGTGTTAATTATAGTGACTATTGAGTTCCAATATTACCTTGACGGGTTGCGGGGATTCAATAGATTGCTCCAATCCAATATTACCTTGACGGGTTGCGGGGTTGAAGATCCAAAGTCTCAAAAAGATGGCGGATGTAAATTATTGCGTGAGTTTTATTTTTCTTTCCTTAGCGAGTGTGTAGCTACTTATGAAAGCATGACATGAGGATTTTACACATAAGGCGAATGACTTATTACTCTTGAAACAAACTTGTATTAATTGTGAGCGGTTTTTTAAGTAATGGATGAGAGGATTACTTAGGATTAAAACCGTGCTTCCTTATTTTTGGATTTTACACTTCTTATACTTCACACTTGAATAAATGACAAATTTGCCCACAAGCAATTTGCTCAAATAATAACCGGTTCCACATTTAATTGTCATGAATAAGTTGATGCACTTTTTACTTGTGAATGCAATGATCCCATTTTTAAGCTTGGTATGGGGAAAGTGAAACTTGAGGGTGATAAATGTTCATGGTACCCAAGCCCTAATCAAAGCCATTGAATTCTTTATGAGTTATTTCCATCAAAACCATTTCAAGAAAAACCAAAAAGATATAGATATAATTGTATTTTGTTCATTGCATTGTTAAAAGTCAAAATCATGCATCATGTAGTTTAGAGTAGTGTAGATGCATTCCATATGGCCAAGGTGGATTAATTATGAGGAGAAGGTAAATTTGTGCTTTAAAAAAAATACATATAATTGCATGAGGACATGACAATGTTCAAGTGTAGGGGATCTGATATGAGCTTAAACTCATATTAATTTATCAACAAATAACCCTAAAACATGAAGCAAAATACCAATTTATCTCGTAAAAAACAGTGTTATGTGGTATGTTTGTGTTTGTGTACACTTGTGTAGGTAAAAGGATGCATTTTCAAGCAAACAAGGAAAAATCAAGCTTAATTTGATGAAAAAGACAAAGAAGGATCAAAAGTGACAAGACTTTGAAGTACAAGGACCTATCTTGACAAACTGCCAAAGATGAAGGACCAAAGTGTAAATATTGTAAAAAGTCAAGATCATAGTCAAACAAGGTCAATATTCAGGTCAACTCAGTCAAAGGATCATTTTTGCTCAAGGATGAAGCTTCAAGGACTAAAAATGCCAAAGAAATGAAGCTGCTAGCCTTTAAATACAATCTGCCAAAGTTAAGGGGTGATTTCTGCCATTTTTGGGAAGTTATACAAAGTGTGATCCATGTAATAAGATGTGGACCAATGAGAAGCCAAAGAATTAATAACATGGATTGCCACATCACAAGCATTAAATACCCACTACTGCAGCCATCATTTATTAACGAATCACAACAGTGTGATCCGTGTGCTTCCATTTCAACCATTCAGAGCTTGACACGTGTCATCTTCAAATAACCAAAATTTCCCAGGATCATTTTTGAGCTAGAGTGGATTTCATGGAAAGTTACAAACATCAAAATTGCTTATTTTTGAGAGACGAATCTATTGGTCATCATCAATTAACAAGAAATCAACTCAATCCAGAAACCCCAATTCATGTTCATACCTGGAAAATCAACTCAGCAGAATTATGCCACGTGGAGACCTGGGATTGGTCCCAACACGTCACCAACCCCAAAAAATCTCCTTCTCAAGTCTATAAATAGCCTTCTAGGTCTTCATTTGTAATGTGTAGTTGTAAGTGTGAAAAACACACACTTTTACTTTTCCTCTCATCATTTTCCCTTTTTAGCTAAACTACTCAAGAGTTTGACACACTCTTGAGTTAGTTAGTTAGTTAGTACCCAATTTAACAGCTTTGTAACAAATCACCATTAATAAAATTCAAATTCAATTTTTCCCGCCAATACTTCTCATCATCCTTACTGTTCAGTCCTGCTTTCCATTGATACTTTTGTTGCTGCATTGAGTTTTTTATGATCATTCATTGATCATAACTGACTTTGAAGGAAGATAGTAGCTGTTTGAGTGATTTCAGTTCAAGTCCATAGCATTTGTGATGAGTTCATGCCATTGAGATGATTCTTGTTGATTTGTAGCTGAATTGTTGATTGTAGATTGTTAAATCTAGTGCTAAGGTGGTGGTTAGCACTAGAATAGAGAGTACATCACTCCTCTACTGCTCAAAGGTTTCTTCACAAGGTTCAAATGCCTCTTGTTTTGGTTCCACTCAAATTGCAAATGCATGTTCAATTCCTAGCTTAAATATTTGATGAATGCCTGATAAAACCTGTTTAGTTTGATCTTTACTTGATTCTATGAGTTTGTAGCTTAAGTGTAGCTAATCTGCTTATTGATTTGGATTTTGTCTTGGTTGTTAGCTGATTTCAGTAACTTTTTAGCCTTGCTGTTCTTCTTGAGTTCTAGTAGTGATAAATACTAGCAAGTAGCTTTAATACATCTCATATTGGAACACTAAGTCTGGTTTGCTATAGGTTTTCATTCAGTGAAGATGTGTGCTTAAAAAGTCTTTGTAAATTTTCATAAGTTCAGATAAAGTAGTGTTTGGCTAGCATTTGTAAAGTTTTCAAGTGTTGGTTTTTGGCAAATAAATGTTCATTTCCAGTCATAAGGTGATAACTAAGTGTTTTGAGTCCTTTTCAAGTCAAACTTAAAGGTCAAACAGGCAATTGGCAATAAAAAGTTTGGGTTCATATTTCAGTCAGATTTGCTAAAAAAAGTTATCAATTTCATTAGGCTGGCATTTGTTTGTTTGTTGATGAAATCTTGCCAAACCAGTTCTCATTTCTAGTTCAATATATGGAGTTTCAAAGTCTATAAGCTTTTTGTACAGTTTCCATTAAGCAACGAGAAAAAAGCAAAATTCTGAATGCATAAGCAAAGTGATGTTTCTGTAAATGAAAACTGAATTTTCATATCTCTTAATCCACTTCACAAACCTGGCAATTTTCTTTCACAATTTCACTTAGTAGTTGTTGTTGGTTGATTTTTGAGAATTTCAGCTTTTTGTCAAAAATCTTGGTCAACGCTTGGTCAACATAAGCCATTTTCAGCTTATTTCATTTTCCTGGCTTATTTCTTGATGAATTTTGATAAGAGTTGATTTCCCGTTCATCATTTAAGCTCTTTAATCAGTTTCAGTACAAAAAGCTAATTGTGCATGTCCAGCTTTTCCTAGAGCTTATTTTGTGCTTATTGTGAAGTGCTTATTTGCTTATTAGACAATTTCAGCAAAATTCCTTTTACAGACCTAGCTTATTTTGAATTTCAGGCATTTTGCAATTGGTTTGAACAATTTTGGTTGAGAGATAAGCTCAAACGAGCTTATTTGTTCTATAAACCCGTTTTGGCTTAAAAGGTTTTCAAAATTGCACTTAGGTCCCTAGTGTATTAAACTGTTTCTATTTTTGGCTAAACTTACACCTTTTTAGGGTTTTCAGAAAACAAGTCCTTATAGTTTGATTTTTGTTAAATTTCAGTTAGTAGTTTTTGAAAATTGTTACAATTTGGTTAGTTTGTTACATAGTTTACATATTTGATCCTTTTGGTTAACTGTTTTACATTTTCAGTCCTTATACTTGTTAGACTTTACATTTTAAGCATTTAATTTTCATAGAATTTACATTTTTAGTCCTTTTAGTTGTAAAATTTACATTTTGAGTTTTACTGGAATAAAAACTTGGTATTTGCACAATGTTTTACATATAAGTAGATAATATTTTTCAATTTTGCAAGTCTTTGTTTGAATTAGCAAATAGAATATCCAAAAAATATTAACAACCAAAAACAGTTAAAAACCCGATATTGTTAGGACTTTCAATTAGCAAGAACTGAGAAAAACGAACTGCATTATACACAATATTAAATGGCGCCGCTGCCAGTTCTTTGACTTTACGAGAGACTATCGATTGACGGTTTTCATTGGCTTTTGGGATCCGTTTACCTTGTGAACGTTATTTTTACGTATCATAAATAAAAAACAAATAAAAAATCAAAAATATAAAAATATATAAAAACTAAAAAATTAACAAAACAATTCTTTTCCTAAAGAATTGACCAAACAAATTAAAAAAATCCAAAAAGCAATCTTTTTCCTAAGAGATTGCACCAAAAAATATATATTATTGGATTCTCTCGGTTTTTATGTACATATAGTATTTTCTCTTAAAAACTCATAAATACAAAAATATTTTCCATATATTATTATAAGTAAATACGTATACGTATAAGAACAACCAATCTACATATTCTCCATAAGTATTTCCAAGGCAATACACCGTGTTGAGGGGAGTTCCGGTCCTTGACACGTGTATCGATCAAACAAAATAAAGCAAGAATAGATAAATACTCTCAATAAGCAACAATTCGAAGAATACGAACATTTAAGTGAACAGAAAGGCGTTGTGCTATAAAATGCCATCTAAGGATCAATAGGTACTTAAGTGCTTCGCGCCACCTAACCCCCCGTTCACTTGTAAGTATTCTAAGAAGGAAGGCTTCATTGGGGGTCTTGCACCCAAGTAGTACATACATATATTGTTATTTTCTTGTGGATATTTAATATTGAAACTCAAAGAGGATAATCCATTTCTCTTCAAAGTCACACGAGAGCTTCTCTCTCATTCCTCGTATTGAGTTGCATGCTCACTCGCGGGCATGCACAAATACCCATTGGTGTACAACCGCTTCCTCCGAAAAGGAAGAAAAAGATAAAGAGTAAGACCACCACCGTCCATCAAGCCGATCACGAGAATCGTGCTTTGACTCTTCCACCACAAGAAGCCATGGCTGTTGATAATCGTTCTTTGATGGAACGTATGCAAACCAATGTTCATGGATATGCTAGTGCTATTAGGATTCCCGAAATTCCCGCAAATACATTTGAGCTAAAAACGTCTATGATTACTATGGTTTCACAATCACCTTTCTATGGTAACAAGAATGATGATCCTCATGATCACCTTAAGAGATTCCTTTCTCTTTGCAATACCATTAAGCAAAATAGAGTTCCACATGATGCTATTAAGTTGATGTTAGTGTCATTTTCACTTGAGGGACAAGCTAAGCATTGGTTAGACACCCAACCACCCGATAGTATCACCACATGGGATGGTTTCACCACTAAGTTTTTGAACAAGTTCTTTCCTCCATCTAAGACCATGGCTTTGAGGACATTAATTATAGGCTTTCAACAAAAACCTAGTCAATCCTTTAGTGATGCTTGGGAAGAGTATAGAGAGTTATTGAGGTGATGCCCTAACCATGGATTGGATGACGTTCACCAAATCAATACCTTCTATGATGGCCTTAAACATCACCACCAAGATTCACTCAATGCTTCCACGGGAGGGAATATTCTTCTTAAATCTGTGCAAGAGGCATTGGACATCATTGAGACTAAAGCAATGGTTCAAACAAACAATCAATTTGAAGAAAGGGTTCATGTTATCCAAAACAATTCTCAAACACCTTTTGATAACCAACTCCTCAAGTATCAACAAGAGATCATTCAAAAGATGGATAGAGATAGTGAGAGGAATTTGAAGGTACAACAAGAAATGCTTCAAGCTCTTAAGACCATGTCATTGAACAATTCCTCAAATAATGTGAATGCCATTACTCTTTCTTGTGTAACTTGTGGAGGTCCCCATGCTTATGAACTATGTGATAAGGTGCAAGTTTATCAAGGAGAATGCTATGCTTACCAAGAGGAACATCGTGAACACTTCAAGCCAAATATCAATCCAAATAACCTTTCTTACAAGTCCCAAAACTATCTTACTCCACCGGGATTCCCACCCCAACCAACCACCCAAATTCAACAAAATCCTCCTCAAATTTTACCAAGGAATCAAGGGCAAAGACCACCTTACCAAGGAAATAACTACAAGGCACCCAATCATTTTCAACCTCAAGGAATAAGGGAGTCTAAGTGAATAATTGGCCCACATGAGTTCGTGTTAGTTTGCTAACTTATAATAACAATGATCTCGTTTTTAAGCTTGGTTTGGAGAAAGTGAAAACTTGAGGATGATGATCATTCATGACATTTTCAAAACCCTAAGGTATACTTTTGATTTCTTTCTTACTTTGAATGTTTATAATTTTCTATCTCTTTAATAAAGGCCAACGTGGATTGATTATGATGAAAAAAATGTAAACGTGCTTTGTAACTAATGCATTGGATGAGGACATTGCAATGGTCAAGTGTAGGGGATTTGATAGGTGTGTAAACACCCATCCTTCTTACCACTTAATTACAATAATAACCGATCCAAAAAGTGTATTTTATGTCATTTATGTCGGAATTATGCGTGGTTTGTATTTTTGTTGTGATTTAGGACGAAAATGTGGAAAAGGGAGAAAACACGGGCATTCACGGGCTTTTATCAAAGAAAAAGACGAAAGACGAAGTCAAGAAGTCAAGAGTGCAAAACGAACGGAAGTCCATGACCAATTCTGAAGATTTATCGAAGAAAAAGTCAAAAGACGGAAGTTTACTAAAAGCCGAAGAACTCAAGTCTAATTTATTGAAGAATTACAAGACGAGTTCAAAGAAATCCCGAGACAAAGTCGTTAAAGTCAAAGAATTAAGAAGATTTACAAAGAATTAAGAAGATTAACAAAGAATTAAGAAGAGCAAGGACTTAATGACGCAATTAAGGAAAGAAGAAAGATGGGAGGAAGCTTCCTAAGCACCTCCCTAATCTCCCCTATAAATAGTTCATTAGTGTATTCATTTGTTGTTGTTGGGTGGATTGACAACCCACCTCTTCCACCATTTTCATTTACTTGCACAATTTAATTTCTTGCACTTTAAATTCTTGTATTGCACCTTTTAATTCCAAGTAAGTTTACTTTTAATGTTATTGAATCTTTATCTTTTCTTGTTTTAATCTCTCATCTACCTTTCTTGATTTGGTTTAATTGTTGTGTTCATGTTCTTGAGTTTTTATGGTTTTCAATCAAGTGGGTTTTGATTGATTTGGCTTTATTTGTTAGTTTTATTGATTTGGTTTGATTAAGTATTGTTAGTTGATGTTTAGTGGTTGTTTTGGTTTAATCTTTTGGTTTGATTTGGTTAGATTTTCTTAAATTCGTCCTTGTTCTTCATTCCCTGTTCATCGTTCTTCCTTACTGATTACCCAGATTCCGAATGAGTGACACATTCCGGATGAAGGGTCTGTCAATTTATTCCGGATGAATGCTTTGTTACAACTATTCCGAATCAGTTTAATGTTCCGGATGAGCTTGTTGTTTTAAACATTCCGAATCAGTATTTTCAGATATTCCGGATCAAGAGCTTCATTCGGAATAATAAACATTCCGGATAAAAGGTTTTCATTCGGAATAATATTCCGGATCAACCTTTCATTCGGAATATCTATTATTCCGGATCAAGTCTTTCATTCGGAATATATTTTATTCCGGATCAACACTTTCCGAACGAGCACTTATTCCGGATAAAAACAATTATTCCGGATGAAGCCCAATATTCCGAATGAGAGGAAATTATTCCGGATGAGCTGTTTATTCCGGATATTTTTTATTCCGGATCAAACTTTTATTCCGAATCAACTGTTATTCCGGATAGGTGACATATTCCGGATGAATTGTTTTATTCCGAATGAGTGTTCTCTAGTTTTTAGTTTTAATCTTTACTTTTCCCGTCTTTTTCCTTATTTGCATTTTTACCTGCCTTCCTTTTAGTTTAAGTTTAAGTTTGTGTCATTTACTTTATTTCCTTTTTAATTTCTCGTCATTTACTTTTCGTCAAGTTTTAATCTTTCATTGTTTCTTTTCACTGTCTTTAATTTTATCTTTCCAAGTCTTTATTTTTTATTAGTTTTAGACAACGACACCCTTTCATTTGATTCACCAAGAACAACTGATTCGCACAATTAACCAGTTATCAATTCAAAGAGATACCGAGAAACGAATTTTCAAACTAGAAAAATCTGTACATTAAGGACCCTAGAGATCCGCATGTACATAGTCTAAAACTCCATCTGTTGTGTGCTGAACTCGACTAAAACTCACCCTGGTTGATTTTCCAAGAACATAATTTTCACAAGATTTTGAGCTTACCTAGGCCTTTATTCCCCAACACCTCTTTTCTTTCAAGTTCATGAAAGCCTGCTTCATTAATGTGACCCAAGCGTTTATACCAAACTTGTGCAAGACTTTCCTTTTCTTGTATACAAACACTAGCTTCACCTGATTCAGCCCAACCATCCAAGGAGTACACACAATTTTCCTTCAAAGTTCCTAACAAAACCATCAAAAAAACCCTTGATCACCTTTACTCTTCCATTTTGAAACTTCACGGTATAGCCATCTCAATCCAGAGTGCCCAAAGATATCAAATTTCTTTTCAACTCGGGAATGTAACGTACATTCTCAAGCATAAAACTTGAACCATCTTTCATTTGTACTCTCACCTTTCTTGTCCCCCTGATGGCACATGCTCTATTATCACCGAGCAAAACTATACCACCATCAAGCTCCTTAACATCAAACAATAAGTCCCCCTAGGCGTCATGTGATAGGAACCATCAGATTCCATGATCCACTCTAAGAACCTTTCCTCACTCACCGCCATCAACAAATCACCATTGTCAAAACCCTTAGAATACGTCCCAGCGTCATGTTTGCATTCATGTTCACAAAGCCAGTTGATTTCTTCTTCTTTCATTTTGGACAGTCTTTCTTAAGGTGATCCTTAGAATAGCATATGTAACACTTCAGTTTATAAGTTCCTTTACCTTTTGACTTTGATCGCGAACTACCACGTCCTTGATTACCCCGATGCTCTGACCTCGCCCTTAAAAATAACCTATCACCATCATCCTTTGCATCTGTCCTCTTCTTCAACTCCCGTGAATTGAGGGTAGACAAGACATCTTCCAAAGTGAGCTACTCCCTTCCATAAAGCAATGTATCCATAAAGTAATCATATGAGGACGGTAATGATGTAAGTAACATCAGTGCCTGATCTTCGTTATCAATATCAACGTCAATGTGTGCCAAGTCGCCGAGCAACTTATTAAACTCATCTATATGTTCAGATAATTTCTTACCTGAATGCATGTAGAAAGTGAATATCTTATTCTTCAAGTCCAATTTATGGCTAAAGACTTTGTCATATACTAAGTTTCAAACTTTAACCAAACACCCGCAACAGAATTTTATTTTTTGACTTCCCTCAACACCTTGTTATCCAAGCACAAGAGTAAGGCATTTTGTGCTTTCTTATAGACATCCGTCTTCAATGTCGTAGTCTTATCAGCGTCCGTCATGGTATCCAAGAATGGATCTAACACAGCCCCCCAACCATGTTGAATTAATAGACACCGCATATTCACACGCCACAACCCGAAGTCATTAGATCTGTCGAATTTTCTGATGTCAAACTTCGCTATCGATGACATGTTGTTTCACCCTTGTTGCTACCTTCTTGCAAATCAATTTAATTAGAAACTCTCAACCCTCGACTTCAAACAAGTAAACTTGATACACAAGTAAACCACGATCGAAATTTGAACCACAATAAAACCTACAACAAGAACCCTTGTATCTATATTTGTTGAAAACTTTTAATATACCAATTAAAAATTAAGTAACCAACAAAGCTTATACTCCAAAAAGTGATGCCACATCATCACTTTTTCCCATAACACCAAAACACCTCATAACCCCACAAACACCCTCCCTGGTTAACATCAACTTTCTCGTGTTATCGTGACCCCACTTTTTTTTTTATAAATTCAACAATTAATTAACTAAAACTTAATTTTTTCATTAATAAAAAATAAAAATACAATTAATAAAAAATACAACACGAAATAAAAAAAAGACCACATTTACCATCTTTAATCTGGACCATCTTTCTTTACCATTCCTATAATACTCCGTATACCCTCTATCTTCTTCTTTATTCCAAACCATCTTTGAGTTTCACCTCTTTCTTTCTATTGTCGAACAACAACAAACTCAAATTATTCCCTTACTCAATCTACTTCTTTTTCTTCACAGGTATGTGATAGGTGTGTAAACACCCATCCTTTTTACCACTTAATTACAATAATAACCGAGCCAAAACGTGTATTTTATGTCATTTATGTCGGAATTATGCGTGGTTTGTGTTTTTGTTGTGATTTAGGACGAAAATGTGGAAAAGGGAGAAAACACGGGCATTCACTGGCTTTTATCGAAGAAAAAGACGAAAGACGAAGTCAAGAAGTCAAGAGTGCAAAAAGAACGGAAGTCCAAGACCAATTCTGAAGATTTATCGAAGAAAAAGTCAAAAGACGGAAGTTTACTAAAAGCCGAAGAACTCAAGTATAATTTATTGAAGAATTACAAGACGAGTTCAAAGAAATCCCGGGACAAAGTCGTTAAAGTCAAAGAATTAAGAAGATTAACAAAGAATTAAGAAGAGCAAGGACTTAATGACGCAATTAAGGAAAGAAGAAAGCGGGGAGGAAGCTTCCTAAGCACCTCCCTAATCTCCCCTATAAATAGTTCATTAGTGTATTCATTTGTTGTTGTTGGGTGGATTGACAACACACCTCTTCCACCATTTTCATTTTGCACAATTTAATTTCTTGCACTTTAATTTCTTGTATCGCACCTTTGAATTCCTTTGAATTCCAAGTAAGTTTTATTTAATTGTTGTTGAATCTTTACTTTCTTGTTTAATCTCTCATCTACCTTTCTTATTTGTGTTTAATCTTTGTGTTCATGTTCTTGAGTGTTATGGTTTTCAATCAAGTGGGTTTTGATTGATTTGGTTATGATTGTTAGTTTTGTTGATTTGTTTTGATTGGTATTGATTAGTTGTTCATTTGTGGTTGGTTTGAATTAATCTTTTGGTTAAACTTGATTGATTTTGGTTAAATTCGTGTTCTATTTCATCCCCTGTTCTTCGCTACTGTTGAGGTGCCCAGATTCCGGATCAACAACTTTCTTCTCAATTGTTCCGAATCAAGATTGTTCATCCGGAATATTTTATATTCTGGATCAATGCCTTTCATTCGGAATACTTGATTATTCCGGATCAATCTCTTTATTCGGAATATTTGTGATTCCGGATCAATCTCTTTATTCGGAATGTTTGTTATTCCGGATCAATCACTTCATTCGGAATACTTTGTTATTCCGGATCAAGTCTTTCATCCGGAATATTGATTATTCCGGATCAAGTCTTTCATCCGGAATAATATTCTGGATCACCAATTTTATTCCGAATCAACCCTATTTTCTTTTCATTCCGGATCAAGAACTTTATTCCAGATCAACTGGTTTATTACGGATAAGTGACATATTCCGGATGAGCTTTGTTATTCCGGATGAGGGTAATATTCTGAATGAGTTTTTCAGTTTTTTTTTTGTAGTTTTATATTTTTAATTCTTAAGCTTTACTTTTCCCGCCTTTTTCCTTATTTGCATTTTTACTTGCCTTCCTTTTAGTTTAAGTTTATGTTTGTGTCATTTACTTTATTTCCCTTTTAATTTCTCGTCATTTATTTTCCGTCAAGTTTTTATCTTTCAGTGTTTCTTTTTATCGCCTTTACTTTATTTTTTATTTGTTTCAAGTCTTTATTTTTAATTAGTTTTAGACAACGACACCCTTTCTTTCGATTCACCAAGAACAACCGAGTCGCACTTTAAACCGGAAATCAATTCGAGAAGATACCGAGAAACGAACTTTTCAACCTAGCAAAATCTCTTTATTAGTATGATCTATATTTAATTTTAATTTAAAAAAAACTGATAACTCAGGTCATGACGGAGCCACAGTGTGGTTGGCTGTGCCATGACCTCGCGCCAAACACCATAACGTCGGCTGGTAATTGTCAGCCGAGACACCATACCGCCGACGGCGGTATGGTTGGCGACGCCATGACGTCGCGCCTGTGAAACTCACTTGTGCTAAGTTATGAGAAAATACAGATTATGAGAAATGTGGAAAAAGGTTATCTATATTACTGAATAAAACATAGGTAATATATAGTCTTTACAAATGAAACGTGGGAACTAACGACTAGCTATTCCTAAAGACCAGGTCACTGAGACATGTTCTACCCAACATGCACATTCAGTTACATAAATCTCGGCAAGACTCTTTTACCAATTCTAACTAGCGACCCGTGATTACATCAACCCGCACCATGACCCATCACGATTATCCAACATTCACCCCCATAATCTTGATGATCACCACCCGAGCCTCTTTCACGGTCCTCTTTCACGTTCAAGACCTTTTCCGGACACCCGACCTTCACTTCCGATCACGTCCAAAGTCTTTTCTAACTTTACCTATTTGATTGTTCCCAACACTTGTAATATGTACCATGACATCCCGTTGGATACGTTCACTTCCATCTCGACTTATCCCGGACCCATGACCTCTTCCCCGGCCACGCCCAAAGTCATCTCGGCTCGAACTACCAACGCCATAATATCACATCGTGTAGTTATTCAATCTTTTCTTATCTTGAATCCTTGTACCTTTTCACGATCACACTTGTTCCAAGACGCCTCTCCACCGACCAAGAAAACAAAGCAACCTGCTTATAACGTTTTCTTTCAATTGCTAAGCGAACCAAATCCAAAGCCACCTGCTTATACCGGATCCTTCCTACTACCCTCTTTTCACGCATATACGTCGATATCCTCTTATCACGAAACAAGCCGATCAAGGCACGCGTTGTCAAGATGGCGTTGTCACCAGTTGTATAACAGTTGCGTAAACCCGCAACTAACATCCGAACAGCCTGAACCTTCTTCTTTTGATCACTAGTAACACCATGGAACACCGATGTTTACAATCGATCACCCCCGTCGTCTCAATCGGCACTTCCCCGATACAATGGTCGATCCTTAACACCTTTTTGTTTCCGTCTAACGCTGCAACACAGTCCGAACAAGAGAAACTTGCAGCTCTTACCGTCTTCACTACAGATTGTTCCAAGACACTTTTTCACCAATAAAAAAGACAAGGTCACGCCCGCCTTTACCGTCTTACGTCATCCTCAAAACGAACTGAGTCAAAGGCTACCTGCTTTTCTTATCCCGACCCTTCCCGTTCGTTATCCCGCAACTTCGGTTAGTATCTTGTGACGAACAACCATAATCACAGACAAAGAGCTACAACACCAACCCTTTTTCCCATCAAGAAAACCCCGATTCCTTGCTGCGTCTGCCTCGCAGCAAAGGGCTACCCGTTTCTTGGAACCGACTCTCAAACCCGTGTTAATCAAACTCAACTCTGATACCAAATGTGGAACTCACTTGTGCTAAGTTATGAGAAAATACAGAAATTGAGAAATGTGGGAAAAGGTTATCTATATTACTGAATAAAACATAGGTAATATATAGGCTTTACAAATGAAACGTGGGAACTAAAGACTAGCTATTCCTAAAGACCAGGTCACTGAGACATGTTCTATCCAACATGCACATTCAGTTACATAAAACTCGGCAAGACTCTTTTAACAATTCTAACTAGCGACCCGTGATTACATCAACCCGCACCATGACCCATCACGATTATCCAACAGCGCCATGGTGGCCAATCAACCCACCACGCACCGTAACGTGCCCACTAAAGGGTTTAACCATCTTAATCATATTTTTCGGGAGGTTAAGCTCTTTAATTCATAGGCTTCTTCAAAAAGATGGTTGAGAATATTTTAATCAGAAGATTCTAAAATTGTGCATTCACAATTCAAGATGAGCACACATCGAGATAAAATAACAAATACTACGTAAACCAAGTTACCCGGTCTTGAATATACTACGGTAGGTGATAAAATGCATGCATCGTATAATTTCAGCTTCCCTATATAGACCATGGCCTTCACGAATAATTACCATTCGATCTTTCCTTGTTCCCCAAAACAAACCATGAACTTCACCATCTTTCTTGTTCTCCTAACCTTAGCGACGGCTGCTGCGTTTCCATATGACCAAATACATGCATCTCAATCAACCATACACTTGCTCAAGCCACATTCCGGCTAGGCAGGCCACAAACATCATGGTCTCAAATGCTTGAGCTGGCGGCTAGCAATTGAGGCTAACAACCTCAGGAACTGGACACAAGTTCCTGCAACATGTGAATCCTATCTTGGTCATTACATGCTTGGTAAACAATACCGTCAAGATTGTGCTGGCGTCACTAATGCAGGATACGAATATGCTAAAGGGCTTAACCTCCCGAAAGATGGCAAAGATGTTTGGATTTTCGATATTGATGAAACCGCGCTTTCTAATCTGCCGTATTATGCTCGCGACACCGTTGCTTTTGGGTACAAACTATTCAAGGTCTTTTATTTCATTTCTTACGTATTAAACATATCGCTTTTGCTTAATTTTCTTGCATGTACCTTGTTAGGGCGATACCATATAATAAAACGTCGTTTAACGCTTGGGTGGTGGAAGCAGTGGCTCCAGCGATTCCAGCGTCTCTAAAACTATACAAGGGATTGTTAAAATTAGGGTTTAAGATCGTGTTTCTCACCGGCTCACACGACACATTCACAGAAGCTCGTATAAAAAATCTAAAAGCAGTTGGTTATACTACTTGGGAGAAACCCATTCTTAAGTAAGTTATTACGAGTTCTATATATAACCACGAAATGACTAAAACATGATTAACTGTATCTAAGCTAGGCTAACATGTATATATGTTCAGGAAAGCTGGGGAAGGTAGCGGTGTTGTGTACAAATTGAGCAAAAGAAATGTTGGAGAAACAAGCACGGATCGAATCAAATCAATATACCGAAACTAAACTTTGTATTAATCGTATAAATAACAATGTATCATCAATCATCATCTTTACATTGAATGAATCCTAATCTATATATACTTGTCGAACGGGTGTGTCGACTAATGGTCACAACGTTTCAATAAAAGTAATCGTTGTGTTTTTTTCGTTTGTAACCGTTTGTAACCGTTCTATAACTGCTAAACCTGTCCTAACATTACAGCGGGTAAGATTATCTAGGCCCATGGGTCGTGTTCTTTAGTAAATTGGGTCGGGCCTAATATTCTCCCCTCTAATCGTAAACGCTGTGGTGTAGCTTCTTGAGTCCGATGAGTTCTCTCATGACTAGAAACTTGATCTTTGGTAGTGCCTTCGTGAGTATGTCAGCCTTTTGGTAGTCTCCACTTACAAATTCTACTTGGATGTCGTTTCTTTCAACGCATTCTCTGATGAAGTGGTACTTCGTGTCTATGTGCTTGCTCCTTCCGTGAAAAACTGGGTTCTTCATTAGTTGTATTGCTGATTTGTTGTCTACCATGATCGTAATCTTTTCTTCTTCTTTGTGTGTAAGTCTGCTTAAGAGTCTTTTGAGCCATAATGCTTGAGTTGCTGCTGCTGTTGCTGCTATGAATTCAGATTCGCATGATGATAGTGCCACGGTTGCTTGCTTTTATGTGCTCCAGCTAATTGGTGAGTCACCAAAATAGAATATGATTCCTGTTGTGCCTTTGCATTCTTGTGTATTAACTCCATAGCTGCTGTCACTATATCCATGAATCTTGTTGTTTTCATTATGTTTGTAGATTATTCCATAATCCTTGGTTCCTTTTACATAACGTAGTACTTGCTTTATAGCTTTCATATGTTGCTCTTTAGGTTCTTGCATGAAACGACTAAGTAATCCTACGGAATAACTTAAGTCGGGTCTTGTGTGAAGCAAATATCTTAAACATCCAATTAAGCTTCGATATTCAGTTGTGTTGACCATTGTCCCTTCGGTTTTCTTTGTCAATCTTGTTCCTAGGTCCATAGGTATAACTGTTTCGTTGCTTTCTAGCATTCCAGCTTCCTTTAATATCTTGTTTGCGTATGCTGACTGCTTGATTGATATGTCACCATTTGATTGAGTGACTTCAATTCCGAGATAGTAAGCTAATAAGCCTAAGTCGCTCATTTCGAATTTTTCTTCCATTTGAGCAGTCTATCTCTCTCTTTGGCGTTCCAGTGATGATAAGATCGTCTACGTAAACTCCTACCAGTAATAGTGAGTCCTTTGATGCCTTTGTGTAGATAGCTTGTTCCAGTGTACATTTCTTGAAATCTAATGTCTTCAAGGTGTTGTCTAACTTGATATTCCACGCACGTGGTGCTTGTCTTAAACCATATAAGGCCTTTATAAGTCTGTAGACTTTTCCATCATTTCCTTTCTTTGTAAATCCTTCGGGTTGTGCTACATACACTTCTTCTTTTAAATCTCCATGTAGAAATGCAGATTTTACGTCCAAGTGATGTACTTCCCATTTGTTGTTGGCAGCGATGGCTAGTAATAGACGGATAGTTTCCATCCTTGCAACAGGTGCAAATACTTCTTCGAAGTCTATGCCATGCTCTTGTATGTATCCTTTTGCTACTAATCGAGCTTTATGCTTGATTATGTTTCCATTTGCATCTTTCTTCGTCGTGAACACCCATTTCAAGCCGATTGCTTTTTGACCTTTTGGGAGGGTAGTGAGTTCCCATGTGTTATTCTTGTTGATGGAATCTAATTCGGCTTTCATTGCCTCTATCCATTTTTGGTCGTGTGATGCTTCTTTGTAATTCTTGGGTTCATCCTCAGCTAAGTGTAATTCCTCAGTATGTTCGTATAAGTCATCAAAGGTTCTAAAACCTCTTATTGGTGTATGATCAAAGTTTGGATTTGTGATTGATGTTGTAGAAGATTCAACATCACTTTGATAGAATGACTGAGATGAATTGTGTTGGGGTTTACTTCGTTCCAACAGGGTGAAGATAATCAATAGCCTAACTACGTACCAATGAATGGTTACCGGATATCTCTTGGAGTCGTGTAATCACTTTCCAAAGAAGATTATTCGACCCTATGCCTGGGTTAACACGAATACCTCCTTGGGATTAAACCAAGAGTTAGTTCTTGTTTTAGGCACAAATCAAGAACTCTATGCGTTTCTGTGTTTCTTGTTTCTGTTTTTCATCATGCAAAATATGATCACTATTTATAGTGATCCTATTCCTTTAAGGAATGTAACTCCTAGTTAAAGGTATTAAGAGCATTAATCGGCCTATTAATCTCATAATAACCTTCATAAAGCATAGTGGTTACATGACCAGAAATCTGGTCATCAAGTCAATATTCAACCCTCATTAACTGGTCAAAGAGGTTACAAAGACTTTGTGCATCACCAGGAGCAACGTCCTAACCAGGAGCAGCTTCCTGACCAGGAGCAGCTTCCTGACCAGGAGCAGCTTCCTAACCAGGAGCAACTTCCTGACCAGAAGCAACTTCCTGACCAGGATCAGCTTCCTACTGATATCACAACCACTATATTGAGTCCAGGGAGGTAAGGGACTTAATGGGTGTACACTCCGTACCTCCAATCCCATTTACAAGTATTACCCGTTCCCACAATTGCACTAAATTTCCAACAATCCTCCCCAATTTAGTACAATTCCTTTTTGCATGAAAATCAACTTTAACAAAACCAGTGCATAAATGAAAATGTCCTGAGGATTGAATTTCCATCTTAGTACATCACTCCAAATATTCGAGAATCAGGGTGTTCTAAGAATTGAACCCTTCAACTACTTTGAACACCTGAAGATAACATACACCCAAGTTTTCAAACACTTAAAACGCTCCTGACACCATACAAGCCATGTGTCCATATCCAATTCATAAATGTTGTAAGAGCCAAAGTCCATGCTCCTTGAGGCGGCGAAACCTCAACATTTACATAGGTGGTTCCTCTTTAGTTCATGCTCCTGCTTAAGCACTTTTTCAAAGAAATTAACCATTAAGAAGTTTATAACTTCATCCTCCTTTCAGCAGGTACAAGCACATCCTTGGGATGATATGTAAAACATGTGCTTCAGTCCCCTGAATGTTCAGCTTTCCACATTGAACTCAGCTCCCAAGTTTCCTCAGGAGGGAGTTGGGTGTCCTAGCATTCAGTGACTAGAGTGGACTTTTAAACCCATCCCTTTACCAGACTTTATAACCAAGTCTCTAGCCAATCCCTTCGTCAAGTGATCAACTAAGTTTTGTTGAGACCTCACAAACTCTATTGAAATCACCCCATTCGTGATCAACTCACGAATCATGCTATGTCTAACACCTAGGTGTCTAGACTTGCCATTGTACATCTGGCTATATGCCTTAGCCAATGTAGCTGCACTATCACAACGGATAGAAATGGGTGCCATAGGTTTGATCCACAATGGAATCTCAAGAAGCAAGTTTCTCAACCATTCAGCCTCTTTACCAGCAGCTGCTAGAGCCACAAATTCAGATTCCATTGTTGAACCAGTAATGCAAGTTTGCTTCTTGGATGCCCAAGAAATTGCACCACCACCAAGAAGGAATACCCAGCCACTTGTGGATGAATTATCCTCAGTATTGCTGATCCAACTTGCATCAGTGTAACCTTCCAACACTGAAGGATATCCAGTATAAGACAAACAATAATCCATTGTTCCTTTCAAATACTTCAGTACCCTCTGAATTGCTTGCCAATGCTGAGTACCAGGATTACTAGTATACCTACTCAGTTTACCCACAGCAAATGCAATGTCAGGCCTAGTACTAGTCATGGCATACATCAAGCAACCAATAACCCTAGAATACTCAAGCTGGGAGACAGCCTGACCATTGTTAGGCATTAGTTTTTTACTTGTATCCATAGGTGTACTTACTGGAGTACAATCAAAGTGATTGAATTTCTTCAGCACCTTCTCAATGTAATGAGACTGAGAAATTACAATACCATCACTTTCATGTTTAATCCTTATGCCAAGGATAACATCAGCCTCCCCCATGTCTTTCATGGAGAACTTTGATGACAAAAAATCCTTTGTCTGATCAACCTTAGCTTGGCCAGTACCAAAGATTAACATGTCATCAACATATAGGCAAATGATGAATCCTTTACCAGATTCATCAAATTTGCTATATACACATTTGTCAGCTTGGTTAAGTGAATAACCATTAGACAAAACCACTTCATCAAATTTCTGGTGCCATTGCTTAGGTGCCTGCTTCAGTCCATATAAGGACTTAATCAGTTTACACACCTTACCTTCATGACCAGGCATGATGAAGCCTTGAGGTTGGTTCATATAAACCTCCTCATCCAAGTCACCATTCAAGAATGCTGTCTTCACATCCATCTGATGAATAATCAGATTGTGAATACTTGCTAGAGCAATCAGCATTCTTATGGTACTGATACGTGCTACTGGAGCATAAGTATCAAAATAGTCTATCCCTGACTTTTGTTTAAAGCCCTGAATGACTAACCTTGCCTTGAACTTTTCAACAGTTCCATCTACCTTTATTTTCCTTTTGAAAATCCATTTGTTACCAAGTGGATGGCAACCAGGAGGTAGATCTACCAACACCCAAGTGTTGTTGCCCATGATGGAGTCCATCTCATCATTTATTGCTTCTTTCCAGAAAGCAACATCCTGGGACTTCATTGCTTCATCAAATGTTTTGGGATCATCCTCAACATTAAAGCAATAGGAGTATTGATCAGAGACCTCATCCCTTGTTCCTTCAACTAGGTATAGTTGAAATTCAGGCCCAAAGTTCTTTGGAGTCCTATGCCTTGTGCTTCTTCTAAGCTCAGGCTCAGGTTGCTGAACCACAACCTCATCAGTGACCCTTTCAGGTTCCACTGAAACACCATTGTCCTCAGCTCCTATAGGAGTCCTAAGGCTTGGTCTAGGGACTGATGAGAACCTAGTCTCATCAAAGTTAGCATCCCTTGATTCAATGATTGAGTATATTGAAACTGAATCATTAGGTTCAATAACATAGAACCTATAAGCCTTGGAATGCTCAGCATATCCAACAAAGATGCATTCAATGCCTCTTTCACCCAAGGTTTTCACCTTTGGATCAGGGAGTCTTACAACAGCCCTACAACCCCAAACTTTGAGGTAGTTCAAGTTTGGTTTCCTTTTAGTCCAGAGTTCATAAGGGGTAATCCTGTTCCTTTTATTAGGAACCCTATTTAATAAATAGCAAGCTGTTAACATAGCTTCTCCCCAAAACCCTTGACTCAGTCCTGAGTAGGACAACATGGAGTTAACCATCTCTTTTAGTACTCTATTTTTCCTTTCTGATATACCATTTTGTTGTGGAGTATAGGGGGCAGTTGTTTCATGGATTATTCCAACAGACTGAAAATACTGAGTATTCATGTACTCACCTCCCCTATCAGTCCTAAATCTTTTGATTTGGACTCCTTGTTGTAATTCAACTTCAGTTTTAAATACTTTAAATTTATCTAATGCTTCATCCTTAGTATGTAACAAATAGACATAACAAAACCTTGAAGCATCATCAATAAATGTTACCAAGTATTTCTTATTCCCTAATGAGGGAGTAGCATGCAAATCACATAGGTCACTATGGATTAGCTCCAAAACTGTAGTTACACGTTTTACTTCCTGAAATGGTTTCTTAGTAATTTTATTCAGCATACAAGTCTGACACTTATCAGTGTCCATGTCAAAAGCTGGAATTAACCCATCCTTAGACATAT
Organism: Glebionis coronaria; assembly: GCA_025667525.1. Classification (NCBI taxonomy): domain Eukaryota; kingdom Viridiplantae; phylum Streptophyta; class Magnoliopsida; order Asterales; family Asteraceae; genus Glebionis; species Glebionis coronaria. Next base: position 675,251,137 of record CM046875.1, read on the forward strand.
CTTGCATCCTCTTATAGTGGACATGGCCTAGTCTAGCATGCCATAGTGATGAATCATTCAGTTTAGTGGTAGTCATCAGGACAGAATCAACATTTATACTAAAATCAATATTAAGCCTGAACATTTGATAACTCAAATAGCCAAAACCAATAAACACACCATGTTTAGATAAAACAAATTTATTAGATTCAATCACTTGTTTATAACCACAATTATTCAAAACACTACTAGAAACCAAGTTCTTCCTAATATTAGGAACATGCAAAACATTAAACAAAGAAACAATCTTTCCAGAACTAAATTTAAGATCTACACAACCACGTCCATGCACTAGGGCTGTTGAATCATTTCCCATGTGAAGAATAGATCCATCATTCATTGACTCATAAGTCTTGAACCAACATCTATCTTTACACACATGTACTGTTGCTCCAGAGTCAACCCACCACGCAACATCATCATCCTGCACAAAGTAAGCTTCAGATACATATGTAACATAATAAATCTGGAGAGATTCATTAAACATATTTTGACCTTTTGTGCCTGATCCATTAGCTTGGTTGCCAATGCTAACACCTTTGCAATCCCTTTTGAAGTGTCCAGGTTTCCCACACTTCCAACAAGCCACTGATGACTTCTTGTTAGGATTAGCTTTGGTATTATCATGATGCTTACGTTTTCCCTTGTTGTCATTGTACCTAGTGGAGTTGTTATGCTCCACCATATTGACAACAGATGAACCAGCAACATTGTTGCTCTTTGGCTTATCACTTTCATGCATCCTGAGGGATTCCTCAATGCGCAAATGACTGCCCAACTCAACAAGAGTTAACTCCTCCTTCTTATGTTTCAAGGTGTGCTTGAAATCTTTCCAAGAAGGAGGTAGTTTGTCAATGACACACGAGACCTGAATGGTCTCATCCATGTTCATTTTATGTTGTGTAAATTTGCCAAGTATTCCAAGAAGTTCATTGTATTGTTCCATGACTGGTCTTGAATCAGTCATTTTGTAATTTGTGAAATCACTCACAAGGAACTTCTTACTTGATGCATCCTCAGCCATATATTTGGCTTCCAAGGAATCCCATAGTTCTTTAGCAGATTCAACATTTTGGTAAATATCACATAAAGAATCAGACATACCATTGAGAATTATGCCGCGACACACATAATCATCATTCTCCCATTTGCTCCTTTTCCTCAGTTCCTCCAAAGTAGCATCATCACCACCATCAGGAATAGGAGTAGTCAGCACGTACACCACGTTCATGGTAGAAAGAAGAAAGTGCATCTTCTTCTGCCATCTCCTAAAATCAACCCCTTCAAACTTGTCCAGTTTGGAGAAGTTAGCCACCATATGCTTCATTGCCGCCGCCATTGATTATCACAAAATAATCTTCTTTGATTGTTGGGGTTTACTTCGTTCCAACAGGGTGAAGATAATCAATAGCCTAACTACGTACCAATGAATGGTTACCGGATATCTCTTGGAGTCGTGTAATCACTTTCCAAAGAAGATTATTCGACCCTATGCCTGGGTTAACACGAATACCTCCTTGGGATAAAACCAAGAGTTAGTTCTTGTTTTAGGCACAAATCAAGAACTCTATGCGTTTCTGTGTTTCTTGTTTCTGTTTTTCATCATGCAAAATATGATCACTATTTATAGTGATCCTATTCCTTTAAGAAATGTAACTTCTAGTCAAAGGTATTAAGAGCATTAATCGGCCTATTAATCTTATAATAACCTTCATAAAGCATAGTGGTTACATGACCAGAAATCTGGTCATCAAGTCAATATTCAACCCTCATTAACTGGTCAAAGAGGTTACAAAGACTTTGTGCATCACCAGGAGCAACGTCCTAACCAGGAGCAGCTTCCTGACCAGGAGCAGCTTCCTGACCAGGAGCAGCTTCCTGACCAGGAGCAACTTCCTGACCAGAAGCAACTTCCTGACCAGGAGCAGCTTCCTACTGATATCACAAACACTATATTGAGTCTAGGGAGGTAAGGGACTTAATGGGTGTACACTCCGTACCTCCAATCCCATTTACAAGTATTACCCGTTCCCACAATTGCACTAAATTTCCAACAAATTGTTGGGTGTGACTTGAGAATTTACTTGAGATGACCATGTAGATCGTGTGTTAGGTGTTAGAGAGTGATTGGGTAAGTCTGGTGGTGGCGAATCGTATCCGTTGTCGTTGTTGAATGAAAAATCGTTGTCGACATTTGGTTGATCTTCTTGATTATGTTGATCAAGGTTTCCAAATTGAAATTCTGTCCATTCTAGGTCGTCATTGTTATAATATTCTAAGTATTCGCTCCAATCCCATGTCTCATCTTCTTTAAACTTCACATCTCTACTAACACATATTCTTCGTGTTATTGGATCAAATAATCTGAAGGCTTTTGATCCATGTTCGGTTCCTAGGTAAACCAATTTTGAGCTTCTATCATCCAACTTCGTTAGGTGTTGAGATGGTACTTTTGCATATGCTATGCATCCAAAAACTTTTAAGTTTTCTAGGTTTGGTTTCCTTTTCTTGATTGCTTCGTATGGAGTGATGTCTTCAAGTGCCTTTGTAGGAACATTGTTTAAGATGTATATGGCGTGTCTAACAGCTTCAGCCCAAAAATTCTGAGGTACCTTTGTTGCTTTCATCATACATCTTGTAGTAGACATAATTGTCCTATTACGTCTTTCTACTACTCTATTTTTTTGTGGTGGGTAAGGAGCGGTGAGTTGTCGTGCTATGCCATTTTCTTTGCAGTATTGTGTGAATTCGTTTGATGTGAATTCACCTCTACGATCCGTTCTAAACATCTTCAATGTCGTCCTTAACTCCTTTTGTATTCTGTTCTTGTATTCCTTGAAAGTATCAAAAGCTTGATCTTTTGTACTTAAGAAATATACCCACATGTATCTTGAGTAATCGTCTACTAATAGGAATATGTATTTCTTTCTAGAAGGTGTTGAAGGAGTGATTGGTCCACATAAGTCTCCATATACAAAGTCCAGTGGTGAGGTTGATCTAGATTTCGCCTTCTTAGGAAATGGCATTCTACTTTGCTTTCCCATTAAACATACATCACATACTTGCTTTGTATGCTTAATTGTAGGTATTCCATGGACTAAATCCTTTTGAGTCATTGTTTTAAGTGACTCAAAGTTGAGATGTCCCAATCTTGCATGCCATAACCAGGTAGTGTGTTTTAGGTTTGCTAGTAGGCAGACAGGTGTGCCTATTTTGAGACTAGCTTTGTAGAGTCGGTTTTGTTGTCTTGTGACCTTCATAAAGATTCTATTATCCATGTCATAAAGTCGTAGTTCATCGTCTTCCATAACAACTTTACAACCAATTTCTGTGAATTGTCCAAGGCTCAATAGGTTGCTTTGTAGGCTTGGGATGTAATAAACATGTGATATGATTCGTTGCTTTTCGTCATCACATTCCAATATGATTGAACCTTTTCCTTTGATCTCAATGTATGAACCGTCTCCAAATTTTACTTTTCCACTAACCTTTTCGTCTAATTCCTTAAAATGTTCTCTTACTTCAGTCATATGATTACTTGCACCGTTGTCCAAGTACCATAGGCTATCTTTACTTTTCTCTTTATATCCTACATCTTCTTCATGCAGCGAGACCTTTTGTTCTTCAACTTATATTACTTCGTTTCTTTGAACTTGTCCATCTAATATTGCCATAAGTAGAGTTGGTTCAAAGTCTTCTTCAACCAAGTTGGATTGTTCGTGACCCTTTGGTTTTTGTCGGCATTCTCTTGACATATGTCCTAATTTGCCACAATTATAGCATTCTATTTTGCTTAGATCACGGTTTGGTTTTTTGAAGTTGTTGTAATTGTTGAAGTTTTTGTGTGAGGTTTCTCTATTCTTCTTTTCATCTCGAGGTTTCTCATGGTTGTTTTCACGTGAAAAGTTTGATCTTCCACGCCCATGTCCTCTAAAATTCTTTCTACGATTATCATGTCGTGTGAACATCAGTTTGTCTTGACTGTCCACTTGTTTACCCTTCTTCTGCCGAATCTTTCTGCGTAGGTTTTGAGCCTACCTATTGCTTCTTCTAGGGTCATTTTGTCTAAGTCAGAGTATTGTTCGATGGATGCAACGATTTGAAGGAATTTTTCAGGTACAACATTGAGTAATTTTAGAACTAGTGTTGAATCCTCAAATGTGTGTCCTAAACTAGCGGCTTTGTTTGACAAGGTTGTCAATTTGCTGGTAAAGGTGTCTATAGCTTCGTCTTCCTTCATTTGTAATAACTCAAATTCAGATTTGAGTGTTTGTAATCTCGCTTGTTGAACTCTGTCTTCGCCCATATGTTTGGCTTTCAAAGCATCCCAAATTGTCTTCGCAGTTTTGTGCTTTGTTATTTGAAGCAATTGATCTTCGGGTAAGGATTGATAAAGAAATGCGATTGCAGTCTTATCTTTCCTGTTATCGGGTTGGGTTGTAGCCGACGGTTCTATCATTTCCCACAAGCCGTTGGCTTCGAGAATGATTTGCATTCGAATTGCCCATAGTGAGTAATTCGACGGTTTTAACATATGACATTGGAAATTTGGTGTACCGTTGGTATCGGCTTCCTTCTTAGAAGCATCTCCGCCATCATTTGTCATATCGCGAGGGATATCAAAATAAAATCTCTAAATAAAATTTTCAACACTTATTGTGTCTAAAAATTTCTTTTCGGTGAGTACTCAAAATAATATGCCTTATAGGCTATATAAAAAACGCGGAATATTATTATACGTAAATAACTATTCTTAGAGATTTTCTAAAACTAACAGAATAACCTAAGGTTAATTACTCCTTAAAAAATATTCTATATAATAAGCAGCGTATTCGCTAGGTTATTATATGTCGTATTAAAATTTTATAAAAAACAAAATATTTTTTAAAAACTTATAGTAAAAAAAAATTGATTTTGTTTTTATAAAAATAATAATACCAAAACTTTTTTATCTAAAAATAATTTGTGTAAAAAAATTTACTAGATGAAAAAGTTTAAAACTTGACAAATGAAAAAAAATGGGTAAAGGTAAAACCTGACTGGGCTTATTTGGTCCGTAGATAGTATAAGGCCCAAAAACTTTTATTGGGCTTGCCCTTTCAACCCTTCCTTGCTAACTATTATAACCGGCCTCCAAGTTTGTGTTTAGACAAAAACACACAAACGGTTCTTTTCTTTTGTGGCCGTTCCTTTCTTTCTTCCTCGATAATATCGAAGGTTTCTTCGATGGTGGTTCTGGTCACCCGATCGATGCTGCCTATATCCAAACTTCTGTTCTACGATTTCTTTTTCGTAGCAACCTTAATCCTCCTGTGCGAATCCTTCATTGGTTTCGATGTGATCTGGGGATTTATAGCCTCGAATGATTTGGGGCTTTCGGATATGTGGAAAATCACGTGGTGATTTTCAGGCTAGGGATGATTCAGTGGAATCTACAAACAGGTGTGTTTGTTCCCTTTTGATGATCTTAATTTTTTCTGTCGTTGACTTTTTTTTGGGGTTTCGATTTCTGGGTTTGTCTAAACCTAAATCTGGGTTTCTTTTTCTTGGGTTGATTTTTTCTTCCCCTTTTTTTCAAAAATATGAAACGGAAGAAAAAATCTTGCAAAAAATGATTTTTGGGGTAAAAACCCTTTCGTTGCCGATATTAATATATCCTGGTAACGAGAGTAGGAACCCTCAATCAAAACACGGACGAATTAAAATGATTCGGATGAATTTGTGTTTTGGTGTTTTTGCGTAATCTGGGAAGAAAAAAAAACGGGTCGAAACCTTGACAGAAAAAAAAACCTGGTATATGATGTAGATGCTTTGATTTTGATTAAACAAAGCTCTCATGCCAATTGTTGGAGAAACAAGCACGGATCGAATCAAATCAATATACCGAAACTAAACTTTGTATTAATCGTATAAATAACAATGTATCATCAATCATCATCTTTACATTGAATGAATCCTAATCTATATATACTTGTCGAACGGGTGTGTCGACTAAGGGTCACAACGTTTCAATAAGAGTAATCGTTGTGTTTGTTTCGTTTGTAACCGTTTGTAACCGTTCTATAACTGCTAAACCTGTCCTAACATTACAGCGGGTAAGATTATCTAGGCCCATGGGTCGTGTCCTTTAGTACATTGGGTCGGGCCTAATAAGAAAAGAGTTGGTCGCTTCCGGATACAGAATCCGCGGTAACATAGGTGATCAATGGAGCGATTTACTTGGAAGCGACGTTGGCGATCGCACGTTTAAACTGCCTGATCCTATGTACTACATCGCTTAAAGTACCTGTTCAATTACTTGAAGAGTTTGGTGTTTAAGATTTGTTATTGCTACAAGTTTGATCAAATAAGACTATGATCAAAGTCAAGCAAAGTCTTTTATTGTTATTAGTATGTAAAAATTCATAACTTTGTATTCATCAGTGAATACAAATGGTATCTTTTTAAAAGAGCTGGACTATTCTCAAAGATAATCACAATATCTTGGAGCTGTCATTAAAGTTTTATTATGCGACTTTATTACTATTTTGTTTATCTTTTCAATGTAGTCGTGTCAAGATTTTATTGCGTCTATTATCTTAAATGAGTTTTTAAAGCTACCACGTACGTTTATCAAGCGAACCTTGAAACTGTAGTCACGTTTATTTTTTCTCATTCCAAGGTTTTTTCAAAAAGCAAATTAATAGAGAAATAGGAGAGAAACAAGAAGTGTCCTCTAATGAAGAAGAATAACCAATTAAAACACATTTTTCAGACCTAATTGTGAGTTTGTCACTGTTATTCAAACAGGTAGAAAAATACAGACATCCAAAACACTTTAAATGAGAGATACTGGGTTTTTTGCTATAGAGCAATTCATAGGGGTACCTACCATTTAAGACAGAAGAGAGGATCCTGTTAATCAAATAAATAGCAGTCCAAATATATTCAGACCAAAAATAGATAGGAATCCCACCCTGAAACATAAGACTCCTGGCTACATTAAGCAGGTGTCTATGTTTCCTTTCAGCAATCCCATTTTGTTAAGGGGTATAAGGACAAGAGGTCTGATGGATAATACCCAAAGAAGAGAGCATAGTGTGTACTTTGTTGTTAACAAATTCAGTCCCATTATCAGATCTAAAGATTTTGATTTTGGAATCAAACTGATTTTTAACAAGATTAATAAATTGAGTTAAGCAATAAAAAACTTCATCCTTAGATTTCAAAAGATAAGTCCACACAGCTCTAAAGTAATCATCCACAATGGTAAGGAAGTATCTATACCCTTCCTTACTAGGAACCTTGTAAGGACCCCATAAATCCAAATGAACAAGGTCACCAAGTTGACTGGATTTGTGATCACTCAAGGGAAAAGGTTCCCTTGTTTGTTTGGCCCTATGACAAGTTTCACAAACAGAAATGTTGGTGTTTTTGGAAAGTTCGAGGTCAGTCTTGAGAGCATTGAGCACTTGGTCAGAGGGATGACCAAGTCTGCAATGCCAGATATCTTTGGAGGTATTAAAAGTCATGACAGAGTTAATAGTATCTAAGCTCTTAGTCTTAAGGTCATCAAACAAGTAAAGCCCTCCTGATTCACTACTAGTCCCTAGAGTGGTCCCCTTGGCCAAGTCCTGAATATAACATTTATCTTTATCAAAACCAACAAACAACTTACTATCTTTAATAAGTTTGTTAACAGAAAGCAAACTAACACAATATCCAGGAACAACCAACACATCATGAATAACAACATTATTAGAAAGTTTGAGGTTACCAATGCGACTAATATTGGCAATAGTGCCATTGGGATGACTAACAGAAATGTTGAGATTAGAAATGTCAACAAAATTGCACATACCAACTGTGGAAGTGGTAAGGTGTTGGTTTGCCCCAGAATCAATAATCCACCCCAAAGTGATAGTTTTGACAGTAAATTTAGAGTTGCCACAAAAAAAACTTGGAAAAATTTATATTGAACCAAACATTAGCATTGAAAAAAGATATTGTACATGCCATATTGGACTGAGTGTTGCCAGAGGTGTCATTGATCAGATTAAGAAGCTTCTGTATTTGTTCAGTGGTGAAAGAGTTTGGAGAATTACAAGTGGAAGCCTGTTTTTCTCCAATTTTAATGTCACAATTAGCATTAAAATTAGATTTAAAACCAGTTTGCCTTTGATTATTGCCCCCTTTTATAACCAGCAGGATAACCAATCAACTCAAAACACCTATCAACAATATGACCAATTTCATTACAATGAGTACACAAAAGGTTAGGGTTAAGACCCCTATAACTTTTGGACCCATTGCCCTTGTTGGGGGTTCTATTAGAAGCATTGGAAGTACTTCTCCTATTTTGATTAAAGGTCTTAGCAGCAAATGAAGTAGCATTCAGTTTAGCCTCTGTATGGTCAGAGTTATCAGGAACACCCCTATGGGATTCCTCTCTAGATACAGTGACATAGGCTTCCTTAACATCAGGGAGTGGTTCTCTGGTGAGAAGTATAGTTTTAACAAGTTGATAAAAATCATCAAGCCCCATGAGAAACTTCATAAGCCTCATGATTTGCTGATGCAAAGCCAATTCAGTGCTAGCAGAACAAGAACATTTAACAGCACACACACATTTAGGAATTTCAGAAACAGCATCAAACTTTCTCCAAAGAGAGTTCAACCTGTGATAATAGTCAGACAAAGAACTACCCCTTGTTTAACAGACCTAATCTTTTGAAGTAAGTTATAGACAATAGAACCATCAACTTTATCATAAGTTTCATTAAGGTCTTTCCAAACATTAGAAGCATTTTCAGAGTAAACAAGGCCCATATACACATCATTAGAAACAACATTCATAATCCAAGTAAGAACCATAGCATTGCATTTATCCTATTGGGCACACAAGACATCATCAGTATAAGACTCTCTTAAACAAGAACCATCAACAAAAGCAAACTTGTTTCTATCTTGTAAAGCAAGTCTCATAGCATTGTTCCATATTCTATAATTTTCAGTTCCCAACAACTTGAAAGGAACAAGAACAAAGCTACTATTATCACTACTATTAATATGAAGTGGGTTTCCAACACCCAAGTTGCTAATGAGGGAAACAAGATTGGTAGTGGTTTCAGGAGGATCCCTACCACCACCATTTCCTCCACCATCATTGGGTGGTGGAGGAGGAGCACCACTAGCACTCATGAGTCACACAAAGAGTGAGCAGATAAACATTAAGCAATAAAAAAAAGAACAAAAGCAAGTATAGCAAGCCAGACAAAAAACAAGTTAAACATAATAAACACTCAGAATATGAGCACCAGAAATGCCAAGTTTTGGACTGGGATTGGCCAGAGCAGGTATCCACACCAGTCAAGGCTGGAGGGTCAAGATGTTAACCGAATCCGTTTGCATCCACAACTTAAACAACAATAGCTCACAAAAGTAACCAAGAGAGGGGAAAGGGGAAAATGAAAGAGGAATTACAGTGTATAAACAACAACCAGAATCTACCAAAAAATCACCCAATCTCTAGATTCACTTAGTCTAGAGGATGGGCGAGCCACCAACAGGAAAGCCGAAAAAATAGTAACAAATTAGGGTTTGCAAACCCTAATAAGTATATACCTGTGTGAACTTACCAAAAAAGGTAACGGCACCACCAATAGTGATACCAGGATACCAAAAGAAAGGAAAACCCCAAAGAATTAAATTAGGGTTTCAAGAAACCCTAATTCAATCTTCAAGATTTTTAATGGCAGCACCGAAATACGCAACGGCACCACCAAATAAAGCTTCCTGGGCACCAAAGAATCAAAACCCCCAAAAATAAAATCAGGGTTCGTGAAAACCCTAATAAATAATAATTTTTGAGAAAAGGAACGACACCACCAATACAAGCTCTAGAGACGTCAAGAGAGCAAAGATCACCACCAAAAAAGTAAAAACCCTAAAAAATAAATTAGGGTTTTCACCAATCGAACTGATATAACAAAAAAACCTAGAGAGCTTAGATAGGCTGAAAAATCTACAACCTAATGCTCTGATACCATGTTAAAAAAACATAATATCAAAGAAGGAGAACTAGATCTTACACCCAACCAACCACCCCTTGGTGTATTTTATTATAATCAAAGTACGAAATACAAAAGATAAAGATTAGTTCCCAAAACGGATGCTAATCTAACGATTACAAAAGAAAATATAAGATTGTCCCAACTAGGTTGATCCGATCTCCCTCACATACAAAGATCACTAAATCACACACACTATACAAGATGAATAACCTAACTCCCAGGTCAAAGCTTCATAGCTTGAAAGAGAGAGAGATATGAGAGAGTTGTGCACACACCTTGTGTGTGTGTGTTTTATGAATGATAGAGAAAACGCTAGTCAAAGACTAGGGTTATATTAGCTTCCACACCCAGTTGGGCCTCAATGGTTCAAAATCCCACCAAGGAAAGAACAAACCCATCACAAGGCAACAAGCCCAAACCAGTGCGGCTGAAATAAGGAAACAAACATAACACAATACAAAGTAACATAGACATATGGAAAGATTGACAAAATAACAATAATAGCATTAACTTTTCAACCCTTTTTCTAATTTTAGTCAACCACATCCACAAACTTTGAAGTTCGAAGTCCCTCAATAATACAAATACCTTTTGCCAACAATGATCATTGACTGGCTCATTTTTACTTTACTATTTTTGGCTTTTGTAAAATATTGTGAGCTATTCAAGTACAATATACGGAAGGGAATTTTCAGCCTCTAAAGATAAATTTAAATATTATATTTCTAGATAATGTTGTCATTTTGGTCAAAATATTAATTTGTCACTTGTACAACAATCTCTCAACCCTTTGTAAGAAATTATGGCTAATCTAGCAGGAGTTATTTCGAGTTAGGACCCTCTTAAAATTTCTATTCTAGGTGAATGGTCGACTTTATGGCTTCTAGTCACGTATCTCGATAAAGATTTGAGGATATCTAGAGGATATGGTGGCCTCTTTGTGAAGAATGTCCTCTATTGAATCAATAATTAGGTATTGCAATTCGGATTTTAGAAGGTGAGTCTGGGTATTTTGCACAACAATTATTCGGGAGGGTGGAATTATCAAGTTCAGTTTGTGTCTTTCAAACAGTTTGTGTCAATTTACAAATCACCCTTCATTTAAAAAGAAGATATATTAGTTTGTTAATTCGTTGAAAAGTGGTAAACTTGACTTTTTAGGTCAAGCTTATCATTTGTCCAATCCAAAACATTCAAATGGATTAGCTTATCACATCAACAATTTTCTATAAACATATAAAAAATAATATCACAATATTGATCTCATATTTGGTCAGGAATGACGCACAACCAATTTTTCCAGCAAATGAAGAATTTTACAATAGTTTGACAGAAAAAAGTATTGTGGCAACACGTCATTGCTCTTAGAGTGTATTCAGATGACACAACTATTCGTAACAGAGCTCCATTATTTCATTTGACAATAACAACAAGAGATCTCATGCTAGTGAGCTTACGTTTGTCGAAGCAGGTAGACCAAGTAAAACCTGATTTATGGTGACATATTGGGAGTTTGTAATCCAAAATAAACAAGATACACATGGCCAATACTCAGTCGTGCTACGTAAACCAGTACTCACAACAATACTAGGAGCACGGGCTGTTCCGACAAAAGACCTTTTATCTTTCATAAGGGATGCTCTTTTCTACTCTCTCATCTGAGGTAAGCAACCTAATCATCGACAAGGTATCATGATCCTAAATCTTTAACTATATGATTTATTTTTTAATACGAAATATATTTGAAATAAGCTCTTGCCACCCTTCATTTTAATCACTTATCAATCAACTACCTAATACCTCAAGTCACGGTTTTCTAAAAACACATAGTGAACTATCATTCTTAATCTTCTACTCTTCCTCAACATCAATCGATTCTTGTATAAGCTAAAGTTAAATACTTCTATTATAATAAAGATGCTATCTGCAAAATCCATTACCAAACTCTGCCCCATGATCAAGGTTTTTTTTGCCCGGATCAAGTTTTTTTCCCAATTATCATGTTAAAATATCTATCTTTTGCTTATATTTGCATCTTGTTTTTGTTACTAACTTGACTTGTGTTATAGTTCGAGAAGGATAAACTAAAGAGGTACGCGACACACATGGCAACTTCAATCACACATGTTCAATTCTTGACCTATGATAGGTCAATGATAGTCATATCATATTTTGATGTTTAAGCTTTCACATCGAGACCATTTTTTCTGTAGCATCTGACATAAGAAGACCGACACGAGCTATACTTGAAATAGCAATCCAAACCACCAAACTAAATCAAAATTTAAAGAAAAATAAGCAATACCACATTAATTAAGCTCAATAACACAAACCCACAACTTAATTACTAAGAAACCTCTTCTAATAATAATCTGTGGCATAAAACAATAAGTCACAGATTAATATACTTTCAGTTCATTTACTCGAATGCATACCTTATGTTAAGCAGATTAAACAATGTCGTTATTATTCTTGTATGTTATGGATTAGTATAGATTTTGATGTATTTGAGCTAGGTTTAAATTTATGGTTTTGAAAGAAGAGTTTGTACGGTTTGGTTGAGTTTTCTTTTCTAATACGGAGTATTTTGAAATTGTGGTTGGGTTTTTGTATTTTCTAAGTGTTAGTTTTGATTTTTAAGTTTTGTAGATCATCCTCTTTTTTATGTTTTAGTTTTTATACCTCTGACACATATGGTTAAGATTGCTTTGTCTTCACCAATGCAGCCTATGAAAACATATATGTCAAAGCTAAAAAAACTAAAACATAAAAAAAATATTGCACTGTCGTCAGAGGATATGGTAAAGGGCTTGACCATGCTAAGAGCGCACGGTACGGCTGAACCGTCGAGCTCGTGCCATGGTCAAAAAGTGATGCCACATCATCAATTTTTCCCATAACACCAAAACACCTCATAACCCCACAAACACCATCCCTGGTTGACATCAACTTTCTGGTGTTATAGTAACCCCACTTTTTTTTTATAAATTCAACAATTAATTAACTAAAACTTAATTTTTTCGTTAATAAAAAATTAAAATATAATTAATAAAAAATACAACACGAAAAAAAAAGACAACATTTACCATTTTTAATCTGGATCAGAATACTCCGTATACCCTTTATCTTCTTCTTTATTCCAAACCATCTTTGAGTTTCACCACTTTCTTTCTATCGCCGAACAACAACAAACTCAAATTCTTCCCTTATTCGATTTACTTCTTCTTCTTCACCGGTATGATCTATATTTAATTTTAAATTACAAAAAAGATTGATAACTTAGGCTATGGCGGGAGCCACGGTGTGATTGGCTGCGCCATGACCTCGCGCCAAACATTATAACATCGGCTTGCAATTACCAACCGAGACACAATAACGTCGACGGCGGTGTGGTTGGCGGCGCCATGGTGTCAGGCCATGGTGGTCAGCCAGCCCACCACGCACTGTAACGTGCACTCTAAAAGTTTAACCATCTTAATCATATTTTTCGGGAAGTTAAGCTCTTTAATTCATAGGCTTCTTCAAAAAGATGGTTAACAATATTTTAATCAGAAGATTCTAAAATTGTGCTTTTACAATTCAAGATGAGCACACATCGAAATAACAAATAAATCGCGTTACCCGATTTTGAATACACTACGTAGGTGATAAAATGCGTTACCCGATTCCAACACTATTAGAAGAGATTACTCGACTTCAGATTCAAATCAATATACGATCACAATGTATATTCTTGAAGTAACTTTTTAATTAATGTACTCACGCATGTTAACATGACATGAAGTTCATACGCTTACTTATTTCTTTTATGCTCATCAAAGGTCTCTTGGCCTAGCGGTATATGAGTGACCCTCTAACCTAAAGGTTGTGGGTTCAAGTCTCGGTGGAGACATGTGAAATATAATTTGTGAGATAGTTAGTGTGAGTTATAAAAAATTGCCGTTCTAAACGAGCTGGCGGCTAGCAGTTGAGGCTAACAACCTCAGGAACTGGACACAAGTTCCTGCAACATGTGAATCCTATGTTGGTCATTACATGCTTGGAAAACAATACCATCAAGATTGCGCTGTTGTCACCTATGCAGCCTACGAATATGCTAAAGGGCTTAACCTCCCGAAAGATGGCAAAGATGTTTGGATTTTCGATATTGATGAAACCGCGCTTTCTAATCTGCCATATTATGCTCGCGACACCGTTGCTTTTGGGTACAAACTATTCCAAGTCTTTTAAATTTCTTACATAGTATACATATTGGTTTTGTGCTTAAGTCTCTTGTATGTACGTAACTTGTTAGGGCGATACCATATAATGAAACGTCGTTTAACGCTTGGGTGGTGGAAGTAGTGGCTCCAGCAATTCCAGCGTCTCTAAAACTTTACAAGGGATTGTTAAAATTAGGGTTTAAGATCGTGTTTCTCACCGGGTCACACGACACATTCACAGAAGCTCGTATAAAAAATCTAAAAGCAGTTGGTTATACTACTTGGGAGAAACTCATTCTTAAGTAAGTTATTACTAGTTCTGTATATAACCGTAGAAAATGCCTAAAACATGATTAACTGTATTTAAGTTAGGCTAACATGTATATATGTTCAGGAAAGCTGGGGAAGGTAGCGGTGTGGTGTACAAATCGAGTAAACGAAAAGAGTTGGTCGATGCCGGATATAGAATCCGTGGTAACATAGGTGATCAATGGAGCGATTTACTTGGAAGAGACGTTGGCGATCGCACGTTTAAACTGCCTGATCCTATGTATTACATTGCTTAAATACTTCTTCAATTACTCGAAGAGTTTGTTGTTTAAAATTTGTTGTTGCTATAAGTTTGCTCAAATAAGACTAAGATCAAAGTCAAATGAAGTCTTTTATTGTTATTAGTATGTAAAAATTCATAACTTTGTTTTCATCAGTAAATACAAATGGTATCTTTTTAAAAGAGCTGGACTAATCTTAAAGATAATCACAATATCTTGGAGCTGTCTTAAAAGATTGATTATGCGATTTTATTACTATTTTGTTTATCTTTTCAATGTAGTCGTGTCAAGATTTTATTGCATCTATTATCTTAAATGAGTTTTTAAAGCTACCACGTTTATCAAGCGAACCTTGAAACTGTAGTCATGTTTATTTTTTCTCATTTTCCAAGGTTTTTTCCAAAAGCAAATTAATAGAGAAATGAGCAGAGAAATGAGGAGTGAGGAACTCAAAAATCTAGATTTACGATGAATGTGGCCTGTGAAACCTGGATGACTCAGCCAAGTGGTTTCACATGTTTAAAGTTGTCAAAAAGATAAAATTTTTCAAGAAAAATTAAATGAGTATGAGTTCGAATCACTAGCTACTAACTCGTCATTAAAAAAAATAAACATGAGAAGGTAACAACATAAACACGACATAGACACCAAATCAGCTAAAAATTATGAGAGACGTTCTCCTCTTAACCAATATTGAAAGATTTCGACACACAAACATGCCAGTTTAAGACATTCTGTTCCTTACGCCATATGTCGAAAAACTATAAAAAAAGTATGTTGGAATCATTAACAACAACAAACCCGAAGATTGATTCACGGAACCCTAGAACACCTTAAAGAAGATCGCGGAGTCACAATAAACGAAACCCAAAAGAACGACAGAGTACAAAGGTAACCAAACGCGCCAACTGCATTATCATATGTGCCTATCTTTGTCACTTCAATCTCTTTAGATTCTATGATCTCCCTGATGAAGTGATACCTCATGTTGATATGTTGCGTCCTCTCACGAAACATTGCATTTCTTGATAGATGAATTGCACCTTGATTATCAGAATTCACAACCAATGACCTTAGGTTTATTCCCAGCTCGATTAGTAGACGTTTAAGCTAAATGCTTTCCTTAACAGCTTCCGTAAGCGCCATATACTCCGCCTCTGTAGTAGATTACGCAACAACATGTCGCAGAGTTGCTTTCCAACTCACAACACAACCATGTACCATAATCACGTACCCGGTTATCGACCTACCTTTGTTGGGGTCTTTTGCATAATCGCTATTGACGAAACCGTCAACATCCACGCGCTTTCCTTGATCTCTACCATACAATAGGCTACATCGGCAGTGCCCTTCAAATACTTCAAAATCTACTTCACCACTTCCCACTGATTATCACCTGAATCGTCAAATACCTTCTTACATTGCTAACAGCGTACACAATATCTGGTTTAGTGCAAACAATCAAGTACATTACCTACAACATTCGCATATGGGACCTTACTCATTCTCTCCACATCCCAAACACTCGAAGGATAATCCTTCAATGATACCTTGAAGTGTGATCCCAATAACATAGAGACTGACTTGACATTATCCACTTTGTAGTTATTTAGAATTTTCTGCACAAATCCCCACTAAGACATCTTCAGGGTTCGGTTACCCTATCTCTGATAATGTCAATACCAAGTATCTTCCTAGTTGGACCAAGTTCCTTAATATCAAACTCTTTTCGCAACAGTCCCTTGGTACATTTGATCTCAGACTTGCTTTTACAAGCAATCAACATATCATCTACATACAGAAGTAGATATATGTACATACCTGGTGCAAACTCCTTGAAGTAAACACAACTATCATAGCTGCTACGGCTAAACTCATTGCTAACCATATACACATCAAACCATTTGTACCACTGCCTTGGAGACTGCTTAAGACTATAAAGAGATTTCTTCAACAAACATACCTTGTTATCCGTTCCTTCTTCAAAACCAAGTGACTGCCTCATATAAATGGTTTCTTCAAGATTACCATGCAAAAACTTCTTCTTCACATCAAGTTGTTCCAACTCGTAATATTCACAAGAAGTTAATGATAGAATCACCCTAATAGATGTATGTCGAACCACAGTTAAAAATACCTCATTATAGTCAATTCCTGCTCGTTGTGTAAACCCCGAGCTACCAGCCTTCCTTTGTACCTTAGTTTCTCAGCGCCTTCAATCCCTTCTTTAATCTTATACAACCACTTGCAGCTTACCAGCTTTTGACCATGTGGTTGATCGACCAGCTACTAAGTATGATTCTTCTTTAAAGAACTCATCTCTTCCTTCATAGCACGAACTCACTCATCCCTTTCAAATGAATTAATCACCTCCTAGAATGTGATTGATTCAAGTGTATCTTCTTCCTCAGCAATAGCAAACGCATAAGTCGTAATATCATCTTCTTCCCTAGACAATACTGATCTAGACAATGATACATTACATTCATTCTTATATCTCGCATGTATATTAATTGTTCTTTTAGCTCTATCCCGCACCAGAACATAGTTATCTAGATTTTTTTGAGGCCTTACATCTTCTACATCTTCATCTTGGTCCTCATATTCATTTCATGGATTTACCCCAATATGAGGATCCACAGTCGGTTCGACCTGACTGCCTTGAAGTTCCACCTTAAATTCAATTTCCTTCTCATAATCTGCAGCACCAACACCCTTGAGAGTATCCTTATACATAAGGCTCTCATTAAACACCACATCCCTGCTTATGATTATCTTTGGTTTAACATCATCCAACCTCTATCATCTGTATCGCGTCACACCTTCAGGATAACCCGAGAATATGCATTTTATAGCCCTAGGCTTGAGCTTCCCCTGATTCACGTGTGAATAAGCAACACAACCAAATATCCTCAACATCTCATAATCCACTAGATGTCCTGACCATAAATCCATAGGTGTCTTCTTCTACGATGCTGTAGATGGAGACCTATTGATCAGATATGTTTTCGTCACCGTTGCTTCAGCCCAGAATGAATCTAGAAAACCAGGCTGAATGAGTAAACACCTAACCTTGTCCAAGAGCGTCATGTTCATTCGTTCACCTAGACCATTTTGTTGCAGAGTTCCTGCAACTGTCAAATATCTTGCTATCTTGCTCTCACTGCTCAAGTTATTAAAATCCTGATTACAAAACTCCAAACCGTTATCCGTTCGTAGTTTCTTCAGTCTTCTACTAGTCTGGTTTTCCACCAACTACTTCAACTCATTGAACTTGATGAACTCCTCATTCTTGTGTCTAAGAAAATAAACCCAAACCCTCCTCGAATAATCATCAACAATCGATAATAAGTACCAGCAACCACTCATCGATTCCACCCGAGAAGGACTGATAGGTGTGTAAACACCCATCCTTTTTACCACTTAATTACAATAATAACCGAGCCAAAAACGTGTATTTTATGTCATTTATGTCAGAATTATGCGTGGTTTGTGTTTTTGTTATGATTTAGGACGAAAAGGTGAAAAGTGGAGAAAACACGGGCATTCACGGGCTTTTATCAAAGAAAAAGACGAAAGACGAAGTCAAGAAATCAAGAGTGCAAAAAGAACGGAAGTCCAAGACCAATTCTGAAGATTTATCGAAGAAAAAAGTCAAAAGATGGAAGTTTACTAAAAGCCGAAGAACTCAAGTCTAATTTATTGAAGAATTACAAGACGAGTTTGAAAAATCCGAGACAAAGTCATTAAAGTCAAAATATTAAGAAGATTAAGGACTTAATGACGCAATTAAAGAAAGAAGAAAGAGGGAGGAAGCTTCCACTAAGCACCTCCCTAATCCACTATAAATATTGTCCTTAGGCTTTCATTATTAGTTGTTGGGTGGATTGACAACCCACCTCTTCCACCATTTTCATTTTGCACAATTTAATTTCTTGCACTTTAATTTCTTGTATCGCACCCTTTAATTATCAAGTAAGTTTTATTTAATTGTTGTTGAATCTTTACTTTTCTTGTTTAATCTCTCATCTACCTTTCTTATTTGTGTTTAATCTTTGTGTTCATGTTCTTGAGTTTTATGGTTTTCAATCAAGTGGGTTTTGATTATTTTGGTTATGATTGTTGGTGTTATTGATTTGGATTGATTGGTTATTGTTAGTAGATCATTTGTGGTTGTTTTGGTTTAATCTTTTGGTTAATCTTGATTAGTTTTGGTTAAATTCGTGCTCTCTTCTCTTTCCCCTGTTCTTCGTTCTATGCTTACTGTTTCTTTTCCCAGATTATTCCGAATCAGCATTTTGTTCCGAATCAAAGTTTTTATTCCGGATCAATCTCTTCATCCGGAATATTTAATACTCCGGATCAAATCTTTCGTTCGGAATAATATTCCGGATCAAGTCTTCCATTCAGAATACTTTAATATTCCGAATCAATGTTGTTCATCCGGAATATCCATTATTCTGGATCAATCTAATCATTCCGGATTAATTGAGTTCATTCGGAATAGTTATTATTCCGAATCAAAGTTCTTCATCCGGAATAATCAATTATTCCGGATCACCCAAATATTCCGGATCACTCGTTATTCCGAATCAAACTTTCCTTATTTTTTATTCCGGATCAAACCTTTATTCCGAATCAACTGTTATTCCGGATAGGTGACATATTCCGGATGAAATGTTTTATTCCAAATGAGTGTTCTCCAGTTTTTAGTTTTAAGCTTTACTTTTCCCGCCTTTTTCCTTATTTGCATTTTTACTTGCTTTCCTTTTAGTTTAAGTTTAAGTTTGTGTCATTTACTTTATTTCCCTTTTAATTTCCCGTCATTTACTTTTCACCAAGCTTTAATCTTTCATTGTTATTTCTTTTTACCGTCTCTATTTTTATTGTTCCAAGTCTTTATTTTTCATTAGTTTTAGACAACGACACCCTTTCTTTCGATTCACCAAGAACAACTGAGTCGCACTATTAGCCAGTTATCAATTCGAGAAGATACCGAGAAACGAATTTTTCAACCTAGCAAAATCTTAGTATTAAAATGCCGCCGCTGCCGGTTCTTTTCGTAAAGATTAACGGTTTTTTGTGAGAGACTCGTTGGCTTTTGGGATCCGTTCACTCGTGAACGTTATTTTTCGTGTCTAAAAATTTTCAAAAATCCCAAAAACATTTGAAAAATCATAAAAAGCATTTCTTTTTCAAAGTTATGCACCAAAAATATTCTTCTTGCATATCTATTTTTCTTTATGGATTCTTATGTCCATTGCGTCGGGTGTGGGAGAAGATTATACGGGAACGACTCTTGTCAATGGTGTACATGTGAGCGGTGCGGAAAACATATCGACAATACACAATTCGGATTCGGATTTTGTCCATGGTGCAACTCGACTAATTCGTCCTTTTTGAATCCACCTCCTGTTCCCCCGTGCATCTATTGTGGAAGCGATTCTCATTGGCATGTTTCGTGCCCGGTTCGATACCCGTATGGTCACGAGCAAGAACCGGGTTACAATCATGACAATGGTAATAGCTATCCAAATGACGCACCCAGTTTTTCTCCATACCCATGGTGCTATATTTGTGGGGGCCCTCACGATGCTTCTTCTTGTGATCCGTCGCAAGTCTTTGAGAAAGTTCCGTGCTATCATCCCAGTGTGTATAATTTTGAGCCCCCACATCACACCCTCAATCATCAATCCTCTCAGCAAATTAATCTTGACCAACAACTCACTTCTTTGAACCATGTTCTAGAAAGTTTAGCTCAAATCCGAGCTGACTTGCATCGGGAAAGGCAACCTTTGCTTGATGTGGACGAAACCTTGAAAACCACCAACACCTTTTTGAGCCAATTTAGTCGTTTTCCCTTCTTTTCTACACCAAAATGTTTAATTACATCATGGGATAGAATTGGTTTAATTGAACATACTCGGGGAGATGAACAACAAAATTTGCTTCATGAGCTTCTTAAAGATGTGGAGGTTATCAAGGAAGAGTTAGCCGACGATGTCACTCCTAATTGGAATGGTCCCGTCTATTATGATGATGATGACGATGATGATGTCTACGCTCTCGACCCATCTACTGAAGTTGCTGCTCCTACTCTCGATATTCCTAATGCGTCTAAGGATGATGATTCATTGAGTGAGATTAGTGATTTTGGCCTCGATAAATTATATGATGATGAGATGTGTGACATACCGACTACTATGGAGCTTGAGGACGACGTTGCTCTTACAGAGGAGGTCGATCCCGATGATACCGATTTTTCTCCGTGCTATGAGAATTTCACTTTTGAAATTTCTCACTCTCCACCGGGAGATGCGGGCGATGACGATTTATTCTCTCCGGCTTACGAGAATTTCACCGATGAACTTGCTCTTGAAGATGAGGTAGAAGACGTGATTCTCCACGACATATTACGGAAACTGCATCTTCTTATTGCTAAAATCGAAGAGTTGACTTCTCCTCCTCTCTCCGAGTCTTTGCCTCCATCTATTCCTCCCGTTGAAGATAATGACCCATTGCTGGAAGAAATCGACATTCACTCCATACCTCCAGGTATTGATGACGATGACATGGAGGGGGATATTATTCTTGATAATTTGCTGCATGAAGGTATTGACCCAAGTCCCCCTCCCGAGCACCTTTCATCCTCCCTTTTAGCCACTATTACGGAGGATGAGTGCTTTGACCCGGGAGGTGACATTGATTATGCTATCATTGATAACATTACGGCTTTGCCGAGTGCTCAACATACATTGTCTTTGGGGGATGACAATGTGCTTACTTTACCCACACCACCTCCAATGGATCTTGATTTCACATACTTTTCGTATGTTGAAAGAACCTTTCTCCCATTCAAGATATATCCCCCCGCCTCTCCTTTATTGATGTCCTCCGGGAACGAGGAAAAGGTCTTTGATCTCGATATTACATTCGAGGCTTCTCCATGGACCATTTAATTCGGAGACGAGTCAGGCTCGTGACTCGGTTAATATAAACAAGCGCTTTTTTGGAGGCAACCCAATTATTTATCTATCTTTACCTGTTTTCACCATAAGTGTAGGGGGAGCCCCGTTGGTGTTTCTTGTTTTCTTTCTTATCATGTGCAGGGATTAGAGCTTCAAAGACACACTCTTGATGACTTTTGACGAACCGTGATTCCGTGTTCCCTTCTTCCCGGTTCTATCCTAAACTCTTTTCGATTCACTATTTTATATTTTCCAATATTAAATAGGAATCTCTTTAGTTGTCTCTTCCTTAGCAAGATTTAAACAAAGTGCACAATGTCCTAAGTGTAGGGGAGTTTACTCCCACATGCTTAAACATTGAGGACAATGTTTATATCAAGTATAGGGGGGACTTCTATCGAAGTTAAGTGGCCTTTTCCTTGTATTTGTCCTCATTTTAACCGAAAAATCAATTTTTCGACATTTTTCAAAATTTTTGATCTATTTTGGCCTATTAGTTTTTCCCTTTGTATAGTTATTTTATTTCCTTATTAGAATAAATTTTTAATAAAGTGGTTTTAATTTTCAAACATTGTGAATCTTTTGACTCAACTCGAGTTTACTTATCTTAGTTTACTCTAGCTAGTATCCTTAACGTGTTTAAGTCAAGTTTTGCTAGGCTTTTATATAGGGAGCTATAAAACACGAAAGACTTAACTCTCACGGGTTAAGAACAAGAACTTTTCGCAAGTTCCTATAATTGATCCTAGAGAGTCGTTTATCAAGGGAACTTTAAAATGCGATTTCTAAACATGGAAAAGTCTAAGAGTTTGCAAGATCCTATAGGCGACTCGAAAACCCAAAGCTTTGATTTAATAGGCTAAGCATCCACGAGTCTCATTCCTTGAGATTTTAAATTGTGGAGAACGAGGGATGATAGAGTCAATTATAAGTTTGGTATTCTTTCGTGAATTTATGTGAGTTAATTATAAGCTTATTCTCCCATCGCTTGCTAATAAATGTATCTGCAATAAATAAGGTTGTATGATTTGAAAAGTTACTTAGCTTCTAGGCCAAGATCGTTTAAAAGTTGCTCGGTATGGATTAGAGTTCATAGCCAAGGCATAACTTATTGAAGCGGGATGCAAAGATTGGCGAGTCCAAAAAGGTCCTTGATATGAGCTTAAACTCATATCAATTTATCAACAAATAACCCTAAAACATGAAGCAAAATACCAATTTATCTTGTAAAAACAGTGTTATGTGGTATGTTTGTGTTTGTGTACACTTGTGTAGGTAAAAGGATGCATTTTCAAGCAAACCAGGAAAAATCAAGCTTAATTTGATGAAAAAGACAAAGAAGGATCAAAAGTGACAAGACTTTGAAGTACAAGGACCTATCTTGACAAACTGCCAAAGATGAAGGACCAAAGTGTAAATATTGTAAAAAGTCAAGATCATAGTCAAACAAGGTCAACATTCAAGTCAACTCAGTCAAAGGATCATTTTTGCTCAAGGATGAAGCTTGAAGGACTAAAAATGCCAAAGAAATGAAGCTGCTAGCCTTTAAATACAATCTGCCAAAGTTAAGGGGTGATTTCTGCCATTTTTGGAAAGTTATACAAAGTGTGATCCATGTAATAAGCTGTGGACCAATGAGAAGCCAAAGAATTAATAACATGGATTGCCACATCACAAGCATTAAATACCCACTACCGCAGCCATCATTTATTAACGAATCACAACAGTGTGATCTGTGTGCTTCCATTTCAACCATTCAGAGCTTGACACGTGTCATCTTCAAATAACCAAAATTTCCCAGGATCGTTTTTGAGCTAGAGTGGATTTCATGGAAAGTTAAAAACATCAAAATTGCTTATTTTTTAGAGATGAATCTATTGGTCATCATCAATTAACAAGAAATCAACTCAATCAAGAAACCCCAATTCATGTTCATACCTGGAAAATCAACTCAGTAGAATTATGCCACGTGGAGACCTGGGATTGGTCCCAACA
The DNA here is from genome assembly GCA_025667525.1 of Glebionis coronaria. NCBI lineage: Eukaryota > Viridiplantae > Streptophyta > Magnoliopsida > Asterales > Asteraceae > Glebionis > Glebionis coronaria. The sequence goes on from CM046875.1 coordinate 675,274,944, forward strand.
TGTCACCAACCCCAAAAAATCTCCTTCTCAAGTCTATAAATAGCCTGCTAGGTCTTCATTTGTAATGTGTAGTTGTAAGTGTGAAAAACACACACTTTTACTTTTCCTCTCATCATTTTCCCTTTTTAGCTAAACTACTCAAGAGTTTGACACACTCTTGAGTTAGTTAGTTAGTTAGTACCCAATTTAACAGCTTTGTAATAAATCACCATTAATAAAATTCAAATTCAATTTTTCCCGCCAATACTTCTCATCATCCTTACTGTTCAGTCCTGCTTTCCATTGATACTTTTGTTGCTGCATTGAGTTTTTTATGATCATTCATTGATCATAACTGACTTTGAAGGAAGATAGTAGCTTTTTGAGTGATTTCAGTTCAAGTCCATAGCATTTGTGATGAGTTCATGCCATTGAGATGATTCTTGTTGATTTGTAGCTGAACTGTTGATTGTAGATTGTTAAATCTAGTGCTAAGGTGGTGGTTAGCACTAGAATAGAGAGTACAACACTCCTCTATTGCTCAAAGGTTTCTTCACAAGGTTCAAATGCCTCTTGTTTTGGTTCCACTCAAATTGCAAATGCATGTTCAATTCCTAGCTTAAATATTTGGTGAATGCCTGATAAAACCTGTTTAGTTTGATCTTTACTTGATTCTATGAGTTTGTAGCTTAAGTGTAGCTAATCTGCTTATTGATTTGGATTTTGTCTTGGTTGTTAGCTGATTTCAGTAACTTTTTAGCCTTGCTGTTCTTCTTGAGTTCTAGTAGTGATAAATACTAGCAAGTAGCTTTAATACATCTCATTTTGGAACACTAAGTCTGGTTTGCTATAGGTTTTCATTCAGTGAAGATGTGTGCTTAAAAAGTCTTTGTAAATTTTCATAAAGTTCAGATAAAGTAGTGTTTGGCATAAGCATTTGTAAAGTTTTCAAGTGTTGGTTTTTGGCAAATAAATGTTCATTTCCAGTCATAAGTTGATAACTAAGTGTTTTGAGTCCTTTTCAAGTCAAACTTAAAGGTCAAACAGGCAATTGGCAATAAAAAGTTTGGGTTCATATTTCAGTCAGATTTGCTAAAAAAAGTTATCAATTTCATTAGGCTGGCATTTGTTTGTTTGTTGATGAAATCTTGCCAAACCAGTTCTCATTTCTAGTTCAATATATGGAGTTTCAAAGTCTATAAGCTTTTTGTACAATTTCCATTAAGCAACGAGAAATAAGCAAAATTCTGAATGCATAAGCAAAGTGATGTTTCTGTAAATGAAAACTGAATTTTCATATCTCTTAATCCACTTCACAAACCTGGCAATTTTCTTTCACAATTTCACTTAGTAGTTGTTGTTGGTTGATTTTTGAGAATTTCAGCTTTTTGTCAAAAATATTGGTCAACATAAGCCATTTTCAGCTTATTTCATTTTCCAGGCTTATTTCTTGATGAATTTTGATAAGAGTTGATTTCCCGTTCATCATTTAAGCTCTTTAATCAGTTTCAGTACAAAAAGCTAATTGTGCATGTCCAGCTTTTCCTAGAGCTTATTTTGTGCTTATTGTGAAGTGCTTATTTGCTTATTAGACAGTTTCAGCAAAATTCCTTTTACAGACCTAGCTTATTTTGAATTTCAAGCATTTTGCAATTGGTTTGAACAATTTTGGTTGAGAAATAAGCTCAAACGAGCTTATTTGTTCTATAAACCCGTTTTGGCTTAAAAGGTTTTCAAAACTGCACTTAGGTCCCTAGTGTATTAAACTGTTTCTATTTTTGGCTAAACTTACACCTTTTTAGGGTTTTCAGAAAACAAGTCCTTATAGTTTGATTTTTGTTAAATTTCAGTTAGTAGTTTTTGGAAATTGTTACAATTTGGTTAGTTTGTTACATAGTTTACATATTTGATCCTTTTGGTTAACTGTTTTACATTTTCAGTCCTTATACTTGTTAGACTTTACATTTTAAGCATTTAATTTTCATAGAATTTACATTTTCAGTCCTTTTAGTTGTAAAATTTACATTTTGAGTTTTACTAGAATAAAAACTTGGTATTTGCACAATGTTTTATATATAAGTAGATAATATTTTTCAATTTTGCAAGTCTTTGTTTGAATTAGCAAATAGAATATCCAAAAAATATTAACAGTTAAAAACCCGATATTGTTAGGACTTTCAATTAGCAAGAACTGAGAAAAACGAACTGCATTATACACAATATTAAATGGCGCCGCTGCCGGTTCTTTGACTTTACGAGAGACTATCGATTGACGGTTTTCATTGGCTTTTGGGATCCGTTTACCTTGTGAACGTTATTTTTACGTATCATAAATCAAAAACAAATAAAAAATCAAAAATATAAAAATATATAAAAACTAAAAAATTAACAAAACAATTTTTTCCTAAAGAATTGACCAAACAAATTTAAAAAATCCAAAAAGCAATCTTTTTCCTAAGAGATTGCACCCAAAAATATATATTATTGGATTCTCTTGGTTTTTATGTACATATAGTATTTTCTCTTAAAAACTCATAAATACAAAAATATTTTCCATATATTATTATAAGTAAATACGTATACGTATAAGAACAACCAATCTACATATTCTCCATAAGTATTGCCAAGGCAATACACCGTGTTGAGGGGCGTTCCGATCCTTGACACGTGTATCGATCAAACAAAATAAAGCAAGAATAGATAAATACTCTCAATAAGCAACAATTCGAAGAATACGAACATTTAAGTGAATAGAAAGGCGATGTGCTATAAAATGCCATCTAAGGGTCAATAGGTACTTAAGTGCTTCGCGCCACCTAACCCCCCGTTCACTTGTATGTATTCTAAGAAGGAAGGCTTCATTGGGGGTCTTGCACCCAAGTAGTACATACATATATTGTTATTTTCTTGTGGATATTTAATATTGAAACTCGAAGAGGATAATCCATTTCTCTTCAAAGTCACACGAGAGCTTCTCTCTCATTCCTCGTATTGAGTTGCATGCTCACTCGCGGGCGTGCACAAATACCGATTGGTGTACAACCTCTTCATCCGAAAAGGAAGAAAAAGAGAAAGAGTAAGACCACCACCGTCCATCAAGCCGATCACGAGAATCGTGCTTTGACTCTTCCACCACAAGAAGCCATGGCTGTTGATAATCGTTCTTTGATGGAACGTATGCAAACCAATGTTCATGGATATGCTAGTGCTATTAGGATTCCCGAAATTCCCGCAAATACATTTGAGCTAAAAACGTCTATGATAACTATGGTTTCACAATCACCTTTCTATGGTAACAAGAATGATGATCCTCATGATCACCTTAAGAGATTCCTTTCTCTTTGCAATACCATTAAGCAAAATGGAGTTCCACATGATGCTATTAAGTTGATGTTAGTGTCATTTTCACTTGAGGGACAAGCTAAGCATTGGTTAGACACCCAACCACCCGATAGTATCACCACATGGGATGGTTTCACCACTAAGTTTTTGAACAAGTTCTTTCCTCAATCTAAGACCATAGCTTTGAGGACATTAATTATAGGCTTTCAACAAAAACCTAGTCAATCCTTTAGTGATGCTTGGGAAGAGTATAGAGAGTTATTGAGGCGATGCCCTAACCATGGATTGGATGACGTTCACCAAATCAATACCTTCTATGATGGCCTTAAACCTCACCACCAAGATTCACTCAATGCTTCCGCGGGAGGGAATATTCTTCTTAAATCTGTGCAAGAGGCATTGGACATCATTGAGACTAAAGCAATGGTTCAAACAAACAATCAATTTGAAGAAAGGGTTCATGTTATCCAAAACAATTCTCAAACACCTTTTGATAACCAACTCCTCAAGTATCAACAAGAGATCATTCAAAAGATGGATAGAGATAGTGAGAGGAATTTGAAGGTACAACAAGAAATGCTTCAAGCTCTTAAGACCATGTCATTGAACAATTCCTCAAATAATGTGAATGCCATTACTCTTTCTTGTGTAACTTGTGGAGGTCCCCATTCTTATGAACAATGTGATAAGGTGCAAGTTTATCAAGGAGAATGCTATGCTTACCAAGAGGAACATCGTGAACACTTAAAGCCAAATATCAATCCAAATAACCTTTCTTACAAGTCCCAAAACTATCTTACTCCACCGGGATTCCCACCCCAACCAACCACCCAAATTCAATAAAATCCTCCTCAAATTTTACCAAGGTATCAAGGGCAAAGACCACCTTACCAAGGAAATAACTACAAGGCACCCAATCATTTTCAACCTCAAGGAAATCACTTCTATCCACCAAACCAAGGGTTTAATCCACCACCTCAATCTTTCCCACAACAAGGTTTTTATCAAGGAAATGTGCAACCTAACCCCATGGATTTGATGCTTCAAAAGTTTACTTCTTTTGAGAAACAATTGAGAGATAATCAAGAGGAAAATAACAAGAAATTTGCTCTTCTCCAAAACCAAATTATGTTTAATCAAAGACCACAAGGGGCTTTACCTTCCAACACACAAACTAATCCAAGGGCAAATGTCAATGCTATTACAACAAGAAGTAGAAAGTCAACAAAGGATCCTTCACCTCCTACATCTACTATTGTTCAACCCACTTGTGCTCCTACTTGTGACAAGCCTTCTACCTCTACTTCACCTCCTCAAAATGCTCCTATTCACTCAAACACACCTTCTCAACCTATTCATACTTCTCCTTTACCTTCCACACTTCCCAATGAAGAAGCTAACAAAGACAAATCTTCCACTACAACACCTATTCCACCTACACCAAAACCTACTCTTCCATATCCTTCAAGGTTGAAAAAGGACAAGTTAAAGAACAAGGATGACATCCAAGTCTCCAATTTCTTAAGGATGTTCAAGCAACTCAACATCAATACATCCTTTGCGGAAGCTCTTGCTTATATGCCAAAGTTTGCTAAAATGTTCAAGGATTTACTCTCCAACAAAGAAAAATTGGTTGATTTGCCCAACACATCCCTTAATGAAAATTGTTCCGCGGTGCTACTTAAAACCTTACCTACAAAACTTTGAGATCCGGGGCGCTTCTTGATACCTTGTAATTTTCCCGGTGTTGAAAATTGCATGGCTTTGGCGGATCTAGGGGCAAGCATTAACCTCATGCCTTTATCGGTTTGGAAAAAACTCTCTCTTCCCGAGCTCACTCCCACTAGGATGACTCTTGAACTAGCCAACCGAACCATAGCTTACCCCGTAGGTATAGCGGAGGATGTGTTTGTAGGTGTGGATAAGTTTACGTTTCCGGCCGACTTTGTAGTGGTTGATTATGACATGGATCCTAGAGTGCCTTTGATTGTTGGTAGACCGTTTTTGAGAACGGGTCGTACTTTGATAGATGTGGCGGAAGGAGAACTAATTATGAGAGTAGAAGATGAGAGAGTGGTGTTTAAGTTAGGGAAAGTTTGTGATAAGAAAGAGGTTAAGGAGTCTAGACCGTGTGAGACTATTAACATTGTTGATGTGCTAGATGAGGTGTGTGATGAACACTTTCATGATGCTTGTAAGAGTACTAGTGATGAGATGCCCCATGTTGAAACCGTGGCCTCAATTGCTCCCTCTTTAACACCTTTTGGAGAGAGTGATTTCCTCTTGGAGGAATTTGAGTCAAACTTTCTTGGTGATGATGATTCACCCATTAATTGGGAAGAAGATATTCTTACGATCCAAAAGTTGCTCAATGAGGACCCTATCCCTTCTCCTATTCCACAAGAAGTTACCATTAAGGAACCTTCCATAGTAAAACCTTCCATAGAGAGTCCACCTCCAATTGAACTTAAGGACCTTCCATCCCACCTAGAGTATGCTTTCTTAGAGGGCAAAGACCACTTACCTGTGATCATTGCTAAAGATTTAAAAGAGGATGAGAAAGAGTAACTTATTGAAGTCCTTAAGAAACACAAGAAAGCTTTAGCATGGAAAATATCCGACATAAGGGGAATTGATCCACATTTTTGTACACATAAAATCCTTATGGAGGATGACTATAAACCCGTCATTCAAAATCAAAGGAGAGTTAACCCAAAAATCCATGAGGTTATTAAGAAGGAAGTGATTAAACTCTTAGATGCGGGTATGATTTACCGCATTTCCGACTCTCCATGGGTTAGCCCGGTTCATTGTGTTCCAAAGAAGGGTGGAATCACTGTGGTGCCTAATGAGAACAATGAGCTTATTCCTACGAGACTTGTGACCGGTTGGAGAGTTTGTATTGATTATAGAAAACTCAATGAGGCGACTAGGAAAGACCATATCCCACTTCCTTTTATGGATCAAATGCTTGAACGCTTAGCGGGAAATGAGTACTATTGCTTTCTTGATGGCTTTTCGGGTTATTTCCAAATACCCATTGACCCTAAGGATCAAGAAAAGACCACATTCACTTGTCCCTACGGTACATTTGCTTACAAGAGGATGCCTTTTGGCTTATGTAATGCACCGGGGACGTTTCAAAGGTGCATGATGGCGATTTTCCATGACATGATAGAGCAAACCATGGAGGTTTTTATGGATGACTTTTCCGTCTTTGGAAATTCATTTACCTCATGTCTCACCAATCTTGAGAGAATGCACGTTGTGAGGAAACACGTTTAGTGCTTAATTGGGAGAAATGTCACTTTATGGTGAAAGAGGGGATTGTTTTAGGACACAAAATATCCAACAAGGGATTAGAAGTGGATCGAGCTAAAATTGATGTGATTGCTAAGCTTCCCCCACCCACCTCGGTTAAAGGTGTGAGGAGTCTCTTAGGTCATGCAGGATTTTATAGGCGCTTTATACAAGATTTTTCTAAGATAGCTAGACCGATGACTCACCTCTTGGAGAAAGAGGCTCCTTTCATTTTTAACCAAGATTGTTTGGATTCTTTTGAGACTCTTAAGGAGAAATTGACTAAGGCTCCCGTTTTGGTTTCTCCAAATTGGGAATTACCTTTTGAGCTTATGTGTGACGCTAGTGATTATGCGGTGGGGGCCGTCTTAGGACAAAGAGTTAATAAGCATTTTCAACCTATACACTATGCGAGTAAAACCATGACCGGTGCACAACTTCATTATACTACCACGGAAAAAGAGTTGCTTGCTATAGTATATGCTTTTGAGAAGTTTCGACCATACCTTGTGCTTTCCAAAAACATAGTGTATACGGATCATTCCGCTCTCAAGTATCTTATGACAAAACAAGATGCTAAGCCTAGGCTTTTGAGATGGGTTTTGTTGCTTCAAGAGTTTAAGATAGAAATTCGTGACAAGAAAGGGGCCGAGAATTTAGCGGCAGATCACTTGAGTAGACTTGAGCATCCTTTTCAAGGAGATTTACCACATCAAGAAATCAATGAATCCTTTCCATTAGAGGAGCTCATGTCTATCTCTTCCCAAGAGGATGCCACTCCTTGGTTTGCGGATATCGCAAACTATCTTGTGGGCAATGTGCTTATTGAGGGTCTTACTTATCAACAAAAGAAGAAGTTTCTTAAGGAAGTTAAGTACTACTTTTGGGATGATCCATATCTTTTTAGGCAATGTGCGGACCAAATCATTAGACGGTGTATAGATGGGCCCGAGGCATTTAAGATCTTAGAAGCGTGTCATAAAGGACCTACGGGTGGACATTTTAGGCCTAACTATACCGCCAAGAAAGTCTTTGATTCGGGTTACTATTGGCCTTCCATTTACAAAGATGCCCATGAAATGGTGAAATTTTGTGATGTGTGTCAAAGACAAGGAAAAATTACGCAACGTGATGAGATGCCACAAAATTTTATCCAAGAGTGTGAGATATTTGATGTGTGGGGCATTGATTTCATGGGACCTTTTCCATCCTCTAAGGGAAACAAGTATATCCTTGTGGCGGTGGATTATGTGTCAAATGGGTGGAGGCTAAAGCCTTACCTACCAATGATGCTAGAGTTGTTGTGAAGTTTTTGAAACAATTGTTTGCTAGATTTGGTGTACCTCAGGCCATCATAAGTGATCGTGGTACGCACTTTTGTAATGGCCAATTCACGAGAGTGATGAAGAAATATGGAGTTAATCATAGACTTTCTACCGCGTATCACCCTCAAACAAATGGTCAAACCGAGGTCACAAATCGTGGTTTAAAGAGAATTTTAGTGAGAACGGTGGAAGAGCATCGAGCTTCTTGGTCGGATAAGCTTGATGATGCTTTGTGGGCGTTTAGGACGTCTTTTAAAACACCAATTGGTTGTACTCCTTATAGGCTTGTCTATGGAAAAGCGTGCCACCTCCCATTTGAGTTAGAACACAAGGAATCTTGGGCTCTCAAGTGGGCTAACTTTGATTTAAACCAAGCCGGTTCCCATAGGAAAGATCAACTCAATGAGATGGATGAATTGAGAGCCAATGCCTATGAAAATTCTTTGCTTTACAAGGAAAAGACTAATAAATTGCATGATGCTAAGATCAAGAATCGTGAGTTCAAAGTTGGAGAGCCGGTTCTCCTCTTTAACTCAAGATTGAAACTTTTTGCGGGCAAGCTTAAGTCAAGATGGTCCGGTCCATTCACTATTGCTCAAGTGTTTCCATATGGAACTATTGAGTTGTCTCAACCCGATGGTCCAAATTTTAAAGTAAATGGTCACCGTGTTAAGCATTACTTTGGGGAGGACATTTTCGTTGAAATGGTCCAAGAGATCCCCATTTTCCCCATGAATTGATTCATTGAGGGACGAGTCGAGCTAGAGACTCATTAACTCAAGCATCGTATAACTAGGTTTAGAGTGTTGTAGGTTAGAAATAAAGGGATAGACTTGGAGATAAGTGTAGGGGAGACCTTCTTTTGTCTTAATGATTGTTTGTAGGGTTGCTCACTCATTTCATGCTTTGGAGCTTATGGAGGAGGCCCTTGTATCTGGTTCACTTCGTTACTATAGTGATTTTTCATTGACACCTTGTGCTTAAACATGATTTCACTAATAGTTGTCCTTTCCTTAACTTGGGTTAAGCAAAGTCTATTCATTGTCATAAGTGTAGGGGAAGTCTTTATACTTCCATGCTCTTAAACATTGAGGACAATGTTTAGCTTAAGTGTAGAGGGGTCTTCTATCGAAGTGACCTTACCTAGAACTTGTCATTGCCTTTCATGATAACTTGGAAAATTAATTTTTCAAACATTTTTCAAATTTTTGATCTACTTTGGCCAACAAAAATATGCATTCATAATTTTTGCATTAATCATTTTTCATTTGCATAACACATTTGCATTGTATATATTTCTTCTTTTATGTTTCATCAAAAATATATAAAAAAGGAAAAAATATAATAAAACATGGTTTTAACAAATTTAGACTTTTTGACATATTAGGCCCGCCATGGATATTTTGACTCAACCCGAGTTTGCTTATCCAAGCATTCTCTAGCTAGTATCCTTAACCATATAGTCTTTCATTGGTCTATTAGGCTAAGCATTCACCAATCTCATTATTTGAGATTTTAAATTTGTGGAGAATGGGAAATGATAGAGTTGAAGCAAGTATAAAAGGGCTAGATAAACTTCATGATAATTACTTGTGGCTAAACCCTTATCTTCTTTACCTCTATTTTCTTCGCATATATATAATTGTTAATAAATAATCAAGAACGGTTTTAATCGGTTTGTAATCTCTTATGCATTTTTGACTCATCATTCATGGTTGATATAAGTACGTCTTAAGATTCTAAGTTAGAACGTTTTATGTGTACTAGACTTATGTCATGCTCAATATTTAGCGGGTGTTTTTCCTTTTATTCTTTTCAAATTTCTTAGTGAGGAATAAAGAAAAATAAGAGCGGCTTATGAAAAAAAATGAGTTGCTAGAAAAAAAAAGAAAAAGAAAAAAGAAAAAGAAAAGAAAAAAAAATAATTATACAAGACTCCCAAGAGGGGCAGTGTGGTGTTAATTATAGTGACTATTGAGTTCCAATATTACCTTGACGGGTTGCGGGGATTCAATAGATTGCTCCAATCCAATATTACCTTGACGGGTTGCGGGGTTGAAGATCCAAAGTCTCAAAAAGATGGCGGATGTAAATTATTGCGTGAGTTTTATTTTTCTTTCCTTAGCGAGTGTGTAGCTACTTATGAAAGCATGACATGAGGATTTTACACATAAGGCGAATGACTTATTACTCTTGAAACGAACTTGTATTAATTGTGAGCGGTTTTTTAAGTAATGGATGAGAGGATTACTTAGGATTAAAACCGTGCTTCCTTATTTTTGGATTTTACACTTCTTATACTTCACACTTGAATAAATGACAAATTTGCCCACAAGCAATTTGCTCAAATAATAACCGGTTCCACATTTAATTGTCATGAATAAGTTGATGCACTTTTTACTTGTGAATGCAATGATCCCATTTTTAAGCTTGGTATGGGGAAAGTGAAACTTGAGGGTGATAAATGTTCATGGTACCCAAGCCCTAATCAAAGCCATTGAATTCTTTATGAGTTATTTCCATCAAAACCATTTCAAGAAAAACCAAAAAGATATAGATATAATTGTATTTTGTTCATTGCATTGTTAAAAGTCAAAATCATGCATCATGTAGTTTAGAGTAGTGTAGATGCATTCCATATGGCCAAGGTGGATTAATTATGAGGAGAATGTAAATTTGTGCTTTAAAAAAATACATATAATTGCATGAGGACATGACAATGTTCAAGTGTAGGGGATCTGATATGAGCTTAAACTCATATCAATTTATCAACAAATAACCCTAAAACATGAAGCAAAATACCAATTTATCTCGTAAAAAACAGTGTTATGTGGTATGTTTGTGTTTGTGTACACTTGTGTAGGTAAAAGGATGCATTTTCAAGCAAACAAGGAAAAATCAAGCTTAATTTGATGAAAAAGACAAAGAAGGATCAAAAGTGACAAGACTTTAAAGTACAAGGACCTATCTTGACAAACTGCCAAAGATGAAGGACCAAAGTGTAAATATTGTAAAAAGTCAAGATCATAGTCAAACAAGGTCAATATTCAGGTCAACTCAGTCAAAGGATCATTTTTGCTCAAGGATGAAGCTTCAAGGACTAAAAATGCCAAAGAAATGAAGCTGCTAGCCTTTAAATACAATCTGCCAAAGTTAAGGGGTGATTTCTGCCATTTTTGGAAAGTTATACAAAGTGTGATCCATGTAATAAGATGTGGACCAATGAGAAGCCAAAGAATTAATAACATGGATTGCCACATCACAAGCATTAAATACCCACTACTGCAGCCATCATTTATTAACGAATCACAACAATGTGATCCGTGTGCTTCCATTTCAACCATTCAGAGCTTGACACGTGTCATCTTCAAATAACCAAAATTTCCCAGGATCATTTTTGAGCTAGAGTGGATTTCATGGAAAGTTACAAACATCAAAATTGCTTATTTTTGAGAGACGAATCTATTGGTCATCATCAATTAACAAGAAATCAACTCAATCCAGAAACCCCAATTCATGTTCATACCTGGAAAATCAACTCAGCAGAATTATGCCACGTGGAGACCTGGGATTGGTCCCAACACGTCACCAACCCCAAAAAATCTCCTTCTCAAGTCTATAAATAGCCTTCTAGGTCTTCATTTGTAATGTGTAGTTGTAAGTGTGAAAAACACACACTTTTACTTTTCCTCTCATCATTTTCCCTTTTTAGCTAAACTACTCAAGAGTTTGACACACTCTTGAGTTAGTTAGTTAGTTAGTACCCAATTTAACAGCTTTGTAACAAATCACCATTAATAAAATTCAAATTCAATTTTTCCCGCCAATACTTCTCATCATCCTTACTGTTCAGTCCTGCTTTCCATTGATACTTTTGTTGCTGCATTGAGTTTTTTATGATCATTCATTGATCATAACTGACTTTGAAGGAAGATAGTAGCTGTTTGAGTGATTTCAGTTCAAGTCCATAGCATTTGTGATGAGTTCATGCCATTGAGATGATTCTTGTTGATTTGTAGCTGAATTGTTGATTGTAGATTGTTAAATCTAGTGCTAAGGTGGTGGTTAGCACTAGAATAGAGAGTACATCACTCCTCTACTGCTCAAAGGTTTCTTCACAAGGTTCAAATGCCTCTTGTTTTGGTTCCACTCAAATTGCAAATGCATGTTCAATTCCTAGCTTAAATATTTGGTGAATGCCTGATAAAACCTGTTTAGTTTGATCTTTACTTGATTCTATGAGTTTGTAGCTTAAGTGTAGCTAATCTGCTTATTGATTTGGATTTTGTCTTGGTTGTTAGCTGATTTCAGTAACTTTTTAGCCTTGCTGTTCTTCTTGAGTTCTAGTAGTGATAAATACTAGCAAGTAGCTTTAATACATCTCATATTGGAACACTAAGTCTGGTTTGCTATAGGTTTTCATTCAGTGAAGATGTGTGCTTAAAAAGTCTTTGTAAATTTTCATAAGTTCAGATAAAGTAGTGTTTGGCTAGCATTTGTAAAGTTTTCAAGTGTTGGTTTTTGGCAAATAAATGTTCATTTCCAGTCATAAGGTGATAACTAAGTGTTTTGAGTCCTTTTCAAGTCAAACTTAAAGGTCAAACAGGCAATTGGCAATAAAAAGTTTGGGTTCATATTTCAGTTAGATTTGCTAAAAAAAGTTATCAATTTCATTAGGCTGGCATTTGTTTGTTTGTTGATGAAATCTTGCCAAACCAGTTCTCATTTCTAGTTCAATATATGGAGTTTCAAAGTCTATAAGCTTTTTGTACAGTTTCCATTAAGCAACGAGAAAAAAGCAAAATTCTGAATGCATAAGCAAAGTGATGTTTTCTGTAAATGAAAACTGAATTTTCATATCTCTTAATCCACTTCACAAACCTGGCAATTTTCTTTCACAATTTCACTTAGTAGTTGTTGTTGGTTGATTTTTGAGAATTTCAGCTTTTTGTCAAAAATCTTGGTCAACGCTTGGTCAACATAAGCCATTTTCAGCTTATTTCATTTTCCTGGCTTATTTCTTGATGAATTTTGATAAGAGTTGATTTCCCGTTCATCATTTAAGCTCTTTAATCAGTTTCAGTACAAAAAGCTAATTGTGCATGTCCAGCTTTTCCTAGAGCTTATTTTGTGCTTATTGTGAAGTGCTTATTTGCTTATTAGACAGTTTCAGCAAAATTCCTTTTACAGACCTAGCTTATTTTGAATTTCAGGCATTTTGCAATTGGTTTGAACAATTTTGGTTGAGAGATAAGCTCAAACGAGCTTATTTGTTCTATAAACCCGTTTTGGCTTAAAAGGTTTTCAAAATTGCACTTAGGTCCCTAGTGTATTAAACTGTTTCTATTTTTGGCTAAACTTACACCTTTTTAGGGTTTTCAGAAAACAAGTCCTTATAGTTTGATTTTTGTTAAATTTCAGTTAGTAGTTTTTGAAAATTGTTACAATTTGGTTAGTTTGTTACATAGTTTACATATTTGATCCTTTTGGTTAACTGTTTTACATTTTCAGTCCTTATACTTGTTAGACTTTACATTTTAAGCATTTAATTTTCATAGAATTTACATTTTTAGTCCTTTTAGTTGTAAAATTTACATTTTGAGTTTTACTGGAATAAAAACTTGGTATTTGCACAATGTTTTACATATAAGTAGATAATATTTTTCAATTTTGCAAGTCTTTGTTTGAATTAGCAAATAGAATATCCAAAAAATATTAACAACCAAAAACAGTTAAAAACCCGATATTGTTAGGACTTTCAATTAGCAAGAACTGAGAAAAACGAACTGCATTATACACAATATTAAATGGCGCCGCTGCCGGTTCTTTGACTTTACGAGAGACTATCGATTGACGGTTTTCATTGGCTTTTGGGATCCGTTTACCTTGTGAACGTTATTTTTACGTATCATAAATAAAAAACAAATAAAAAATCAAAAATATAAAAATATATAAAAACTAAAAAATTAACAAAACAATTCTTTTCCTAAAGAATTGACCAAACAAATTAAAAAAATCCAAAAAGCAATCTTTTTCCTAAGAGATTGCACCAAAAAATATATATTATTGGATTCTCTCGGTTTTTATGTACATATAGTATTTTCTCTTAAAAACTCATAAATACAAAAATATTTTCCATATATTATTATAAGTAAATACGTATACGTATAAGAACAACCAATCTACATATTCTCCATAAGTATTTCCAAGGCAATACACCGTGTTGAGGGGAGTTCCGGTCCTTGACACGTGTATCGATCAAACAAAATAAAGCAAGAATAGATAAATACTCTCAATAAGCAACAATTCGAAGAATACGAACATTTAAGTGAACAGAAAGGCGTTGTGCTATAAAATGCCATCTAAGGATCAATAGGTACTTAAGTGCTTCGCGCCACCTAACCCCCCCCGTTCACTTGTAAGTATTCTAAGAAGGAAGGCTTCATTGGGGGTCTTGCACCCAAGTAGTACATACATATATTGTTATTTTCTTGTGGATATTTAATATTGAAACTCGAAGAGGATAATCCATTTCTCTTCAAAGTCACACGAGAGCTTCTCTCTCATTCCTCGTATTGAGTTGCATGCTCACTCGCGGGCATGCACAAATACCCATTGGTGTACAACCGCTTCCTCCGAAAAGGAAGAAAAAGATAAAGAGTAAGACCACCACCGTCCATCAAGCCGATCACGAGAATCGTGCTTTGACTCTTCCACCACAAGAAGCCATGGCTGTTGATAATCGTTCTTTGATAGAACGTATGCAAACCAATGTTCATGATATGCTAGTGCTATTAGGATTCCCGAAATTCCCGCAAATACATTTGAGCTAAAAACGTCTATGATTACTATGGTTTCACAATCACCTTTCTATGGTAACAAGAATGATGATCCTCATGATCACCTTAAGAGATTCCTTTCTCTTTGCAATACCATTAAGCAAAATAGAGTTCCACATGATGCTATTAAGTTGATGTTAGTGTCATTTTCACTTGAGGGACAAGCTAAGCATTGGTTAGACACCCAACCACCCGATAGTATCACCACATGGGATGGTTTCACCACTAAGTTTTTGAACAAGTTCTTTCCTCCATCTAAGACCATGGCTTTGAGGACATTAATTATAGGCTTTCAACAAAAACCTAGTCAATCCTTTAGTGATGCTTGGGAAGAGTATAGAGAGTTATTGAGGCGATGCCCTAACCATGGATTGGATGACGTTCACCAAATCAATACCTTCTATGATGGCCTTAAACATCACCACCAAGATTCACTCAATGCTTCCACGGGAGGGAATATTCTTCTTAAATCTGTGCAAGAGGCATTGGACATCATTGAGACTAAAGCAATGGTTCAAACAAACAATCAATTTGAAGAAAGGGTTCATGTTATCCAAAACAATTCTCAAACACCTTTTGATAACCAACTCCTCAAGTATCAACAAGAGATCATTCAAAAGATGGATAGAGATAGTGAGAGGAATTTGAAGGTACAACAAGAAATGCTTCAAGCTCTTAAGACCATGTCATTGAACAATTCCTCAAATAATGTGAATGCCATTACTCTTTCTTGTGTAACTTGTGGAGGTCCCCATGCTTATGAACTATGTGATAAGGTGCAAGTTTATCAAGGAGAATGCTATGCTTACCAAGAGGAACATCGTGAACACTTCAAGCCAAATATCAATCCAAATAACCTTTCTTACAAGTCCCAAAACTATCTTACTCCACCGGGATTCCCACCCCAACCAACCACCCAAATTCAACAAAATCCTCCTCAAATTTTACTAAGGAATCAAGGGCAAAGACCACCTTACCAAGGAAATAACTACAAGGCACCCAATAATTTTCAACCTCAAGGAATAAGGGAGTCTAAGTGAATAATTGGCCCACATGAGTTCGTGTTAGTTTGCTAACTTATAATAACAATGATCTTGTTTTTAAGCTTGGTTTGGAGAAAGTGAAAACTTGAGGATGATGATCATTCATGACATTTTCAAAACCCTAAGGTATGCTTTTGATTTCTTTCTTACTTTGAATGTTTATAATTTTCTATCTCTTTAATAAAGGCCAACGTGGATTGATTATGATGAAAAAAATGTAAACGTGCTTTGTAACTAATGCATTGGATGAGGACATTGCAATGGTCAAGTGTAGGGGATTTGATAGGTGTGTAAACACCCATCCTTCTTACCACTTAATTACAATAATAACCGATCCAAAACGTGTATTTTATGTCATTTATGTCGGAATTATGTGTGGTTTGTATTTTTGTTGTGATTTAGGACGAAAATGTGGAAAAGGGAGAAAACACGGGCATTCACGGGCTTTTATCAAAGAAAAAGACGAAAGACGAAGTCAAGAAGTCAAGAGTGCAAAACGAACGGAAGTCCAAGACCAATTCGGAAGATTTATCGAAGAAAAAGTCAAAAGACGGAAGTTTACTAAAAGCCGAAGAACTCAAGTCTAATTTATTGAAGAATTACAAGACGAGTTCAAAGAAATCCCGAGACAAAGTCGTTAAAGTCAAAGAATTAAGAAGATTTACAAAGAATTAAGAAGATTAACAAAGAATTAAGAAGAGCAAGGACTTAATGACGCAATTAAGGAAAGAAGAAAGATGGGAGGAAGCTTCCTAAGCACCTCCCTAATCTCCCCTATAAATAGTTCATTAGTGTATTCATTTGTTGTTGTTGGGTGGATTGACAACCCACCTCTTCCACCATTTTCATTTACTTGCACAATTTAATTTCTTGCACTTTAAATTCTTGTATTGCACCTTTTAATTCCAAGTAAGTTTACTTTTAATGTTATTGAATCTTTATCTTTTCTTGTTTTAATCTCTCATCTACCTTTCTTGATTTGGTTTAATTGTTGTGTTCATGTTCTTGAGTTTTTATGGTTTTCAATCAAGTGGGTTTTGATTGATTTGGCTTTATTTGTTAGTTTTATTGATTTGGTTTGATTAAGTATTGTTAGTTGATGTTTAGTTGTTGTTTTGGTTTAATCTTTTGGTTTGATTTGGTTAGATTTTCTTAAATTCGTCCTTGTTCTTCATTCCCTGTTCATCGTTCTTCCTTACTGATTACCCAGATTCCGAATGAGTGACACATTCCGGATGAAGGGTCTGTCAATTTATTCCGGATGAATGCTTTGTTACAACTATTCCGAATCAGTTTAATGTTCCGGATGAGCTTGTTGTTTTAAACATTCCGAATCAGTATTTTCAGATATTCCGGATCAAGAGCTTCATTCGGAATAATAAACATTCCGGATAAAAGGTTTTCATTCGGAATAATATTCCGGATCAACCTTTCATTCGGAATATCTATTATTCCGGATCAAGTCTTTCATTCGGAATATATTTTATTCCGGATCAACACTTTCCGAACGAGCACTTATTCCGGATAAAAACAATTATTCCGGATGAAGCCCAATATTCCGAATGAGAGGAAATTATTCCGGATGAGCTGTTTATTCCGGATATTTTTTATTCCGGATCAAACCTTTATTCCGAATCAACTGTTATTCCGGATAGGTGACATATTCCGGATGAATTGTTTTATTCCGAATGAGTGTTCTCTAGTTTTTAGTTTTAATCTTTACTTTTCCCGTCTTTTTCCTTATTTGCATTTTTACCTGCCTTCCTTTTAGTTTAAGTTTAAGTTTGTGTCATTTACTTTATTTCCTTTTTAATTTCTCGTCATTTACTTTTCGTCAAGTTTTAATCTTTCATTGTTTCTTTTCACTGTCTTTAATTTTATCTTTCCAAGTCTTTATTTTTTATTAGTTTTAGACAACGACACCCTTTCATTTGATTCACCAAGAACAACTGATTCGCACAATTAACCAGTTATCAATTCAAAGAGATACCGAGAAACGAATTTTCAAACTAGAAAAATCTGTACATTAAGGACCCTAGAGATCCGCATGTACATAGTCTAAAACTCCATCTGTTGTGTGCTGAACTCGACTAAAACTCACCCTGGTTGATTTTCCAAGAACATAATTTTCACAAGATTTTGAGCTTACCTAGGCCTTTATTCCCCAACACCTCTTTTCTTTCAAGTTCATGAAATCCTGCTTCATTAATGTGACCCAAGCGTTTATACCAAACTTGTGCAAGACTTTCCTTTTCTTGTATACAAACACTAGCTTCACCTGATTCAGCCCAACCATCCAAGGAGTACACACAATTTTCCTTCAAAGTTCCTAACAAAACCATCAAAAAAACCCTTGATCACCTTTACTCTTCCATTTTGAAACTTCACGGTATAGCCATCTCAATCCAGAGTGCCCAAAGATATCAAATTTCTTTTCAACTCGGGAATGTAACGTACATTCTCAAGCATAAAACTTGAACCATCTTTCATTTGTACTCTCACCTTTCTTGTCCCCCTGATGGCACATGCTCTATTATCACCGAGCAAAACTATACCACCATCAAGCTCCTTAACATCAAACAATAAGTCCCCCTAGGCGTCATGTGATAGGAACCATCAGATTCCATGATCCACTCTAAGAACCTTTCCTCACTCACCGCCATCAACAAATCACCATTGTCAAAACCCTTAGAATACGTCCCAGCGTCATGTTTGCATTCATGTTCACAAAGCCAGTTGATTTCTTCTTCTTTCATTTTGGACAGTCTTTCTTAAGGTGATCCTTAGAATAGCATATGTAACACTTCAGTTTATAAGTTCCTTTACCTTTTGACTTTGATCGCGAACTACCACGTCCTTGATTACCCCGATGCTCTGACCTCGCCCTTAAAAATAACCTATCACCATCATCCTTTGCATCTGTCCTCTTCTTCAACTCCCGTGAATTGAGGGTAGACAAGACATCTTCCAAAGTGAGCTACTCCCTTCCATAAAGCAATGTATCCATAAAGTAATCATATGAGGACGGTAATGATGTAAGTAACATCAGTGCCTGATCTTCGTTATCAATATCAACGTCAATGTGTGCCAAGTCGCCGAGCAACTTATTAAACTCATCTATATGTTCAGATAATTTCTTACCTGAATGCATGTAGAAAGTGAATATCTTATTCTTCAAGTCCAATTTATGGCTAAAGACTTTGTCATATACTAAGTTTCAAACTTTAACCAAACACCCGCAACAGAATTTTATTTTTTGACTTCCCTCAACACCTTGTTATCCAAGCACAAGAGTAAGGCATTTTGTGCTTTCTTATAGACATCCGTCTTCAATGCCGTAGTCTTATCAGCGTCCGTCATGGTATCCAAGAATGGATCTAACACAGCCCCCCAACCATGTTGAATTAATAGACACCGCATATTCACACGCCACAACCCGAAGTCATTAGATCTGTCGAATTTTCTGATGTCAAACTTCGCTATCGATGACATGTTGTTTCACCCTTGTTGCTACCTTCTTGCAAATCAATTTAATTAGAAACTCTCAACCCTTGACTTCAAACAAGTAAACTTGATACACAAGTAAACCACGATCGAAATTTGAACCACAATAAAACCTGCAACAAGAACCCTTGTATCTATATTTGTTGAAAACTTTTAATATACCAATTAAAAATTAAGTAACCAACAAAGCTTATACTCCAAAAAGTGATGCCACATCATCACTTTTTCCCATAACACCAAAACACCTCATAACCCCACAAACACCCTCCCTGGTTAACATCAACTTTCTCGTGTTATCGTGACCCCACTTTTTTTTTATAAATTCAACAATTAATTAACTAAAACTTAATTTTTTCATTAATAAAAAATAAAAATACAATTAATAAAAAATACAACACGAAATAAAAAAAGACCACATTTACCATCTTTAATCTGGACCATCTTTCTTTACCATTCCTATAATACTCCGTGTACCCTCTATCTTCTTCTTTATTCCAAACCATCTTTGAGTTTCACCTCTTTCTTTCTATTGTCGAACAACAACAAACTCAAAATATTCCCTTACTCAATCTACTTCTTTTTCTTCACAGGTATGTGATAGGTGTGTAAACACCCATCCTTTTTACCACTTAATTACAATAATAACCGAGCCAAAACGTGTATTTTTTGTCATTTATGTCGGAATTATGCGTGGTTTGTGTTTTTGTTGTGATTTAGGACGAAAATGTGGAAAAGGGAGAAAACACGGGCATTCACTGGCTTTTATCGAAGAAAAAGACGAAAGACGAAGTCAAGAAGTCAAGAGTGCAAAAAGAACGGAAGTCCAAGACCAATTCTGAAGATTTATCGAAGAAAAAGTCAAAAGACGGAAGTTTACTAAAAGCCGAAGAACTCAAGTATAATTTATTGAAGAATTACAAGACGAGTTCAAAGAAATCCCGGGACAAAGTCGTTAAAGTCAAAGAATTAAGAAGATTAACAAAGAATTAAGAAGAGCAAGGACTTAATGACGCAATTAAGGAAAGAAGAAAGCGGGGAGGAAGCTTCCTAAGCACCTCCCTAATCTCCCCTATAAATAGTTCATTAGTGTATTCATTTGTTGTTGTTGGGTGGATTGACAACACACCTCTTCCACCATTTTCATTTTGCACAATTTAATTTCTTACACTTTAATTTCTCGTATCGCACCTTTGAATTCCTTTTAATTCCAAGTAAGTTTTATTTAATTGTTGTTGAATCTTTACTTTCTTGTTTAATCTCTCATCTACCTTTCTTATTTGTGTTTAATCTTTGTGTTCATGTTCTTGAGTGTTATGGTTTTCAATCAAGTGGGTTTTGATTGATTTGGTTATGATTGTTAGTTTTGTTGATTTGTTTTGATTGGTATTGATTAGTTGTTCATTTGTGGTTGGTTTGAATTAATCTTTTTGTTAATCTTGATTGATTTTGGTTAAATTCGTGTTCTATTTCATCCCCTGTTCTTTGCTACTGTTGAGGTGCCCAGATTCCGGATCAACCACTTTCTTCTCAATTGTTCCGAATCAAGATTGTTCATCCGGAATATTTTATATTCCGGATCAATGCCTTTCATTCGGAATACTTGATTATTCCGGATCAATCTCTTTATTCGGAATATTTGTGATTCCGGATCAATCTCTTTATTCGGAATGTTTGTTATTCCGGATCAATCACTTCATTCGGAATACTTTGTTATTCCGGATCAAGTCTTTCATCCGGAATATTGATTATTCCGGATCAAGTCTTTCATCCGGAATAATATTCTGGATCACCAATTTTATTCCGAATCAACCCTATTTTCTTTTCATTCCGGATCAAGAACTTTATTCCAGATCAACTGGTTTATTACGGATAAGTGACATATTCCGGATGAGCTTTGTTATTCCGGATGAGGGTAATATTCTGAATGAGTTTTTCAGTTTTTTTTTTGTAGTTTTATATTTTTAATTCTTAAGCTTTACTTTTCCCGCCTTTTTCCTTATTTGCATTTTTACTTGCCTTCCTTTTAGTTTAAGTTTATGTTTGTGTCATTTACTTTATTTCCCTTTTAATTTCTCGTCATTTATTTTCCGTCAAGTTTTTATCTTTCAGTGTTTCTTTTTATCGCCTTTACTTTATTTTTTATTTGTTTCAAGTCTTTATTTTTAATTAGTTTTAGACAACGACACCCTTTCTTTCGATTCACCAAGAACAACCGAGTCGCACTTTAAACCGGAAATCAATTCGAGAAGATACCGAGAAACGAACTTTTCAACCTAGCAAAATCTCTTTATTAGTATGATCTATATTTAATTTTAATTTAAAAAAAACTAATAACTCAGGTCATGACGGAGCCACAGTGTGGTTGGCTGTGCCATGACCTCGCGCCAAACACCATAACGTCGGCTGGTAATTGTCAGCCGAGACACCATACCGCCGACGGCGGTATGGTTGGCGACGCCATGACGTCGCGCCTGTGAAACTCACTTGTGCTAAGTTATGAGAAAATACAGATTATGAGAAATGTGGAAAAAGGTTATCTATATTACTGAATAAAACATAGGTAATATATAGTCTTTACAAATGAAACGTGGGAACTAACGACTAGCTATTCCTAAAGACCAGGTCACTGAGACATGTTCTACCCAACATGCACATTCAGTTACATAAATCTCGGCAAGACTCTTTTACCAATTCTAACTAGCGACCCGTGATTACATCAACCCGCACCATGACCCATCACGATTATCCAACATTCACCCCCATAATCTTGATGATCACCACCCGAGCCTCTTTCACGGTCCTCTTTCACGTTCAAGACCTTTTCCGGACACCCGACCTTCACTTCCGATCACGTCCAAAGTCTTTTCTAACTTAACCTATTTGATTGTTCCCAACACTTGTAATATGTACCATGACATCCCGTTGGATACGTTCACTTCCATCTCGAATTATCCCGGACCCATGACCTCTTCCCCGGCCACGCCCAAAGTCATCTCGGCTCGAACTACCAACGCCATAATATCACATCGTGTAGTTATTCAATCTTTTCTTATCTTGAATCCTTGTACCTTTTCACGATCACACTTGTTCCAAGACGCCTCTCCACCGACCAAGAAAACAAAGCAACCTGCTTATAACGTTTTCTTTCAATTGCTAAGCGAACCAAATCCAAAGCCACCTGCTTATACCGGATCCTTCCTACTACCCTCTTTTCACGCATATACGTCGATATCCTCTTATCACGAAACAAGCCGATCAAGGCACGCGTTGTCAAGATGGCGTTGTCACCAGTTGTATAACAGTTGCGTAAACCCGCAACTAACATCCGAACAGCCTGAACCTTCTTCTTTTGATCACTAGTAACACCATGGAACACCGATGTTTACAATCGATCACCCCCTTCGTCTCAATCGGCACTTCCCCGATACAACGGTCGATCCTTAACACCTTTTTGTTTCCGTCTAACGCTACAACACAGTCCGAACAAGAGAAACTTGCAGCTCTTACCGTCTTCACTACAGATTGTTCCAAGACACTTTTTCACCAATAAAAAAGACAAGCTCACGCCCGCCTTTACCGTCTTACGTCATCCGCAAAACGAACTGAGTCAAAGGCTACCTGCTTTTCTTATCCCGACCCTTCCCGTTCGTTATCCCGCAACTTCGGTTAGTATCTTGCGACGAACAACCATAATCACAGACAAAGAGCTACAACACCAACCCTTTTTCCCATCAAGAAAACCCCGATTCCTTGCTGCGTCTGCCTCGCAGCAAAGGGCTACCCGTTTCTTGGAACCGACTCTCAAACCCGTGTTAATCAAACTCAGCTCTGATACCAAATGTGGAACTCACTTGTGCTAAGTTATGAGAAAATACAGAAATTGAGAAATGTGGGAAAAGGTTATCTATATTACTGAATAAAACATAGGTAATATATAGGCTTTACAAATGAAACGTGGGAACTAAAGACTAGCTATTCCTAAAGACCAGGTCACTGAGACATGTTCTACCCAACATGCACATTCAGTTACATAAAACTCGGCAAGACTCTTTTAACAATTCTAACTAGCGACCCGTGATTACATCAACCCGCACCATGACCCATCACGATTATCCAACAGCGCCATGGTGGCCAATCAGCCCACCACGCACCGTAACGTGCCCACTAAAGAGTTTAACCATCTTAATCATATTTTTCGGGAGGTTAAGCTCTTTAATTCATAGGCTTCTTCAAAAAGATGGTTGAGAATATTTTAATCAGAAGATTCTAAAATTGTGCATTCACAATTCAAGATGAGCACACATCGAGATAAAATAACAAATACTACGTAAACCAAGTTACCCGGTTTTGAATATACTACGGTAGGTGATAAAATGCATGCACCGTATAATTTCAGCTTCCCTATATAGACCATGGCCTTCACGAATAATTACCATTCGATCTTTCCTTGTTCCCCAAAACAAACCATGAACTTCACCATCTTTCTTGTTCTCCTAACCTTAGCGACGGCTGCTGCGTTTCCATATGACCAAATACATGCATCTCAATCAACCATACACTTGCTCAAGCCACATTCCGGCTAGGCAGGCCACAAACATCATGGTCTCAAATGCTTGAGCTGGCGGCTAGCAATTAAGGCTAACAACCTCAGGAACTGGACACAAGTTCCTGCAACATGTGAATCTTATCTTGGTCATTACATGCTTGGTAAACAATACCGTCAAGATTGTGCTGGCGTCACTAATGCAGGATACGAATATGCTAAAGGGCTTAACCTCCCGAAAGATGGCAAAGATGTTTGGATTTTCGATATTGATGAAACCGCGCTTTCTAATCTGCCGTATTATGCTCGCGACACCGTTGCTTTTGGGTACAAACTATTCAAGGTCTTTTATTTCATTTCTTACGTATTAAACATATCGCTTTTGCTTAATTTTCTTGCATGTACCTTGTTAGGGCGATACCATATAATGAAACGTCGTTTAACGCTTGGGTGGTGGAAGCAGTGGCTCTAGCGATTCCAGCGTCTCTAAAACTATACAAGGGATTGTTAAAATTAGGGTTTAAGATCGTGTTTCTCACCGGCTCACACGACACATTCACAGAAGCTCGTATAAAAAATCTAAAAGCAGTTGGTTATACTACTTGGGAGAAACCCATTCTTAAGTAAGTTATTACGAGTTCTATATATAACCACGAAATGACTAAAACATGATTAACTGTATCTAAGCTAGGCTAACATGTATATATGTTCAGGAAAGCTGGGGAAGGTAGCGGTGTTGTGTACAAATTGAGCAAAAGAAATGTTGGAGAAACAAGCACGGATCGAATCAAATCAATATACCGAAACTAAACTTTGTATTAATCGTATAAATAACAATGTATCATCAATCATCATCTTTACATTGAATGAATCCTAATCTATATATACTTGTCGAACGGGTGTGTCGACTAATGGTCACAACGTTTCAATAAAAGTAATCGTTGTGTTTTTTTCGTTTGTAACCGTTCTATAACTGCTAAACCTGTCCTAACATTACAGCGGGTAAGATTATCTAGGCCCATGGGTCGTGTCCTTTAGTAAATTGGGTCGGGCCTAATATTCTCCCCTCTAATCGTAAACGCTGTGGTGTAGCTTCTTGAGTCCGATGAGTTCTCTCATGACTAGAAACTTGATCTTTGGTAGTGCCTTCGTGAGTATGTCAGCCTTTTGGTAGTCTCCACTTACAAATTCTACTTGGATGTCGTTTCTTTCAACGCATTCTCTGATGAAGTGGTACTTCGTGTCTATGTGCTTGCTCCTTTCGTGAAAAACTGGGTTCTTCATTAGTTGTATTGCTGATTTGTTGTCTACCATGATCGTAATCTTTTCTTCTTCTTTGTGTGTAAGTCTGCTTAAGAGTCTTTTGAGCCATAATGCTTGAGTTGCTGCTGCTGTTGCTGCTATGAATTCAGATTCGCATGATGATAGTGCCACGGTTGCTTGCTTTTATGTGCTCCAGCTAATTGGTGAGTCACCAAAATAGAATATGATTCCTGTTGTGCCTTTGCATTCTTGTGTATTAACTCCATAGCTGCTGTCACTATATCCATGAATCTTGTTGTTTTCATTATGTTTGTAGATTATTCCATAATCCTTGGTTCCTTTTACATAACGTAGTACTTGCTTTATAGCTTTCATATGTTGCTCTTTAGGTTCTTGCATGAAACGACTAAGTAATCCTACGGAATAACTTAAGTCGAGTCTTGTGTGAAGCAAATATCTTAAACATCCAATTAAGCTTCGATATTCAGTTGTGTTGACCATTGTCCCTTCGGTTTTCTTTGTCAATCTTGTTCCTAGGTCCATAGGTATAACTGTTTCGTTGCTTTCTAGCATTCCAGCTTCCTTTAATATCTTGTTTGCGTATGCTGACTGCTTGATTGATATGTCACCATTTGATTGAGTGACTTCAATTCCGAGATAGTAAGCTAATAAGCCTAAGTCGCTCATTTCGAATTTTTCTTCCATTTGAGCAGTCTATCTCTCTCTTTGGCGTTCCAGTGATGATAAGATCGTCTACGTAAACTCCTACCAGTAATAGTGAGTCCTTTGATGCCTTTGTGTAGATAGCTTGTTCCAGTGTACATTTCTTGAAATCTAATGTCTTCAAGGTGTTGTCTAACTTGATATTCCACGCACGTGGTGCTTGTCTTAAACCATATAAGGCCTTTATAAGTCTGTAGACTTTTCCATCATTTCCTTTCTTTGTAAATCCTTCGGGTTGTGCTACATACACTTCTTCTTTTAAATCTCCATGTAGAAATGCAGATTTTACGTCCAAGTGATGTACTTCCCATTTGTTGTTGGCAGCGATGGCTAGTAATAGACGGATAGTTTCCATCCTTGCAACAGGTGCAAATACTTCTTCGAAGTCTATGCCATGCTCTTGTATGTATCCTTTTGCTACTAATCGAGCTTTATGCTTGATTATGTTTCCATTTGCATCTTTCTTCGTCGTGAACACCCATTTCAAGCCGATTGCTTTTTGACCTTTTGGGAGGGTAGTGAGTTCCCATGTGTTATTCTTGTTGATGGAATCTAATTCGGCTTTCATTGCCTCTATCCATTTTTGGTCGTGTGATGCTTCTTTGTAATTCTTGGGTTCATCCTCAGCTAAGTGTAATTCCTCAGTATGTTCGTATAAGTCATCAAAGGTTCTAAAACCTCTTATTGGTGTATGATCAAAGTTTGGATTTGTGATTGATGTTGTAGAAGATTCAACATCACTTTGATAGAATGACTGAGATGAATTGTGTTGGGGTTTACTTCGTTCCAACAGGGTGAAGATAATCAATAGCCTAACTACGTACCAATGAATGGTTACCGGATATCTCTTGGAGTCGTGTAATCACTTTCCAAAGAAGATTATTCGACCCTATGCCTGGGTTAACACGAATACCTCCTTGGGATAAAACCAAGAGTTAGTTCTTGTTTTAGGCACAAATCAAGAACTCTATGCGTTTCTGTGTTTCTTGTTTCTATTTTTCATCATGCAAAATATGATCACTATTTATAGTGATCCTATTCCTTTAAGGAATGTAACTCCTAGTCAAAGGTATTAAGAGCATTAATCGGCCTATTAATCTCATAATAACCTTCATAAAGCATAGTGGTTACATGACTAGAAATCTGGTCATCAAGTCAATATTCAACCCTCATTAACTGGTCAAAGAGGTTACAAAGACTTTGTGCATCACCAGGAGCAACGTCCTAACCAGGAGCAGCTTCCTGACCAGGAGCAGCTTCCTGACCAGGAGCAGCTTCCTAACCAGGAGCAACTTCCTGACCAGAAGCAACTTCCTGACCAGGAGCAGCTTCCTACTGATATCACAACCACTATATTGAGTCCAGGGAGGTAAGGGACTTAATGGGTGTACACTCCGTACCTCCAATCCTATTTACAAGTATTACCCGTTCCCACAATTGCACTAAATTTCCAACAATCCTCCCCAATTTAGTACAATTCCTTTTTGCATGAAAATCAACTTTAACAAAACCAGTGCATAAATGAAAATGTCCTGAGGATTGAATTTCCATCTTAGTACATCACTCCAAATATTCGAGAATCAGGGTGTTCTAAGAATTGAACCCTTCAACTACTTTGAACACCTAAAGATAACATACACCCAAGTTTTCAAACACTTAAAACGCTCCTGACACCATACAAGCCATGTGTCCATATCCAATTCATAAATGTTGTAAGAGCCAAAGTCCATGCTCCTTGAGGCGGCGAAACCTCAACATTTACATAGGTGGTTCCTCTTTAGTTCATGCTCCTGCTTAAGCACTTTTTCAAAGAAATTAACCATTAAGAAGTTTATAACTTCATCCTCCTTTCAGCAGGTACAAGCACATCCTTAGGATGATATGTAAAACATGTGCTTCAGTCCCCTGAATGTTCAGCTTTCCACATTGAACTCAGCTCCCAAGTTTCCTCAGGAGGGAGTTGGGTGTCCTAGCATTCAGTGACTAGAGTGGACTTTTAAACCCATCCCTTTACCAGACTTTATAACCAAGTCTCTAGCCAATCCCTTCGTCAAGTGATCAACTAAGTTTTGTTGAGACCTCACAAACTCTATTGAAATCACCCCATTCGTGATCAACTCACGAATCATGCTATGTCTAACACCTAGGTGTCTAGACTTGCCATTGTACATCTGGCTATATGCCTTAGCCAATGTAGCTGCACTATCACAACGGATAGAAATGGGTGCCATAGGTTTGATCCACAATGGAATCTCAAGAAGCAAGTTTCTCAACCATTCAGCCTCTTTACCAGCAGCTGCTAGAGCCACAAATTCAGATTCCATTGTTGAACCAATAATGCAAGTTTGCTTCTTGGATGCCCAAGAAATTGCACCACCACCAAGAAGGAATACCCAGCCACTTGTGGATGAATTATCCTCAGTATTGCTGATCCAACTTGCATCAGTGTAACCTTCCAACACTGAAGGATATCAAGTATAAGACAAACAATAATCCATTGTTCCTTTCAAATACTTCAGTACCCTCTGAATTGCTTGCCAATGCTGAGTACCAGGATTACTAGTATACCTACTCAGTTTACCCACAGCAAATGCAATGTCAGGCCTAGTACTAGTCATGGCATACATCAAGCAACCAATAACCCTAGAATACTCAAGCTGGGAGACAGCCTGACCATTGTTAGGCATTAGTTTCTCACTTGTATCCATAGGTGTACTTACTGGAGTACAATCAAAGTGATTGAATTTCTTCAGCACCTTCTCAATGTAATGAGACTGAGAAATTACAATACCATCACTTTCATGTTTAATCCTTATGCCAAGGATAACATCAGCCTCCCCCATGTCTTTCATGGAGAACTTTGATGACAAAAAATCCTTTGTCTGATCAACCTTAGCTTGGCCAGTACCAAAGATTAACATGTCATCAACATATAGGCAAATGATGACTCCTTTACCAGATTCATCAAATTTGCTATATACACATTTTTCAGCTTGGTTAAGTGAATAACCATTAGACAAAACCACTTCATCAAATTTCTGGTGCCATTGCTTAGGTGCCTGCTTCAGTCCATATAAGGACTTAATCAGTTTACACACCTTACCTTCATGACCAGGCATGATGAAGCCCTGAGGTTGGTTCATATAAACCTCCTCATCCAAGTCACCATTCAAGAATGCTGTCTTCACATCCATCTGATGAATAATCAGATTGTGAATACTTGCTAGAGCAATCAGCATTCTTATGGTACTGATACGTGCTACTGGAGCATAAGTATCAAAATAGTCTATCCCTGACTTTTGTTTAAAGCCCTGAATGACTAACCTTGCCTTGAACTTTTCAACAGTTCCATCTACCTTCATTTTCCTTTTGAAAATCCATTTGTTACCAAGTGGATGGCAACCAGGAGGTAGATCAACCAACACCCAAGTGTTGTTGCCCATGATGGAGTCCATCTCATCATTTATTGCTTCTTTCCAGAAAGCAACATCCTGGGACTTCATTGCTTCATCAAATGTTTTGGGATCATCCTCAACATTAAAGCAATAGGAGTATTGATCAGAGACCTCATCCCTTGTTCCTTCAACTAGGTATAGTTGAAATTCAGGCCCAAAATTCTTTGGAGTCCTATGCCTTGTGCTTCTTCTAAGCTCAGGCTCAGGTTGCTGAACCACAACCTCATCAGTGACCCTTTCAGGTTCCACTGAAACACCAGTGTCCTCAGATCCTATAGGAGTCCTAAGGCTTGGTCTAGGGACTGATGAGAACCTAGTCTCATCAAAGTTAGCATCCCTTGATTCAATGATTGAGTATATTGAAACTGAATCATTAGGTTCAATAACATAGAACCTATAAGCCTTGGAATGCTCAGCATATCCAACAAAAATGCATTCAATGCCTCTTTCACCCAAGGTTTTCACCTTTTGATCAGGGAGTCTTACAACAGCCCTACAACCCCAAACTTTGAGGTAGTTCAAGTTTGGTTTCCTTTTAGTCCAGAGTTCATAAGGGGTAATCCTGTTCCTTTTATTAGGAACCCTATTTAATAAATAGCAAGCTGTTAACATAGCTTCTCCCCAAAACCCTTGACTCAGTCCTGAGTAGGACAACATGGAGTTAACCATCTCTTTTAGTACTCTATTTTTCCTTTCTGATATACCATTTTGTTGTGGAGTATAGGGGGCAGTTGTTTCATGGATTATTCCAACAGACTGAAAATACTAAGTATTCATGTACTCACCTCCCCTACCAGTCCTAAATCTTTTGATTTGGACTCCTTGTTGTAATTCAACTTTAGTTTTAAATACTTTAAATTTATCTAATGCTTCATCCTTAGTATGTAACAAATAGACATAACAAAACCTTGAAGCATCATCAATAAATGTTACCAAGTATTTCTTATTCCCTAATGAGGGAGTAGCATGCAAATCACATAGGTCACTATGGATTAGCTCCAAAACTGTAGTTACACGTTTTACTTCCTGAAATGGTTTCTTAGTAATTTTATTCAGCATACAAGTCTGACACTTATCAGTGTCCATGTCAAAAGCTGGAATTAACCCATCCTTAGACATATCTTGCATCCTCTTATAGTGGACATGGCCTAGTCTAGCATGCCATAGTGATGAATCATTCAGTTTAGTGGTAGTCATCAGGACAGAATCAACATTTATACTAGAATCAATATTAAGCCTGAACATTTGATAACTCAAATAGCCAAAACCAATAAACACACCATGTTTAGATAAAAAAAATTTATTAGATTCAATCACTTGTTTATAACCACAATTATTCAAAACACTACTAGAAACCAAGTTCTTCCTAATATTAGGAACATGCAAAACATTAAACAAAGAAACAATCTTTCCAGAACTAAATTTAAGATCTACACAACCACGTCCATGCACTAGGGCTGTTGAATCATTTCCCATGTGAAGAATAGATCCATCATTCATTGACTCATAAGTCTTGAACCAACATCTATCTTTACACACATGTACTGTTTCTCCAGAGTCAACCCACCACGCAACATCATCATCCTGCACAAAGTAAGCTTCAGATACATATGTAACATAATAAATCTGGAGAGATTCATTAAACATATTTTGACCTTTTGTGCCTGATCCATTAGCTTGGTTGCCAATGCTAACACCTTTGCAATCCCTTTTGAAGTGTCCAGGTTTCCCACACTTCCAACAAGCCACTGATGACTTCTTGTTAGGATTAGCTTTGGTATTATCATGATGCTTACGTTTTCCCTTGTTGTCATTGTACCTATTGGAGTTGTTATGCTCCACCATATTGACAACAGATGAACCAGCAACATTGTTGCTCTTTGGCTTATCACTTTCATGCATCCTGAGGGATTCCTCAATGCGCAAATGACTGCCCAACTCAACAAGAGTTAACTCCTCCTTCTTATGTTTCAAGGTGTGCTTGAAATCTTTCCAAGAAGGAGGTAGTTTGTCAATGACACACGAGACCTGAATGGTCTCATCCATGTTCATTTTATGTTGTGTAAATTTGCCAAGTATTCCAAGAAGTTCATTGTATTGTTCCATGACTGGTCTTGAATCAGTCATTTTGTAATTTGTGAAATCACTCACAAGGAACTTCTTACTTGATGCATCCTCAGCCATATATTTGGCTTCCAAGGAATCCCATAGTTCTTTAGCAGATTCAACATTTTGGTAAATATCAAATAAAGAATCAGACATACCATTGAGAATTATGCCGCGACACACATAATCATCATTCTCCCATTTGCTCCTTTTCCTCAGTTCCTCCAAAGTAGCATCATCACCACCATCAGGAATAGGAGTAGTCAGCACGTACACCACGTTCATGGTAGAAAGAAGAAAGTGCATCTTCTTCTGCCATCTCCTAAAATCAACCCCTTCAAACTTGTCCAGTTTGGAGAAGTTAGCCACCATATGCTTCATTGCCGCCGCCATTGATTATCACAAAATAATCTTCTTTGATTGTTGGGGTTTACTTCGTTCCAACAGGGTGAAGATAATCAATAGCCTAACTACGTACCAATGAATGGTTACCGGATATCTCTTGGAGTCGTGTAATCACTTTCCAAAGAAGATTATTCGACCCTATGCCTGGGTTAACACGAATACCTCCTTGGGATAAAACCAAGAGTTAGTTCTTGTTTTAGGCACAAATCAAGAACTCTATGCGTTTCTGTGTTTCTTGTTTCTGTTTTTCATCATGCAAAATATGATCACTATTTATAGTGATCCTATTCCTTTAAGGAATGTAACTCCTAGTCAAAGGTATTAAGAGCATTAATCGGCCTATTAATCTCATAATAACCTTCATAAAGCATAGTGGTTACATGACCAGAAATCTGGTCATCAAGTCAATATTCAACCCTCATTAACTGGTCAAAGAGGTTACAAAGACTTTGTGCATCACCAGGAGCAACGTCCTAACCAGGAGCAGCTTCCTGACCAGGAGCAGCTTCCTGACCAGGAGCAGCTTCCTGACCAGGAGCAACTTCCTGACCAGAAGCAACTTCCTGACCAGGAGCAGCTTCCTACTGATATCACAACCACTATATTGAGTCCAGGGAGGTAAGGGACTTAATGGGTGTACACTCCGTACCTCCAATCCCATTTACAAGTATTACCGGTTCCCACAATTGCACTAAATTTCCAACAAATTGTTGGGTGTGACTTGAGAATTTACTTGAGATGACCATGTAGATCGTGTGTTAGGTGTTAGAGAGTGATTGGGTAAGTCTGGTGGTGGCGAATCGTATCCGTTGTCGTTGTTGAATGAAAAATCGTTGTCGTCATTTGGTTGATCTTCTTGATTATGTTGATCAAGGTTTCCAAATTGAAATTCTGTCCATTCTAGGTCGTCATTGTTATAATATTCTAAGTATTCGCTCCAATCCCATGTCTCATCTTCTTTAAACTTCACATCTCTACTAACACATATTCTTCGTGTTATTGGATCAAATAATCTGAAGGCTTTTGATCCATGTTCGTTTCCTAGGTAAACCAATTTTGAGCTTCTATCATCCAACTTCGTTAGGTGTTGAGATGGTACTTTTGCATATGCTATGCATCCAAAAACTTTTAAGTTTTCTAGGTTTGGTTTCCTTTTCTTGATTGCTTCGTATGGAGTGATGTCTTCAAGTGCCTTTGTAGGAACATTGTTTAAGATGTATATGGCGTGTCTAACAGCTTCAGCCCAAAAATTCTGAGGTACCTTTGTTGCTTTCATCATACATCTTGTAGTAGACATAATTGTCCTATTACGTCTTTCTACTACTCTATTTTGTTGTGGTGGGTAAGGAGCGGTGAGTTGTCGTGCTATGCCATTTTCTTTGCAGTATTGTGTGAATTCGTTTGATGTGAATTCACCTCTACGATCCGTTCTAAACATCTTCAATGTCGTCCTTAACTCCTTTTGTATTCTGTTCTTGTATTCCTTGAAAGTATCAAAAGCTTGATCTTTTGTACTTAAGAAATATACCCACATGTATCTTGAGTAATCGTCTACTAATAGGAATATGTATTTCTTTCCAGAAGGTGTTGAAGGAGTGATTGGTCCACATAAGTCTCCATATACTAAATCCAGTGGTGAGGTTGATCTAGATTTCGCCTTCTTAGGAAATGGCATTCTACTTTGCTTTCCCATTAAACATACATCACATACTTGCTTTGTATGCTTAATTGTAGGTATTCCATGGACTAAATCCTTTTGAGTCATTGTTTTAAGTGACTCAAAGTTGAGATGTCCCAATCTTGCATGCCATAACCAGGTAGTGTGTTTTAGGTTTGCTAGTAGGCAGACAGGTGTGCCTATTTTGAGACTAGCTTTGTAGAGTCGGTTTTGTTGTCTTGTGACCTTCATAAAGATTCTATTATCCATGTCATAAAGTCGTAGTTCATCGTCTTCCATAACAACTTTACAACCAATTTCTGTGAATTGTCCAAGGCTCAATAGGTTGCTTTGTAGGCTTGGGATGTAATAAACATGTGATATGATTCGTTGCTTTTCGTCATCACATTCCAATATGATTGAACCTTTTCCTTTGATCTCAATGTATGAACCGTCTCCAAATTTTACTTTTCCACTAACCTTTTCGTCTAATTCCTTAAAATGTTCTCTTACTTCAGTCATATGATTACTTGCACCGTTGTCCAAGTACCATAGGCTATCTTTACTTTTCTCTTTATATCCTACATCTTCTTCATGCAGCGAGACCTTTTGTTCTTCAACTTATATTACTTCGTTTCTTTGAACTTGTCCATCTAATATTTCCATAAGTAGAGTTGGTTCAAAGTCTTCTTCAACCAAGTTGGATTGTTCGTGACCCTTTGGTTTTTGTCGGCATTCTCTTGACATATGTCCTAATTTGCCACAATTATAGCATTCTATTTTGCTTAGATCACGGTTTGGTTTTTTGAAGTTGTTGTAATTGTTGAAGTTTTTGTGTGGGGTTTCTCTATTCTTCTTTTCATCTCGAGGTTTCTCATGGTTGTTTTCACGTGAAAAGTTTGATCTTCCACGCCCATGTCCTCTAAAATTCTTTCTACGATTATCATGTCGTGTGAACATCAGTTTGTCTTGACTGTCCACTTGTTTACCCTTCTTCTGCCGAATCTTTCTGCGTAGGTTTTGAGCCTACCTATTGCTTCTTCTAGGGTCATTTTGTCTAAGTCAGAGTATTGTTCGATGGATGCAACGATTTGAAGGAATTTTTCAGGTACAACATTGAGTAATTTTAGAACTAGTGTTGAATCCTCAAATGTGTGTCCTAAACTAGCGGCTTTGTTTGACAAGGTTGTCAATTTGCTGGTAAAGGTGTCTATAGCTTCGTCTTCCTTCATTTGTAATAACTCAAATTCAGATTTGAGTGTTTGTAATCTCGCTTGTTGAACTCTGTCTTCGCCCATATGTTT
This sequence comes from Glebionis coronaria, assembly GCA_025667525.1. Taxonomy (NCBI): domain Eukaryota; kingdom Viridiplantae; phylum Streptophyta; class Magnoliopsida; order Asterales; family Asteraceae; genus Glebionis; species Glebionis coronaria. Next base: position 675,309,732 of record CM046875.1, read on the forward strand.
GGCTTTCAAAGCATCCCAAATTGTCTTCGCAGTTTTGTGCTTTGTTATTTGAAGCAATTGATCTTCGGGTAAGGATTGATAAAGAAATGCGATTGCAGTCTTATCTTTCCTGTTATCGGGTTGGGTTGTAGCCGACGGTTCTATCATTTCCCACAAGCTGTTGGCTTCGAGAATGATTTGCATTCGAATTGCCCATAGTGAGTAATTCGACGGTTTTAACATATGACATTGGAAATTTGGTGTACCGTTGGTATCGGCTTCCTTCTTAGAAGCATCTCCGCCATCATTTGTCATATCGCGAGGGATATCAAAATAAAATCTCTAAATAAAATTTTCAACACTTATTGTGTCTAAAAATTTCTTTTCGGTGAGTACTCAAAATAATATGCCTTATAGGCTATATAAAAAACGCGGAATATTATTATACGTAAATAACTATTCTTAGAGATTTTCTAAAACTAACAGAATAACCTAAGGTTAATTACTCCTTAAAAAATATTCTATATAATAAGCAGCGTATTCGCTAGGTTATTATATGTCGTATTAAAATTTTATAAAAAACAAAATATTTTTTAAAAACTTATAGTAAAAAAAAATTGATTTTGTTTTTATAAAAATAATAATACCTAAACTTTTTTATCTAAAAATAATTTGTGTAAAAAAATTTACTAGATGAAAAAGTTTAAAACTTGACAAATGAAAAAAAATGGGTAAAGGTAAAACCTGACTGGGCTTATTTGGTCCGTAGATAGTATAAGGCCCAAAAACTTTTATTGGGCTTGCCCTTTCAACCCTTCCTTGCTAACTATTATAACCGGCCTCCAAGTTTGTGTTTAGACAAAAACACACAAACGGTTCTTTTCTTTTGTGGCCGTTCCTTTCTTTCTTCCTCGATAATATCGAAGGTTTCTTCGATGGTGGTTCTGGTCACCCGATCGATGCTGCCTATATCCAAACTTCTGTTCTACGATTTCTTTTTCGTAGCAACCTTAATCCTCCTGTGCGAATCCTTCATTGGTTTCGATGTGATCTGGGGATTTATAGCCTCGAATGATTTGGGGCTTTCGGATATGTGGAAAATCACGTGGTGATTTTCAGGCTAGGGATGATTCAGTGGAATCTACAAACAGGTGTGTTTGTTCCCTTTTGATGATCTTAATTTTTTCTGTCGTTGACTTTTTTTTGGGGTTTCGATTTCTGGGTTTGTCTAAACCTAAATCTGGGTTTCTTTTTCTTGGGTTGATTTTTTCTTCCCCTTTTTTTTCAAAAATATGAAACGGAAGAAAAAATCTTGCAAAAAATGATTTTTGGGGTAAAAACCCTTTCGTTGCCGATATTAATATATCCTGGTAACGAGAGTAGGAACCCTCAATCAAAACACGGACGAATTAAAATGATTCGGATGAATTTGTGTTTTGGTGTTTTTGCGTAATCTGGGAAGAAAAAAAAACGGGTCGAAACCTTGACAGAAAAAAAAACCTGGTATATGATGTAGATGCTTTGATTTTGATTAAACAAAGCTCTCATGCCAATTGTTGGAGAAACAAGCACGGATCGAATCAAATCAATATACCGAAACTAAACTTTGTATTAATCGTATAAATAACAATGTATCATCAATCATCATCTTTACATTGAATGAATCCTAATCTATATATACTTGTCGAACGGGTGTGTCGACTAAGGGTCACAACGTTTCAATAAGAGTAATCGTTGTGTTTGTTTCGTTTGTAACCGTTTGTAACCGTTCTATAACTGCTAAACCTGTCCTAACATTACAGCGGGTAAGATTATCTAGGCCCATGGGTCGTGTCCTTTAGTACATTGGGTCGGGCCTAATAAGAAAAGAGTTGGTCGCTTCCGGATACAGAATCCGCGGTAACATAGGTGATCAATGGAGCGATTTACTTGGAAGCGACATTGGCGATCGCACGTTTAAACTGCCTGATCCTATGTACTACATCGCTTAAAGTACCTGTTCAATTACTTGAAGAGTTTGGTGTTTAAGATTTGTTATTGCTACAAGTTTGATCAAATAAGACTATGATCAAAGTCAAGCAAAGTCTTTTATTGTTATTAGTATGTAAAAATTCATAACTTTGTATTCATCAGTGAATACAAATGGTATCTTTTTAAAAGAGATGGACTATTCTCAAAGATAATCACAATATCTTGGAGCTGTCATTAAAGTTTGATTATGCGACTTTATTACTATTTTGTTTATCTTTTCAATGTAGTCGTGTCAAGATTTTATTGCGTCTATTATCTTAAATGAGTTTTTAAAGCTACCACGTACGTTTATCAAGCGAACCTTGAAACTGTAGTCACGTTTATTTTTTCTCATTCCAAGGTTTTTTCAAAAAGCAAATTAATAGAGAAATAGGAGAGAAACGAGAAGTGTCCTCTAATGAAGAAGAATAACCAATTAAAACACATTTTTCAGACCTAATTGTGAGTTTGTCACTGTTATTCAAACAGGTAGAAAAATACAGACATCCAAAACACTTTAAATGAGAGATACTGGGTTTTTTGCTATAGAGCAATTCATAGGGGTACCTACCATTTAAGACAGAAGAGAGGATCCTGTTAATCAAATAAACAGCAGTCCAAATATATTCAGACCAAAAATAGATAGGAATCCCACCCTGAAACATAAGACTCCTGGCTACATTAAGCAGGTGTCTATGTTTCCTTTCAGCAATCCCATTTTGCTAAGGGGTATAAGGACAAGAGGTCTGATGGATAATACCCAAAGAAGAGAGCATAGTGTGTACTTTGTTGTTAACAAATTCAGTCCCATTATCAGATCTAAAGATTTTGATTTTGGAATCAAACTGATTTTTAACAAGATTAATAAATTGAGTTAAGCAATAAAAAACTTCATCCTTAGATTTCAAAAGATAAGTCCACACAGCTCTAAAGTAATCATCCACAATGGTAAGGAAGTATCTATACCCTTCCTTACTAGGAACCTTGTAAGGACCCCATAAATCCAAATGAACAAGGTCACCAAGTTGACTGGATTTGTGATCACTCAAGGGAAAAGGTTCCCTTGTTTGTTTGGCCCTATGACAAGTTTCACAAACAGAAATGTTGGTGTTTTTGGAAAGTTTGAGGTCAGTCTTGAGAGCATTGAGCACTTGGTCAGAGGGATGACCAAGTCTGCAATGCCAGATATCTTTGGAGGTATTAAAAGTCATGACAGAGTTAATAGTATCTAAGCTCTTAGTCTTAAGGTCATCAAACAAGTAAAGCCCTCCTGATTCACTACTAGTCCCTAGAGTGGTCCCCTTGGCCAAGTCCTGAATATAACATTTATCTTTATCAAAACCAACAAACAACTTACTATCTTTAATAAGTTTGTTAACAGAAAGCAAACTAACACAATATCCAGGAACAACCAACACATCATGAATAACAACATTATTAGAAAGTTTGAGGTTACCAATGCGACTAATATTGGCAATAGTGCCATTGGGATGACTAACAGAAATGTTGAGATTAGAAATGTCAACAAAATTGCACATACCAACTGTGGAAGTGGTAAGGTGTTGGTTTGCCCCAGAATCAATAATCCACCCCAAAGTGATAGTTTTGACCGTAAATTTAGAGTTGCCACAAAAAAAACTTGGAAAAATTTATATTGAACCAAACATTAGCATTGAAAAAAGATATTGTACATGCCATATTGGACTGAGTGTTGCCAGAGGTGTCATTGATCAGATTAATAAGCTTCTGTATTTGTTCAGTGGTGAAAGAGTTTGGAGAATTACAAGTGGAAGCCTGTTTTTCTCCAATTTTAATGTCACAATTAGCATTAAAATTAGATTTAAAACCAGTTTGCCTTTGATTATTGCCCCCTTTTATAACCAGCAGGATAACCAATCAACTCAAAACACCTATCAACAATATGACCAATTTCATTACAATGAGTACACAAAAGGTTAGGGTTAAGACCCCTATAACTTTTGGACCCATTGCCCTTGTTGGGGGTTCTATTAGAAGCATTGGAAGTACTTCTCCTATTTTGATTAAAGGTCTTAGCAGCAAATGAAGTAGCATTCAGTTTAGCCTCTGTATGGTCAGAGTTATCAGGAACACCCCTATGGGATTCCTCTCTAGATACAGTGACATAGGCTTCCTTAACATCAGGGAGTGGTTCTCTGGTGAGAAGTATAGTTTTAACAAGTTGATAACAATCATCAAGCCCCATGAGAAACTGCATAAGCCTCATGATTTGCTGATGCAAAGCCAATTCAGTGCTAGCAGAACAAGAACATTTAACAGCACACACACATTTAGGAATTTCAGAAACAGCATCAAACTTTCTCCAAAGAGAGTTCAACCTGTGATAATAGTCAGACAAAGAACTACCCCCTGTTTAACAGACCTAATCTTTTGAAGTAAGTTATAGACAATAGAACCATCAACTTTATCATAAGTTTCATTAAGGTCTTTCCAAACATTAGAAGCATTTCCAGAGTAAACAAGGCCCATATACACATCATTAGAAACAACATTCATAATCCAAGTAAGAACCATAGCATTGCATTTATCCTATTGGGCACACAAGACATCATCAGTATAAGACTCTCTTAAACAAGAACCATCAACAAAAGCAAACTTGTTTCTATCTTGTAAAGCAAGTCTCATAGCATTGTTCCATATTCTATAATTTTCAGTTCCCAACAACTTGAAAGGAACAAGAACAAAGCTACTATTATCACTACTATTAATATGAAGTGGGTTTCCAACACCCAAGTTGCTAATGAGGGAAACAAGATTGGTAGTGGTTTCAGGAGGATCCCTACCACCACCATTTCCTCCACCATCATTGGGTGGTGGAGGAGGAGCACCACTAGCACTCATGAGTCACACAAAGAGTGAGCAGATAAACATTAAGCAATAAAAAAAAAGAACAAAAGCAAGTATAGCAAGCCAGACAAGAAACAAGTTAAACATAATAAACACTCAGAATATGAGCACCAGAAATGCCAAGTTTTGGACTGGGATTGGCCAGAGCAGGTATCCACACCAGTCAAGGCTGGAGGGTCAAGATGTTAACCGAATCCGTTTGCATCCACAACTTAAACAACAATAGCTCACAAAAGTAACCAAGAGAGGGGAAAGGGGAAAATGAAAGAGGAATTACAGTGTATAAACAACAACTAGAATCTACCAAAAAATCAGCCAATCTCTAGATTCACTTAGTCTATAGGATGGGTGAGCCACCAACAGGAAAGCCGAAAAAATAGTAACAAATTAGGGTTTGCAAACCCTAATAAGTATATACCTGTGTGAACTTACCAAAAAAGGTAACGGCACCACCAATAGTGATACCAGGATACCAAAAGAAAGGAAAACCCCAAAGAATTAAATTAGGGTTTCAAGAAACCCTAATTCAATCTTCAAGATTTTTAATGGCAGCACCGAAATACGCAACGGCACCACCAAATAAAGCTTCCTGGGCACCAAAGAATCAAAACCCCCAAAAATAAAATCAGGGTTCGTGAAAACCCTAATAAATAATAATTTTTGAGAAAAGGAACGACACCACCAATACAAGCTCTAGAGACGTCAAGAGAGCAAAGATCACCACCAAAAAAGTAAAAACCCTAAAAAATAAATTAGGGTTTTCACCAATCGAACTGATATAACAAAAAAACCTAGAGAGCTTAGATAGGCTGAAAAATCTACAACCTAATGCTCTGATACCATGTTAAAAAAACATAATATCAAAGAAGGAGAACTAGATCTTACACCCAACCAACCACCCCTTGGTGTATTTTATTATAATCAAAGTACGAAATACAAAAGATAAAGATTAGTTCCCAAAACGGATGCTAATCTAACGATTACAAAAGAAAATATAAGATTGTCCCAACTAGGTTGATCCGATCTCCCTCACATACAAAGATCACTAAATCACACACACTATACAAGATGAATAACCTAACTCCCAGGTCAAAGCTTCATAGCTTGAAAGAGAGAGAGATATGAGAGAGTTGTGCACACACCTTGTGTGTGTGTGTTTTATGAATGATAGAGAAAACGCTAGTCAAAGACTAGGGTTATATTAGCTTCCACACCCAGTTGGGCCTCAATGGTTCAAAATCCCACCAAGGAAAGAACAAACCCATCACAAGGCAACAAGCCCAAACCAGTGCGGCTGAAATAAGGAAACAAACATAACACAATATAAAGTAACATAGACATATGGAAAGATTGACAAAATAACAATAATAGCATTAACTTTTCAACCCTTTTTCTAATTTTAGTCAACCACATCCACAAACTTTGAAGTTCGAAGTCCCTCAATAATACAAATACCTTTTGCCAACAATGATCATTGACTGGCTCATTTTTACTTTACTATTTTTGGCTTTTGTAAAATATTGTGAGCTATTCAAGTACAATATACGGAAGGGAATTTTCAGCCTCTAAAGATAAATTTAAATATTATATTTCTAGATAATGTTGTCATTTTGGTCAAAATATTAATTTGTCACTTGTACAACAATCTCTCAACCCTTTGTAAGAAATTATGGCTAATCTAGCAGGAGTTATTTCGAGTTAGGACCCTCTTAAAATTTCTATTCTAGGTGAATGGTCGACTTTATGGCTTCTAGTCACGTATCTCGATAAAGATTTGAGGATATCTAGAGGATATGGTGGCCTCTTTGTGAAGAATGTCCTCTATTGAATCAATAATTAGGTATTGCAATTCGGATTTTAGAAGGTGAGTTTGGGTATTTTGCACAACAATTATTCGGGAGGGTGGAATTATCAAGTTCAGTTTGTGTCTTTCAAACAGTTTGTGTCAATTTACAAATCACCCTTCATTTAAAAAGAAGATATATTAGTTTGTTAATTCGTTGAAAAGTGGTAAACTTGACTTTTTAGGTCAAGCTTATCATTTGTCCAATCCAAAACATTCAAATGGATTAGCTTATCACATCAACAATTTTCTATAAACATATAAAAAATAATATCACAATATTGATCTCATATTTGGTCAGGAATGACGCACAACCAATTTTTCCAGCAAGTGAAGAATTTTACAATAGTTTGACAGAAAAAAGTATTGTGGCAACACGTCATTGCTCTTAGAGTGTATTCAGATGACACAACTATTCGTAATAGAGCTCCATTATTTCATTTGACAATAACAACAAGAGATCTCATGCTAGTGAGCTTACGTTTGTCGAAGCAGGTAGACCAAGTAAAACCTGATTTATGGTGACATATTGGGAGTTTGTAATCCAAAATAAACAAGATACACATGGCCAATACTCAGTCGTGCTACGTAAACCAGTACTCACAACAATACTAGGAGCACGGGCTGTTCCGACAAAAGACCTTTTATCTTTCATAAGGGATGCTCTTTTCTACTCTCTCATCTGAGGTAAGCAACCTAATCATCGACAAGGTATCATGATCCTAAATCTTTAACTATATGATTTATTTTTTAATACGAAATATATTTGAAATAAGCTCTTGTCACCCTTCATTTTAATCACTTATCAATCAACTACCTAATACCTCAAGTCACGGTTTTCTAAAAACACATAGTGAACTATCATTCTTAATCTTCTACTCTTCCTCAACATCAATCGATTCTTGTATAAGCTAAAGTTAAATACTTCTATTATAATAAAGATGCTATCTGCAAAATCCATTACCAAACTCTGCCCCATGATCAAGGTTTTTTTTGCCCGGATCAAGTTTTTTTTCCCAATTATCATGTTAAAATATCTATCTTTTGCTTATATTTGCATCTTGTTTTTGTTACTAACTTGACTTGTGTTATAGTTCGAGAAGGATAAACTAAAGAGGTACGCGACACACATGGCAACTTCAATCACACATGTTCAAATCTTGACCTATGATAGGTCAATGATAGTCATATCATATTTCGATGTTTAAGCTTTCACATCGAGACCATTTTTTCTGTAGCATCTGACATAAGAAGACCGACACGAGCTATACTTGAAATAGCAATCCAAACCACCAAACTAAATCAAAATTTAAAGAAAAATAAGCAATACCACATTAATTAAGCTCAATAACACAAACCCACAACTTAATTACTAAGAAACCTCTTCTAATAATAATCTGTGGCATAAAACAATAAGTCACAGATTAATATACTTTCAGTTCATTTACTCGAATGCATACCTTATGTTAAGCAGATTAAACAATGTCGTTATTATTCTTGTATGTTATGGATTAGTATAGATTTTGATGTATTTGAGCTAGGTTTAAATTTATGGTTTTGAAAGAAGAGTTTGTACGGTTTGGTTGAGTTTTCTTTTCTAATACGGAGTATTTTGAAATTGTGGTTGGGTTTTTGTACTTTCTAAGTGTTAGTTTTTATTTTTAAGTTTTGTAGATCATCCTCTTTTTTATGTTTTAGTTTTTATACCTCTGACACATATGGTTAAGATTGCTTTGTCTTCACCAATGCAGCCTATGAAAACATATATGTCAAAGCTAAAAAAACTAAAACATAAAAAAAATATTGCACTGTCGTCAGAGGATATGGTAAAGGGCTTGACCATGCTAAGAGCGCACGGTACGGCTGAACCGTCGAGCTCGTGCCATGGTCAAAAAGTGATGCCACATCATCAATTTTTCCCATAACACCAAAACACCTCATAACCCCACAAACACCATCCCTGGTTGACATCAACTTTCTGGTGTTATCGTAACCCCACTTTTTTTTTATAAATTCAACAATTAATTAACTAAAACTTAATTTTTTCGTTAATAAAAATTTAAAATATAATTAATAAAAAATACAACACGAAAAAAAAAAGACAACATTTACCATTTTTAATCTGGATCAGAATACTCCGTATACCCTTTATCTTCTTCTTTATTCCAAACCATCTTTGAGTTTCACCACTTTCTTTCTATCGCCGAACAACAACAAACTCAAATTCTTCCCTTATTCGATTTACTTCTTCTTCTTCACCGGTATGATCTATATTTAATTTTAAATTACAAAAAAGATTGATAACTTAGGCTATGGCGGGAGCCACGGTGTGATTGGCTGCGCCATGACCTCGCGCCAAACATTATAACGTCGGCTTGCAATTACCAACCGAGACACAATAACGTCGACGGCGGTGTGGTTGGCGGCGCCATGGCGTCAGGCCATGGTGGTCAGCCAGCCCACCACGCACTGTAACGTGCACTCTAAAAGTTTAACCATCTTAATCATATTTTTCGGGAAGTTAAGCTCTTTAATTCATAGGCTTCTTCAAAAAGATGGTTAACAATATTTTAATCAGAAGATTCTAAAATTGTGCTTTTACAATTCAAGATGAGCACACATCGAAATAACAAATAAATCGCGTTACCCGATTTTGAATACACTACGTAGGTGATAAAATGCGTTACCGGATTCCAACACTATTAGAAGAGATTACTCGACTTCAGATTCAAATCAATATACGATCACAATGTATATTCTTGAAGTAACTTTTTAATTAATGTACTCACGCATGTTAACATGACATGAAGTTCATACGCTTACTTATTTCTTTTATGCTCATCAAAGGTCTCTTGGCCTAGCGGTATATGAGTGACCCTCTAACCTAAAGGTTGTGGGTTCAAGTCTCGGTGGAGACATGTGAAATATAATTTGTGAGATAGTTAGTGTGAGTTATAAAAAATTGCCGTTCTAAACGAGCTGGCGGCTAGCAGTTGAGGCTAACAACCTCAGGAACTGGACACAAGTTCCTGCAACATGTGAATCCTATGTTGGTCATTACATGCTTGGAAAACAATACCGTCAAGATTGCGCTGTTGTCACCTATGCAGCCTATGAATATGCTAAAGGGCTTAACCTCCCGAAAGATGGCAAAGATGTTTGGATTTTCGATATTGAAGAAACCGCGCTTTCTAATCTGCCATATTATGCTCGCGACATCGTTGCTTTTGGGTACAAACTATTCCAAGTCTTTTTAATCTCTTACATAGTATACATATTGTTTTCGTGCTTAAGTTTCTTATATGTACGTAACTTGTTAGGGCGATACCATATAATGAAACGTCGTTTAACGCTTGGGTGGTGGAAGCAGTGGCTCCAGTGATTCCAGCGTCTCTAAAACTTTACAAGGGATTGTTAAAATTAGGGTTTAAGATCGTGTTTCTTACCGGCTCACACGACACATTCACAGAAGCTCGTATAAAAAATCTGAAAGCAGTTGGTTATACTACTTGGGAGAAACTCATTCTTAAGTAAGTTATTAGTAGTTCATTATATATCCATTAAATGACTAAAACATGTTTGACTGTATTTAAGTTAGGCTAACATGTATATATGTTCAGGAAAGCTGGGGAAGGTAGCGGTGTGGTGTACAAATCGAGTAAACGAAAAGAGTTGGTCGATGCCGGATATAGAATCCGCGGTAACATAGGTGATCAATGGAGCGATTTACTTGGAAGAGACGTCAGCGATCGCACGTTTAAACTGCCTGATCCTATGTATTACATTGCTTAAATACTTCTTCAATTACTCGAAGAGTTTGTTGTTTAAAATTTGTTGTTGCTATAAGTTTGCTCAAATAAGACTAAGATCAAAGTCAAGTGAAGTCTTTTATTGTTATTGTAAAAGTTACTTATTATATAGAACAGTTTGTAACAAATTCGTAACTTATGTTTTCACCAGTGAATACAAATGTTATCTTTTTAAAAGAGCTGGACTAATCTCAAAGATAATCACAATATCTTGGAGCTGTCTTAAAAGTTAAAAGATTTATTATGCGATTTTATTACTATTTTGTTTATCTTTTCAATGTAATTGTGTCAAGATTTTATTGCATCTATTATCTTTAAGGCCGGTGGGAGTGGCAGTTAAGCCACCCGCTGCTTGGCAAAAGCCACGCGCAGCCTCCACCCCCACCCCCAAACCCGCGCGCGAGTTCTTCACAGGCAACAAAAAAACATAGCCAAACTCACCCAGCGAGTTTTATACATGTGGGCCTAAATGTTTTTTATTTTTTTGTTTAGGTTTATTATTGGGTGTTTTTTGTGAGTGGGGTGTTTTTAAATAATAAAAAAATAAGTATGAAAGGTGATGTGGAGTGAGTTTGGGTGAGTGTCATTACCTCCTGTGGTGAGTTTGGGTGAGTTTTAGTGAGTTTGGTTAAAAGCTGACGTGGCGCTGAGGTGGAGGGGAGTGGATTTCACTAGTCTAAGGGTTTTTTTAAGCTACCACGTTTATCAAGCAAACCTTGAAACCAATAGTTATGTTTATTTTTCTTATCTTTCTTTAACTTTATTTTAAAAGCAAATTAATAGAGAAAAACCTAAAGGCATAGATAAAAAAACACAAGAAGCTATTAAAATGTGAGAAACACAAACTAGAGTTAAGAGGTAATTTTGGATAATTATTTTGGAGCAGTTTTAAGTTTGTGTTTCTTGACCACTTTATTTAATTCCCTATTTTGATAGTATAAACTAAAATAATACAGAGTATGCAAATAGGAAAATAGGAAATACTGATTACTTCTAATTGTACATGACGTTGTATAAGAAAAAAGTAACCATGTTAAGAAAATAAATTCATCTGATTAAATGGTTGTTTTATTTTAAATAAAAAATCATGCCAATCAAACTTAATTGGACGAGCAAACATTTGCTGCTTTATTTTACTGTAGTGTAAAGCAAGCATTTTTCTTATTGTAGTAAAAAGCGAGCATTTGGTTGGCGAGCAAAGCATTTTCTCGTATAATTTTATTTATTGTGTAATTCAAAGTTTAAACAACGTTTAATATATGATTATATGATTATCAGCTTTATTTTTATATATACGTTTGTCTAATTTTATAACTAAAAAAAAGGAATAATTTTTTTAATACAAACAATTCTATTAAAGTGTTTAGAATTAATAGTATGATAATAAAGATATATTACCTCCGTCTCAAAATTATTGTCCACAAACAAAAAACATATAATTTAAAAAAATATTACTTTTTCAGCTTTGTCTCTCTTACTTTTTGCAGAATGACAGTTTTACTCTTAACCAATTAATTTTATAATTCTTTATTTTTTGTAATAATAACCTCAAGTGAGGATAATATGGTAAACTCAAACAAATTTTTTTATCTAATTTTAGAAGTTTTTGAAGTGGACAATAATTTTGGGACAACCCAAAATAAAATAGTGGACAATAATATTGGGACTGAGGTAGTATTAAATTATTACAAATAAATAAATGTATATATAGTGAAAATAATGATAGTATAAGAACTAGAGTGTTTTTATAGTTTTTTAATAATTAACATAATAAATAAAGGTATGATTAGTAAAAATGATGGGTAGGTTTAGAATGACCCAACTATAATCATGTTTATTTTTTCTCATTCTCCAAGGTTTTTTCTAAAAGCAAATTAATTGAGAAATGAGGAGAAGGAACTCAAAACTCTAGATTTATGATGAATGTGGCCAGTGAAGCCTGGATGACTCAGCTTAGTAGTTTTCACATGTTTAAAATTGTCAAAAAGCTGAAACTTCTCAAGAAAAATTAGATGTTACTGTGAGCTCGAATCACAAACTAATAACTCGTCATTAAAAATATAAGCATGAGAAGGTCACAACATAAACATGATATACACACCAAATCGGCTAACAATTATGAGAGACGTTCTCCTCTTAACCAATAGCAAAAGATTTCGACACACAAACACGACAGTTTAAGACATTATGTTCCTTACGCCATCTGTTGAAAAACTAAAAAAAAAGTCTATTGGAATCGTTAACACCAAAAACCTGAAGATCGATTAAAAAAAACCCTAGAACACCCTAAACCAGAACGCGGAGTCACAATAAACGAAACTCAGAAGAACGACACACAACAAACGGAACCAAACGTGTCAGCTACATTATCCTTCGTGCCTATCTTTGCCACTTTAATCTCTTTAGATTTTATGATCTCCCTGATGAAGTGATATCTCACGTTGATATATTTCGTCCTCTCATGAAACATTGCATTTCTCGATAGATGAATTGCACCTTGATTATCACAATTCACAACCACTGACCTTAGGTTTATTCTCAGCTCGATTAGTAGACCTTTAAGCCAAATGCTTTCCTTAACAGCTTCTATAACCGCCATATACTCAGCCTCTGTAGTAGATAATGCAACAACATGCTGCAGAGTTGCTTTCCAACTCACAACACAATCATGTTCCATAAACATGTACCCGGTTATCGACCTACCCTTGTTGGGGTCTTTAGCATAATCGATATCTACGAAACCATCAACATCCACGTGTTTCCCTTGATCTCTATCATACACTAGACCTACATCATCAGTGCCCTTCAAGTACTTCAAAATCCACTTCACCGCTTCCCAGTGATTTTTACCTGAATTCGTCAAATACCTTCTCACAATGCTAACAGCATACGCAATATCTAGTCTAGTCCAAGCCATCAAGTACATTACCTACAACATTCGCATATGTAACCTTACTCATTCTCTCCACATCCCAGTCCCTCGGTGGACAATTGTAAAACCCGCATGGTTTTACCATGAATACTACCCCTATGATCGTCCGTACATGATTAGAATTTTCCTTTTATAGCACGTTTATGTTTCACGAATAGGAATTTCAAGTATTACGTACGTGTTATTACACGTTAAGTATTTAAGCGTATTAATACACGATAATTATTATCAACAATAATTATAATCACGAACACGAAAATCATGAACGTAAATAATCACGAACCTATTATTATGTATTTACGTAATATTTATTACGATTACGTATAAATATATATTATGACACGAACGATAAATAAATAAATCACGTAAACATGACCATGAGTAACACGTAATATTTAGAACACGAAGAACATCGGGTTTCCCCTTGTGGGCCCCACCTAACCGTGGCAAGAACAAAAGGAAGGGGCCAAGCCCACTTTTGATTTAACTAAAATAAGAAAAGAAGGAGAACATATTTTCATAATACATAAAAGTTAGAAAAATACAAAACCCTAGCTCTCTTTGTCTCCCTCTTGGCCACCGGTTTTAGAACACCACAAGAAGGGGTGTTGTTGATTTTCGTGATCCAATTCTTGCAAGAGCGTTCGTGTTATTATTTTCTTTTTGTTCACGCATCGTTAATTCCTTAAACCCTTTTCTTTTTAATTATTTATTAGATCTAGAACACATGAATCAAGGGTTAATAAAAACTATTAATAAAACATGTAGATCTAATCATGAGGTAATAAAAGCATGGGGTTTAAGGGGTGTTTTGGTTCGGCCGGCGCACACAAACCGAGAGCCGAAGCTCTCGGTGTGTCTCGTGTGACCACAGCCGAGACCTACAGGTCTCGGTGTTGGTTTTGTGGCTCAACAGCAAGCAAGAACAAGGGACCCCGACGCATGTCGAGGTTAGCCTTGTGGTTTGGGGGTCTCGGCTAAAAACAAACAAGCACCATCGGCTTAAGCCGGTGGCTAAACCGAACAAGCAGGGGGGAACTTTTGCCTAGCCAGTGGCTAGCCGAGGACCAAGGAACTACCGGCTTAAGCCGGTGGCTGCGAACCGAAGGCAGGGGCAACCGGCCTAGGCCGGTTTGCCACTGATTTCGGTAGGGGTGTTTGTTTGGTCCGGTTCAAGGGGTTCACGGACCGGTTCACGACATGTTTAGATTTAAAACACGGGTTCGGTTCACGACATGTTTAGATTTAAAACACGGGTTCGGTTCATGACATGTTTAGATTTAAAACACGGGTTCGGTTCACGACTTAATTATACAAGTTAATTATTTTTACAAGTTTATTTAATTACAAGATTTAATTAAATTAATTTAACATGCTATAGAATTAATTTAATTTAGACATGACTTAGGTTAATTATTATTATTAATAATACATGATTATAACCTAAGTATTTTATGATTTATTTAGACTAAAGTAATTAATTAATTATTAAAAACATGATATGTAATTAATTAATTTCCGTAACTTAGGTTATATTAAAATTAAATATTAAACATGTTTTGACCTAAGTATTAATTTAATTAAATCATGCTATATTTAATTAAATCTTATAACATATAGTTTATTTAATTTAAATGTAATAATTAGTAAACTGTACTATTATTCGCATGAATTAATAGATTTAATCAGTAAAACTAGAGCTTATATTATTAGGTTAATAATCCAGCTTATTTCTAAATATGGAAACTTTCTATTTTTAGAAACCTATTTATTTTAAGCAGCTAATCTATTTATGGAAACTTTCTATTTTTAGAAACTTATCCATTTTAAGCAGTAAATATTTTTTTGGAAACTTTTTATTTTTGGAAACTTTCTATTTTTGGAAAATTTCTATTTTTGAAAACTTTCTATTTTAGGAAACCTGCTATTTTTAGAAAGTTACTTATTATTACACAACAAGTATAATAATACAAGAAATACAAGTAATACTTAATCAGAATAGACAGAATACATGATAAACACAACATACTATTAAAATCAGTAAAACATGACATGAACATATAAAACAAGCTAAGACATGATATAAAACCAGTTCCGTACCCAGTAATCAGAATACTTATACACGTATATTATTTATGTAGCATTAGTGATATCGAAGTAGGACTCTCTTCCGTTCGTCTTCTTCTTTCACTAGACACAAGGTACGAATTCTTTGTCCTTTCAGTATGGACATTCTTTCCTTATTAGGATTCTCCGTATGCAGCCAACTATTTTCCCAGTATATGTTTTATATGTTTTGATTTGCTTATGTTTAATTAAATACCTAAGCCATATACATGCATGACCAGTTTCACCTAGTTATGGAGGTACCATAGCCATAACACTAGAGGCACCAGTGTTATGACTCCACCACGGCGGAGTGATAGCTCGTGGCGTCCTTTCAGCTTTTGGTCATATTATTATGTTATCATGTGGGGCATATGGGTGCATCATAAATTACATGTTTTTCAGATTATTCAGGTGAATGTGGTGTGTGTCTTGCATCCTCACAAGGAGCTGATCCCTCCTACCCAAACTTATATTAATTAGAGGCAGCCCTTCTAATTGCATGACGAGGTCACCCCTCCAAGTATTCATGCACGTTGATATTTCATGACCTATATTGGCTAATGGTAAACATGTTAAACAGTTTTTATAAGATAAACATAAGGCTTTTCAAACTATAAAACCAGTTTTACTAAGTTCGTCAGGTTTTCCAGGACTTAGTCTATTTCGCTGCTATATGTTGTATATGCTTATGTTATTCATTCTATGCTTGTATATCCGTGCACTGAGCGTTATACTCAGCCGTTTTCCTTTCATGTTCCCAAAACGGCAGGTACTCAGGGACACTCATAGACGTTAAGCGTACGTGCATTTTGATTGGAAGCTTCCTAGCCTTCATTACTTTATGCATTTCTTCATACTTTTGATACTCTTTTCTATGGACATTGTTTAGTCCTTTTCATTTACAGTACTTACGTTTATGTGTGATGAGCTTTTACTTTAGGGTACCGATGTTTGTTTCTGATATTTCCTTTATGGTCATGTAATGTTTAAGACATTTATCCTTGTATGCTTTGATGACACACCATAATCACGCGTGACATTCCATTTACCAAAATGGGGTGTTACAATTATGGTATCAGAGCCAAGCCTTCGTGTAACACCCCATTTTGATAAATGGAATGTCACGCGTAATTATGACGTGTCATCAAAGCATGCAAGGTAATATGTAGCAAAACATACATGACCATAGGGAAAACCGGAATCAAACATCGGCTTCCAAACATAAGCCCAAAACATAAGAAAGTAAATGAACTGAATGAAAGACTAAACAAGCATAAATATATGAAGGAAACAGGAGAAGAAGTCTATGGCAGCTTCCATCCTATGCATGTCCTCCAAATGCTCGTGTCTTGGGTACCTGCCGTTTTGGGACATGGAAAGGAAAGTAACGGCTGAGCAAAACGCTCAGTGCACGGATATACAATATAGCATGAAATAGGATAAGCATGTAACATATAACAGCGGAAGACTAAGTTCTGAATAGACTGGTTAAGTATTGAGAAAACTGGTTTTATAGCTTGAAAAGCCTTATGTTTATCTTATGAAAACTGTTTTAACATAAATATACAATAGCCCATATAGGTCATGAAAAGGTCACGTGCATGAATACTTGGAGGGGTGACCTCATCATGCTGATTAGAGGGGATGCCTCTAATTAATATACTGGTTTGGGTAGGAGGGATCAACTCCTTGTGAAGGATGCAAGGCAAACACCACATTCACCATGAAATACTGAATAAAACATGTAACTAGGATGCACCCATACGCCCCACATGATATAATAATATGGCCAAAACTGAAAAGGGACGCCACGAGCAATCACTCCGCCGTGGGGAAGTCATAACATTGGTGCCTCCAATGTTATGGTTATGGTACCTCCATAACTAGGTGAAACTGGTCATGCTTGTATATGGCTATAGATTATGCTAATTAAACATAAGCAGTTCAAAACAATAAAACAATTACTGGGGAAAACAGTTGGCTGCATACGGGGAAATCCTAATAAGAAAAGAATGTCCATACTGAAAGGACGGGAATCCGTACCTCAAGTCCAGTGAATAAACGGAAGAAAGACTCCTACTTCTGGATCACTAACGCTACATGAATACACACGTGTATAAGTATCGAATCACTGATTACGTACTGGGCTTTATGTCTCATCTTAGCTTACTTTGTATGTTTTAGGTCATGGTTTACTGTTTAAAGCCTTAAACTGTGTTTATCTTGTACTCTGATTAATCTGATAAAGTATTACTGGTAATTCATGTATTATTATACTTACTGTGTAATAATAAGTAACTTTCCAAAAATAGCAGGTTTCCAAAAATAGAAAGTTTCCAAAAATAGAAAGTTTCCAAAAATAGAAAGTTTCCAAAAATAGAAAGTTTCCAAAAATAGAAAGTTTCCAAAAATAGAAAGTTTCCAAAAATAGAAAGTTTCCAAAAATAGAAAGTTTCCTAAAATAGAATTTACTGCTTAAAATAGATTTAGTTTCTAAAAATAGAAAGTTTCCAAAAATAGATCAGCTGCCTTAATTAAATAAGTTTCCATATATAGAAGGTTTCCATGATTAGATTAGCTGCCTGAAATAGATAGATTTCCATATATAGAAGGTTTCCATTAATAGATTAGTTGCCTTATTTAATTAAGTTTCTATAAATAGAAGTTTCCATAATTAGAATTAAGTTGGTTACATAAGCTAACATATAAGTCTAAGTGTTTATAAGCTTGTTTCTTAAGTCATATGATACAGTGTATAGTTTAATTATTATTTCATGTATTTTAATTAAACTATAGGTTAAGCATTTTAATTAAAGTATAACATGTTTTAATTAAAATGGAATAAAATACTTAGGTTAAAATGTGTATTATTATGTATTAATAACATAACCTAAGTCATGTTTAAATTAATTAATTATAGGCATGTTTTAAATAATTAATTAATTATAACTTATAACATAAAATACTTAGGTTAAATTAATATCATGCTAAATTAATAATTAAGAAATAACCTAAGTCATGGTTTAATTAATATCTCATGTTATTACTTAATTTATATCCTAAGTTCATAATTCATAATATTAACATGTAGCATAAATCATGATTTAACCAACGAACCATGAACCGGGCATGAAATCGACACCGTACCCCGAACCAAATCGGGGTTCCCCTTGGTTCCTTGCTGCCGTGGGACCCACACCACCAAACCGGAACCATATGGTCTCGGTGGTGGCTTAATGACCAAGCCGTGACCCCCCTAGGGCACGGGCTAGGCTGCGGCCACACTAAAACACCCATAAACACCCTTTTTAATTTACCCCTTAATTAAATACATGTTTATTATATGTTTTTAATTAGGTTTTAAAAACATCATGTTCTTAATTAATCTTACTAAATCAAATCAAAAGAAAAGATTAAAAAGAAGGTTAAAAAGTTATACCGAATGTGTGGATCAATAGAGGATGAACAAACACGAACACTTGTACAACTATTCAAGATCAAAATCAACAAGAACACCTCTTTGGTGTTCTTATGGGTGGCGGCTACAAAAGGTAAAGGAGAAGGAGGAGAAAACTATTTTTAGGTTTTTGTTTAATTTCTTGTAAAGTGAAAAATGAATCAAGTTTTTTACCTTACCCCCCTTTCATGTAAAACTTGATGGGCTTGGCCCATTTACCTTCCTAATTTCGTGGATATGGGGCCCCACATGGGGTGCCCGTACCTTTTCTCGTGTCCCGATGTTTCGTGTTCGTTCGTGGTTAAACGTGTTCGTGTTTAAAGTGTTTCCGTTTATTTTATCATGTAGTTTATCGTATTATTAACGCTTGTAATTATATTATATGTACTTACGTAATTATTTTAGTTCGTGTTTTAAAATGGTGATCATGATTTAATTATGTTCACGTGAAATATCTATTAACTGTTTATCATGAGTTTGTACGTAATCGATACTTATCATGTTATACACGTATGTACTTACTTGATTAATAGCACATGAATGTGATCAATACTGAATAAGGTAAGTTTTAATCTAGGACGTACGATCTTAAGGGCACTATTCATGGTAAAAGCATACGGGTTTTACAATTCTTCCCCCTAAAAAGAATAATTCGTCCCCGAATTATAGATAACGTAACTGGAAGCGAAACATACCCGAATCAAACTGGAAAGGTATGCAAAATAACGGAAATGAAGGTGACATGGTAGACGGGAACGTGGAACGTGACATGTCCTGAAAAGACATGGAACGTGACGTGACTGAAAGGACATATCTAATCGATAAGAGAAAAAAAAATGGATAAGAAGTCCGGATGAACTTGTCCGTTTCCAAGTGGCCTCCCTCTTGGAACGGTTCCTTCAGAAGATCCTGACCCTAATGATAAATCTTGGTCCTCCTGACCTTGACTTGGAATAAGAAGAAATTCTTGGTTATCAACGGAAGGTAGATCCCCTAAATTCGATCGTGGAAAATAAGAGTTAGCGTGCAAGGGTAACTGAAACGTTACGATGCAAGACAATCTGACTTAACTGATAATTAGAAACGATGCGCGAGACATAAAGAAACGTAGTACGTGAAAAATTTTAAACGTGATACGTGAAAAATTTTGAACGTGCTACGTGGAGATATGGCGAGTGTAGTATGAGTAAACATATCATGATCCATGATACGTGTAACCTATTTTGATCATGATATGAGGAACGTGGAATGAACATGACATGTGAGACATATCGTTATCATAGAATATAATGGCGGTAACGCCAAACGCTACAAGGTGAGACGTGAAATATGACGTGAAACGTCTATCTGATGATGGAGAGTTATACTAAACTTGGGTCTGGTCTCACAAGTTCTTGCAAACTTCCCAGAATGAGGAAAGAAATGAATGTAAAATCGTAAGCCAAAATACGATCATGAACGTGAATAGTGTCATGAATGCGAGCACGAAAGCAAGTCGTGGAATTAGAATGAAGACGTGAAGTAAGTTAGGAGTACAATTACGAATCTTTGTCTGACCCGATAGCTGAGGGATTTCCAAGTGATCGGATGAGCCTTGGCTGGAACATGTTCGTTCAATATGTTGGTTCTGAAATCCGTACGGATGTAAGGATTCTGTAGACTTGATCAAACTGTTTGCAATAACCCAGATAGCATCATGCTTCTTCTGAGTTTGCGTTAATCTGGTAACAAAAATCCGTGTAGATCTTGTCCCATTTTAGTTCACAATTTCAGATGATGACACATCCCAGTTTGTTGGTGTCCTATCTTAGCCTGTTGGTATGTCAGGTACATAGATATGAACGTAACTGTATCTTGCTTCGTAGAAACTTGATACATAGAAGGTTGCGAAACTCTGAGTCTCTGAATCAGACTTCTCCTAGCGTAAGATTTCCTAGAACACCTAATGTAGTGTAGGGTTCTCTCCTTTACGCATAAGCTGAGTCATGGTAAGATTAACCGTGGGAATCCATATGATTCAGCATGTCGCTGTAATCAACCAAAAGTTAGATTGGAAAAATTTCCAGGGTAAAATTTCTCTAGTCATAGAATTTGCAACATAGTGCAGATATGGTCTTCCTGTTCTTCTTCTAGGTTTAAAGGAAATCAGGTTATCCTTAATGAAAACACTGATGAATTTACTATAAGTTCATGGAAACTCATTCTTATAGTTCCATTGGAGCATTGATGAGACTAATTCAAAATCATAAATCTAGCATGACCGAGTCGTGTACGAATAGCAGTCATGGACATGTCCTGCTCTTTCACCCGTCACTGTTGGCAGCATGATCGTGAGTCCGATCTTGGAAAAGTGATTAACACCATACGGTTGATTGGACATGTTGTCAATATGTAGAGGAGAATAACGGTCATGAATGGTGATTTGTTTAAGTCGTCGGTAGTTGACACATAATCTCATGGTACCATCCTTCTCCTTGAAGGTTCTTCTGGAGTGTAAGGAGCAATTTTGGAATAATCTGTTGTTTATGCGTAAAAGGACCTTAGTAGTCGTGTGTTACTGACAGCTAGAAAATTTAGCAATTATGGCTAACAAAGCACGTGCTTGAAAAGCATAGATAATTTGTACAGATTTTCCTGATGGAAAATCAAGCTGAAGGTATTCAGGAGCCTGAACATTACTGTACATAATTATGAATCATAGCATGGTGTGGTGTTCCTAGTACATAATTAGGATAAAATTCATCTCGTGTCTGTCCGAGGAAATGCGTTAGCAGCTTGGATATTATCCTTAAGCTGAAGGAAAACCTTCGTATGCGTGGGAATACGAAAGGCGTCCTTCATGGTTATGAATATATGAACTATGGTGAAAGAAATGAAAGTGACATCGGCAACGTGACAGTTCTCACTGATGCGCCGATAATGGTATTGAAATTCTTGTGGCCTGATTAATACATGGCACAACAACATAGATACACCCTTGGAGGGTATCCTGAATTTCATAGAAATGTTCCATAATTAGACGTGAGTCATGTGTCTTGACTCGTGTCTTGAGAAACGTAAGCGTGACATATATCTTGACTGGTACCTTGACATGTGTCCTCAGAAGGTATACGTGAGACATGTGTCTTGACTGATGTCTTGACATGTGTCTCGAGATGTGAAACAATTAGAACTGCAAATATTAGGTTAATATACCAGAATTGGCGGATCGGTTGGACTACTGATCATTTGTATGTCTGATCACGTCCGTGGCCGGAGCCTCGGTTGCGATTTCTAGGATAGTTGCTGTCATAGTAGTGGTTACTATCATCTTGTCTGTCGGTTCCATGACGGTCATTCTCATGACCGTGACTCATGTAACCATTCAGCTGAGTGGCCGGCTGGTACTGGTTTGCACTCATATGGCTGAAATGACAGCCGAACGACGTGTGACATGTAACTATGAATTTGGGACAATGATTGATGGGAATTGTCTGATGGTGAAGCATCTTCTCGTCCAATTGCTTTGCTCCGACGCCTTTGTCTTCGTCTTTTAGGATCTCCAGGTTGTGAACAGCATCAGCATCAGCATCTCGTAGCGTCTCCCAACATCAGCAGCATCAACCTTCAGTAACATCTCCAAGCTATGAGCGGCATCGACAACCTTGTAGAATATCAGCAAGTGAACATACGCCTGAGATGATTTAGAATCGACTAGCGAATACTCGTGAAGTATTGCAAGTGGAATACACATGGATTAAGGTACATGTAATACACATGAAATACGGTACGGGGAGTACACATGGAATGCACATGAAATGATCGGTATGGGCTCGGTCATTTGTCATGATTTAAGGAAAGTAAACCGGTTAAACGGTTAGGAAAATCATCATGATAACCTGGCAGTATTAGCATAGACATCATTCTGGTTGCATAGAGAAACGCTAAAGTGTGGTTACACAAAATTCAACGATGATTTGCCTGACAGCATGATCAATGGAAACCAACCCTGACTATCATGAAAGCATGATTCAAGAAATCTAACAATGTCTTACAGGACAACGTAAATAACAAAAGAGGCGTGAAACATAATCAACATGAAGACGGAATTATCATGAGGAAACATGAAACCATCTATTACGAAGAAGTGTATAACATAATCAGCATGAAACTGAAGTTAACCATGACAGTATGAAGGCATACTTGACATAAAACATAATAACTTATGAGGGGACATGAAAAAAATTTATGCCAATTTAAATCATGAGAAAAAAAATTTATGCATGAAAAACAGTGTATGAATGCGTATTGTAGTTCATAAAACCTTTATATGTGCGAGGGAACGCCTATGGGTCGGTTCCAAAACAAAAGACATGGCGAGGGGACGCCTATGGGTCGGTCCCAAAGTTAAAAGTTTCGATAAAAGCACATGCGACTAGATAGGGGCCAGTCCTGTACCAACCATTACTTAGTCAAAATTCCTGCAACAGATGACATATGATATAAATGCATGAATGCATGAAGCATAATAATTAAAAGTCATTGTCAAAACTTAACAGAAAATTTTTTATGTGAAAATTATGAACTATTGGGGTCAGTCCACATCGTCACAGTTCACGAGGAACATCATGCATAGACAATGACACATAACTAAGTATGGATGACGGTTGTTCATTCCATATTAGTAAGACGATACTGGTGAAAACATCATGGTGAAAACAACAATGTGCTGAAAACGTCATGGCTAAAACAAAAAGGTGTTGAAAACATAATGGTTAAAACAACAACGCGCTAAAACATCAATACGTGGAATAACAATCGTTGGCTTAGGAAGCTCCTGGTGACTACCCACTAGTCACAGGTCGAGTTTTAGAGCCTACAGGTCGAAGCCTTGGCTCTGATACCATAATTGTAACACCCCATTTTGATAAATGAAATGTCACGCGTAATTATGGCGTGTCATCAAAGCATGGAAGGTAATATGTAGCAAAACATACATGACCATAGGGAAAACCGGAATCAAACATCGGCTTCCAAACATAAGCCCAAAACATAAGAAAGTAAATGAACTGAATGAAAGACTAAACAAGCATAAATATATGAAGGAAACAGGAGAAGAAGTGTTAGCCTCAAAATATTGAGTCAAACAAGAATGTTCGGTCATAGGTTTCTATTGTAATATTTATTAGAACGTTGTAATGAGTAGTTATTTAGTCGTGGTTCACGGGCTTGGATTTAAACTAATTAAAGTCCAAAAGACAAGCCCGGCCCAATATATAGTCCATTAAAGCCCGCATGTGGGTGGACTATATATACTACCCTCCTAGCATGTTAGGAGGGTGGATGGTCATTTGTAACTTCTTTTCTTAATCTAATCTCACCAAGTTAATCATCTCTTCTCTACTTTCTCTCACTACTTTCTCTCTCTAGGAATTCATCTCTTCTTCATCTATTTTCTTTCTCTCTTCATTGCTTAATCATCACAAATATAAGGGACAACATTTGGTATCAATCGCCACGGGGTAGATTTGTGATTGGTTGGTGTTATTATATTTGATTCGAATGATTTAATCCATAAATCATCTCGGATTCAAATTTTTTTGTGTTTTCCGTGCTTTGCTTAATCATCTACATCTTATACATAGTTGTAGTAGTGATTTGGTATATTTACTTTGGCTAAAAACACAAAATTTTTGGGTTTTTTGATCATTTTTTGGCTTAAAATCACGTATTGGTTGAGTTTTGTCCGAGAAAAGGGGGATACATTCCGATTGCTGCAATCTGAAAAGGGGTTACAGATTCCGATTGGTGTATTCAGATAACATTCCGATTGGTGTATTCAGATAACATTCCGATTGGTGTATTCAGATAACATTCCGATTGGTGTATTCAGATAACATTCCGATTGGTGTATTCAGATAACATTCCGATTGATGAATTCCGATATCATTCCGATTGGTGATTCCGATGATGTGTTTTTGCTAAATTTTGTTTGGGTATTTTTTAGACTTAGCCACTATCTAGACTAGTTTCAGAATATCGTTTCCACAAAGATCAAAAAAAAAAAAAAAATTCATATTTTTTCCATACTAGTTTTAGGACATTTCTAGCTCGATTTCAAATTTTGGCGATTACAAAATTTTTGGAATACCGTTTTAGTCGGACTGGAGAATTTATTGTCGGTCTGGAGAAAAGTTGCAATTTTCGGAATTTAAACCACAACAACAATCACAACAAATCTACTTAAGATCCATATTCACTTCATCATTTCAGAGAATATTGAGATGGATTCTACTGCCGAATATCGTGTGACGAACAACAACATAATGGTGGCGGGTAACAAAGAGAGACCACCAATGCTTGTATCTGGTCGGTATGCTCAATGGCAATCACGTTTCATACGATATCTTGATACAAGACCTAATGGTGATGCCTTGAGGAAATGTATTACTCATGGACCATATATATTTAAGAAGATCTCAGTTCCTCCAAGAGCAGCCACAAATACTACTGATCCAATACCTGCAAGTGAACGTGATGAAACAAGAGCTGATCTCACACCTGAAAATTGTGCTTGGCATGATGCGGAGAAGGAAGCCATCTATATGGTTTTAAGTGGGATTGGAGATGATATTTACTCTACGGTTGATGCATGCCCGACAGCACATGAAATGTGGACTGCTATTGAACGCTTGCAACAAGGAGAATCACTCAACAAACAAGATGTCAAAACAAACTTGTTTTGGAATTTTGGCAAGTTTACTTCAAGGGATGGAGAATCAATTGACTCTTACTACTCAAGGTTTTATAAGATGATGAATGACATGACAAGAAATAACCTGCAAGTCTCCACCATGCAAGTCAATGTCCAATTTCTTCAACAACTTCAACCCGAGTGGACACGATTCGTCACTTTGGTGAAACAACAAGAAAAGTTAGACGAGGTCTCATATCATCGACTTTTTGACATCTTGAAGCAATTTCAGAATGAAGCAAATGAGATTCGAACTGAACGTGTTGCCAAGACGGCTAATCCACTTGCTTTACTGACTACCACTCAACATGTTCAAGATCCTCACTCTCGTGCTCCTAAGCCATACTCCAATACATCATCCTCACCACGATATTCCACATCATCTAAGTCTTCATCTTCCACAAAATCTCGAGGTAAAGCGCCAAGAGCGCCATCTCCACCATCTGAGTCTTCATCTAAAGAAGATAGTGATGAAGACCAAGCTCAAAAGAACCGAGAGATGAAACAACAAATTGCTTACATAATGAAGACTTACAAGAAAATCTACAAACCCACCAACAACAATCTTCGCACATCATCTAACACAAAGAACCGATATGTTGAGAGTCCTCCAAGGTATGACACACGTCGACGTGGTGAAAGTCCTTCTAGGTATGATCGACATAATCCAACGCATGTTGAGGGTTCTGCAAGATATGATCGACAAACTGCCAAGTATGATGCTCAGAGGATTGCTGCTGCTACTGGGAATAGGGAAACGGTTGGAAGTCAAGTGGTTCAGCAGAGTGGGATTCAATGTTTTAATTGCCAAGGTTATGGGCATATGGCAAAGGAATGCAGGAAGCCGAAAAGGGTTAGAGACTCCAGCTATCACAAGGAAAAGATGTTGCTATGCAAAAAGATGGAAGCAGGGGTTAAATTGTCAGCTGAGGAAGGAGCCATGCTTGATGATACTGATGATGAAGATTCTGATCAAGAGCTTGATGCACATTACTCGTACATGGCAAAGGTTGAAGAAGTTCTCAAAGTCACTGAAGATGACAATGGCCCTATCTTTGACACTGAGCCAATCGATAAGGTACACACTACTGATGAATATAATGTGTTTGGTGATATTCCTGAGCATAGTGATCTACCCAATGCCATTAATGACACGTGTATGATGGAAACGGTTGATAGCAATACCACACCCGATTCATCAGACATGTGCAATAATGAGTCTGAGGATGATCAACATGCAAATGAATATGATGAAGAGGAACGTATTGCGCTTGCTAATTTAATTGCTACTTTACAAAAAGATGTCACTGAAAATAAAAAGAGTCAAAAGCAATTAAAGAAGGCAAACGCTACGCTCACTCAAAGTTTTGAAGAATGTAAAGCTGCTCTTATCAAATCTACTGAGATGACTGAAAGCTATAGAGATGAGCTCCTTCAGAAAACCAAAGAGCTTGAGGGGTACAAAGGAAGTGCGTTAAAAAGTCAAAAGGACGATTTTGAAAACAAATATAATACAACTCTTGAGTTATTAGCTAAAGAGAAGCGTCAATATAATGTTTTCTTAATGGATGAACGTCAAAAAACGTACCTTGCCAGTACCAAAGTTAATGAACTTGAACAAAAGCTCTCTATGACCACCACTGATTCTGCTAAAATTCTAGAGGATAAGAAACAAGAGGTAGATGCGTTAAAACAAGACTTCAAAAGTAGATATGATAAAGAAACCGAAAAAGTTACGAAACTAGAAGCACAAGTCGACTTTTTGAAGAACGTTGTTTATAAAACGCATGATTCTATTCAATCCGTAAGAATGCTAGCACCTCCATCGATGTTTAAGGGTCAAGCTAGCTTTGCAAGTCCTGAGTACCTTGCCAAAGCTCAAGCTGCGAACCCGTGTCTTTATCTTGATGAGACTGAAAGGACAGATCTTGATTGCATGCCTGTTAGTGCCGATAGTGAAGAGACTGCCCTTTGGGACGATGATAGTCAACCACTTGTTAATAAGGAGTTTGTGAAACCATATAATTATGCTTATGAGAATAGTCTTTATGGTCTGTTCAACAAACAAACTCAGAAAACTCGTGAGGAAGTGTTCTTAGAATGCAAAAAAAAGAGAATTCAATGGAAGAAAGCATTTGCCCCTAAGAAATCTAATGTTTACAAATACATAAACTACCTCCCTCTAGATGAATCTAAAAGCAAGAGTAGGAAAACATTAGGTATTCTTAAACACCACATAGATAATGTTAAATCTATTGTTGAAAGAGACTGGGCAAAACGTGAAAATGCTGAGTGGACACGTCCGATTCCTCAAGATATTACCTTGCTTGTCAAAGAACTCTTAATTCCAAACACGGCATTGATTAAAGAAACTGTTCTTCAACTTGAGGAGTTCATTCGGACTGAAATGTTCGATGATTTAAAATATGTTGAATCTATTGAGAAACACATTGATGATCTTCAAATGGAGAAGACTGATTTCTCAGATGAATATGATTTACTCTTGCAAGAATGCGTTTCTAAAGATGTTATGTGTGCTTATTTTACATCTTGTGCTGATATTGATGAATATTCTGAAGTTGCATGCCAATATCTTGATAAGATCAAAGAATGTGAACGTCTTGAAATTGAGCTTTCGAAACGTAAAGAAAATGTTGACAAAAAGGCTTTTGAGTTACTTCAACACAAAACTGATTTCCTTCAAAAACATTGTCATTCACTTGAACTTGCTTTGCAAAAAGATGTTGGTCGTTTTCCACATGATAATAAATTGCAAGAAAAACTTTCCCAAACATTTCGAGAAATGAATGAACAGAATTTGGAAATTAAAGGGTTGAAAGCTCAATTACAAGACAGGGACAGAGCGATAGCAGAGTTGCAGAAACTCATTGCTAAAATGGGTGGGAAAATTGTGGAACCTAGCATTAAGAAAAATGTTGTTAGACAACCCAATGCCTCTAAAGAGAATAGATCCTCTATCTTGGGAAAACCATCTGCTTTATCTAATTCCTCGTTTGCAAAACCTGTGTTTGCCCCCAAGATAGATGGAAAGGAAAGGTTACCACAGAATCAACCCATAAGGAATCCTATAGCACCAAGCGTTAAGCATAATAATGTCATTAAACCAGGGATGTATAAAATGTCCACTAAGCCCACAAACAAAGATACTCACTCGCCTCAGACTTCTAGAAACACTAATATTCATGTGTCTTCTACTACAGGAATAGTCTCCACTACTAGTGTTAGCCGGCCTCAGCTTAAGAGCACTCAAGTGAATGATAAGGTCTGGAAACACAAGAATCAAGGGAAGATGAAGCAAGTAGAAGAACACCCTAGGATTTTCAATGTTTCTAAGAATAAAACGTCTGTAATCGCGTGTCATGACGATTTGAATGATTCGACTTTGAATGCTATGAATGTGAAATTTGTTTGTGTCAAATGTGGCAAGTGTGCTAATGCTAATCATTCTATGTGTGCTATGAATAATGTCAAAGGCGTAGAAACTAGAACTAAGAAGCAAACTGTGATGCCTATTAGTGCTAGTAAACCCAAACGCAAAGTGAACCATTCTGGTGCTACCCCCACTAAGAATAGTAATGCATCAGACTCCACCACTAAGAATCCTAGAAGCAAAATTAAGGAATTATATGAGTCTGCTAGCAAGTCTTGGAAATGGTGGTTTGCTAATCAATGTCCTCCCGGATATAAATGGATGCCTAAAGTTAGGACAGAAAATGTGAAAACGAGTGTTAGTTTGCCTTTAAATGTTGATAAGGACACTAATGATTCTACTATCACAACTACTGTGGTATCCAATTTAGCAAATGCTCCATCGTGTTCTAACTCTTCTGCAGGTGATACAAATAATTCTCTTCATAATGGACTCCGGATGCACGAAGCACATGACGGGGAATCTCAAGCTTCTAATTAACTTCGTGGAGAAGTTCCTAGGTACGGTCCGATTCGGAAATGATCAATTTGCACCGATCCTAGGATATGGAGATTTGGTTCAGGGGAATATCACGATTAAAAGGGTATACTACGTCGAAGGGCTTAATCACAATCTTTTCTCGGTTGGTCAATTCTGTGATGCGGATTTGGAAGTTGCTTTCAGAAAGAAGACATGTTTTGTTCGTGATTATGATGGGAATGACTTACTTACCGGTACACGGGGTACTGATCTTTACACAATTTCACTTCAAGACACAACATCATCAACTCCAATTTGCTTCATGGCTAAAGCTTCAACGACTCAGGCATGGTTATGGCATCAACGTCTTTCTCATCTCAACTTTGATACCATTAACTTGCTTTCCAAGAAAGATATTGTGAGAGGCCTTCCAAGCTTGAAATTCATCAAAGATCATCTTTGTTCTTCTTGTGAACTTTGTAAAGCTAAACGAAGTAGCTTCAAAACAAAGACCACACCAAGCTCTAAAGGACGGTTAGATCTTCTACACATGGATCTGTGTGGTCCCATGCGTGTTCAGAGTATCAATGGAAAGAAATATATTCTGGTAATTGTCGATGATTACTCAAGGTACACATGGACTCACTTCTTGAGGTCCAAGGATGAAACACCTGAAGTTCTCATCAGCTTTCTTAAACTGATACAACGTGGTCTTCAAGCTCAAGTTAAAGTGGTTCGTACTGACAAAGGTACAGAATTTTTGAACTCAACATTGAGAAAGTATTTTGAAGCCGAAGGGATTGAACATGAAACATCCATTGCTCGAACACCCGAACAAAACGGCGTTGTTGAAAGACGAAACCGTACTTTGGTTGAAGCTGCTCGAACATTATTATCCGCTTCAAAACTTCCACTATACTTTTGGGCCGAAGCCGTGTCAACCGCATGCTACACACAAAACCGATCCTTAATTATCCCAAGACACGAAAAGACACCATATCACATAATTCATGATCGAAAACCTTCACTCAAACACCTTCATGTTTTTGGATGTACTTGCTACATTATTCGAGATGGTGAAAATTTGGATAAGATGAAAGAGAAAGGTGATGCATGTATTCTTGTGGGATATGCAACTCAGTCAAAGGGATATAGAGTATACAACAAAAGAACAAAATTGATTGTCGAGACAATTCACATCCGATTTGATGAATCTCAAGAAATGGCACTTGAACAAAACAGTTTAAGTCCCGATCCACAACGACAAACGACTTCCGTTCACAACCGCACGGAACTCGAAGCTCAAGACCACAGCAATGAACCGTCAAGTTCAACGCTGGTTCCAGAAAATGTTCCTAGAGCTGATATGACAGTCGACACGACAATTGAAGAGTTGGAAATGTTATATGGACCAATGTATGATGAATATTTCACGGGGGAGAAACAAGTTGTATCGAAGTCTTCCGCTGTCACTCATGATAAGAATGATGAAACCGATCATCGTCAACAACAAGATACAACTTCATCTACTTCAACACGGGTTGCTGCAGATTTACCTCCTCAGAATATTACTTCAACAATCGATCCTACAACATCCACAACTACTGTCATTGCTCCAGAGAACACAAATCAAGCAGACAATGCATTATCTGACGAAGACGAATTCATCAACCCATTCGGTACACCGGTACACGAAACTGGAGAGTCTTCTACTCGCCATGTTGATCCGTCAAATATGCATACTTTCTATCAACGACATCCTTCAACACATCATTGGACCCGAGATCATCCTTTGGTTCATGTCATTGGAAACCCTTCACAGCCCGTTCGTACAAGACGACAGCTTGAAACCGATGGCGATGTTTGTATGTTCGCACTCGCCGTGAGTACTGCTGAACCGAAAAACATCAAAGAAGCCATGGCTGATCATGCTTGGATTGAATCGATGACGGATGAACTTCAACAGTTTGAAAGACTTAAAGTCTGGGAACTGGTTGACAGACCATACGATGTAACACCATTAAATCTTCGATGGATCTGGAAAAACAAGATGGATGAAGAGAACACGATCATCAAGAATAAATCTAGGCTAGTGGCTAAAGGGTATGGACAGAAAGAGGGTATTGATTTCGAAGAATCATTTGCACCAGTAGCTCGAATGGAAGCGGTCAGGATTTTTCTTGCTTATGCTGCACATAAGGGATTCATCGTTTATCAAATGGACGTAAAGACGGCGTTTCTTAACGGTCCTTTGAAGGAAGAAGTTTATGTCACGCAGCCGGAAGGATTCGTCAATCCTCATTATCCTGACAAGGTGTATCGTCTCCACAAAGCACTATATGGACTCAAGCAAGCTCCAAGGGCGTGGTACGACGAGCTCTCTAAATTTCTGGTCTCCAAAGGTTTCTCAAAAGGTTCCATTGATTTAACTTTGTTCACTTATAAATATGGGGATGACATTCTGCTTGTGCAAATTTATGTTGATGACATTATTTTCGGGTCTACAAACCCAAAACTTTCAAAATGGTTTGAAAAAGTAATGCACAGCAGATTTGAAATGTCTATGATGGGCGAACTCAAATTCTTTCTAGGAATTCAAGTTCACCAATCCCCAAGTGGTATCTTCATTAACCAAGCTAAGTATTGTCAAGAGATAATCAAAAAGCATGGTATGACATCATGTGACCCCGTTGGGACACCATTATCAACCACATCCCTAGATGCTGATTTGGAGGGATTACCCATAGATCAAACGAGATATCGTTCAATGATCGGGTCCCTCATGTACTTGACAGCGAGCAGACCTGATATACATCATGCTACATGTTATTGTGCACGATATCAAGCACGACCCACTGAAAAGCACCTCAAGGAGGTTAAACGGATCTTTCGGTACCTTAAGAATACCATTCACATGGGACTCTGGTATCCGAGGGAAACCGGTTTCTTTCTAACGGCCTATTCAGATTCTGATCATGCAGGGTGTCTTGATACACGTAAAAGTACTTCTGGTGGTGCACAATTTCTAGGTCAAGACAAGCTTGTGGGATGGTCTTCCAAGAAGCAGGATTGCACGTCTCTTTCATCAGCCGAAGCGGAGTATGTGTCTCTATCTGCGTGTTGTGCTCAAGTTCTTTGGATGAGAACACAACTCACGGATTATGGCTTCCACTTTGATAAAGTACCTATGTACTGTGACTCAAAGTCAGCCATCGCCATCTCCTGCAATCCGGTACAGCATTCCCGCACGAAGCACATCGATGTCCGATATCACTTCATTAAGGAACAAGTTGAAAGAGGTATTGTTGAATTATACTTTGTTGGAACTGATTACCAATTAGCTGACTTGTTTACAAAAGCTCTTTCGAAAGAGAGGTTTGCGTATCTAGTTAGGCAAATTGGTATGAGATGTTTGACTCCAGCAGAACTGGAGGTTCTGGCAAAGAAGCCTGCTTGATTCATCTATCAAACATCTACCTGTAAATATTAATCAAAAAGCAAAATACAAAATTAAAAAATCTTTGATAATCCAAAAATATTCTTCTCGACATGTCTTTCAGTATCGATAATATGGACGTACCTAGAAATGTCGCTCAATAACGACACGGGTGTGTACATAAAGCTCGAATGAAAGTTGTAAATATTTTTCAAACCATGTCATTTCTATCTTTTCAAAAGGAAATTGTCTATTTTGGACAATATTTCCAAACAACGGGTAGAGCAATCTATCACGGGTTGAGCTTGTCACAAAACATTCAACGTTTTGAGCTCAACACAATGGCTTGTAATCACTTTCAGATTGCAACCCGGATCTAAATTCACGGGGGAGTGTACGCTTTTGTACTCTTACCCTTAGCAAAAGAAGTTAAATCTTCTTACACTTGAGTGGATTCGTCAAGACATTCAAAGTCTATGAACTCAAGTTTATGCTTTAGAAAAACCTTTTCGTCAAAAAGAATTGATTTTTCAAAAAGCGTTGAACACAATTTTTTTCAAGAATTTCTCAATGATATTCAAAATCTTTCAAAAATTGTGTGTTCAACAACTCCTATCCTCAAAAGTTTAATGTGGATCACATCCTCGTAATGACAATTCCATTGGATCAATTTTTGAGGGGGAGCATTTCAACTTCATGCATAGATTGACACATCTTTCTCCCGAAGATTTTCAAGACTATTTTTCAAAATATATTTTAATCAAAATTTGGTATCTCTAATATCAAAAGATTTTATATATTAGAGATAGGGGGAGAAAATGTGATTAAAATGTGATCAGATCATATATAAGACTCAAGCACTTTAACTCTTACCCACATGTGCGAAACACTTTCGATTATCGATGCACATGTGAAGGGGGAGCTTTTCTGAAACGACAAAACTAGCAAGGTGTTAAATGTTTTTCAAACACTTTGTTAGAATTTAAAGTGGTTTTCATGGTTACGATCAAATACCCACAACATCTTTAATTCACGACGTTATTGGTGTCAAAAGGGTGGTTAGGTTTAAGTCCTATGATCCAACCAGAACCGGAGGGATCTTCCCAGGGACAATCCAATAGATTATTAGAAGTCCTTAGGAAAGATGGAGTAGAATGTGAACGTAGCTGAATGCCGACTAAGTACTGATGATAGCACTGGAACAATCACAACAAGGTGCTATTAATGATGTCTTGGTAAGCATTGAAGGGGTTGAAGAATGAAAAAGAAATGTAAGGATAAAGGGTCTAAAGAAAGAAGCCCTCCATACAACTTAGGCAGAAACCGGGTCAACCCATCATGAAGACAAACTCATCATGGACCCAGTGATGTGAAGCACAACCCTTTCCTAGCTACTCAGACTTCTCTCAAAAGAAGTTTGTTTTATTGTCACGGGGATCAACACGACTTCTATTGACTTTCTCACTCCGAGATAGTTGATATTGAATAGGTGGCATCTGCTTCAGCCTCCGACCACTAAAAGTGCACAAATCGAGTCTAGAGCCAAGAGATCAATCAAATCTCGTTAGGACACACGGAT
Source organism: Glebionis coronaria (assembly GCA_025667525.1). Lineage (NCBI taxonomy): Eukaryota > Viridiplantae > Streptophyta > Magnoliopsida > Asterales > Asteraceae > Glebionis > Glebionis coronaria. The sequence continues at coordinate 675,344,415 of CM046875.1, forward strand.
GAAGATCAAGAGAGTCCTACGCTATATCCTTGCGATATTGCTAGAACACTCAGAGTGATACTACTTAGTATTCACAATGATGAGTGGAAATCCTTCCAGTGTTAACATCAAACAGCACTGCGGTAGGTCATATGCAAGATTCTTTATGAATTGAACATATGTAAAACTGAAAAGCAACAGTGGTTTGATTCTGAATTGATTCAAACTCGTTTCAGGTTTCTACGCAATATCTTTATGGTCTTGCCAGAACATTCAGAGTGATATTTATTAATATTCACAGTGACGAATGGAAATCCTTCTAGCGTCAACATCAAACAGCGCTACGGTAGGTGACTTGTGAGATTCTTATGAATCAAACTTGTGTCAACTGGAAAGCAACAATGGTAAGATTCTTAATGAATCAAACTTGTTCCAGGAATTTGAATTGACGACTTTAATCAAGCGGATATTTATCCAATTGATTCACTCTTTATGTTCGCAGTCTTGCTTTGAGACGGTCGAGTAAAGAGAACGGCTAGTACAGCCGCGAAACCCTGTCAAGGAGATTCTTAATTGAATCTACCTGATCACAGGTACGATATTTAATATCGTATAACGGTCTTCACCGACCGGAGGTAAAACGCTACCGATTTAGGACGAATGTCAAAGCCATTCAGTCCGTGTCTATGTTTTGTCTCGAGAAGGTGGCGTCACGGTGTACTCAGCAAAGTCAAAGATTCACAACCACATATTCATGCCCAAAGACTTATCCAACAATTGATAGTGTGAGCATGTGGATAAAGACACAATATCACAAGATGGCAAAGACAAGTCAAGAATGATTTGAAGATCTCAAGACTTAAAGACAAAGTCGAAAGACAACGACAAAGGCTCAAAGATCACAGCATGAAGGAACAAAACTACTGTTACACGTTCAAGACTCATTTATGACGAAATTCATAAAACTCCATTGGAATCTAAAATATCAAAGAGGAATGACCTCACATTAGGGGAGATTGTTAGCCTCAAAATATTGAGTCAAACAAGAATGTTCGGTCATAGGTTTCTATTGTAATATTTATTAGAACGTTGTAATGAGTAGTTATTTAGTCGTGGTTCACGGGCTTGGATTTAAACTAATTAAAGTCCAAAAGACAAGCCCGGCCCAATATATAGTCCATTAAAGCCCGCATGTGGGTGGACTATATATACTACCCTCCTAGCATGTTAGGAGGGTGGATGGTCATTTGTAACTTCTTTTCTTAATCTAATCTCACCAAGTTAATCATCTCTTCTCTACTTTCTCTTACTACTTTCTCTCTCTAGGAATTCATCTCTTCTTCATCTATTTTCTTTCTCTCTTCATTGCTTAATCATCACAAATATAAGGGACAACAAGAAGTCTATGGCAGCTTCCATCCTATGCATGTCCTCCAAATGCTCGTGTCTTGGGTACCTGCCGTTTTGGGACATGGAAAGGAAAGTAACGGCTGAGCAAAACGCTCAGTGCACGGATATACAATATAGCATGAAATAGGATAAGCATGTAACATATAACAGCGGAAGACTAAGTTCTGAATAGACTGGTTAAGTATTGAGAAAACTGGTTTTATAGCTTGAAAAGCCTTATGTTTATCTTATGAAAAATGTTTTAACATAAATATACAATAGCCCATATAGGTCATGAAAAGGTCACGTGCATGAATACTTGGAGGGGTGACCTCATCATGCTGATTAGAGGGGATGCCTCTAATTAATATACTGGTTTGGGTAGGAGGGATCAACTCCTTGTGAAGGATGCAAGGCACACACCACATTCACCATGAAATACTGAATAAAACATGTAACTAGGATGCACCCATACGCCCCACATGATATAATAATATGGCCAAAACTGAAAAGGGACGCCACGAGCAATCACTCCGCCGTGGGGAAGTCATAACATTGGTGCCTCCAATGTTATGGTTATGGTACCTCCATAACTAGGTGAAACTGGTCATGCTTGTATATGGCTATAGATTATGCTAATTAAATATAAGCAGTTCAAAACAATAAAACAATTACTGGGGAAAACAGTTGGCTGCATACGGGGAAATCCTAATAAGAAAAGAATGTCCATACTGAAAGGACGGGAATCCGTACCTCAAGTCCAGTGAATAAACGGAAGAAAGACTCCTACTTCTGGATCACTAACGCTACATGAATACACACGTGTATAAGTATCGAATCACTGATTACGTACTGGGTTTTATGTCTCATCTTAGCTTACTTTGTATGTTTTAGGTTATGGTTTACTGTTTAAAGCCTTAAACTGTGTTTATCTTGTACTCTGATTAATCTGATAAAGTATTACTGGTAATTCATGTATTATTATACTTACTGTGTAATAATAAGTAACTTTCCAAAAATAGCATGTTTCCAAAAATAGAAAGTTTCCAAAAATAGAAAGTTTCCAAAAATAGAAAGTTTCCAAAAATAGAATGTTACCAAAAATAGAAAGTTTCCAAAAATAGAAAGTTTCCAAAAATAGAAAGTTTCCAAAAATAGAAAGTTTCCAAAAATAGAAAGTTTCCTAAAATAGAATTTACTGCTTAAAATAGATTTAGTTTCTAAAAATAGAAAGTTTCCAAAAATAGATCAGCTGCCTTAATTAAATAAGTTTCCATATATAGAAGGTTTCCATGATTAGATTAGCTGCCTGAAATAGATAGATTTCCATATATAGAAGGTTTCCATTAATAGATTAGTTGCTTTATTTAATTAAGTTTCTATAAATAGAAGTTTCCATAATTAGAATTAAGCTGGTTACATAAGCTAACATATAAGTCTAAGTGTTTATAAGCTTGTTTCTTAACTCATATGATACAGTGTATAGTTTAATTATTATTTCATGTATTTTAATTAAACTATAGGTTAAGCATTTTAATTAAAGTATAACATGTTTTAATTAAAATGGAATAAAATACTTAGGTTAAAATGTGTATTATTATGTATTAATAACATAACCTAAGTCATGTCTAAATTAATTAATTATAGGCATGTTTTAAATAATTAATTAATTATAACTTATAACATAAAATACTTAGGTTAAATTAATATCATGCTAAATTAATAATTAAGAAATAACCTAAGTCATGGTTTAATTAATATCTCATGTTATTACTTAATTTATATCCTAAGTTCATAATTCATAATATTAACATGTAGCATAAATCATGATTTAACCAACGAACCATGAACCGGGCATGAAATCGACACCGTACCCCGAACCAAATCGGGGTTCCCCTTGGTTCCTTGCTGCCGTGGGACCCACACCACCAAACCGGAACCATATGGTCTCGGTGGTGGCTTAATGACCAAGCCGTGACCCCCCTAGGGCACGGGCTAGGCTGCGGCCACACTAAAACACCCATAAACACCCTTTTTAATTTACCCCTTAATCAAATACATGTTTATTATATGTTTTTAATTAGGTTTTAAAAACATCATGTTCTTAATTAATCTTACTAAATCAAATCAAAAGAAAAGATTAAAAAGAAGGTTAAAAGTTATACCGAATGTGTGGATCAATAGAGTATGAACAAACACGAACACTTGTACAATTATTCAAGATCAAAATCAACAAGAACACCTCTTTGGTGTTCTTATGGGTGGCGGCTACAAAAGGTAAAGGAGAAGGAGGAGAAAACTATTTTTAGGTTTTTGTTTAATTTCTTGTAAAGTGAAAAATGAATCAAGTTTTTTACCTTACCCCCCTTTCATGTAAAACTTGATGGGCTTGGCCCATTTACCTTCCTAATTTCGTGGATATGGGGCCCCACATGGGGTGCCCGTACCTTTTCTCGTGTCCCGATGTTTCGTGTTCGTTCGTGGTTAAACGTGTTCGTGTTTAAAGTGTTTCCGTTTATTTTATCATGTAGTTTATCGTATTATTAACGCTTGTAATTATATTATATGTACTTACGTAATTATTTTAGTTCGTGTTTTAAAATGGTGATCATGATTTAATTATGTTCACGTGAAATATCTATTAACTTTTTATCATGAGTTTGTACGTAATCGATACTTATCATGTTATACACGTATGTACTTACTTGATTAATAGCACATGAATGTGATCAATACTGAATAAGGTAAGTTTTAATCTAGGACGTACGATCTTAAGGGCACTATTCATGGTAAAAGCATGCGGGTTTTACACTTCGACCTGTAGGCTCTCAAAACACGACCTGTGATTAATGGGTAGTTACTATGGTCTTCCTAGAACTGACAGTCAGTTTTCATGCATTCATTGTTTTCATGCATACATATATATGTCATTGTCGCAGTTTATGACTAAGTAATAGTTGGTACAGGACTGACCCTATTTAATCGCATGTGCTTTTATCGAAACTTTTAACTTTGGGATCGACCCATTGGCGTCCCCTCGTCATATCTTTTGTTTTGAGTGAACTGACCATAGGCGTTCACTCTCGCTCATATAAAAGTTTTCATAAAACTACATCATGCATTCATGTACTAGTTTTCCTACATAATTTTTTTTTCTCATGATTTATTGGTATAATTTTTTCTCATGTATATATTTTATGTTTTGATCAGTTTAATCATGTATTTTTATGTTATACTGTCAGATTGTAAACACACACAATATCCGGGAGATGGTTGCAGCTGCCAATGCAGATTTGTTGGACATCCTTCACCAAAATGGCAACTATCCTCCCCCACCTCATATCTTTTCCACCGAGGGGAGGAATAGGCTCATGAGATTGCCCTTCTAGGTACTTGTTGGAATCCATTGATTGATTCAAGTTTTAAAATACAATATATTTTAAAAACGCTTGAGCAACCACGCTCTGATACCAATTGTAGAAACTAGAAGGGGGTTGAATAGTTTTTCTTAAATTTATTTGTTAAATGTAGGTTTTTAAAAAATCATTTTCAAAAACTTAGACTTGAGCAAATATGTGAAATCTTCGTATACACAATAAGGACAAGAGATAGTGTAGCTAAACTAATAATCACAAGTATATGCAAGTAAATAATAATGAATGTAAAGAGATAAGGAAAATAAAGATCAAACCAAACACCAAGATTTATAGTGGTTCGGCAACGAAGCTCACTCCTCGTCCTTACTCCACTCCTCGAGTACTCCTTACTCGAGAGTTCACTAATCAACAAGCTCCTTAAGGTGGAGAAACCGTACACGTCGCTTAACCAATTTCCGACTCTAAGCTAAAGTCGAACCCTAATCTTAGCTAGGACCAATCTACACCAATATACTTTAGGACTAAGTATTAACCACACAACATACACAACTTCCAAATAGCCTAACTATTTGGATCTTCACAACAACACAACTTCTAAATAACACAACTACAACAATACAAGAATGAATAAATGAAACTTGATCTTCAATAGATCCCGAGGTAGACTCAACACTTCAAGGATGAAAGTGTTATTCTCTTTGCACTTTGCGGGGAAGAGATGAGAGGAGAAATATTCACTTCTAAACAAGTAGTAATCAACCAAATAACCAAGGATTTGAATGATTTAAGAAGTATGATTGAATCTGGAAATTTGTGTGCAAAAGAGGTGAAGAGAAAATCTGATAATGGTCCACTATTTATAAGACAAAAGCCCACCGGCTATTTCTAGGCGCGGTTCCTTATTGGTGCATGTGGTTATTTATTGATAAGGAGCCGCATAGGCATTTAAGGAACCGTGGGAGTAGACTCCGCGCCCTTTTGTCTTTTAGTGGGGTAGTCACATCTGGTGGAATATTTATCACCACGGGATATTCCTAAACCATATGGAATATGTCATTTTCAAATTTTTAAATATTTAATTTAATAAAACATTTTCTTAAAAATAAAGTTTAATAAAAAAAACTTTGTCACATTTAATAAAAGGTGAGTTTTAAGAAAACTTAAATCCTTGATCGCTTAATTAAGATGAAAACTTGTTTGTTCATACCTTAAGTGATAATGACTGAAATGAAAAAATACTTGAACTCAAGAATTCGTTTTTCGTTGTTTTCGTAAATGCTTGTTTTTATATATTGTCGTAATCAAAACAAAGCGAGACCAAAAAATGCAAGTAACGATTTTATGCATCATTGCATTAACAGATTCAGTTCGGTTTTTAGTTTTTGTGGGTCAAACCCAAATTATGGACAACCCTACACCACAACCCGAAGTTATTAGACCTGTCGAATTTTTAGACGTCAAACTTCGTTATCGACGACATATTGTTTCACCCTTGTTGCTACCTTCTTGAAAATCGATTTAATTAGAAAAAACCCTCGACTTCAAACAAGTAAACCTGATCGTAAACTTGACACCCAAGTAAACCACGATCAAAACTTGAACCACAATAAAACCCGCAACAAGAACCCTTGTATCTATATATGTTGAAAACTTTTAATATACCAATTAAAAATTAAGTAACCAAAAAAACTTATACACCAAATATGATATAAGTTATCACGTGTAATAAAATAACAATCCAATCACTGGTCTTTATTATTTTATCTTTCTTCACGTGGGTAACTAATACCCACCTACTTCGTCTTCTCCGTCTGAAACTTGCAGGTCGCAAAAGAAAAAACTTTTGAAACCTCGACTAACTTTCTTCCAAGCGATATCCTTCAACGATTCGAAACCCAACGATTACCTTGATCTATGATACCACTTGTTGGAATCGTTAACACCAACAAACCTAAAGATCGATTCACGGAACCCCAGAACACCTTAAAAAAGATCATGGAGTCACAATAAACGAAACCCAGAAGAACGATACACTACAAAGGCAACCAAACGATAACTTTATTGATTAACACTGATTACATAGAAAGAATAAAAGATCATTATGATTGAGGATTACCCCCCACCTACTATTATAGGGTGAGGGGGTCGGTTTCCTAGTATTAACCAATTAGGGATTAGGCTTGGATTTACCCAGATCAATCACAACATTCCTAAAACAAAGATTATGTTAATAAGGTAAATAGCCTAATCTAGATGGTAACCTTGAGCTCTGATACCACTTGTTGGAATCGTTAACACCTACAAACCTCAAGATCAATTCACGGAACCCTAAAACACCTTAAAAGATCGAGAAGTCACAATAAACGAAACCCAAAAAATGACATGCTACAAATATAACCAAACGATAAATTTATTGATTAACTATTGATTACATAGAAAGAATAAAAGATCGGTGTGATTAAGCATCACCCCATCACCTCCTTCATAGGGTGAGGGGGTCGGTTCCCTAGTCTTAGCTGACTAGGGATTAGACTTGAATCCACCCGACTCAATCACAACATTCGTAAAACAAAGCTTATGTTAATAAGATAAATAGACTAATCTAGATACTAACTATCCTTCGTATTAATGCTAACAAAGTCATACATTGAACCCGCAGAAAAACATAGACCTTTAGTTCTTGTCTTTCTTCGATCATAAAACAGACCACCTTATTTCTCAAAGCCCATATATGCCATAAAACAATGTAGCAAACATCACTGAAGATTGTTTTTCTATAGTCGTCGAAACTATTCCCGGGAGATCGTGACACCAACTCCATGATTGATAGGTTTGAAGGAACACCTTCTCATTCTCTAATTTTGAGATGTGTCTTAATCATATATTTCATTTTTATGATATTCATTCTTCAAGATTATTTCAAATGTTAGCAATCCAATCTTTATCAAAGAATATTATGGTTTGGAATTGTGGAAGTAGTAAGCTCTCGGTCTCGACGATCTTTCTTTTGCATTTGTAAAGAAATATTGAGATACTATAATAGGATATATTTGAGTTTGTTAACTCGTTCTTAGCGTCAAGCATAATGCCTCAAGGATCTTACTCTTCATTCTTCACGCTTACTCAGCCATCCAATCTTCATCAAACATTTCCATCTTATCTCGCTTTTTGGTATTCATTGTAAGTTTATAGCTAAAATCTCAGCTAATCGGTTTTCTAAAGTGTCGCTAAAATTGTTATCCACCAGCGATCTGCTTTTTTCTTAGGTCTTCAAATCATCGATGGTCCATTCAAAGTGAGATCATTGATTGGTACAAAAGAGGAACACAAAGTTACTTATCTTCAAAGTGGATTCCTTTTTTTTGTTGTAACGGGGACTACACCCGATAAAATATATTAAAGCTCATAAAAAGTAATAAGTACAATGAAATACGGCAGAATACTACATTAACCTCAAACACATGCTATGCTTAAACAACCACTTAATTACAAGACATGCCATGCACAACCCAGCTATTGATTACATAATCAAAAACTAGATAAAAATCACATAAGGTAGACTCCATAACGTCGCAAACATAGAACCATCTCTCGACTTTTTAAACCTGCATGAGAAAAGCTTTAGCTACACGGAATCATCATTGAATCTATCACTTGAGCATCCATCTTTTTGGTCATTTGAAACATACGCCAGTTCATTCTTTCTAACTAAAGTAAGCACTTGCCGCCACAACTAACTTAGCAATAACACTCAAGCGAGACTTCTTATTAGCAAACATAATGAGAGAGCCTAAAATCTGGGCAAACACTCGACTTGAAGAACCCATACCTACAAAATATTTCATATGGCTCTACACTCGCTGCGAAAACGGGCATTCAAAGAACAAATGAAATCATGTTGCAATTCACATAAAGAACATGAAGTACTAATAGAACTCGCAACATCCCAACTTCGAAGGTTGTCTTATGTTTTCAATCTTTGTTTTTAAGTGGATTTTCAAAAAGCATTTGACGCGTTTAGTTGAAAATACTTAAATTATATGTCCTTGTTAGCCTTGGGTTCGGTTCTAAATAGTGTTTTTGGATTAGATCATGCTTGCATTTTTCAATAGGTTATATCTTAGGTCAATGGTAGCCATTCTAATGTTGTCGGGGTCAAGTCTAATTAGAGGTATTAGTTTTGGTCACTTTGTGTTGAATATTAGAAATAAACTTAAATATAGTTTAAGGACTTAAGTGTACTTTATAATATAAATTAGGAATATATTAGTATTAGGAAGTATTTTGATTAACCTTCTTAAGTTGGTTTATAGAAAGTTTCGTATTTGATGTGTCTACCCATCTTTATAAATAAAAATGAGAGAAGATCTTAGTTCATTGAATTTTTCTTCATCAATGTAATCTTTATTAGAATTACTTTGATATTACTCTTTCTGGTGTCTTTTATGCGAATAACATGTTAATTAATATTAATTGAAATACTTATGACCTTGACAACATCATATGTAGAGATGGCAAAAAACTCCGAACCCGACAGAGAATCCGATACCCGAATCCGATTTGACCGGGGATTAATCGAGTTGACCGGGTATGGGGATGGGGGTGGGGATTCCCCGATAATAAAAAGCGGGTATGGAGGCGGGGTTGGTAATACGCTTGGTTCCCCAAACCCGTCCCCCCCCCCCCCCCCCCCCCCCCCCGAATATCTATATTCTACATATACATTTGTATATCTTGTATGTTTCAAATATCTATTATATATTAGAAACATTATCAATCTATGGTTAATATTTCCTTTGACACTAACCTTCTAGGATAAACTCTTGTGTGTTAATTTTGTCATTTTTAATATTGAGCACGATCACATAAATGTTAATCTCGTTAATGTTGTTTGATATTACCGTATTGTGTTATTCGTAATGGTTGCGTCGTTTGTAATCCCCGATTGGTCTTTACATTTTCTACTTGGCTCCAGCCTCCAGGCCATAAAAACAACATTCACATACACAACATTTATGGCATCGAAGTTTGAGATGAAGAAGTCTCGAGCTTGGCTTCTAATTCTAGTTGCGCCCCCGGTTCTCTTCCTTTCAGGCACCCAGGGCTTCCAATTGGCTCTAATATGATTATGATCTCTAAGCGGAAGGCTTTAATTGATCGTTTCCATTCGACGTTCTCCTCTTGTAAGGTACACATGATGCTAAAAGGTTAGCTTATATCAAGTGGTATAATGTTCTTTCTTTATTTGAAAAGGGTGGATTAAACATATACTATTGGTAATCCAAATCATTATTACAAAAGGTTAGCCGTAAATATCCGTCTTCATCGTTCCTAGTCACATCCACGTTGTAATCCAAATCATTATTGGAAAAATTTAAGCAATTGCCAAAATAAGTCGCTGATGTTAATTTAACCCAGTCACGCAACTTTACACGTTTAAAAATATACTACTTGTAAACGCTCTACGGAGTATAATATTTGCGTGTCTCCACATATGCAAAAGTGTGAACAATGTTTACATGTTATATTAGGCAGTCTTTTCTACGTCTACATTGTCACATTTTACTAATTATATGGTGTAATTTTATATTATACGCACCGATCACAAGTAATGTTTTAATACACTTTCGGACCTACAAATATACTTTTATATTCTACACCGATCACCTAAAAAGTTCAAACTAAGTACCTACCCTCTCTTGAACATCTTATAAAATCTATTTATATAATGCAAGTGCATGCATAGCTCATTTACACTTGATATCCCTTAATTTACACGTTACATATCTATCATTCCAATGTTACATGCTTTGACTTGATCAGATTTGGTTTTTTATTTTAACAAAACCTAGATTTTATAAGTCATACACTACAAACATAATGGTGTAAAAATCACCTTCTAATAGTAGTATGTAAAGGTTCAAATGAGAAGATCTAGTTTTGCTCTTCTCATTTTAAGTTTTCTTACTGGATCCCTACTCAACTAACTAAAGTCTTAAAAAGTATTATTGGAGGTGTTTGTTTAGGCTTATTAAACAGAGGCACATTTCGACTTTCGATTTTTATATCCTAAAGTCTTAAATTTGTGGCTTATGAACTCAATATACATTTATCATATCATAATAAACTTATGTAGACTTATAAATCTCAAAATAAACCATAAATTTGAGGCTTAGAATTTAGCTTATTTTCAAACTTGTGGTAAACTTATATAAGCCCTTAGACTTCATAAGCCACAAATTTGAGGCTTATAAAATGTAAGCCGAAATAACCTTACGTTTCATAAGCTTAAACAAACACCTCTTAAACTATACTACTTTCGCATACCTGTGATTATAAAAAGGTTAAGGACTGAAATTGGGAAAATGAAATCATTAGGTATCGTGTGCCAACCTATTCACATTTTAAAATGTTATAAGAGTATAAAAGGACCATTAGAGCCCCAAACGTTTGTAGTGTCACACTGCAAGTGCAAACTCATTAAGGTTCAAAAATGGGGTTTTTAGATGATAACAAACCAGTTATTGTTATGGTGTCTTTGCAGCTTATATACGCAGCTATGTCTGTATCAGCAAAAGCTGCTTTGTTACAAGGAATGAGTCCTAGGGTTTTTGTTTTTTATCGACAGGCTTTCGGAACTTTGTTCATTGCTCCTGTTGCTTACTTCACAAGGTACTAAGCTAACATCCGCATAGTTTCTCCGTTTTAACGCAAAGCATCACTGTTTGAAACCATTTGCATAAGGTCATAACTCCAACAGAAACTATTGGCATGATGTTTGCAGTTTACTTATATATTTGTTCTTAAAATCTTACGAGTTTCTGGTTTTTTATATATGTATTTGAATTTGTTTGTGTGTAGTAGGACTAGACCAAAAGGCACTTCTATGGGATGGAAGAGCTTTTCTTTGATCTTCATTGCAGCTTTGATGGGGTAACATTCTTTTATTTGAGTAGCTAGTTGACTTATGGATGCACATGTGAAGTTATTGGTTATGGAATACATGATATTTAAGATGCATATAAATTACAGCAAAGTTTTACTATAAGTCAAACCAATAATCTCAATAGGACTAGGAAGTAAGAATAAGATCCAACTTATATGCCTGAACTCTCTGCTTTTTATGTTGCCGTTTGAGCAGGAAAGTCGATAAAAGCTCAACCCGAAAGGGGTCGATGAGATGATAAGGGAACATTTGACAAACTAACTTACTATAATCTTTAATGCAGAGTAACAGGCAATCAAATGATTCAATACGAAGGTATATACTTGGCCACATCATCAGCAGCAAGTGCCTTGTCTAATCTTATCCCGGCTATAACCTTTGTTGCAGCTTCCATTATTGGGTCGGTACTAGGTTCTACCATTTCAATGAATCGGTCATATTAACTAAACTGTGTATATACCACACAATGTGAATAATACTTTATATATAAGATTCTTATTGTAGATTGGAACCAATAAATATTCGAAGCTTGAGAACCATCGCAAAAATCTTAGGGACAGTCCTGTGCGTGACAAGTGCTGCAGCAATGACACTTGTCAAGGGCCCCAAGCTTCTGAACGTACAGTTGCCTTCAGCCAATTCTTTGTTGTCAGATTTATCTAAAACTGATAATCGTTGGCTACTGGGTTGTTTATGTCTCTTTATTGGCTGTTGTTGCTGGTCATTCTGGCTAATCATACAGGTATGTAACATTATGAATATTATTCTGCCTTAATCTTTACACGTCGACTGTTTAGGTTTGCTTAAGGCCCGCTAGAAGTTGTGTTTGTATTTTGTAGCGCAATATATCTAATCTGCTAAAATATTTCAGGTTCCAATCACTAGAAACTATCCTGATCACTTATCTTTATCCGCCTGGATGTGTTTTATTGGGACGGTACAATGTGGGATGGTTGCATTGTTTACGGATCCATACATGGAAGCCTGGAAAATTAACTCTTTTTTTCAACTTGGAACCTGTTTATATGCGGTAATTACATTACTTATATATTTAAAGGTCTATTATTGTTGTGTCTAAAAACTTAAGACACGCTCGGTTTTTAAAACCTTTTTGTTCATGATCAGGGGATTGTTGGTTCCGGAATATCCATATTTGCGCAAGCATGGGTCATCGAAAGAAGAGGTCCTGTATTCTCAGCAATGTTCAATCCTTTAAACACAGTCTTTGTCACCATATTCGCTTCTATATTTATTCAAGAACAGATATACTTCGGAAGGTAAACTTAATGATGCATACGCAAATTATATACTGTAACATTTATCTATAACCAAAATTTTCAAAAGGTTTTAAGCGTCACACTACTGTTTTCATAGTTTACTCACTAGCATTCTGCAAGTCGATATTTTTTTCATCTTTTTGTATAAAAAGGGTGAACATATTGCCGTACGATAATGCTGATGAACTTTTTTCTTGAACTACAGTGTGATAGGTGCATTTGGAATCATAGCCGGGTTATATGTTGTACTATGGGGTAAAGCTAAAGATGTGAAAGAGCTGAAAGAAGAACAAGCTAAGCAATCACTGATATCACAAAATGATCAAATCAAGACAGTTCAAGTCGTGGTCGATGGATCTAACTTAACCGAACCCTTTTTACCTCAAGGAAACAACACATTGTGATTCAGGTCATCTGAATCGGGTGCTGTTAGGAATTTGTAGTGTGTTTTAAACCATATATCTCTGTACGTACCTACCCAATGAATGATCAAATGTAAAACCGTATACCCGACAGCACAGAGATATATGAATAAAACGGGTCAAAACTACTGATTAATTACATGAAGTTGAAATTCTTTGGGCATAAAATATGTCTAAAACAAGACCTCAACTAAAAAGCAAATAGAGCTAGTTCATAGTTGTACCTTAGAGCTGCTTCACGACACTGTTCTGCAACATCGTCAAAGATGCAAATAGCAATTCTACTTTTTTCTTCAGGTGTTTTTACTAGAGTTCCCAAGACTTCACCAACCTGTAACAACGAAAGGCGAGTCAAAAAGAGAATGGGCCAATATGAGTTACGTTACATCTCTGATGGACCAAATGTTTAAAATCAAAAAAAAAAAATATCCATAGAGAAAATGGCTTAAAATGGTAGATTGGAGGTTTGCAACTTTCAACCCAACTCAACCCAACTCGTGCCATAATCACCCAATTTGACCCGTAACGCAGTTACCCATGACCACCCATTACCTAACCAGGCGATACCGCAGGCTGCATTTTTTTTTCCTATTCTTTGATCACCAAGTGTGATGGTCTCCATACTGCATAAAGTTACATAACCACATTAAAAGTCATTAAACTAAAGAGTAAAATGCAAATGTTATCAATGTGGTATGTTAATTTTGCATATATCCTACCTGGTCTTTTGAAAGTGCAGGCGCCCTACCTGTGATGATAGTTTGAGTTCATTTTGATACATTGACCTAACGAAGCATATGTGTTGACCGTTACCATAGTTTAACAAAAGGACAAAGTTGTCTTTTTTTTATTCCATTAGTTTACCATGATTGTTTATGTAACGGAGCAAACTTGTTTACCATGATGATCTACCATGGTGGAAAATTCTCAAACAGTAGGCTGTTTTCAATATTCATGGTTTAACTAATCTGCCTCTCACGTTCTACCCTTCTCCCTCATCATGAAACACCTTCATTCTACAATTCATATCCATCCTCGTATTATATGATGGAACGCCTTTATTGAACTAAACATTTTTACGAAAAAATAAAGACACTTTTTGAATTAAACATTATACCACATTAGTGTTAAAAGATGATTGTATATCACAAAATTTCATTTGAGTATTCTTTTTTATGGCAATCAAATATCCTGTATAGAAATTGTGCATAAACTAACAAGAAATTAAAGTTTAGAGCCCTACAACTTGATGGAATTAAATAAAAGACAACTTTGTCTTTTGTTAAATCATGATAACGGTCAACACATATGCGAGTTATCAAAATGGACTCAAAGTATCCTCATAAGTAGCGCGCTTGCAGTTTCAAAAGAATAGGTAGGATATATGCAAAATTGACATACCACACATAATACCTTTAATTATGAAATTCAATTTCATTATCGGAATCCGCAGATGTGATGATCATACATGTGAATGATTACCTCTAAATTTATCCTTTCTGACAGCCGTTCCAACCAGACTATTGGCTTCAATTTGCAACCCAATATTGCAATAAATTGTTTTTGTAATCATAGGTAGCGCTTTACCTTATGCAAGGAAATGAAAAAATGAATAGACGAAAGTACTTTTGGAAAAAGATGCATACAACCTTATGGCTGGTATCTTTGTGAACGCAAGAAACCACACAAACACAATGAACAAGGAATTCAGTAAACCTCAAAACATAACTTCAAGCAAAACACTCTTTAATTCAATTCATCATAAAACCTAAACCTATTACATTTACTTGTAGTCTAAAAGCGTCTTGGAGAGAAAGCCAAGAATCACTAGTAAACTTGAAATACGGAAACAAACAGTAAACATAACTCTTAACAATCTAAACAAATTCATAGGAAAAAAACACAAATACTAATACTAAAACAGGCGTCTCAGCGGAATTGGAGCTCGAACAACTACTGCACCATAACCTCTGGAATAGCTTTCAGTCAGCCTCACTAAAGGGACAACCCTCTAATTTAAGCTTTCTTAATTTTGTGCAACCTTTTCATAACTCCAAACGTCAACATCAAGAGAACCTAATGTCGGACGTGTGGAGTTATCAAAAGGATGCCCAAAATTAAGAAAGCCTAAAATATGACCATACTTCTGTATTTCATAGAGAGAGTTATCTCAAATTATGACCATACTTCCCGATGTATCTTAAACCCACGTCTGTCAATCCCCCACGCCTGAGATCTAGCTTTTCGAGTTTGCTGCAACCCGTTAGCATAGCTCGAACCCCAACGTCTAGCAAGCGGTTATACCGTCTTCAATACGTAAATCACGCACATTCTTTAGATGAGTTCCTACACACTCGAGAGCTTCATTTAAACTCTAACACCTTCATAACCGTGTTTCGCACAGCCACATGAGCACCAAAACTTCAAATAACACTACTCCAAAAGAGTAGACCTTATGCTTGGTTACACGGGTTTGTGTTTCTGATGAGCGAAAACAATAACTGTAGGATTCGGTTTTCTCACAGAGGGTGATATTTGCGCTTTTGATGTCGCGGTGAATAACGCTGTATGTTTATTGATGGAATTATGAAATTAGTTTAGTTCATGAACGATACGCAGTGTAGCATCAGGCACCAAAGTAGCCATGACCATAGGTGCCATGAAGAAGACACTCGTATTTTGTGATTGCAAATCATGTAAGACATGAAAGCTAGCTAGGTTGAATTGTAAAGGAGCACTTCATGTGCTTTTTATAAATGAACGAGATGCCCTTTCGAATAAAGTAGGAGTCATGTGTGACCATGTGCGTGCATGAGTCCATCACCCGTGATATATGTCTGTCTGTCTGTTACATTAATAACAAAATCAAGTCGGTGCTAAAGAGCATCCAATGCGTTAGAATACTTCAGATCTTTACTTTAAAAAAACCTTGAGCATGCTTAATTTATCGAAAAAGCCATGTCACACAAAAACGTTTTTGAAAAATCTTATCTTATAAAAGGAGATAAATTGACTAACAAAGCTAAAAAAAAAAGACACAACACTTCAACAAGAGTTCTTATGTTATGTATTTTCTTTAAATAAGATTCATTCCTATGTACAAACATTAAGATTTAAGACTAAACTTAAAGGGAGATAATGCACGTGAGCATTTAACATGTATCTGTGAATGTATATTTTCTCTCTTCTCCCTTCTCGTTTAAACCGTAGATTCCTCCTAATCTTGAGACCTTAACACTTAAGTCTTATTTCCATAGAGATTGCGAATTGTATTTTAATTGGAAAAGTGTTTTTGTTGGAAACTTGCAATCCGAGCATTTGGCGGAAATCCTTATGAAGTAGCAGATAATGTTCTTCACATAAAAAACAAAAATTAAAATATATATGATCGTTTTTAATTATAATATATGTTGCTACTGCCAGATGATAAGGCTTTACCGAAATACTTGTGCCGTAACAAAGAGAAGGGCGCTCATACAAAATTCATATACGAATTTGATACGACTTTCACGGATTGTATCGGGATAGAGCATCTAGCTCCAAGGCTAGTGACATCGGTTGTGATTTAGACTCGGTCGATCGATTTTGAATTCGGTTGTTCTCGATGAGGCGATCGATTCGACTAGGTCGGCAAATCACTACCGTTCGTTACTACGACCGAAACAAACTCACATTTTCCTCAAAAAGTTCGACCATTTGTATTTTTTTTTAAAATTTAAACAATTTATCTTTATAAATACCCAACTCATTTAACTATTTTTCTCAAACATTCAATTTACAAATAAAACAATCATGCATTTCATCATGTATAACAAAAGAACCCCAAAACAAAAATCCTAAGGTCCTCAACAAAGTGTTCCGCGATTGACGAGGCAAAGACATAATATTCTACAACACTGAAATCACTCTCAATTTTCTCCTGGCAGAACAACAGGCGTTGCAAGAGATGAAAACGACATCAATGCAACTTTTATAAATTATTAGTATAAGTTTTTAATTATTATTGTAATGATTTTATTTTATTTTATTAATTATTTAATGTTTTTCTAGTTATGTAATGTTTTTCTAATTATTTATGTAATGTTTTTCTTAAATGAACTTTAGTTTTGAAAAAATACACAAGGTCTCTTTGATGTGAGAACAAGCATCTAGGTCGTTGGCGAGAGAAACAGATGTGTCAAGGTTAGACTAGGTCACCAACGATAAAAATGAAAGTACCAATTGATACGACCCTTACAGATAGTATCGGGATAGGGCATCACTTTTAGCGAGTGCTAACTCTTTAAGAAAATGAGAGAAGAGATTTATTTTCTTGATAAAACTCTAAATTTTATTAATGAAAGTGTTTGGTATTTATAACCAAATAACCCTAGGTTGGAAAACTAGCTAAACACAAAGACATTCTTAATATGACTCAAACAATACTTATGAGGATGGATTGGGTGACTTTGATGATTCTGAAAAGGAAGATGGCGAAATCCCAAACTTTGAAGAAATTGATCCTGTTGAAAAATCTCAAAAATGATAATGATGTTGAGATTCCTGTTAAGGTGCCTGAGACCCCATTAGAAGATTCAAAATCTTGTTCCAAGCCCCCTGATTTTGAAGCTTTTAACTCCAATAGTAACAATTCACGTATCAGGAAAACATTTGGCCACAAACACTCCACACATTGCTCCTCGGCTCCAATTAAGTCCTCTCGTATCAATAACTCTCTCAATAATCCTACTGGTAAACATGGATCAATGATTGAAGCGCTTGTATCTCAAATTGAAATGGGTAAAGTCTTAGGGTACGATATGGAAGGCTGCAAGAACGATCTCCAAAAATTCATCGAGGGTCTTGGTGTTAATCAAGGTCATAAATGAATGTGATTTCGTTCAACTCTTGTGGTTTAGGAGCGAATAAATGCAAGTCAATCGCTAAGCTTTGCATTAAACATAAAATCTCTTTCCTTGGCATTCAAGAAACGCATATCTCCAAATTGAACCTTTTCAAGGTTAAAAGCATTTGGGGTAACTCTCAGTTTGATTTTGTGGAAGGCCCGTCTTCTGGTAGATCTGGAGGCCTTGTTTCTGTTTGGGATCCGAATGAGTTTTTAATGAAAAAAGTGTTTCAGTTTGATAATTTCATTGTTGTTGAAGGTACTTGGATTGCTTCTCAAATCCATTGTTTCATGATTAACGTCTATGCCCCACAAGACGTCAATAAAAAAGCTGCTCTTTGGAACGAGTTACATGATTTTATGTCTTCTAATTTGGGCAAGCATCTGATCTTTGGTGATTTTAATGAGGTCAGGTTCCCTTATGATAGACTCGGTACGGTGTTTAACAATTCCACTGCTAATTCTTTTAATAGTTTCATTTCGGATAATAACCTTTGGGACATTCCTCTTGGTGGCCACTCGTTCACTCGCCTTAATAAAAGTGGAGATAAATTAAGTTGGATCGTTTTCTTGCTTCTGACACGTTTGCTCCCTGCCTTCAGAAACACTCTGGTCTGGTTCTGGATTGTCACATTTCTGACCATAGGCCCATTCTTCTTGCTCCCTTAGCTACTGATTTTGGGCCTACTCCGTTTAAGTTTTATAACTTATGGTTATTGGATAAAAATCTTCACGGTTGTGTTGCTGATTTTTGGAACAACTACAATTGTAGTAATAACGTGAACCTTATTATTCATTTTAAGAATAAGATGAAGGCTCTCAAGGTTATTATTAGAGATTGGTCTGTTAACCGTAGACATGCACAAAGCCAAGAATAGTAGGAAATCATCAGAAAGATCAAGAGTTTCGACGCTTCTATAAGCTCTAATTCTTCCAACTTTGTCGCTGATATCCAAAGATCTACTTGGATCGATAAGGTTCGTCAAATCGAGGCTAATGAGTCTCTTGATTATTCTCAAAAAGCCAAAATTAAATGGTGCACTGAGGCTGATGAGAACACAAAATTTTTTCATTCTATCGTCAATAAAAAACGTAGATATCTTGCTATCCAAGGTATTAAAGTCGACGGTCATTGGATTGAGGATCCCATCCAGGTTAAAGACGCGTTTTCTTCCTTCTTTGAACAGAAGTTTAATTATATGGAGGTGTTAAAGGTAGTCAATAGAAGCCCGTTCTACAAAGCGCTGTCTAATGATCAATCTGATTTCCTAGACTCTCCGATTTCGGCTACTGAGATTAAAGCGGCTATCTGGGATTGTGGCTCAGATAAATCCCCGGGTCCGGATGGTTTTACTTTCGCCTTCTATAAGGAGTTTGGGGAAACTATGAAAGATGATGTTGTTGCCTTCGTTCATCATTCTTTTTGCTACTGGCTCGTTACCTAGAGGTTGTAATAGTTCTTTTATTACTCTCATTCCCAAAGTCCATAACCCTATGGTTGCTAGCGATTTTCGTCCCATTAGTCTCATTGGGGCTCAATACAAAATCATTGCCAAAGTGTTGACAAATCGGCTTGCTCGTGTCATCGATTCGATAATTAGTCAGGAACAGTCGGCTTTTATAAAAAACCGTCAAATTCTTGATGGGTCATTGATGGTAAACGAGGTTATTCAGTGGTGTAAACGGAAAAAAATCAAAGCTTATGGTTTTCAAAGTTGACTTTGAAAAAGCCTTTGATTCCATTTCTTGGGATTTCATGTTTCGGGTTCTTCACTTCATGGGCTTCAGTGTTAATTGGATCAAGTGGATTTGGGGGTGCCTCACTTCTGCTTCTACCTCGGTCCTGGTTAATGGTAGTCCTTCGCGTGAATTCAGTATCCATCGTGGCCTTCGTCAAGGGGATCCGCTCTCTCCCTTTTTATTTATCATTGCCATGGAAGATCTTCATGTGGCTATGGAAAATGCTATGGCTGCTAATCTATACTCTGGGTTCAGCATCAACAATTTGAGTCTCTCTCACCTTTTTTTTGCAGACGATGCCCTCTTCATTGGTGATTGGTCGAGTAACAACATTAAATGTCTTGTTGCTATTCTCGATTGCTTTCATAAAGTCTCGGGGTTAAAGATTAATTACCATAAATCCAAGCTTTATGGGGTTGGGGTTTCCCATAATGAGATATCGGCTCTTGCTACTATTACTGGATGCTGCCCTTTGACTTCTTCATTCAAATACTTAGGCCTTCCTGTTGGGTGTAACATGTCTCGTGTAAATAGCTGAGATTCCATTGTTGAAATTTTTTCCAGTCGTTTATCTAGATGGAAAGCTTCGGTTCTTTCCATAGGTGGAAGAGCGACTATTGTTTCCTCAGTTTTGGGTGTGCTTGGAACCTATTTTTCTCCATTTTTCCGATGCCGTCCTTGGTCGAAAAGAAGTTGGAATCTATTCGTGCTAAACTTTTTTGGGGTAGTACAGATCATTTGCATAAGATTCACTTGATACGTTGGAAGGATATTCTTGCTTCTAAAGATAAGGGGGTCTCGGTATTGGAAGTTTATTTGCTTTGAACCAAGCTCTTATTCTTAAATGGCGTTGGAGATTTCTTACTAATCCTCACGCGCTTTGGGCTCGTTTGATAATTGCTATTCATGGTCAAAGTTCTGATCCTGCCTCTTTCTTTGGACACAGTAAGTGTAAAGGTGTTTGGTCTCGTATTTTTGGCTCTATTAATCAGTTGCATGCGAAGAACTATATCCATCTATCTGCTATGAAGAGACAAGTTAACAACGGTGCTACCACTTCCTTTTGGTATGATTCTTGGGCTGACACATCTCCTTTAAAATCATTGATTCCACGTCTTTTTCACCTAGCTTCTAATAAAGACAGCTCGGTTCGTGAGAATTGGCATAATGGTTGGAATCTTTCTTGGGTTCGTAACTCTTTTTCTGGGAACAATGCTACGCAACTTGATATTCTTCAGAATATGCTCGCCCCTATCACTCTCAACGATTTTGAAGATTTGTGGATACGGTCTCTAGGTGGGAATTTCTTCACTGTGCGAAGCGCTCGTTGTCATAATGATATGACATTTTTGCCTGTTCAAAGCCATTCTACTCGTTGGAACCAAGTCATCCCAAAGAAGGTAAATATTTTTGTTTGGAGGGCATGTCGTGACCGGCTTCCAACTCAATGGAATCTCAGCCGTCATGGTATCGAGGTAAATTCGTTGATCTGTCCGATTTGTGACGTAGGTACTGAAACTTCATTTCACACGTTATGGGCCTGCTCTCTAGCTTCCTTAGTCTGGATCCGAGTTTTCAAGTGGGTGGACCTTTCTGTTCCGGATATTGCAACCTGTCTGACCTTTTCATTTGGATTGACGACTCCACTTTGTCGGGCAATCACAAAAAAATCATTGATGTCATTTGCGCTGCAAGTCTGTGGTCCTTATGGTGCTTTCGTAACGAAACTATTTTTGGGGATGAGATTCCTAAACGCAGCTTTCTTTTTGATAAGATTGTTGATTTTTCTTTTAGATGGTTCTCTACTAGATGTAAGTCACTTACCATCTCTTGGAACAATTGGATCCAAAACCCTTTAATGGTTTACTCTTTGTAATTTTCTAGCATCTTGCTAGTTTCTAATAAAATTTTGACGTGTTGATCCCAAACTTAGATCGATTAAGCTTTGTGTATACGAGATTAGATCAAGTAATACACGTAGAGAAACCTTTGCTTATGAATAAAGTAACTAAGTGTTATGCGGAATTAACACTTAATCCAAAACACAAAGATGTTAAACAAACTTTCACTTGTATTAGAATGAACGAACTTGATTACAATGAAAGAGGTTTAACTTGTGAAAACTTATGATAACTGATGATTAACTTTAACCTAAAAGATCTTCTTTTATAGATTAAGAAGTCTTGTACGATAAGCTACGAATCAACTATTCTAGGTAAAGATAATAATAGAAAATACAATGTCGAGCTTATCTTTACCATACACAAATAAAGAAACAAATAAACAAAAAGATTCGTATGAAGATATATTCCATCAGTGCTAATCTTCAAGGCTGTCAGCGTCCAATGTCATCCTATCAGCGCTTGAATTCTTCTTATCAGCGTCTAGTGAACTGACCTATAATTTATTCCCAACAATCCTCCCCTAAACTTGATATCTATTCCAATGATCAAGTTTCTGAATAAAAACTTAAGGCTTAGGAGGAATCTTACAAAAACTTCTTATGTTGGTGATAAACATATCTAATCAAGTCTTTGGCCACATCACTAGTATAATCAATCTCCAAGGGTGTCTCCTTCATCTTCTCCAATACTTCTTTGGACAAAAAATAGTTAGCATCCACAAGTAGATACTCTGAAAACTTTGTAGAGCTCAAATGAAACACACCACAAGTAGAATAAAGCCTCCAATGAAGATTACTAAGGTCATCTTCAAGATCCTTCCATATGGCAGGATCTGCTTCCCTTGGACCACACAAAGTCAAAAATGTGTGCCATAGTCTTATTCCATTTGCTTAAGTAGGTGCTTCAGCTGTATACTTGGCCTCTATCAATCTCCATAGATGCACCAAGTCTTCTCTGTCTATGCTTGCAAAGATAGAAATAATTGAAGTGAAAGTGTGTACCTCCTTTCCAAACCTGCCAATCTTCCAAAATCCACACTCATCTTCATCAAAACTTATGATTGGATTTCTGTCATCTAGAGGTACTACATTAACCAAATCTGAAGCTTCCAATGGAGAAAGCTTGAGATGCTTCCTTATAACAGTTTCAGTTGGATAATACACATCCATATCTTTAGGAAATTGGAGAGGATCTCCTTTCTTCACTGGTCTTTGAGCAATCCTCATCTCCTTTTGAATCTGCATTTCCTCAGCAAGCTCTTGTTTCCTTTCTTCTAAAAGAAACTGGTAGACATTATTTTCTTGCACATTCCTCCAAATAGGATGTGCCCTATACTCTAGCTCCTCAAAAGATAAAGCCAGCAACTTCTTGTATGTCCATCTAGGTTGATGGCATCTAAGCAACTTGTAATACAACTGCCTTCTATCTCTTTTAAGCCAAGTCTTGACCTCTTGTGCATTAAACCTCAAAATCACCTTTATATCATCTTGTACCCTGAGAAGAACTTCCAACCCCCAAATTTGATCTGACAAACTCATTCCTGGGTTGTCCATTACTTTGTCTTCCCAAGCATGGTACATTCTGGTGATTTCTGGAAGGTCCCAATCAATCTGATTCTTCAAATCACTCAATCTTTCTTTTGCCAACTCATCCCCATATTCAAGTCTTTCTGGATCTTCAATAATTTGAACACTTGAATCTGAGCTATCTCCTTCTTTTTCATCATCACTTTCTTCCTCACTCTCAGAAGTGGCAACAAATGGTGATCTACCACTCCTCTTCAAATCTCTTTCCAAAAGTTATGCAGCCAACTGTTCATCAAATGCAATTTGTGCTGCATCTTTCTTTGGAACATCTTCTTCAACCAAAATTCCTTTACCCTTGTCTTTTGGATCAATAATAGGTAAGGTAGAAGAAGAAACCTGTGTGGACACATCTTTGATGATTGCTGATGACTAGAATACATCAACACCACCTGCAACTTTGTCAGCGTTCAAGTTACCTTTATCAGCGCCACGATTACCTTTGTCAGCGCTGGATGTGTCAGCGTTCAAACCTGTATCAGCGCCCATTGTTGCTGTGAAAGATTCTTCCAAGTTCAATGGAGTTACCTTGGATGTATCAATAATTGGGTGCTTCTTCAAGTTGGTGAGTGCTTCAGCAACATTTAAAGATTCACTAAATTGTGAACTCTTCTCACTGGCTGTATGAATCAGCTCATCCTCTTCATCCTCCCCTTTGGAAGATTCCTCCATTCTACTCCTGCTACTTGGATTCTCCAAAACAGTTACCCGCTCCCTCAATACTTGGAGTTCACGGCCCTGATTATTGACAATTTGTACAAGGCTGACATTTTGCTTTTGCAAGCTAATGACAGCAGCCGTCAATTCATTCAATGTCATAGGTTCTAATCTGCCCTCAGCTAGAATGGGGATTTGACCTCCCAAAATAGAATCATAGGGCATGGATGAGGTCTTAATGATGTTGGGACTGTCTTGACCAGCATCTAAGCTTGTGTCAATAGCCCCAGCCTCATCCATGGCACCAGCCACACTTGTGGAGGTGGTTCTCTCTGCAACAAGGCTAGGACCACCAGAGGAGAACACTCCAGTAGTCCTTTGGTGTTTATTCAACCTAGATTGTAATGGGGTGGAAGATGAGGTAGATTGTGTGGGTGTTGGTTGGTTAAGGGGTGTTTGGGATTGTTCAGGGATGTCATCAGCGTTGAGAATGGCTGTGTCAGCGCCAACATTTTGAGTGTCAGCGTTGACATTGGGTTGGTCAACGTCCATGTGGTCAGGGGAAGGTAATGGTTCAAGGATAGGCTCAAGTTGAGGTGCAGGGTCTGGTTGTGGTTGAGCAGCCTGAATTACTTCAAGCATGGCTTGGGTGAGAGGTATAGATCTGTGTATGGAGCTCATCTTGTCAAAAATGGTTTTCTTTTGCTTAGGGATCTCATAAAAAGTGTCATGATCCCTAGTACAATATTCTTGTAAATCAAACACCATTTGCAAAAATCTTGGGTAAGCCAAAGTCATTTTACTTCCCTTATTTTTACACATCCCTTCAAAAATCATTTTTGAAAAATTATACTTAAGCCCACGTGACATACAAACCAAAGCACTTGCAATGGACCTGTTTATTTCATTAAAAGCAGTACATTTTGGACTTAAGCATTGAAGAAGGACATGTATCAAATATTTCCAGTCAGAGGGAAATTCCTGCTTATGATATTTATTTAAAGTTTTACCAGCAGGAATAGGATAACCCAATTCCCTAAGACCTTGTTCTATTGTTGCAATGGCAAGAGTAGTCACACCATCAGCGTCATCAAGACGCAAAGCTTGGCGAACCAAGGCTTCAGTGACCACCCATGTTCTTCCATGAACAGTAGATGTTAATGTGGTCACTCCATTAGCTGTTGTGGAACTAACATTTTTTCAAAACTGTCTAATGTGTGCGACAGGGACTAATGGTTCATGAGAAAGTGCATACCTTATTGAGGATGCATTTAAAAATGCCACCATTTGTGAATACTGAGGGAACAAATCATTATCAGCAGCCAAGTAAGCTACCATATTATGTTGGCTCTTGAACTCTAATGTCAGATTGGTTGAGTTGAACTTTGGTGCCATGTTTAAAGCTGTTTAGGTTATGTGATATGGGAAAAATCTAGGAGAAAAATGTTAGACAAGAAAATATGAATACCCAGAACAAAAAGTTTAGCCAAATTTATAGGAGAGATGCATGATTTGGATTGGTCAAAAATGAGGCAGTTATATTCAAAGAGCAATGATGAAAATATTGAATCAAATATAACTTATCTCATGCATTAATTAAAAGTAACAACTCCCCAAAATTACGGCCAAAGATTAGTCAAAAATAACAACTGGGTAGGGCCCACTAGGAGTCAACGGTCAAAAATAGCCCATCAACGCCCAACGGCTATATTTTCTTGTCAGCGTTTGCCTAAAGCCTTGTCAGCGTCACGATTGGACGTAACAGCGTTTGGAGAAAAACTTGTCAGCGTCTAAAAATAAAAAAATTTTAAAAAGAAAAAGACCTTAACAAAGTAATTTATCCTAAGTGAAATATCTTACAAGTTGATAATAATTACTGGGCGGCAAGCACTGTCCATTTATGCACACTTGCTTAAGCAAGATAGACACAAATGTCCTCTAGTGTCCCTTGCTAACCAAAATACTTACCAACAAAGTTATTTCATAAAATTCTTTGTAACTCCCAAGTAAACCCATAACCAAACTATTCCCAAGTCTCCCATCAGACCATAACCAATTCTAGGCCAAAAATGTCTTGGCAGCATGCATAGTTTGTCAACTTTGCATGCTACAGTGCCTCGTGGTTTAGTAAAACTAACCCATACTCACCTGTGGACACAATCTAGAATTGTGATGAGAGCATTATAAGAATACCCAAAAGTCCTAAAGGTTCCTTAAACCTCCCCTTAAACTATGATACATGAGTTTCTCAAAATATATATGAACATTAAAAATTTATGTCAAGATAGGAATATAAATATTCCAACCATCATCCATAAACAAAAACATGTCCAAATAGCTCTTCAAAGATCCATAAGCAACTCTGTATCCAATGGCATAAAGCTACCACCACCTACACATTTAGATTGAAAACCACAAAACTAACATTTGTTGCTGACAGCGCCCCGACAACACGTATCAGTGTTGAAGGAACTCTTGTCAGCATTAGACAATAATATCTCTAACAACGGCAAAATAACACTTATCAGCGTTACATTTACCTTTGTCAGTGTTAGAAAAATAAAGTGGAAAAATCTAAATCATCCCTAGAGCATTCACTGTCCTAATATCCATAATCATTAATCTTCTTCTGAATGCCCTGCACATGAAGAAAACACATTAGTTTTCTTTGGGAACCCAAGCCTTGGAAGACTTGGATTCATCTGGTTGTTCAACAAGAACAGACTTGGTTCTCATAACAACCCCATTTTCATCCCTTTTTGGATGAAAAGCCCAGTTAACCCCAATTGGTCTTGACATGACCTTTGAAATATAATGAAACCTGTTGCATGTCATAGAAAGACCAGTAGAATTAGGGTTTTGGTCTCCATGATAAGCTAGTAGAGGCTTTAGACCCATTTCCCTGTGGTTGCAAATACCTAGGTTTGGCAGTGTGTCTGTCAGCGCTGAAATTGTTCTTGTCAGCGCCCCGATTGCCTTTATTAGCGTTAAACCTAGGGTTTGCTACAGGAACCCATTGCCTATTGGACCAAGTGTTTGACTTTTGAAAAGGTCTTAGGCCATGTGTGTTAGACCCTCTAGTAAAGAATGGGGCTGGTCTAACAACTTGTGAACTTTTGTTCACAGAGGTATTGGGTCTGACAGTGTTTGACCTATGTTGACTTTTGTCAGCGCTGAAATGGTTCCTATCAGCGTTGACATTGGAAGCGTTGACACATTTGTATGCCAAATGTGAAAAGCTACCACATGAGTAACAAGCTTTTCTAGACATAGTCTTAGGTCTAGAAGCAAAGAAACCTGTTCCATGGTTACTAACTTGGCTTTTTGGTGACCTAGTATTCCTATACATCTCTGCATACTTAACACTAGGTTTTCTAACAGTTTGTGGGCCAAGGTCAACAGCTTTGCCAGTGGTAGGGTGTGTGATTTTAATAGGTGTAGGATCATGGCTCGTGATTGGTGTGGGCTCATTTGGACTTTCACACAACAACCCTCCCTTAACAAACAAAGTGTGGTTAGCTTTCTTCCACTCATCTAGGTCAGTCAGTTTTTGTTTGTATTCTTCAACTGGGGAAGTCACTCTAGGTGGAGGAATGAATTCCTTCTCTTGGAGTTCTGGCAAGCCAGTCCAAGATAAGTCCTTTGATTGGACACCATAGAAATCCCCAGCTGGTGGTGGAACACCAGTATAATCTTTCATCCCAATCCCACTCATGTCCTTAGAGTCTCTTTGTTTACTAACACACTCTCCTAGGGATTGTGTGGCTTTATCAAATCTCTGGATTTTAAGACTCACATTATCTTTATTTTTGTTAGCCTCATCTAACTGAGCTATCAAATCAAGATTAACCCTGTTTGTGATATCTTGAATATCTTTACTTTGATGTAACTCATGATTTAAGATATTTATTTTATCCTTTAAATCAAACTCCATTTTCTTATACTCAGCTACTGTCTTTTCTGTTTGGGTAAGAGCAATTTGATAATTAGATACTTTGCATCTTTCAGCACTTGCCTCATCTAATAATTTTACTATCTCTTGATTTAGTTTTTCAGTATTTAAACGACAACCCTTAGAACAGAAAGCATCATCATATACCTCATTATCTGATGAAGAGGAGGAGTGTGCCATGAGAGCATATTCAACATGCTCTTCTTTAACTTCAGCAACCAAAGCTCTGTCCTCTTCCTCATCCTTAGCCATAAAGTTCCAGCTCCAGTCCCATCCTCCAACACCATCAATTTGTTGAACAGCAACCATGGCCTTGGGATCTTGGCTCTTAACCATTTGGCTTGAAGGCTTACCAGCATCAGATCTTCTTGGAGATCTACATTCCCTCATAAAGTGCCCCATCCGATGACAATTGTAGCACTCAACTTTGGATTTGTCAAATCCAGCAACATCCTTAGCATTAAAGGTCATCTTCTTCTTGAACCTTTTATTAAACCTGTTTGCTCTTAAACTTACAAGAGCCATAGTCCACTTGATATCCATCTCTTCCAATTGCTCATCACTTATCTGCTCAAGATCTTCATATGTAATCCTTGAATCACTGGGCAAAGAAGCTATGAATGCACACACAGTATCTAGATCTAAACCAGCAGGTTTAATTCCATCAGCGCCAAAGTTGTGAGTGTCAGCGTTTGAGTATAAAGCGTTGACAGGATATGATCCAGCGCTGACAGACTGAGATCCAGTGACTGGATGTCCATAGGAGTTCATGGAATCAAATTGGCCTTCACTTTGTGAGAAGAAGGCCATATTGCTACTGGAAGATTTATTATCACTCTCCAAAAGCCATTCATTCTCCAACAGTCTTAGTTTGTTGAAGATGTCATCAAACCTGGAGGTCTTGTGGGTGTTATTGACAAGAATAGATCTTGTCTCAATCTTCCATACATCACCAAGGCTTTTGAGAAAAGTAGCATTCAAGTCAGTGTCATCAATCTGTGTTCCCATGAAGGAAAGTTGACTTGTGATGTCAAGCAGTCTACTTCTCACACTGCTGAGATTCTCATTTGGTTGAGCCTTAAAGACAGCATACTCATGCATGAGTTGCTTCTTCTTTTCTTCTTTTGTGTCAGCATTGCCACCATGTGCTACTTCAAGAGCTTCCCAAAGCTCTTTTGCAGACTCAAAGCGTTTGTACTTGTGCTGATTCTCATGACCTAGGGCGTGTTTCATGATGTTCAAGATTTTCATGTCCACCCTTTTCTTGGCTATATCTTCAGCAGATACAGCTCTTCCATCTTCAGGCTTTTCCTTCTTATCAGCTTCAGGACAATTAGGAACAACTATCCTTGTGGCAATAGCATTAGCAATCTTTTGAGCTTTGTTGAATGTGTTCCCATATTCAACAATCTCCCAAAGAGTGTAGTCATGGATGGCTATATATTGCTCAAAATTAGACTTCCAAAGCTCGAAGTTCCTGGCATCAAACATGGGAATTTTGATACTAGGGTTTGTGGTGTTGTTTTGTAGCAAAACTGGAGCAGGAGGTTGATTTGTGCCAGACATGATGTTTTTAGGGTTTTGAGAAATTTAGGGTTTTTAGGGTTTTTGGTGTTTTAGGGTTCTTGCGTTACTTAAAGATCAAAAGTTTCTCAACAAGCTCTGATACCACTTGTTGATCCCAAACTTAGATCGATTAAGCTTTGTGTATACGAGATTAGATCAAGTAATACACGTAGAGAAACCTTTGCTTATGAATAAAGTAACTAAGTGTTATGCGGAATTAACACTTAATCTAAAACACAAAGATGTTAAACAAACTTTCACTTGTATTAGAATGAACGAACTTGATTACAATGAAAGAGGTTTAACTTGTGAAAACTTATGATAACTGATGATTAACTTTAACCTAAAAGATCTTCTTTTATAGATTAAGAAGTCTTGTACGATAAGCTACGAATCAACTATTCTAGGTAAAGATAATAATAGAAAATACAATGTCGAGCTTATCTTTACCATACACAAATAAAGAAACAAATAAACAAAAAGATTCGTATGAAGATATATTCCATCAGTGCTAATCTTCAAGGCTGTCAGCGTCCAATGTCATCCTATCAGCGCTTGAATTCTTCTTATCAGCGTCTAGTGAACTGACCCATAATTTATTCCCAACATGACGTTCAAACAAAAAATATTACGACACAAACATGATATAAAATAAAGATGGTTATATGACATAATCCGTATGCCATATGGGTTTTGATTTAACCATATTGTGCCTGTCTTCTAGGGTCACACCACCACCAGACATATCATTTTCCTTTGTCTTCAAGGTGGTGAGACGGATTAACAGCCTTGAATTCTGACAACCACTCACATGTTGCTTCTTCAGGAAAACTTCCACTCCATTGAATTGATACTTGACGTGTTGGTATACCTTCCTACAAAACAACTTGGGTATCACAAATTACCAACGACTATTGCGTGGGCTGCCCGTCGTGCTTTTTCTCTGGTAAATCTACAACTGGTTCCTGACACGTGGCCGAAAATGGTCTCGGTAAAGAGATGAAAAACTGGGTGAATCTTTCTTGAATCTTGCAGAGAAAGTTGATAACCCACCTTTCCCACACACTCCAATACCTTAAATGAACCATAATACCTTATAGTTAATTTGTTAGAATGGCGTTTTGCCATAGTAACTTGACAATACGGTTGTATTTTAACAAACACCATATCCCAAGTATTGAACTTGACATTTGCTTAAGCTGACGTAGCAAGGCATCACGCTTGATCAATGACTCATATACATCCGCAACCTTGGATGATCCGATTGGATACGGAATAATTGTAGGTGGCAAACGCCCATAACCCGCTTGATAAGGCGTCATTTTTTATGCTACTATGGTAGCTGGTATTGTAACTATATTCAACCCATGTCAACAAGCGCATCTAGTGTTGAGGTTGATCCAACACCATAGCTCTAAAATACTGTTCCAACCCCTGATTAACCACTTCGGTCTCACCGTGCGTTTGAGGATGATAAGTCGTGGTATGATTCAATTTAGTAACCCTAGCTTCGAACAACTTGTTGATCCCAAACTTAGATCGATTAAGATTTGTGTATACGAGATTAGATCAAGTAATACACGTAGAGAAACCTTTGCTTATGAATAAAGTAACTAAGTGTTATGCGGAATTAACACTTAATCTAAAACACAAAGATGTTAAACAAACTTTCACTTGTATTAGAATGATCGAACTTGATTACAATGAAAGAGGTTTAACTTGTGAAAACTTATGAAAACTGATATATAACTTTAACCTAAAAGATCTTCTTTTATAGAACAAGAAGTCTTGTACAATAAGCTACGAATCAACTATTCTAGGTAAAGATAATAATGGAAAATACAATGTCGAGCTTATCTTTACCATACACAAATAAAGAAACAAATAAACAAAAAGATTCGTATGAAGATATATTCCATCAGTGCTAATCTTCAAGGCTGTCAGCGTTGACTTCTTCAATGTCAACGCTTGGCTGTCAGCGTCCAATGTCATCCTATCAGCGTTGACATTCTTCTTATCAGCTTCTAGTGAACTGACCCATAATTTATTCCCAACAATCCTCCCCTAAACTTGATATCTATTCCAATGATCAAGTTTCTGAATAAAAACTTAAGGCTTAGGAGGAATCTTGCAAAAACTTCTTATGTTGGTGATAAACATATCTAATCAAGTCCTTGGCCACGTCACTAGTATAATCAATCTCCAAGGGTGTCTCTAGCATCTTCTCCAACACTTCTTTGGACAAGAAATAGTCAGCATCCACAAGTAGATACTCTGAAAACTTTGTAGAGCTCAAATGAAATACACCACAAGTAGAATAAAGCCTCCAATGAAGATTACTGAGATCATCTTCAAGATCCTTCCATATGGCAGGATCTGCTTCTCTTGGACCACAAAAAGTCAAAAATGTGTTCCAAAGTCTTATTCCATTTGCTGAAGTAGGTGCTTCAGCTGTATACTTGGCCTCTATCAATCTCCATAGATGCACCAAGTCT
This sequence comes from Glebionis coronaria, assembly GCA_025667525.1. Taxonomy (NCBI): domain Eukaryota; kingdom Viridiplantae; phylum Streptophyta; class Magnoliopsida; order Asterales; family Asteraceae; genus Glebionis; species Glebionis coronaria. The sequence continues at coordinate 675,376,587 of CM046875.1, forward strand.
TCTCTGTCTATGCTTGCAAATATAGAAATAACTGAAGTGAAAGTATGTACCTCCTTTCCAAACCTGCCAATCTTCCAAAATCCACACTCATCTTCATCAAAACTGATGATTGGATTTCTGTCATCTAGAGGTACTACATTAACCAAATCTGAAGCTTCCAATGGAGAAAGCTTGAGATGCTTCCTTATGACACCTTCAGTTGGAAAATACACATCCATATCTTTGGGAAATTGAAAAGGATCTCCTTTCTTTACTGGTCTTTGAGCAATCCTCATTTCCTTTTGAATCTGCATTTCCTCAGCAAGCTCTTGTTTCCTTTCTTCTGAAAGAAACTGGTAGACATTATTTTCTTGCACATTCCTCCAAATAGGATGTGCCCTATACTCTAGCTCCTCAAAAGATAAAGCCAGCAGCTTCTTGTATGTCCATCTAGGTTGATGGCATCTAAGCAACTTGTAGTACAACTGCCTTCTATCTCTTTTGAGCCAAGTCTTGACCTCTTGTGCATTAAACCTCAAAATCACCTTTATATCATCTTGTACCCTGAGAAGAACTTCCAACCCCCAAATTTGATCTGATAAACTCATCCCTGGGTTGTCCATAACCTTGTCTTCCCAAGCATGGTACATTCTGGTGATTTCAGGAAGGTCCCAATCAATCTGATTCTTCAAATCACTCAATCTTTCCTTTGCTAGCTCATCCCCATATTCAAGCCTTTCTGGATCTTCAATAATTTGAATACTTGAATCTGAGCTATCTCCTTCTTTATCATCACCACTCTCTTCCTCACTCTCAGAAGTAGCAACAAATGGTGATCTACCACTCCTCTTCAAATCTCTTTCCAAAAGTTATGCAGCCAACTGTTCATCAAATGCAATTTGTGCTGCATCTTTCTTTGGAACATCTTCTTCAACCAATTTTCCTTTACCTTTGTCTTTTGGATCAATAATAGGTAAAGTAGAAGAAGGAACCTGTGTGGACACATCTTTGATGATTGTTGATGACTGGAATACATCAACACCACCTGCAACTTTGTCAGCGTTCAAGTTACCTCTATCAGCGCCACGATTACCTTTGTCAGCGCTGGATGTGTCAGCGTTCAAACCTGTATCAGCGCCCATTGTTTCTTTGAAAGATCCTTCCAAGTTTAATGGTGTCACCTTGGATGTATCAATAACTGGGTGCTTCTTCAAGTTGGTGAGTGCTTCAGCAACCTGTAAAGATTCACTAAATTGTGAACTCTTCTCTGAACTCTTCTCACTAGCTGTATGAATCAGCTCATCCTCTTCATCCTCTTCATCCTCCCCTTTGGAAGATTCCTCCATTAGACTCCTGCTACTTGGATTCTCCAAAACAGTTACCCGCTCCCTCAATACTTGGAGTTCACGGCCCTGTTTGTTGACAATTTGTACAAGGCTGACATTTTACTTTTGCAAGCTAATGACAGCAGCCGTCAATTCAGTCAATGTCATAGGTTCCAATCTGCCCTCAGCTAGAATGGGGATTTGACCTCCCAAAATAGAATCATAGGGCATGGATGAGGTCTTAATGATGTTGGGACTGTCTTGACCAGCTTCTAAGCCTGTGTCAATAGCCCCAGCCTCATCCATGGCACCAGCCACACTTGTGGAGGTGGTTCTCTCTGCAACAAGGCTAGGACCACTAGAGGAGAACACTCCAGTAGTCCTTTGGCATTTATTCAACCTAGATTGTAATGGGGTAGAAGATGAAGTAGATTGTGTGGGTGTGGGTTGGTTAAGGGGTGTTTGGGATTGTTCAGGGATGTTATCAGCGTTGGGATTGGCTGTGTCAGCGCCCACATTGTGAGTGTCAGCGCTGGGTTGGTCAATGTCCATGTGGTCTGGTGAAGGTAAAGGTTCATGGATAGGCTCAAGTTGGGGTGCAGGGTCTGGTTGTGGTTGAGCAGCCTGAATTACTTCAAGCATGGCTTGGGTGAGAGGTATGGATCTGTTTGTGGAGCTCATTTTGGCAAAAATGGTTTTCTGTTGTCTAGGGATCTCATAAAAAGTGTCATGATCCCTAGTACAATATTCTTGTAAATCAAAGACCATTTGCAAAAATCTTGGGTAAGCCAAAGTCATTTTACTTCCCTTATTTTTACACATCCCTTCAAAAATCATTTTTGAAAAATTATACTTAAGCCCACGTGTTATACAAACCAAAGCACTTGCAATTGACCTGTTTATTTCATTAAAAGAAGTACATTTTGGACTTAAGCATTGGAGAAGGACATGTATCAAATATTTCCAGTCAGAGGGAAATTCCTGCTTATGATATTTATTTAAAGTGACATCAGCAGGAATAGGATAACCCAATTCCCTAAGACCTTGTTCTATTGTTGCAATGGTAAGGGTAGTCACACCATCAGCGTCATCAAGACGCAAAGCTTGGCGAACCAAGGCTTCAGTGACCACCCATGTTCTTCCATGAACAGTAGATGTTAATGTGGTCACTCCATTAGCTGTTGTGGAACTGACATTATTCCAAAACTGTCTAATGTGTGCGACAAGGACCAATGGTGTATGAGAAAGTGCATACCTTAAGGAGGATGCATTTAAAAATGCCACCATTTGTGAATACTGAGGGAACAAATCATTATCAGCAGTCAAGTAAGCTACCATATTATGTTGGCTCTTGAACTCCAATGTTAAATTCTTTGAGTTGAATTTTGGTGCCATGGTGAAAGCTGTTTAGGTTATGTGATATGGGAAAAATCTAGGAGAAAAATGTTAGACAAGAAAATATGAATACCCAGAATAAAAAGATTAGCCAAATTTATAGGAGAGATGCATGATTTTGATTGGTCAAAAATGAGGCAGTTATATTCAAAGAGTAATGATGAAAATATTGAATCAAATATAACTTATCTCATGCATTAATTAAAAGTAACAACTCCCCAAAATTACGGCCAAAGATAAGTCAAAAATAACAACTGGGTAGGGCCCACTAGGTGTCAACGGTCAAAAATAGCCCATCAGCGCCCAACGGCTATATTTTCTTGTCAGCGTTTGCCTAAAGCCTTGTCAGCGTCACGATTGGACGTAACAGCGTTTGGAGAAAAACTTGTCAGCGTCTAAAAATAAAAATAAAAATATTTAAAAAGAAAAAGACCTTAACAAAGTAATTTATCCTAAGGGAAATATCTTACAAGTTGATAATAATTACTGGGCGGCAAGCACTGTCCATTTATACACACTTGCTTAAGCAAGATAGACACAAATGTCCTCTAGAGTCCCTTGCTAACCAAAATACTTACCAACAAAGTTATTTCATAAAATTCTTTGTAACTCCCAGGTAAACCCATAACAAAACTATTCCCAAGTCTCCCATCAGACCATAACCAATTCTAGGCCAAAAATGTCTTGGCAGCATGCATAGTTTATCAACTTTGCATGCTACAGTGCCTCATGGTTTAGTAAAACTAACCCATACTCACCTGTGGACACAATCTAGAATTGTGATGAGAGTATTATAAGAATACCCAAGAGTCCTAAAGGTTCCTTAAACCTCCCCTTAAACTATGATACATGAGTTTCTCAAAATATATATGAACATTAAAAATTTATGTCAAGATAGGAATATAAATATTCCAACCATCATCCATAAACAAAAACATGTCCAAATAGCTCTTCAAAGATCCATAAGCAACTTTGTATCCAATGGCATAAAGCTACCACCACCTACACATTTAGATGAAAACCACAAAACTAACATTTGTTGCTGACAGCGTCCCGACAACACTTGTCAGCGTTGAAGGAACTCTTGTCAGCGTTAGACAATAATATCTCTAACAACGGCAAAATAACACTTGACAGCGTTACATTTACCTTTGTCAGTGTTAGAAAAATAAAGTGGAAAAATCTAAATCATCACAAAGACCAATAACAATGCATTATCCTGTACATACTTTTACAAAAAGGTTCCAAAACACATATTAAGTGAGATTAACCATTCCAATATTTGTTAACAAATATTGAAATCTTCCAGCATCAAAAGGTTTAGTTAATAAATCAGCCACATTATCTTCTGTGGCTACCCTATCTGGTTGTATTAAACCTTTCTCAAAGCAATCTCTTATAAAATGATGTCTAATTTCTATGTGTTTGGTTTTAGAATGATGTACAGGATTTTTAATAATGCATAAAGTACTGTTATTGTCTACAAAAATCTTGGTATGCATGAAATTATACCCATAATCCAACAGTTGGTTCTGAATCCATAAGACTTGTCCACAACAAGCAGCTGCAGCCACATATTCTGCTTCAGTTGTAGAGTTTGCCACCACTGTTTGTTTCTTGCATTGCCAAGATATCAATCTACTCCCAAGAAATTGGCATCCACCAGTTGTGGATTTCCTATCAAACTTGTCACCACCATAGTCACTGTCTGAATATGCAATAAGCTCCAATGGAGAATCTTTTGGGTACCACAAGCCAAGATCTGGATAACATCTTAGGTACCTAAAAATTCTTTTCACAGCAAAAAGGTAACATTATTTGGGAGTCACTTGATGGCGTGCACAGGCACACACAGCAAACATGATGTCAGGTCTTGAGGCTGTAAGATACATCAATGATCCAATCATTGATCTATAGTGCCTAACATCCACATCCTTTCCAGCTCCAATTTTTCCCCAAGGGTGTTCCCTATCCATAGGAGTGGAAGCATCCTTTTCATGTGGAGAAAAACCATATTTCTTCAAGATTTCAGCTACATACTTGTCTTGGGAGATGAAGATACCATCTTCTTTCTGCTGAACTGGTAAACCTAGAAAGAAGTTCATCTCACCCATTGCACTCATCTTGAATTTATCTGTCATGAGCTTGGAAAAGTCCTCACTCATTTTTGGATCAGTAGACCCAAAAATGATGTCATCAACATAGACCTGCACAAGCAACACATGTTTTCCTTTCTTCTTTGTAAATAGTGTCTGATCTATGGTGCCCCTCTTGAATCCATTGTCCACCAAATATGTAGACAAGGTACCATACCATGCTCTTGGGGCCTGATGAAGTCCATACATAGCTTTCTTCACTCTATAAACCTTGTCTGGATTTTCAGGATCTTCAAAACCAGGAGGTTGCATAACGTATACCTCCTCAACAATTTTTCCATAGAGGAAAGCACTCTTCACATCCATTTGATAAACAGTGAAGTTCATACAAGAGGCATAAGCTAGAAAAATTCTTATAGCTTCAATTCTTGCAACAGGAGCAAAGACCTCCTCATAATCTATTCCTTCCTCTTGTGTATATCCCTGAGCTACCAAACGTGCCTTGTTTCTGACCACAATACCCCTTTCATCTTTCTTGTTCCTTAGAACCCATCTTGTCCCAATTGGTCTTACATATCTAGGACAATCAACCAGCTCCCAAACATCCTGTATAGCAAATTGGTGAAGCTCATCCTGCATTGCTTCCACCCAACTAGGTTCTTTGAGAGCATCAAAAATCTTCTTGGGTTCTTCCTGTGACAGAAAACATGCAAACAAACATGCTTGTACAAGAGGGGTATCAACCTTCTTGTGTATATTGGCAATAAATCCACCAAGACTTTGATGGGATCTTCTTGTCTGAACTGGAGCCATAACATCACCAATGATCTGAGATGAGGGGTGATCCTTTGCTGTGGAAGTGAGAACTCCTCCTTCAAAAAGTCTGGTGTCCTCAACTTCACGCTCCATGTTGCCAATATCTTCTTCATCAGACTCTCTTTGATCAACAGAAATCTCTTCATGGACATTGGAAGGTCCACCTTGTTCAAAATGGGAAGAGAAAAGATGTGCAAAGGTGTTGTCAAAGTCTGATCCTTGTTTGTCAGCGCTTGGGCTAACAACGCTTGAACTGTTGGTGTCAGCGTCTGATCCATCAGCGTCTGAATTGCTCTTGTCAGCGCTTGATTTCCCTTTGTCAGCGCCTGAAGAACCATGCATGTTTGTATTTGGTGGTACTTGGAGACCACCATTATCTTTTCTAGCAGCAGCAGCAGCAGCATAATACTCATCTGTCCATATAGGAAGTGTAACATATTCTTGTGTGGGAGATGATTCAACTGCTGGTGGTCCATCCTCCTTAGCAACCTGTATACCTGAAACATTTCCAATTCTCTTTTCCAAAACACTTGAAGTTACCTTCACAATGTCTGGATCAGTAACAGGCATATAATTTAAAGCTCTAGATAAAGGTTCTAAGTCAAACAACCAATTTGGACCACTTTCAGGATCACTAGGTTTACTTTCTAAAAACCTAACATGTACTTTTTCAAGTATACGTTTTTCCTTTTTAATGTAAACCCTATATCCTTTGCTCTGCACTGAATAACCCATGAAGTAGCCTTCATCACCTTTTGAATCAAATTTACCTAGGGCCTCACTAGTTTCTAAAACAACTACATGACATCCAAAAGGCTTGAGAAAGCCAATATTTGGCTTCCTTCCCCAAAGTAACTCATAAGGTGTCTTATTATGTATTTTGTTGACCAATGCCCTATTTTGAACATAACAAGCTGTGTTAACAGCTTCAGCCCAAAAGGCTATAGGAAAGTGGGCATCAGCCAACATGGTTCTGGCTGCTTCAATAAGGGTTCTATTCTTCCTTTCAGCAACCCCATTTTGCTGTGGGGTTCTAGCTATGCTGAACTGCCTAGTAATCCCTTTCTTGGCACAAAAATCATCTAACAACTGATTTCTAAACTCACCCCCATTGTCACTTCTAATAATTTTGACCTCATTACCATTCTTCTTTTCAATCTGGGTAATGAAATTAATCAGACTTTGGGCAGTTTCACTTTTCTTGGCTAAAAAGAAAGTCCATGTAAACCTGGAAAAATCATCAGTGATGACAAAACAATATGATTTACCCTTTAAACTTTCTATATTAGTTGGACCAAAGAGGTCCATATGCAATAAGTGAAGTGGTTTAGAACTAGAGTGCACCTGTTTAGACCTGAAAGAGACCTTGTGCTGCTTGCCCTTATGACATGCAACACAAGAGTGGTCATTGTGGAAAGCCTTTTCAGGCAAACCATCAACTAAACCAAGCCTCACAAGTCTATTGATATTTTTAAAGTTTATGTGCCCTAATCTCCTGTGCCAAAGATTACTTTCATCTACTGAGGCTTTAGCATAAAGACATGACATCATTTTATTATTTATCTTAATTCCATTAAGATTCACATTATATATGTCTTTATGCCTTGGTGTTCTAAATTCTATGTATTTCTCCTCAGGGAGCTTGTAATCTTTGCTTAATACCAAGCACTCAGTATCTGTGAAAAGAACCTTATTTTTGTTATCACACACTTGTGATACACTAAACAAATTATAATCCAGTTCTTTTACCAGGAAGACATTCTCAAACCGTAGATTGTTGGTGACAAGGGTTCCTTTTCCAGTGATGGTGCCATAGCCCCCTCCAAAGTATACCTTATCACCATCTTTAATAGGAGTAAAGTTTGTTAGATAGTCTTCCTTTCCTGTCATGTGCCTTGAGCATCCACTATCCCAATATCCATAATCATTGATCTTCTTCTGAATGCCCTGCACATAAAGAAAACACATTAGTTTTCTTTGGGAACCCAAGCCTTGGAAGACTTGGATTCATCTGGTTGTTCAACAAGAACAGACTTGGTTCTCATAACAACCCCATTTTCATCCCTTTTTGAATGAAATTCCCAGTTAACCCCAATTGGTGTTGACATTGCTTTTGAAATATAATGAAACCTGTTGCATGTCATAGAAACACCAGTAGAATTAGAGTTTTGGTCTTGTTTTGGTCTCCATGTTAAGCTAGTAGAAGCTTTAGACCTATTTCCCTGTGGTTGCAAATACCTAGGTTTGGCAGTGTGTCTGTCAGCGCTGAAATTGTTCTTGTCAGCGCCCCGATTGCCTTTATCAGCGTTGAACCTAGGGTTTGCTACAGGAACCCATTGCCTATTGGACCAAGTGTTTGACTTTTGAAAAGGTCTTAGGCCTTGTGTGTTAGACCCTCTAAAGAAGAATGGGGCTGGTCTAACAACTTGTGAACTTTTGTTCACAAAGGTATTGGGTCTGACAGTGTTTGACCTATGTTGACTTTTGTCAGCGCTGAAATGGTTCCTATCAGCATTGACATTGGAAGCGTTGACACATTTGTATGCCAAATGTGAGAAGCTACCACATGTGTAACAAGCTTTTCTAGACATAGTCTTAGGTCTAGAAGCAAAGAAGCCTGTTCCATGGTTACTAACTTGGCTTTTTGGTGACCTAGTATTCCTATACATCTCTGCATACTTAACACTAGGTTTTCTAACAGTTTGTGGGCCAAGGTCAACAGCTTTACCAGTGGTAGGGTGTGTGATTTTAATAGGTTTAGGATCATTGGACTCCACAATATTATGGCTCGTGTTTGGTGTGGGCTCATTTGGACTTTCACACAACAACCCTCCCTTAACAAACAAAGTGTGGTTAGCTTTCTTCCACTCATCTAGGTCAGTCAGTTTCTGTTTATATTCTTCAACTGGGGAAGTCACTCTAGGTGGAGGAATGAATTCCTTCTCTTGGAGTTCTGGCAAGCCAGTCCAAGATAAGTCCTTTGATTGGACACCATAGAAATCCCCAGCTGGTGGTGGAACACCAGTATAATCTTTCATCCCAATTCCACTCATGTCCTTAGAGTCTCTTTGTTTACTAACACACTCTCCTAGGGATTGTGTGGCCTTATCAAATCTCTGGATTTTAAGACTCACATTATCTTTATTTTTGTTAGCCTCCTCTAGCTAAGCTATCAAATCAATATTAACCCTGTTTACTATATCTTGAATATCTTTACTTTGATGTAACTCATGTTTTAAGATATTTATTTGATCCTTTAAATCAAACTCCATTTTCTTATACTCAGCTACTGTCTTTTCTGTTTGGGTAAGAGCAATTTGATAATTAGATACTTTGCATCTTTCAGTACTTGCCTCATCTAATAATTTTACTATCTCTTGATTTAGTTTTTCAGTATTTAAACGACAATCCTTAGAACAGAAAGCATCATCATATACCTCATTATCTGATGAAGAGGAGGAGTGTGCCATGAGAGCATATTCAACATGCTCTTCTTTAACTTCAGCAACCAAAGCTCTGTCCTCTTCCTCATCCTTAGCCATAAAGTTCCAGCTCCAGTCCCATCCTCCAACACCATCAATTTGTTGAACAGCAACCATGGCCTTGGGATCTTGGCTCTTAACCATTTGGCTTGAGGGCTTACCAGCATCAGATCTTCTTGGAGATCTACATTCCCTCATAAAGTGCCCCATCCGATGACAATTTTAGCACTCAACCTTTGATTTGTCAAATCCAGCAACATCCTTGGCATTAAAGGTCATCTTCTTCTTGAACCTTTTATTAAACCTGTTTGCTCTTAAACTTACAAGAGCCATAGTTGAAGGCCTACTAATTCTAAGGATTTGGTAATGGATGGATTAGATCTATGGATTTGGTGGAAGAGATGGGGAAGAAGGAGATTAGGTGTAGAGAGAGAAAGGAGAGGGAATCAAAGTAGAGAGAGAAAGGGATTATATTAAATGAAAAGTGTTTGAATGAATGACCAACCCCCTCCTAACATGCTAGGAGGGGTATATATATAGCCCACCCTACATGTGGGCTATATGGACTATACATTATAAAGTGGACCACGAGCCCATTACATAATTATCGTTGGAGCGACCGATCCTTCATAAATACGTAAAACGTATTTCCAACAATCTCCCCCTAAGGGAGGTCGCTCCAAGTTACAAAGTTCTAAATATTCTATGGCTCGTGATCTATGCTAATAATGATGTGACCGAGACTTTCTTTGGGAAAACACATTTCCAACAATCTCCCCCTAAGGGAGGTCACACCATTTTACAAAATCTTAAACCTAGCATCTATGCTTGAGTCTTCGATCTTGTTCTTGTGAATATGCTTGAAGTGATCTTTGACTTTAGTTCTTGAGCATGTTTCCTTGCCTTGACCTTGTGCATTCATCACTTGTGAAATTTGCCTCTTTGTGACTTCATGTTCCACATACTTATACCTTTAAATTCTTGAAAGCTTCAGAGTTTGATACAGCGGAAGACTTGACCTTCAGACTTTCTTGAATTTGTTGAAGTACTAAGTGTATGTAGTATAAGCATGTGGTGACGACTTCTTCTGGATTGTACACCGCAATGCCACCTTCTTGTTACGCTGCATAAGACAGTTAGCAACAAACAATATACACGGATGAAATGGCCTTGAACATTTCATTCTAATTCGGTAGCATTTTACCTCCAGTCGGTGAAGACCGTTAGACGATATTAAATTTCGTACTTGTGGCAGGTAGTTTCAATTAAGAACCTCCTTGACAAGATTTCGCGGGTAAACCCGTTCTCTTTACTCGACCGTCCAAAGCTGACTGCGAACGTAAAGAGTGAATCATTTGGATAATATTATCCGCATGATTTGAAGCCGTCAATTCATGTTCCTGGAACAAGTAAAGTTCATTTAAGAACCGCACCATCGTTGCTTTCCAGTTGTCACTAGCTTGATTCATAAAGAATCTTGCAAGTTACCTACCAAGTGCTGTTTGATGTTAACACTAGAAGGATTTCCACTCGTCACTGTGATCAATAAAGAGTCACTCTGAGTGTTCTGGCAAGATCATATGATAATGCGTAGAGGCCTGGAACGTGTTTAAATTCATTTAAGAATTAAACCACTGTTGCTTTCCAGTTATCACAAGTTTGATTCATAAAGAATCGCACAAGTCACCTACCATGAGCTTTTTGATATTCGCTCAAGAAGGATTTCCATCTTCATTGTAAATACTTTCGTATTACTCGGATGTTCAGGCAAGATCATGAAGATTTTGCGTAGGACTCTTAAGAACTTTCTTACTTTTCACAGTGTGTGAAGAAGCAAGTAAATATGAAAGTGTGTCCTAATGAGATATTTGATGATCTCAAATGGCTCTAGACTCGATCGTGCATTTTGGATTTTAGTGATCGGAGGCTGGAGAGGAGTGCCACCTTTTCAATACCAATTTATTCGGAGTGAATAAATCAATAGATAATGTGTTGTCTCCGTGTGATTAAAACAAATACCTTTTGAGAGATATTTGAGTTAGCTGGGAAGGGTTGTGCATTGCATCACTGGGTCCATGATGTCTTTCTTCAATACCGAGAATCATTAGCAAAAATGACCTCAATAGCATATGTATTGACCCGGTTTCTGCCTAAAGTTGTAAGGAGGGCTTCTTTCTTTACACCCTTTATCTTTACAATTCTTTTTCATTCTTCAACCCCTTCAATGCTTACCAATACGTCATAACTAGCACCTTGTTGTGATTGTTCCAGTGCTAACTTAAGTACTTGGTCGGCATTCAGCTACGTTCACAATCTTTCTCCATCTTTCCTAAGGACTACTATTTCTAGCTATGGAATGTCCTTGGGAAGATTCCTCCGGTTCTAGAGAAATCATTGGACTTTAACCTATCCTACCATCCTTATGTCACCACAATCTTCACCGTCGTGAATAGAGATGTTTTGGGTAAGTGTATGTCACCATGAAATCCATTTTGAAGTGCAAATCCATTTTGCTCCCCCTTAACATATGCTACGATATTCGAAAACATTTCGCACATGTCGGGATGAGCTAACACGTTAAGTCAAACTATTTGTGATTAATCATTTCCCATATTAAATCACATTTTCTCCCCCATATTAAAAATATTAACCCAATCGATGTTTTTAATATCAATTGATTTAATAGCCTTTTAAGAAAATTTGGGAAGAAAAATGCAAATCCAATTATCTTCATGATTTTAACAAGCTCCCCCTCAAATTAATGAGGGTGTACTTGAAACGTAAATTAAATACCTTTTAAACACAAGTGTAAGGTATTTATTACGTGCAAAGATCAGATATAATAATGAATTCACAAGATTAGCAATGTACGAGGTTGGACCTGAATAATGGAGAACAGCATATGAAAGAAGCACATGGTTCTTGTTCACGAATGTTGGTCACCTCGGCACGTCCCCGAGAAAATTAATTCTCGTTGTAGAGTCAAAGCTTTCCGGTGAAATGCTTGACTTGATTATGAAAAGCGGGTTGCTATCTGAAATAATAGCAAACCATTTTGAGCATGTTTTAAAAATTTGAACTTCTGCTCGAACTTTATTTACAACCCCGTGTCATTATTGAATGACATTTCTAGGTTCGTAAATATTATCGATTCCAGAAGACATGCTCGTTTTGTCAAAACGTTTTTGAACACACAATTTTGAAAGATTTAGAAAAACCTTTTGAGAAATTCTTGAAAAATTGTGTTCAAAGTTTTGAAAAACAATTACTTGAGCTTAAGATGTTGAATATCTTAAAAGCGAGCTCAAGTCCGAGAAGTTGTAAACTTCCCGTTGTTAAGGATAAGTTTATCATCGGCGATAAACTTTCCTTTTATCTGAAGAACGAGTCCTAAGCTGACATTTACTTAGAAGTCGTTTTCATGAGCTTGAAAACTTTGACTGTTTTAACGGAAAGCTCATGATCGAGAAAGGTGAATTTCTCGTTATGAGGAAAAGTTCTCTTATTTAAAAGATACACTTTCCTTTCTGAGCTTAAAACTTCGAATGTTTTAAGACAAGCTCATGACCGAGAAAATTGAATTTCTCGTTATGAGGATAAGTTTATCATTAATGATAAACTTTCCTTTATTTGAAGTTCGAGTTACAGTCTGACATTTAACTGTAAGTCATAATGCATGAGCTTAAAAACTTGGAATGTTTTTGATATAAGCTCATGCCCGAGAAAAATGAATTTCTTGTTTTTTAGGATAAGTTTATCATCGGCGATAAACTTTCCTTTCTTTGATGAGCGAGTTACAGTCTGTTATGTGACTGTAAGTCCTTTGTGCAGCTTAACCATGAATCCCCTGAGACATTTGTTTCTCTGATATCTGCTTCTTCAGCAACCAAACTCTAAGAGTGTCCTTAGTTGAACGGTATACAACGATTGGACCGCTTCGTTCTTTTGGAACATCAACTTTGGTACCTGCATTCTCATTAGGAGTTTGTATACTTTTGCATGGGTTAGAGATATCTATTTTTGAAGCACGTGGGGATTCACAGTTGGCTTTACTTGTGTCAGAGGTGGCCTGAGGGGATGATTCACTTGTCTTAGTTGGCAAACGTTTCCTTTTATAGAAAATCTTAAGTTCAGGCTTAAGTGATGTATCATCCTTTGCAATTTCCTCCCTAGTAGTCTTAGTAGAATCAGAGACTATCCTAGTTAAAGGGCACTCGTTTCCTACAAGAGTAAAAGTTCTACCAGTGGGGTGCCAAACTTTACCAAAGGGTTTGATTTTAGCTATCCACTGGGACTTAATTCTAGCACGGGAGTTCACCTCATCAAGTAATTTCTTGACACAAGCATCATGATTTGCCGTAAAGACACATTTTCTACATGTTTTACAAGTAGCATATTTAATGTCTGAATAATTCCTAGATGATTGATCGATGCTCCTAGAAGAAGGCATGCTACGGTTAGCAGTGTTGGGTAATCTAGAAGGCATCTGACTAGGTTGGACATTGCTATCTCTTACATGTGTCTTTTGAATAGCTTCCCTTTGACCAGATTTATGGCAAACGTCATTTGAACTAGTTCTAGACGTGGTCTTGGTATTTTTAGGGAAACTAGAGGCAATCATATGATTTGGTCTTGCTAAAGCTGGAGTGATCACATTGGGCCTAGTTGCTGGAGTGACTGGTCTAAAAAGATGAACCAAATCAACTTGGGAGGCAAACCGCGGTCTCGAGGATTGTGGTCGCTCGGATCTAAATGCAGTAGGTTGTCTGACAATCGGTTGTCTGACGAACTGATTTGTAGGCGGTTTCCCCAAGATTGATGGTTTTTCAAGCTTAGTGTCCACACTAGGTCCTTTACTTTTCCTTAACTCGTTTTTCAACGCAGCTATAGCAAAAACCTTTTCCTGTACTTGAGCCTTTAATGTTTCATTTTCTTTGAGCACGTTATCTTGGGATGCCAACTTAGATTCAAGCAGTTGAATTTGTTTCAAAAGATTATCCTTTTCAGCTTTAGAATCTAGAACAGTTTGATCCAATTTTCTTTCAAGAACAACGTTTGACTTTTCAAGTTTTTCAAAATATGTTTCAAATTTGTCCGTTTTCTTAGAAAATTCAAGTTTGGCATCCTCAAGGTCTTTAGATTGCCGAGCTACGATCGTTTCGAGCTCTTTAATCTTAGAATCAAAATCAGTTAACGAGGCAGTTATAAAGCATTTATCATGATGTTTAGCATTTTGAACACCTTCTCCCCCATTATGACTCACATCGGATGAATCAGAAGTGGTATTTCTATCACTCTTTTCCATCCCATGTTTGTCATAATTAGGTTCAGAATGCTCAATATGCGGCATGTCATGAGCATATACATCATAAACAACATTAGATTGTACCATATTTGCAGGCTCTTCGTCATAAACGGGTAAGATGTCATCAAGAGAGGTCTCGTGAACATTCCCTGACGTACCACTGGTATCATGTTGTTCTCCTGATTCTGTGCTCTTGCCATCGTTAGGCTCCAAGTTGTCAACCGTATGACCAGTTTCCTCTTGCATCGAAGAGTCTTGCACTCCATTATCATACCCTTGCTGAAGTCGAGATCTTTCATAAATTGAAGACGAGACCGATGACATGAGTTTCAAAATCGTATCACGGAAAACTCGAAGCTCGGTATGTGTATCTCGAAGAAATGATTGGCAAATCACTGAGCTTTCAGGCTTGATGATATTGAATTGGAGGAAAGACGTGAGTTGTGTCACAAGAGTCTTGTATGCAAGTGCCGATGCAGAGTGATTAAAGTTGTCACGGTTGAGTTGCTCGGCGAGTTCGGTCAAAGTGGTGAAAATTGAGTCGATGAATATATGACGATCTTGTCCAAAGATTGTCACAAATTCGCTCCCTCCGTGAATCCGTGAAAGATTAACTAGATGATACTGAAGCATTCGAAATGAAGTTATACCACTTTCCCTAGCGTTGGCTTGCACTTGATGCGATTCTCCCTCTTTAAGTGTCGATTTTAACGATTCCATTGGTAATCGAGGAAAAATGATGTGGCTGTTGTTGTTGTCGGGTTTGAACAATACGACTCGGCTCAAAAAGTGTTATCGGCTCAAAAGATTATGAATAAAACCCGATCAAAAATCCGTAATTGCTAAAAATATATCCCGTCACTTTCACTCGTAAATTTGACTTCAAATCCGGCCAGAAAAATTTGAACCCGTCAAATATTTTTCCACGTTAATTCTATTAAAATACCCGCCTCAATACGATTTTGCTAAAAAATTAATATAAAAAATTAACTTATTTTAAAAAAAAAATTGTGATTATCTATTTAAACTAAACAAATTAGAAAAAATTGAAATTTAAACTAAAAAATAGAAAAATATGATTTATCTATTTAAAGAAAAAAAATGGATAATGAAACGTAAATAAAAGTAAGAAACGTGGCACAGTATAATAGAGAAAAAAAAAATCTGATATTTGTTCCTTGTATACTCCGTCCAAACACGTGGCCCCAATAAGAAGCTTCCACCGCCCCACCCTTTCCTTGTTATTTCCGCCAGTCAACCCACGTGTCCCCCAACTCCTTAAATGCCCTTGGTTACTCCGTCCCCCTCTTTCACTTAGTTATATCCGCCCAAGAGAATATCTCTCACAAATATCTTAACCTGAATTAACTCTCTCTCTCTGCTAAACACACACACACAAACCGGCTCCTCCAACTCTCTATTTGCTCCGCCTCCTATCCTTAATCTCTCACGAATTTAACCAAATACCAATCTCAATCCTCTTCTATCTCCACTCAACAAATGATTCAGCAAACGCACAAGGTCTTTTTCAGAAAGATCTCAGGTAGGTATTTTAACTTAAGTTTTTGTTGGTTTGAGTCTCTCTCTCTACTGTAGTGTCATTCTGTGATGTCAATAGTCCGAGTGTTTTTGAGAATGGATTTGAGTCGAAAGTGAGGTAATTTGGATCAATGAAAGTTTTTTCTTGTTGAAACTGAGATCTTGATGATTGTGAAGTGTGGATTGAAAGTTTGTTTTGGTAAACGAGGGTGGGTTTGTGTGTGTGAGTCGAGTCGAGGGTGAGGGAGTTTTGGTGAGGATTGAGTCGAGAGAGTTGTCGAGAGTTGTGAGAGACGAGAGGGTGTTGTAGATTGTTGTCGAAAGGTTTTTGAGTCGAGTTGTACGAGTCGTGAGGGTAAGGAAGACCGGATGTTGTGTGTTTGGGGGAGGGTTTTTGATGGTTGTAATTGTGAGACGAGGGTGGGTTAAATGATTCGAGTTTGGTTTTGATTGTGTTTGAATCAAGAAATTCAGTTTGGGAGTCTTGATCGAAAGGTGTCGGTGTGAGGGAGTCGAGTGTGGGTCGAAGATTTTATTAATCAGTTTAGGTGATTGGTTTGAGTCGGTTCGAGGGATGAGAGTCGAGTCGTAGGTGTGAGATGAGACGAGGGTATGAGGGTATGGGTGTTTAGTCTTGTTCGAGAGTCTTGTGAGGGTCTTTTTCTTTGGTAAATTAGTTGAATCCAAGTATAGAGTCGAGAGAGGTTTTGGTCGTAGGTTGAGTTGTCTGTGTCGAGGATGAGGGTTTGGGAGAGATGTGAGATCGAGTCCGTTTGTAGGGGTGAGTCGAGGGTGTATTGGGTGGGTAATACGAGAGACGAGGAGTCTTGGTTTCTGTTTTTGTTTGAGTCGTTTTTGGTTTGGATGGGTGAAAGGAATCGAGTCTGGGTTAGTTTTGATGTGGGTTCTAAATCTTTTTGGTGTCAGTCGATAGTTGTTAGAAAAGCCTATTCGGAAAGTCCTTTCGAAAAGGTCTATGCGGAAAGTCTATTCGGAACTTTTTCTATGCGGAAAGTCTATGCGGAACTTTTTCTATGCGGAAAGTCTATTCGGAACTTTTTTGTCTATTCGGAACTTTTTGGCTATTCGGAACTTTTTGGCTATTCGGAACTTTTTGGCTATTCGGAACTTTTTGGCTATTCGGAACTTTTTGGCTATTCGGAACTTTTTTGGCTATTCGGAAAATGTAGACTATTCGGAAAGTTTTCTCATTCTGAAAGATGAAAGCACTCGATCTCAAAATTGGATGGAAAAAGACAGATCTTTTGATAGGTTTTGGACAGATTGGACTGATATTTTGACAGATTAACTATTGGACTGATAAACGGATCTAAAAAAAAATTTGATTAAAAAATAACTGAGTAAAAAATGATTAACAAATTATATAAAAAAAAATGACTGATTAAAAAAAATTTAAACAAAATATGATTATAAAAAACTGATTATTGAAAAAGAAAAAAAAAGACTGATTATTTTAAACAAAATTGATAAAATGAGACTAAAAAACTGATAATCAAAAACTGATGGTAAAAACATACGAAAAAAGAATAAAACTGATAAAAATTGAAAATTGATAAAAAATTGATAACTTTATTAAAAAATTTGATAGGATTTATAAAAATTGATAAAAAAAAATTGATCAAATGATGAATTGATTGATAAAAAATAAGAAAAAAAAGAATTTTTACCACCAAATCAAAAGATAAAAAAATGCAAATCCTAAGATTCAACCATGGCTCTTGATACCAATTGAAGGCCTACTAATTCTAAGGATTTGGTAATGGATGGATTAGATCTATGGATTTGGTGGAAGAGATGGGGAAGAAGGAGATTAGGTGTAGAGAGAGAAAGGAGAGGGAATCAAAGTAGAGAGAGAAAGGGATTATATTAAATGAAAAGTGTTTGAATGAATGACCAACCCCCTCCTAACATGCTAGGAGGGGTATATATATAGCCCACCCTACATGTGGGCTATATGGACTATACTTAACTAAAGTGGACCACGAGCCCATTACATAATTATCGTTGGAGCGACCGATCCTTCATAAATACGTAAAACGTATTTCCAACAATAGTCCACTTGATGTCCATCTCTTCCAATTGTTCATCACTTATCTGCTCAAGATCTTCATATGTAATCCTTGAATCACTGGGCAAAGAAGCAATGAATGCACACACAGTATCTAGATCTAAACCAGCAGGTTTAATTCTATCAGCGCCAAAGTTGTGTGTGTCAGCGCTTGAGTATAAAGCGTTGACAGGATATGATCCAGCGCTGACAGACTGAGATCCAGCGTTGACACATTGAGATCCAGTGGCTGGATGTCCATAGAAGTTCATGGAATCAAATTGGCCTTCACTTTGTGAGAAGAAGGCCATGTTACTACTGGAAGATTTATTATCACTATCCAAAAGCCATTCATTCTCCAACAGTCTTAGTTTGTTGAAGATGTCATCAAACCTGGAGGTCTTGTGGGTGTTATTGACAAGAATGGATCTTGTCTCAATCTTCCATACATCACCAAGGCTTTTGAGAAAAGTAGCATTCAAGTCAGGGTCATCAATATGTGTTCCCATGAAGGAAAGTTGACTTGTGATGTCAAGCAATCTACTTCTCACACTGCTGAGATTCTCATTTGGTTGAGCCTTAAAGACAGCATACTCATGCATGAGTTGCTTCTTCTTTTCATCTTTTGTGTCAGCATTGCCACCATGTGCTACTTCAAGAGCTTCCCAAAGCTCTTTTGCAGACTCAAAGCGTTTGTACTTGTGCTGATTCTCATGACCTAGGGCGTGTTTCATGATGTTCAAGATTTTCATGTCCACCCTTTTCTTGGCTATATCTTCAACAGATACAGCTCTTCCATCTTCAGGCTTTTCCTTCTTATCAGCTTCAGGACAATTAGGAAGAGCTACCCTTGCTGCAATAGCAGCAGCAATCTTTTGAGCTTTGTTGAATGTGTTCCCATATTCAACAATCTCCCAAAGAGTATAGTCATGGATGGCTATATATTGCTCAAAATTAGACTTCCAAAGCTCGAAGTTCCTGGCATCAAACATGGGAATTTTGATACTAGGGTTTGTGGAGTTGTTTTGTAGCAAAGCAGAAGGCTGATTTGTGTCAGACATGATGTTTTTAGGGTTTTGAGAGATTTAGGGTTTTTAGGGTTTGGTGTTTTAGGGTTCTTGCGTTACTTAAAGATCAAAAGTTTCTCAACAAGCTCTGATACCACTTGTTGATCCCAAACTTAGATCGATTAAGCTTTGTGTATACGAGATTAGATCAAGTAATACACGTAGAGAAACCTTTGCTTATGAATAAAGTAACTAAGTGTTATGCGGAATTAACACTTAATCTAAAACACAAAGATGTTAAACAAACTTTCACTTGTATTAGAATGATCGAACTTGATTACAATGAAAGAGGTTTAACTTGTGAAAACTTATGAAAACTGATATATAACTTTAACCTAAAAGATCTTCTTTTATAGAACAAGAAGTCTTGTACAATAAGCTACGAATCAACTATTCTAGGTAAAGATAATAATGGAAAATACAATGTCGAGCTTATCTTTACCATACACAAATAAAGAAACAAATAAACAAAAAGATTCGTATGAAGATATATTCCATCAGTGCTAATCTTCAAGGCTGTCAGTGTTGACTTCTTCAATGTCAACGCTTGGCTGTCAGCGTCCAATGTCATCCTATCAGCGTTGACATTCTTCTTATCAGCGTCTAGTGAACTGACCCATAATTTATTCCCAACACAACTGCTTGCAGGAATTCTTGACAAAGATTAAATCTCGGTCTGATACAATCGTTATATGAACCTCATCATGTTTAACCACCATATCAATGAAGACGACAACTACTTTTGGTGTAAATAAATTGGTAGACAAGGGAAAAAATGAGCATACTTAATAAACTGATCCACAACAATAAAAATGACAGCCAAACCCTTGTAAACGGGTAACCCAGTGACAAAGTCCTTTGAAAAATACTCCCACACCCTATATGGTGTCAGAAATGGTTGCAGAAACCCGTCCGCCGCCCGAGCAGAATACTTAGGCTGCTTGCAAGTTAAGCACTCATCGATAAACTCACCAACCGACTTACGCGTACCTTTACAGTAAAACAATGCGGATAACCCAACCAACATCTTAGCAACGCCGATATGCCCTTCGATTGGAGTGTTGTAGAATTTCGTCTATACTAACTCCTTAGGTTTAGATTCTGGTCCAACATAGTAGCGATCACGAATGATCACCACACCCTGCTCTCGTTGATACCCCTCTAGTCATTCATTGGTATCCAACTTGTTATGAATCTCTTGTAATTCGTCCAATATCTTATTCTCCTGTCTTAAGTCACTCATCAGCTAGGTCAATGATCGGCTTAAAGCCATTAAAGCCCCTCTAACCACTTCCTCTTCTTTAAACACTCGCGACAAAGCATCGACTACTCCTTTTGTAACCCCCATTTTATACTCAATGATAAAGTCAAACTCTACAAGTTTGTGCACATATTTCTATTGAAGGAGTGTTCGAATAAGTTGATGCATGAGTTCCTTGGGGCTCCTATGATCCATTCGTATAGTAAAATGATGCCCCAACAAATACTGACCTCCTTTAGTATGTTGCTACTACACGCATACGAGGTCCCAACTTTTGGCTAAAATTTCACGAGGGTTGCCCCCTTTGCATCAACACGACGCCAATTTTGATAATTGACGCATCGGCTTCTACCACAAACATCTCTTTAAAATACGGAATACCCGATATTGGCGCACCCTACATGCATTTCTTGAGGTCGTCAAAAGCCTTACGTTTGAGCTCTCCGCACTTAAATCCTTGTTTTTGAAGCAAACTAGACAATGGGGCGGCAGTAGTAGCATAGTCTTTGATAAAATGCCTATAATAACCTACAAGACCCTAAAATCCACGCACGTACTTGCCTTGGTTTGTGGGCTCAGGCCATTCGCGTACCGCGGCAACCTTCTTGGAATCCATCTCAACCCTTTTTCCATAAATAATATGCCCCAAATACACTAGTCAATTTGCCCCCAAGACACACTTTAATTGTTTAACATAAAATTGATGATCTTGTAAACACTAATAACACATTGCAAATGTCCCATGTGGGTAGTAAGAGTCGAACTATAAAATAAAATATCATCAAACAATACGGTCACAAACATGCATAAATAAGGTGAGTATTATTGGTTCATGGTAGCTTGAAAAGTAGACAGAGCATTAGTGAGACCAAACGACATGACTAACAACTCATAGTGACCATCATTTGTTTGCAAAGCTGTTTTATAAACGTCTAGCTCATATACCTGTATTTGATGATAGCTAGCACGCAAATATAATTTGTTAAAAGTAACTGCACCACCTAATTCATCAAACATGTCATCTGATGTATATGAAACTTATCTTTAATTGTGACCTCATTCACTACCCTATAATCCACACAAAAATGGTAACTCTTGTCTTTCTTTTTAACCACTAAAGCGAGCAATAGAAAGGACTATGACTCTCACGTATATTGAAGGTTTATTAGTATCATAACAATTATATAAAACCCTAAACGAGATCAAAGCACATATAGCGGAAGCGATTTAACAAGATCATAATTAATAACACAATTATAATTAATCGAATTAGGGTTACATACCTTTACGCTAAAGCAATTCCACAAGACGAATAACAAATCACCAATTCGGGTTTATACCGTATATACCAAGATATAATCTAAAGTAAGACTATATTACGATCTTGTACACACGTAATACAACGAGCTAAATGTTATTCTAGCACGTGAAAACCGAGCTACAACGCTTGTAATTAATTTACCCAACAACCCTAGAGAGGGGCTAGGACTAGATTATGTATACAATCGATCAACCAAGAAAAACCAACCACACACCCTTTGTGGTGTAGCCTTGAGATCGAACCAAAAGAAAAAGAAGGGAAAAGATGTATGTTGTGTTGATTATGAGAGATGATGAGGTGTATTTATAGGCCTAAATTCTTGTAGCCTAAGATAAATAAAAGGAAACTTTTGCCCCCCCCCCCCCCCCCCTTTGAGCCCATAACCGACCGACTTAAACACCCCTTAGGGGTGTTCCGGAATCTGCCAAACTTCTTTCTTAATGTATACATAGTATATATTTAATTAACATTCGTTAATACTTAACTATTAATTAATTAACGATCGTTAAAGTAATATATTTACTTGCTCAGTTAAATTAATAAATACATAAATATATTTATTAAATAAATTAATAAATACAATAAATATATTTATTAATTAAATTAACTCTTTATGTATTGTGTGCAATCCCGTAATCTCGAGTTCGATCCTATCACACGACTATTAAATATAAGTCCATAAACTTTCAGCTCCCACTTGGACATATTTCGAATATCGTTATTACATTGACTAGCGTCTAGTTACACTTAGCAATGTCTCTAATACAACTCGAGTAAGGTCTCCTGGACAAAACCTTTCAACGATTCTGCATCGTTATTATTATCCTTTTATTTCTAATACAACGTTAATAAGGATATGTATCTCAGTCATTCCTTTCATTAACCATTCTGTTTCTCGTTCACAGATTCAGCAAGATTACCAAAACAAATTTAGGTGTGGCCACACAAACATCTTACTAATCCCACGAGGGGCCCAGCTGTATTAAACTCCAAAGCGAAATTGGAGGAAATAAATTCCATATTGACTACGAGCCAAACTTATGAATTTTGAAACACTTCCGAAGATAATCCTTATAGCTACCAGTTACGTTTAGCGTTAGATTATTCCACAGAGATGCACTAGATTCATAACAGTTTTCTGGTATCTCAAGTCTAAGGATAACTATTTATGTTTTACTTAATGACAAAGATCCATAAAGTAAAAACATATAGTTGGGATAAGTCCTATATTCAATTCATCGAATATCATCTAAAATCTATCAATATACTTTCAAGTATACTCTATCGCATTTTGATTTGTCTTAGTTTAATAATATTCCCATATTATTAATCGACAACGGACATTTAGCATAGCTTTTATTCATGGATTAAAACATGTAAAATAGGATACACTTATTAAATAATAAAATTAACGAAACCAATCTTTATTTCATTATATAATAATGTCATAACATCCTTTATCCAAATACTAATCACAGATTTATTGCATGAGTTCGCTAGCTAGTTGCAGCCCAATCGCTTTGGCATGCTTAACTACCTTTGGTCTAGGCAAAGCCTTAGTTAAAGGATCGGCTACGTTATCATCTGTGTGAACTTTTATCAATTTGATTTTCCGAACTTCAACTTGTTCTCAGACGTAGTGATGTCTACACATAAAGTGTCTGGCGCCTTTCATGACTCCAGGGTCATTTGGCAAATATTATTGCGGCATAATTGTCACAATACATATCTATAAGGTTCTTTTATTGCAAGAATCATCCCAAGATCTCCAATAAGATTCCTAATCTAAACCACATTTAGTTATGTATACGGCTACCTTTTGAATACCAAAACATTTCTTTTTGTATTCCTCAAATACTACAGAAAATGTTTAACATCAGTCCAGTGAAGCTTCTTTGGATTCTGTTGGTATCTACTGACCAAGATTTAAGAAAATGCCACATCAGGCCGTCTGCATCTAACAACATACATTATAGATCCTACAGCCGAAGCATAAGGCACCTTCTGCATGTATGCCTCATCTTCAGGAGTTGATGCATCCATCTCATGACTTAGATTATGCTTTAACTTCCATAGGTTGAAAACCTTTCTTGGAATTATGCATATTATACTTCTTCAAAATCTTATCTATATAAGCATCTTGACATAGACCAATTAACCGTCTTTTCCTATCCTGATAGATCTTAATTCCCAGAATGTATGCAACTTCTCTGAAATCCTTCATAGAAAGACATTTACCTAGATAATCCTTAACAGCTTTAAGTCTTGAAATGTTACTTCCCATGATTAATATGTCATCAACATATAGGACTAGGAATACTAAATCACTCCCACTAGCTTTGCGATATACACATGGCTCATCACGATTATGAATAAATCCAAAATTTTTGATTTCTTCGTCAAATCTTTTATTCCATTGGCGTGATGCTTGCTTCAAACCATAAATGGATCTTTGAAGTTTGCACACATGTCCTGGATTCTTAGGATCAACATACCCTTCTGGTTGCTGCATATAGATGTCTTCATCTAAGCGACCGTTCAAGAAGTCAGTTTTAACATCCATTTGCCATATGTCATAGTCATAGTATGCTGCTATAGCTATGAGAATCCTAATAGCTCTTAAGTCTGCTACTGGAGAAAATGTCTCCTCGTAGTCTACGCCAAAAGTTTGAGTAAAACCTTTATCTACTAAACGAGCTTTTATAGGATTGTACTTTTCCGTCCATGTCGGTTTTCTTCTTATATATCCACTTATGTCTCACTATTTTAGCATTCGGTGGTGGTTCTACAAGGATCTAAACATCATTTAGTTTCATGGATTTCATTTCCTCATCCATAGCAACCATCCACTTATCCTTCTCAGGATCAAGTATGGCGGATTTATAATTAGCGGGTTCACCAAGAACCCCTAACTCATCATCATCTTCTATGTTAAGACACATATTGCTATCGCGTTTTTAATCCTTGCAAATCTACGTAGAGGAACTAATTCCGGTGGAACCGCCAGACTTTTTGGTTCTACATGAATCACATCGCTAGTGTTTTCAAAAGGTAATGTATCTATATGACTCTCCTCAAGATCATAATTTCTCCCACTGAATTCTTGATTTACAAGATCAGATTCAAGGAAGTCTCCATGCCTAGCAATAATAACTTTGTTCTCAGGTGGATAATAAAGTAGTAACCCATAGTTTCCTTAGGGTATCCTACAAAGATACATTTAATAGATCGTTGTTGGAGTTTGTCTCCTGAGTCACGTTTCACTTACGACTCGCAACCCCAGACCTTTAAATAAGACAAATATGGCTTCTTGCCATGCCATAGTTCATATGGTGTCTTATAGACCTTCTTTGTGGGAACCATATTTAAAATGCGAACAACAGATTCTAAAGCATAGTCCCAAAAGGATAAAGGTAAAGTTGTAAGATTAAACATAGATCGTACCATATCTAATAATGTAGAGTTTCTCCTTTCGGATACACTATTTTTTTGTGGAGTATAGGGAGAAGTAAGATGCTGAACAATTCCATTCTCACTTAGATAATCTATAAACTCTTGACTTAAATATTCACCACCTCTATCAGAACGAAGAGCTTTAATCTTCTTCCTTAATTACAGTTCTACTTCTGCTTTAAACACTTTGAATATTTCAAATACCTCATGTTTATGCTTAAGTAAATAAACATAACCATAACGGCTATAATCATCTGTAAATGTTAAGAAGTAGCTAGCACCTTTCCTTGACATATGTCTAAGTGGTCCACACACATCAGTATGTATAAGTCCAAGTAGATCAGTAGCCCTTACAATATTGCTATTAAAAGGTTTCTTGGTCATCTTTACAGAGATACAAGACTCACATTTATCAAATGATTCATCATTGATATTTTCCAAAAGACCTTCACGTTGAAGCTTTTGTATACGAGTCTTCCCAATATGGGCAAGTCTACAATGCCAAAGATAAGAAGAGTTCTTGTCAAACTTTCTCTTCTTACTCATGCTAAATACAGATTTATCGTTCTTGGATTCATTATCATGCATGTCTATTTCAAATACACCATTCACAGAAATTGCATTAAAATAGAAAATACCATTTTTCCAAACAGAAATACCATTATTATCAATCGTGTGAACGAATCCATTATTTAACAAACAAGAAAAGGAAATGACACCCCTAACAATTGTAGGTGCATAATGACAATCATTTAATCCCAGTACTAAACCCGAAGGTAAAACTAGATCAAAAGTTCTTATAGCTTCAACCGCTGCGTGTGCGCCATTGCCCACTTGCAGGTATTGTTTCCCATAGAGAAGCTTCCTTTCCAGATTAAATCCCTCCAGCGTATTACAAATGTTAATACCGCATCCCGTATCATATACCCAAGAATTTAATTTATATGTTAAATTGAACAATTCAATCATAAATAAAGTACGTGAAGCTGCAGCACTCTGCTCAGACTTCTTCTTTATTTCTCGCAATTTTTCGAGGTAAAGAGGGAAATTACTCTTCCAGTGACCACTTGCCTTGCAATGGTGACAAGTCTCATCCTTTTGAGATTGACTCTTCTTGACAAAGTTTTGCTTGGGTTTCGAATAAGTCGTAACTTGTTTGCCCTTATTACCCTTGCCTTTTCCTTTCTTCTTATTCGCTTGCGGTTTTTGGCTTACTCACTCTAACCTTTTGTATGGTTAGTACAGAAGGCGTAGCGGTAGATGCCTTGTCTTTCAACCCCTTTTCATAGTCAATGAGCATTGTATGCAAATCATTAACTGTCTTCCCCGTGCAATGCATATTATAGTTTCTAACAAAATCATTGAAGTCCTTGTTAAGGGACCTATTGATCAAGTTGATAACCATATTATGATCGTAGGATCGTCTTAGTGGAATGAACTGTTCCATATAACCCCGCATCTCCAAATAATGGGCACTTACAGACTTTCCTGGAGCTTTCTTGCAGCTATGCAAAGCATCTACTAAGTCGTAGATCTCCACAGCTTGCGGCTTTTCGAACATAGCCTTGAGATCATCAAGCATTCGCTTAGGTGAAAATAGCTCATACTTCTGTTGAAGTGTAGGAGCCATTTTTTCCTAGCATTAAGCAAGCCACCTCAGAGTGCTTCTTAACATTAGTAGCGTGTTTAAGCCTTTGTGCATCAGATGCTCCTTCAGCAAGATCCTCCGGATATGGAGTAGTCAAGATATCGATAGTACCCGCTGCTCTCAAGACAATTATTAGCGAGCGGTACCCATTATTGAAGTTTAGGCCAGTAAGTTCAGGTCGTTCAAAGAAAGCTTTGAACGCAGAACTTATCGTGTTATTGGTGGGTTGAGCCATTTCTACATAAATAAGTTCAAATATTAGTATTTTCGATAACGAAATACTTTCAAGAAAATAAATTACCCCGGTATAAAAACCATATTATTTTCTTGGAATTCTAGAACTATATTGACATAGATCCATTATATCAGTTGATCTGCTAGTAATGAATGTACTCAACCTAGCGACTTGTCGAACAATTCAATTGACAAACAATTTTCAATTTCTAGATATTTAAGGGATTTACATTGCCAAAAAAATGTTTTGCATTGTAAACATGTTTCATCCCTTCTGAATGCATTAAGTTTCCAGATCTCACTGATTAACTTAATTAAGTCGTCTAATCGGAGTAACGTAAAACCATCATACGAATTCTCATTCTACAAATGGTTTTCTTTCCATCACAACATCATCCAAAAATCTCATTTGATGACGAAGTAATTTCAAGTGTTCGTCAATTAAGAGCATTCGACTTAAATTTTAAGGGTATAAATTTTGATGTCAAAATCGATGTATGGAGAAGCATGCATACAATCTCCATAGCATAAGTTTAATAAAACATTTTGTAAACTTTTTCACGATATTAAATTTCTTCATAAATTATGTTGCGGTATTGGTTAAACCAATTAAAGAATTTACCCACAACTCACACAACGTACTTTGCTAGAACTCGGCTACGCACAAAGCAATACCCTTATTCATTGTGGTTCGGATGTGAATTTGTGGTAAATCACCCTTAAGGTATAATTTAATTGATAACGTAGGTAATTTCAATTTGACGCACAGGCGAGCCGGGAATTTGGTCAGCAACTAATGGTATAACACCTCCTTCCTTAACCGGGTACATAACCAGCGGTCGGTGCGTTAACCCACTTTATAGTTTGTCAAATAGAGTAGGCCGTTAGATTATTATTGCAATTCACCAATTAACGTAATCTTATGTAATTTAAATCTCTTACAAATCAATATTTTCATATGATTTAGTCCATATTATTTCTTTTCATAAAAAACCCCTTGTTTACAACAATTCAACAAATTTATATATAAACAAGTAAAAAAAACTAAATTATAAACACATAATAACAATTTATATGTGCAACAAATAAATCAAATAGCCACATGCATACGACTTATTAAATAATCATCAAATCTAGGTCTTTACATCTCTATATAAAAGTCTTCCCTAATTCTAGATTTATTGAATCAAATAATGACATAGCACATAAAATCATATAAACATATAATTATACGATCCATGAAAACATGTACGTGATCATGGATTACCCATAAATCTTAACAATTAAATCTCTATGGATCGTAACCATACATGACATAACAATTAATCATGCAATTTAATCTAAAATTATCCCATATGTAATTTAGGGTTTCAAAACAATTCCATTTTTTTAATTAAAAATAGAGCCAAAACCCTAATTTTTAAAAAACAAAACCCTAATTTTATGAAAAACCTAAAAACATGTAGTTTTAACTCAAAACAATTATAGTTAAAAAAATTAAGATTTTCGATAATTATAACATGTTAAAACGGCTCTCGATGTCACTTAAGGTTTATTAGTATCATAACAATTATATAAAACCCTAAACGAGATCAAAGCACATATAGCGGAAGCGATTTAACAGGATCATAATTAATAACACAATTATAACTAATCGAATTAGGGTTACATACCTTTACGCTAAAGCAATTCCACAAGACGAAGAACGAATCATCAATTCGGGTTTATACCGTATATACCAAGATGTAGTCTAAAGTAAGACTATATTACGATCTTGTACACACGTAATACAACGAGCTAACCGTGATTCTAGCACGTGAAAACCGAGCTACAACGCTTGTAATTAATCTACCCAACAACCTTAGAGATGGGCTAAGACTAGATTATGTATACAATCGATCAACCAAGAAAAACCAACCAAACACCCTTTGTGGTGTAGCCTTGCGATCGAACCAAAAGAAAAAGAAGGGAAAAGATTTATGTTGTGTTGATTATGAGGGATTAGAAGGTGTATTTATAGGCCTAAACTCTTGTAGCCCAAGATAAATAAAAGGCTACTTTTGCCCCCCCCCCCCCCCCCCCCTTGAGCCCATAACCGACTGACTAGAACACCCCTTAGGGGTGTTCCGGAATCTTCCAAACTTCTTTCTTAATGTATACATAATATATATTTAATTAACATTCGTTTTTACTTTCTCGGTTAAATTAATAAATACATAAATATATTTATTAAATAAATTAATAAATACAATAAATATATTTATTAATTAAAATAACTCTTTACGTTTTGTTTGCAATCCTGTAATCTCGAGTTCGATCCTATCACACGACTATTAAATATAAGTCCATAAACTTTCATATATTTCCCAGACTTAACATCTCCATTTTCCTTTTTTGATAATGTGGATAACGATAAGGTCGAAAATTCACAAGTTTGGTATTTTGGTATGAATTAATACGATGGTCAATGCTACGATGTGGTGGAAGATTAGTAGGTACCTAGAAAAGTGTTTTAAACCGTGCAAGTAGTTGGGAGATATTACGATGCGTCTCCACCTCCGCAGTTGAAGTCTCTGACGTGTGTGTCGTAGTAGATAATTGATAAAACTCAAACACCCCGTAAACATCATTCGTTCCTAGCAAGGCTCGCATGTATCAGAAAGGTAGGAAATTCTTGCTTTTTGGTGTCAAGTATTTTGGTGGTAAGATCTAGCAATCAATGATGATTGATTGAGGTGTTCTGTGAATACATTTACAGAGATCATAACTATGATCTCGGATTTTGGAATTTTCGGGAATTCGTAGGGTTTACCAAGAAGGGAGGGTTATTGATTTGGTGTTCTTGCTTTTCACCATTGTGGATCAAGAAATGTATGTTTTGTACTTATCATCATGTTAATTACGTGTGCATATATGACTCTTTATTTTAGCGTTGTTATACTCTTGATGTCTATGATATATGTGATATAGTATGTGCTAAACTCTAATAGTGGCATCACGAGCATATTCATATGCTTTGTAATTACATAAAATGCTAACAAATGATATAAAAATCAATTTTTTCTTCATGTATGATTATGATTTAATTAGTGTTCGTATATTGCTAACTAGAGATGATTTGATCCGTAATAATGTAGAAAAAATGAGTTTACATGTTTTTAGATGATAGCAAAACATTAATTGCAACTACATGTCAGGATTTTTTGAGATGGTATGCATGTTTAAATTGTTTAAATTATCAAAGCGTGTTTGCTCATTGTTATGAATCATGGATTTAATGCTTAACATGTTGGTAATTGATATTTGAACTAGAAATCACCAATTGGATTGGTATTTTCGTTATTAGATTCTTTTTATAAAAGTGTATTAGGGTTGATTCAAGACAGCTAGTCACTAAAAAATTTTTATAAAATAATCTACACGCTTTCAACCTCTGATTCTTTGTAGTTTTAGCGAAAAGATAGGGAAAACTTTTTCCTACCGATTTTTTGGTTATAAAACAGGAACAACTAATATCTTAAAATTTGATTTACAAGTTATGTTACTTTTTAGTGTTTAGTTTGTTGTTTATTTTGAATAGATGACTTGCATGTATAGAATGCATCTTCTATTTAGTTAGTCATGTACGTGTGTTTATTTTTGATTTATTTATTTCTTAAAATGTTTAGTGTTAAATAACGAAATAAGTACAAAATCATTTTCCAACTTAAAAATGACTAACTAGGTTAAGTAAATTTTTTTGTCTTTTCATTTGAAATATACTTAACTTATAACTATATAAAAAATGAGGACTTTACTTGATTGCTAAAAATATTTTAATTAAACTACACTAAAAGAAATAGGCGTATCGCTCTACTTTCTAAAAAAAGAATGTGATTAACTAGCTTCGCGCTAACCCGCTTCTCTGCTTCTTATGTGTCTTTCAACACAAACTTAGAATCAAATGTGATTATACCAAAGTTCCATTTGAGTTTACCAATGTTCCTACAAAGAGGTGTGAGGAAACCCGATGGAACAAGCATATGGCACAGTAAAAGACTCAGACGACGTTTTAACAATGGGTAAACTCAGTTTTTTTAATCACCGTTAGATTCAAGTACCGAGGCACACATTTTCTTAAGATAAAAATATTAAACCTCGTTGTTTTAGAAACTTGATATAAAAGGATTTTTACATGCTTCCTTTTAAAAATAATTTCATTTAATTTATAAAAGTTAAATACCCACTAAAGTAAGTTATGTACTATCCAATGTACTATGCTCATTTGAGCTTGATCAATTCAACAAAGAAAGTCTTAAGTCTTGATCAAGACAAGGCAATACAATAGTCAAAGGGTCTGACCCGAAATTATATAATTGCTGATTAGTAATTGGACGACTTTTATCGTGTATTTTTGGCCAGACCATTTGCACGTAATACTAGATACGGCAAAACATGACGTGACTATGATACCTCTAGATAATGTAGTCATGACCTCATAATGGTTAAGAGTGGCACTGGCAAAAATTATCATTCGATGATTCCTTTTTGAGTTACTTTCATTTCTAGTAGATCAACTTCACTAATGAAGTAAGTTCCAGTTGGGTCTTAAGCTCTTGATAAAATTTATTTTTTTATTTATAACATGGGTTGTTAATTTTATAAGAGATTTAATTGTTGGAAATATTTATGAAATTTCTTTTGTAGATAGTTGCTACCTAAAACAAGGAACCAACTCTCATGTCAGTTTTCACTAATGAGAAATTAACTGGATCGAACTTCAGTAATTGGTATCAAAACTTGAGATTTTTTCGCAAGTGTGAAGATAAGATGAAATTCATTGAATAGTCTTTGGAGAGGTCCCTGATCCTGATAACGTTTCGAAGACTTAAGTTAATGAGAACTATGATGACGTTAGCAAAGAAAAATATGTTTCATGTCTTATGGCGATGACATCCGAGTTACAAATTCCACCTGAGAACTATGATGACGTTAGCAAAGAAAAATATGTTTCATGTCTTATGGCAATGACATCCGAGTTACAAATTCCATCTGAGAACTTTGGAGCATATGACCTGATGCAAGAACCAAAAACTTTGTTTCAGGAACAAGGCAAGATTAAAATGTTTGACACTACGAAAGCATTTCACGCTTGCAGACATGAAAAGAGACAGTCTATTAGCACTCATTTTCTGAAAATTAATGGCTACTTAGACACACTAGAGCGCCTTAGCTACCCCATGCCACAAGAACTTGTCGTGGGTTTCATTTTGAACTCTCTAAATACGTATTTTAAATCTTTTGTGCAAACTCAAAATATGCATATCACGGGGAAGACGTTAGTAGAGCTACATGATATACTAAAGTATCATTAGAAAAGGCTTCCTCAGAAGGTTGAGACTCATGTTGTAATGGCTATTAGATCAGAGAGCATCTAGAAAGATAAGGGTAAGAAACCGTAAGGGGAGAAAGGAAAGATGTTGGGAAGAATAAGCTTGCTTATGCTCCAAAGCAAAAGTTTCCACCGCCACCTAAGAAATATAATCTGGCAAAGGACTTTGAATGTCACCATTGCAAAGAGGTAGGACACTGGAAAAGATATTTCCCTAAGAATCTAGTTGAGGTAGAAACGCAAGAACACTAGCTGAGTAGTGGTTCAAGTATCTTCATGATAGAACTTTATGTTGTTTCTAAAAATAAGTCAATGGTGTATGATACGGGTTGTGGAACTCCTATTTTTAATACATCGAATGGACTTAGAGATAACAGGGAACTGAAGCAAGGTGCTTTGAGCTTGTACACATGAAATGGGATACGTGCAAACGTCGAAGCAACTGGATGTTTTGATTTGTTACTTCCAAATTAACTATTTTTTTTTTGAATAATTGTCACTTTGCACCCATTATTACTAGGGGTGTTGGTTCTTTTTCCCGTTTGATTGATGATGGTTTTACACACATTATTATTATGAATAATGTTATATCCGTTTGTAAAGACAATGTATTTTATTTTGATACAATACCACGCGATGGCATTTATAAAATAGATATGCTTGGTCTTTATTCAAACTATGGTTCTTGTTGAATGTTAGCAGGAGAAGAGTCAAACATGCGTTGGACTCAACTTATGTTTGGCATTGTCGTCTTGCTCATGCAAACAAGAAACGTATCGAGAAACTTCAATGAGATGGGATTTTGAATCCTACTAACGTTGAATCTTTCAATGACAAATGCAAGTCTTATGTGTATGGGAAGATGGCACATAAGCCTTTCACACATTTGGCTGAAAGAGCTAAAGATCTACTGGAACTTGTACATACTGATGTGTGTTGTCCCTTTAGAGTTGTGTCAAGAGAACGTGTACTTTCACTGATGATTTCAACCATTATGGTTATGTTTACTTATTGAAACATAAATAGTGTTCGAAACATTAAAGTAATTTCAAAGTGAAGTGAACCACCAACTTGGCAAGAAAGTTAAGGCTTTTCAATCCGATGGATGCGAATATATGAGTTTTGAGTTTGTGGAACATTCGCTTGAAGAAATGCGGCATTGTATCACATCTATACACCACAAAACAATGGTATATTATTCGAAAATTTTAAGTAATTGCCAAAAAAAAGTCGTTGATGTTAATTTAACCCAGCCACGCACTACGCTAATTTCTATATTAAAAATGATGCTTGCAACTTTACACGTTTAAAAATATACTAATTAGGTTCTACCATTTTAATGAATTGGTCACATTAACTAAACTGCATACCACACGTTGTGAATAATACTTGATATATAACTCTGATTGTAGATCGGAACCAATAAACATTCGAAGCTTGAGAACCATCGCAAAAATTTTAGGGACAGTTATGTGCGTGACTAGTGCTGCAGCAATGACACTTGTCAAGGGCCCTTGCAAGCTTCTAAACGCACAGTTGCCTTCAGCAAATTCCTTGTTGACGGATTTAACTAAAAGTGATAATCGTTGGCTACTGGGTTGTTTATGTCTCTCTGCTGGCTGTTGTTGCTGGTCATTTTGGCTAATCATACAGGTACGTAACTTTATGAATTTTATTCTGCCTTAATCTTTACACATGGAGTATTTTCGGTCATTTTGGCTAATCATACAGGAGTAATACTTAGTTAGGTTTGCTTAAGGCCCGCAAGAAGTTGTGTTTGTATATTGTAGCGAAATATATCTAATCTGTTCAAATATTACAGGTACCAATCACCAGAAACCATCCAGACCACTTATCTTTATCGGCCTGGATGTGTTTTTTTGGAACGGTGCAATGTGGGATGGTTGCATTGTTTACGAATCCATACATGGAAGCCCGGAAAACTAACTCAGTTTTTCAACTTGAAACTTTTGGTTTTTTACAACCTTTTTGTTCATGATCAGGGGATACCCGAATATCCATATTGGCACAAGCATGGGTCATCGAAAGAAGAGGACCTGTATTCTCAGCAATGTTCAATCCTTTCAACAGAGTCTTTGTCACGATATTTGCTTCTATATTAATTCAAGAACAGATATACTTCCAAAGGCAAGTAAACTTAATGAGTCTCTAAACTTAATGGATACACAAATTATATAACATTTATCTATGACCAAAATTTTCATAAGGTTTTAAGCGTCACACTACTGTTTTCATAGTTCTCCCTAGCATTCAGCAAGTTGATATTTTTTTCATCTTTTTGTATAAAAAGGGTGAATATATTCCCGTACAATAACGCTGAACTTTTTTCTTGAACTACAGTGTTGTACTATGGCGTAAAGCTAAAGATGTGAAAGAGCTGAAAGAAGAACAAGCTAAGCAATCACTGATATCACAAAATGATCAAATTAAGACAGTTCAAGTCGTGGTCGATGGATATAACTTAAGCGAACCCTTTTTACCTCAAGGAAACAACACATTGTGATTCAGGTCATCTGAATCGGGTGCTGTTAGGATTTTGTAGTGTGTTTTAAACCATATATCTCTGTACATACCAACCCATTCAATGATCAAATGTATAACCGTATACCCAACAGCACAGAGATATATGAATAAAAACGGGTCAAAACTACTGATTAATTACAGGAAGTTGAAATTCTTTGGGCATAAAATATGTCTTAAAGAAGACGAGAACTAAAAAGCAAATACAGTGTGGCATTTGTACCTTACAGCTGCTTCACAACCCGGTTCTGAAACATCGTAAAAAATGCAAATAGAAATTCTTCTTTTTTCTTCAGCTGTTTTTACTAGAGTTCCCAAGACTTCACAAACCTGTAACAACGAAAGGCGAGTAAGAAAAGAGAATTTATATGATTCAACGAAATAATGGTTTTACTAGTACTGCAAAATGGAAAATTCGAACCCTGAGTTATGAATGGACCAATTTGAGTTACATTAGATCTCTGATTGACCAAACGTTAAAATCAAAAAACTAATATCTGCTGAGAAAATGACTTAAAATGGTAGGTTGGAGGGTTTGAACCCAACCCGTGCCATAATCACCCAATTTGACCCGTAACACAATTACCCATCATGACCCATATATTACCCAACCAACCAATATTGCAAGCTGTAGTCTTTATCCCTATTCTTTTATCACCAAGTGTGATAGCCAAGAAAAAAATAGTGCGTGAAAAGTCTGAGCTAGAATTATCAGATAAGATATTTTCCATAACCACACCAAAAGTCATTAAGGAATGGACGAAAGTACTTTCTGAAAAATATGCATACAGCCTGATGGCCGGTACCGTTGTGAATGCAATATGAACAATAAATTCAATAAACATTCTTTTAATATCATAAAACCTAAACCTATTACATTTACTTGCAGTCTTAAGTGTTTTGGAGAGAAAGCCAAAAATCACTAATAAACTTGAAATAAGGAAACAGACCGTAAAACATAGTTCTTAATCTAAACAAATTCATAGTCTAAAGCGGAACTGGAGCTCGAACATGCCCTGCACCACAACATCTTGAATAGCTTTCAGTCAGCTTCGCTAAAGCGACAACCCTCAAATTTTAGCTTTCTTAATTTTGTGCACTCTTTTGATAACTTAAAACGTTGACATCAGGAGAACCTAATGTCGGACGTGTGGAGTTGTCAAAAGGGTGCCCAAAATTAAGAAAGCTTAAATTATGACCATACTTCTGTATTTGCATAGAGAGAGTTATCTCAAATTATGACAATACTTCCCGATGTATCTTAAACCCACGTCTGTCAATCCCCCACGCCTTGAGATCTAGCTTTTCGAGTTTGCAGCAACCCGTTAGCATAGCTCGAACCCCAACGTCTAGCAAGCGGTTATACCGTCTTCAATACGTAAATCACGCACATTCTTTAGATGAGTTCCTACACACTCGAGAGCTTCATTTAAACTCTAACACCTTCATAACCGTGTTTCGCACAGCCACATGAGCACCAAAACTTCAAATAACACTACTCCAAAAGAGTAGACCTTATGCTTGGTTACACGGGTTTGTGTTTCTGATGAGCGAAAACAATAACTGTAGGATTCGGTTTTCTCACAGAGGGTGATATTTGCGCTTTTGATGTCGCGGTGAATAACGCTGTATGTTTATTGATGGAATTATGAAATTAGTTTAGTTCATGAACGATACGCAGTGTAGCATCAGGCACCAAAGTAGCCATGACCATAGGTGCCATGAAGAAGACACTCGTATTTTGTGATTGCAAATCATGTAAGACATGAAAGCTAGCTAGGTTGAATTGTAAAGGAGCACTTCATGTGCTTTTTATAAATGAACGAGATGCCCTTTCGAATAAAGTAGGAGTCATGTGTGACCATGTGCGTGCATGAGTCCATCACCCGTGATATATGTCTGTCTGTCTGTTACATTAATAACAAAATCAAGTCGGTGCTAAAGAGCATCCAATGCGTTAGAATACTTCAGATCTTTACTTTAAAAAAACCTTGAGCATGCTTAATTTATCGAAAAAGCCATGTCACACAAAAACGTTTTTGAAAAATCTTATCTTATAAAAGGAGATAAATTGACTAACAAAGCTAAAAAAAAAAGACACAACACTTCAACAAGAGTTCTTATGTTATGTATTTTCTTTAAATAAGATTCATTCCTATGTACAAACATTAAGATTTAAGACTAAACTTAAAGGGAGATAATGCACGTGAGCATTTAACATGTATCTGTGAATGTATATTTTCTCTCTTCTCCCTCCTAATCTTGAGACCTTAACACTTAAGTCTTATTTCCATAGAGATTGCGAATTGTATTTTAATTGGAAAAGTGTTTTTGTTGGAAACTTGCAATCCTAGCATTTGGCGGAAATCCTTATGAAGTAGCAGATAATGTTCTTCACATAAAAAACAAAATTTAAAATATATGACTATGATCGTTTTTAATTATAATATATGTTGCTACTGCCAGATGATAAGGCTTTACCGAAATACTTGTGCCGTAACAAAGAGAAGGGCGCTCATACAAAATTCGTATACGAATTTGATACGACTTTCACGGATTGTATCGGGATAGAGCATCTAGCTCCAAGGCTAGTGACATCGGTTGTGATTTAGACTCGGTCGATCGATTTTGAATTCGGTTGTTCTCGATGAGGCGATCGATTCGACTAGGTCGGCAAATCACTACCGTTCGTTACTACG
Organism: Glebionis coronaria; assembly: GCA_025667525.1. NCBI lineage: Eukaryota > Viridiplantae > Streptophyta > Magnoliopsida > Asterales > Asteraceae > Glebionis > Glebionis coronaria. Next base: position 675,414,187 of record CM046875.1, read on the forward strand.
ACCGAAACAAACTCACATTTTCCTCAAAAAGTTCGACCATTTGTATTTTTTTTTTAAATTTAAACAATTTACCTTTATAAATACCCAACTCATTTAACTATTTTTCTCAAACATTCAATTTACAAATAAAACAATCACGCATTTCATCATGTATAACAAAAGAACCCCAAAACAAAAATCCTAAGGTCCTCAACAAAGTGTTCCGCGATTGACGAGGCAAAGACATAATATTCTACAACACTGAAATCACTCTCAATTTTCTCCTGGCAGAACAACAGGCGTTGCAAGAGATAAAAACGACATCAATGCAACTTTTATAAATTATTAGTATAAGTTTTTAATTATTATTGTAATGCTTTTATTTTATTTTATTAATTATTTAATGTTTTTCTAGTTATGTAATGTTTTTCTAATTATTTATGTAATGTTTTTCTTAAATGAACATTAGTTTTGAAAAAATACACAAGGTCTCTTTGATGTGAGAACAAGCATGTAGGTCGTTGGCGAGAGAAACAGATGTGTCAAGGTTAGACTAGGTCACCAACGATAAAAATAAAAGTACCAATTGATACGACCCTTACAGATAGTATCGGGATAGGGCATCACTTTTAGCGAGTGCTAACTCTTTAAGAAAATGAGAGAAGAGATTTATTTTCTTGATAAAACTCTAAATTTTATTAATGAAAGTGTTTGGTATTTATAACCAAATAACCCTAGGTTGGAAAACTAGCTAAACACAAAGACATTCTTAATATGACTCAAACAATACTTATGAGGATGGATTGGGTGACTTTCATGATTCTGAAAAGGAAGATGGCGAAATCCCAAACTTTGAAGAAATTGATCCTGTTGAAAAATCTCAAAAATGATAATGATGTTGAGATTCCTGTTAAGGTGCCTGAGACCCCATTAGAAGATTCAAAATCTTGTTCCAAGCCCCCTGATTTTGAAGCTTTTAACTCCAATAGTAACAATTCACGTATCAGGAAAACATTTGGCCACAAACACTCCACACATTGCTCCTCGGCTCCAATTAAGTCCTCTCGTATCAATAACTCTCTCAATAATCCTACTAGTAAACATGGATCAATGATTGAAGCGCTTGTATCTCAAATTGAAATGGGTAAAGTCTTAGGGTACGATATGGAAGGCTGCAAGAATGATCTCCAAAAATTCATCGAGGGTCTTGGTGTTAATCAAGGTCATAAATGAATGTGATTTCGTTCAACTCTTGTGGTTTAGGAGCGAATAAATGCAAGTCCATCGCTAAGCTTTGCATTAAACATAAAATCTCTTTCCTTGGCATTCAAGAAACGCATATCTCCAAATTGAACCTTTTCAAGGTTAAAAGCATTTGGGGTAACTCTCAGTTTGATTTTGTGGAAGGCCCGTCTTCTGGTAGATCTGGAGGCCTTGTTTCTGTTTGGGATCCGAATGAGTTTTTAATGAAAAAAGTGTTTCAGTTTGATAATTTCATTGTTGTTGAAGGTACTTGGATTGCTTCTCAAATCCATTGTTTCATGATTAACGTCTATGCCCCACAAGACGTCAATAAAAAAGCTGCTCTTTGGAACGAGTTACATGATTTTATGTCTTCTAATTTGGGCAAGCATCTGATCTTTGGTGATTTTAATGAGGTCAGGTTCCCTTATGATAGACTCGGTACGGTGTTTAACAATTCCACTGCTAATTCTTTTAATAGTTTCATTTCGGATAATAACCTTTGGGACATTCCTCTTGGTGGCCACTCGTTCACTCGCCTTAATAAAAGTGGAGATAAATTAGGTTGGATCGTTTTCTTGCTTCTGACACGTTTGCTCCCTGCCTTCAGAAACACTCTGGTCTGGTTCTTGATTGTCACATTTCTGACCATAGGCCCATTCTTCTTGCTCCCTTAGCTACTGATTTTGGGCCTACTCCGTTTAAGTTTTATAACTCATGGTTATTGGATAAAAATCTTCACGGTTGTGTTGCTGATTTTTGGAACAACTACAATTGTAGTAATAACGTGAACCCCATTATTCATTTTAAGAATAAGATGAAGGCTCTCAAGGTTATTATTAGAGATTGGTCTGTTAACCGTAGACATGCACAAAGCCAAGAAAAGTAGGAAATCATCAGAAAGATCAAGAGTTTCGACGCTTCTATAAGCTCTAATTCTTCCAACTTTGTCGCTGATATCCAAAGATCTACTTGGATCGATAGGGTTCGTCAAATCGAGGCTAATGAGTCTCTTGATTATTCTCAAAAAGCCAAAATTAAATGGTGCACTGAGGCTGATGAGAACACAAAATTTTTTCATGCTATCGTCAATCAAAAACGTAGATATCTTGCTATCCAAGGTATTAAAGTAGACGGTCATTGGATTGAGGATCCCATCCAGGTTAAAGACGCGTTTTCTTCCTTCTTTGAACAGAAGTTTAATTATATGGAGGTGTTAAAGGTAGTCAATAGAAGCCCGTTCTACAAAGCGCTGTCTAATGATCAATCTGATTTCCTAGACTCTCCGATTTCGGCTACTGAGATTAAAGCGGCTATCTGGGATTGTGGCTCAGATAAATCCCTGGGTCCGGATGGTTTTACTTTCGCCTTCTATAAGGAGTTTTGGGAAACTATGAAAGATGATGTTGTTGCCTTCGTTCATCATTTTTTTGCTACTGGCTCGTTACCTAGAGGTTGTAATAGTTCTTTTATTACTCTCATTCCCAAAGTCCATAACCCTATGGTTGCTAGCGATTTTCGTCCCATTAGTCTCATTGGGGCTCAATACAAAATCATTGCCAAAGTGTTGACAAATCGGCTTGCTCGTGTCATCGATTCGATCATTAGTCAGGAACAGACGGCTTTTATAAAAAACCGTCAAATTCTTGATGGGCCATTGATGGTAAACGAGGTTATTCAGTGGTGTAAACGGAAAAAAATCAAAGCTTATGGTTTTCAAAGTTGACTTTGAAAAAGCCTTTGATTCCATTTCTTGGGATTTCATGTTTCGGGTTCTTCACTTCATGGGCTTCAGTGTTAATTGGATCAAGTGGATTTGGGGGTGCCTCACTTCTGCTTCTACCTCGGTCCTGGTTAATGGTAGTCCTTCGCGTGAATTCAGTATCCATCGTGGCCTTCGTCAAGGGGATCCGCTCTCTCCCTTTTTATTTATCATTGCCATGGAAGATCTTCATGTGGCTATGGAAAATGCTATGGCTGCTAATCTATACTCTGGGTTCAACATCAACAATTTGAGTCTCTCTCACCTTTTTTTTGCAGACGATGCCCTCTTCATTGGTGATTGGTCGAGTAACAACATTAAATGTCTTGTTGCTATTCTCGATTACTTTCATAAAGTCTCGGGGTTAAAGATTAATTACCATAAATCCAAGCTTTATGGGGTTGGGGTTTCCCATAATGAGATATCGGCTCTTGCTACTATTACTGGATGCTGCCCTTTGACTTCTTCATTCAAATACTTAGGCCTTCCTGTTGGGTGTAACATGTCTCGTGTAAATAGCTGAGATTCCATTGTTGAAATTTTTTCCAATCGTTTATCTAGATGGAAAGCTTCGGTTCTTTCCATAGGTGGAAGAGCGACTATTGTTTCCTCAGTTTTGGGTGTGCTTGGAACCTATTTTTCTCCATTTTTCCGATGCCGTCCTTGGTCGAAAAGAAGTTGGAATCTATTCGTGCTAAACTTTTTTGGGGTAGTACAGATCATTTGCATAAGATTCACTTGATATTGGAAGGATATTCTTGCTTCTAAAGATAAGGGGGTCTCGGTATTGGAAGTTTATTTGCTTTGAACCAAGCTCTTATTCTTAAATGGCGTTGGAGATTTCTTACTAATCCTCACGCGCTTTGGGCTCGTTTGATAATTGCTATTCATGGTCAAAGTTCTGATCCTGCCTCTTTCTTTGGACACAGTAAGTGTAAAGGTGTTTGGTCTCGTATTTTTGGCTCTATTAATCAGTTGCATGCGAAGAACTATATCCATCTATCTGCTATGAAGAGACAAGTTAACAATGGTGCTACCACTTCCTTTTGGTATGATTCTTGGGCTGACACATCTCCTTTAAAATCATTGATTCCACGTCTTTTTCACCTAGCTTCTAATAAAGACAGCTCGGTTCGTGAGAATTGGCATAATGGTTGGAATCTTTCTTGGGTTCGTAACTCTTTTTCTGGGAACAATGCTACGCAACTTGATATTCTTCAGAATATGCTCGCCCCTATCACTCTCAACGATTTTGAAGATTTGTGGATATGGTCTCTAGGTGGGAATTTCTTCACTGTGCGAAGCGCTCGTTGTCACAATGATATGACATTTTTGCCTGTTCAAAGCCATTCTACTCGTTGGAACCAAGTCATCCCAAAGAAGGTAAATATTTTTGTTTGGAGGGCATGTCGTGACCGGCTTCCAACTCGATGGAATCTCAGCCGTCATGGTATCGAGGTAAATTCGTTGATCTGTCCGATTTGTGAAGTAGGTACTGAAACTTCATTTCACACGTTATGGGCCTGCTCTCTAGCTTCCTTAGTCTAGATCCGAGTTTTCAAGTGGGTGGACCTTTCTGTTCCGGATATTGCAACCTGTCTGACCTTTTCATTTGGATTGACGACTCCACTTTGTCGGGCAATCACAAAAAAATCATTGATGTAATTTGCGCTGCAAGTCTGTGGTCCTTATGGTGCTTTCGTAACGAAACTATTTTTGGGGATGAGATTCCTAAACGCAGCTTTCTTTTTGATAAGATTGTTGATTTTTCTTTTAGATGGTTCTCTACTAGATGTAAGTCACTTACCATCTCTTGGAACAATTGGATCCAAAACCCTTTAATGGTTTACTCTTTGTAATTTTCTAGCATCTTGCTAGTTTCTAATAAAATTTTGTCGTTCAAACAAAAAATATTACGACACAAACATGATATAAAATAAAGATGGTTATATGACATAATCCGTATGCCATATGGGTTTTGATTTAACCATATTGTGCCTGTCTTCTAGGGTCACACCACCACCAGACATATCATTTTCCTTTGTCTTCAAGGTGGTGAGACGGATTAACAACCTTGAATTCTGACAACCACTCACATGTTGCTTCTTCAGGAAAACTTCCACTCCATTGAATTGATACTTGACGTGTTGGTATACCTTCCTACAAAACAACTTGGGTATCACAAATTACCAACGACTATTGTGTGGGCTGCCCGTCGTGCTTTTTCTCTGGTAAATCTACAACTGGTTCCTGACACGTGGCCGAAAATGGTCTCGGTAAAGAGATGAAAAACTGGGTGAATCTTTCTTGGATCTTGTAGAGAAAGTTGATAACCCACCTTTCCCACACACTCCAATACCTTAAATGAACCATAATACCTTATAGTTAATTTGTTAGAATGGCGTTTTGCCATAGTAACTTGACAATACGGTTGTATTTTTACAAACACCATATCCCAAGTATTGAACTTGACATTTGCTTAAGATGACGTAGCAAGGCATCACGCTTGATCAATGACTCATATACATCCGCAACCTTGGATGATCCGATTGGATACAGAATAATTGTAGGTGGCAAACGCCCATAACCCGCTTGATAAGGCGTCATTTTTTATGCTACTATGGTAGCTGGTATTGTAACTATATTCAACCCATGTCAACAAGCGCATCTAGTGTTGAGGTTGATCCAACACCATAGCTCTCAAATACTGTTCCAACCTCTGATTAACCACTTCGGTCTCACCGTGCGTTTGAGGATGATAAGTCGTGGTATGATTCAATTTAGTAACCCTAGCTTCGAACAACTGCTTGCAGGAATTCTTGACAAAGATTAAATCTCGGTCTGATACAATCGTTATATGAACCTCATCATGTTTAACCACCATATCAATGAAGACGACAACTACTTTTGGTGTAAATAAATTGGTAGACAAGGGAAAAAATGAGCATACTTAATAAACTGATCCACAACAATAAAAATGACAGCCAAACCCTTGTAAACGGGTAACCCAGTGACAAAGTCCTTTGAAAAATACTCCCACACCCTATATGGTGTCAGAAATGGTTGCAGAAACCCGTCCGCCGCCCGAGCAGAATACTTAGGCTGCTTGCAAGTTAAGCACTCATCGATAAACTCACCAACCGACTTACGCGTACCTTTACAGTAAAACAATGCGGATAACCCAACCAACATCTTAGCAACGCCGATATGCCCTTCGATTGGAGTGTTGTAGAATTTCGTCTATACTAACTCCTTAGGTTTAGATTCCGGTCCAACATAGTAGCGATCACGAATGATCACCACACCCTGCTCTCGTTGATACCCCTCTAGTCATTCATTGGTATCCAACTTGTTATGAATCTCTTGTAATTCGTCCAATATCTTATTCTCCTGTCTTAAGTCACTCATCAGCTAGGTCAATGATCGACTTAAAGCCATGAAAGCCCCTCTAACCACTTCCTCTTCTTTAAACACTCGCGACAAAGCATCGACTACTCCTTTTGTAACCCCCATTTTATATTCAATGATAAAGTCAAACTCTACAAGTTTGTGCACATATTTCTATTGAAGGAGTGTTCGAATAAGTTGATGCATGAGTTCCTTGAGGCTCCTATGATCCATTCGTATAGTAAAATGATGCCCCAACAAATACTGACCTCCTTTTAGTATGTTGCTACTACACGCATACGAGGTCCCAAATTTTGGCTAAAATTTCACGAGGGTTGCCCCCTTTGCATCAACACGACGCCAATTTTGATAATTGACGCATCGGATTCTACCACAAACATCTCTTTAAAATACAGAATACCCGATATTGGCGCACCCTACATGCATTTCTTGAGGTCGTCAAAAGCCTTACGTTTGAGCTCTCCGCACTTAAATCCTTGTTTTTGAAGCAAACTAGACAATGGGGCGGCAGTAGTAGCATAGTCTTTGATAAAATGCCTATAATAACCTACAAGACCCTAAAATCCACGCACGTACTTGCCTTGGTTTGTGGGCTCAGGCCATTCGCGTACCGCGACAACCTTCTTGGAATCCATCTCAACCCTTTTTCCCGAAATAATATGCCCCAAATACACTAGTCAATTTGCCCCCAAGACACACTTTAATTGTTTAACATAAAATTGATGATCTTGTAAACACTAACAACACATTGCAAATGTCCCATGTGGGTAGTAAGAGTCGAACTATAAAATAAAATATCATCAAACAATACGGTCACAAACATGCATAAATAAGGTGAGTATTATTGGTTCATGGTAGCTTGAAAAGTAGACAGAGCATTAGTGAGACCAAACGACATGACTAACAACTCATAGTGACCATCATTTGTTTGCAAAGCTGTTTTATAAACGTCTAGCTCATATACCCGTATTTGATGATATCTAGCACGCAAATATAATTTGTTAAAAGTAACTGCACCACCTAATTCATCAAACATGTCATCTGATGTATATGAAACTTATCTTTAATTGTGACCTCATTCACTACCCTATAATCCACACAAAAATGGTAACTCTTGTCTTTCTTTTTAACCACTAAAGCGAGCAATAGAAAGGACTATGACTCTCACATATATTGAAGGTTTATTAGTATCATAACAATTATATAAAACCCTAAACGAGATCAAAGCACATATAGCGGAAACGATTTAACAAGATCATAATTAATAACACAATTATAATTAATCGAATTAGGGTTACATACCTTTACGCTAAAGCAATTCCACAAGACGAATAACGAATCACCAATTCGGGTTTATACCGTATATACCAAGATATAATCTAAAGTAAGACTATATTACGATCTTGTACACACGTAATACAACGAGCTAAATGTTATTCTAGCACGTGAAAACCGAGCTACAACGCTTGTAATTAATTTACCCAACAACCCTAGAGAGGGGCTAGGACTAGATTATGTATACAATCGATCAACCAAGAAAAACCAACCACACACCCTTTGTGGTGTAGCCTTGAGATCGAACCAAAAGAAAAAGAAGGGAAAAGATTTATGTTGTGTTGATTATGAGGGATGATGAGGTGTATTTATAGGCCTAAATTCTTGTAGCCTAAGATAAATAAAAGGAAACTTTTGCCCCCCCCCCCCCCCCCTTTGAGCCCATAACCGACCGACTTAAACACCCCTTAGGGGTGTTCCGGAATCTGCCAAACTTCTTTCTTAATGTATACATAGTATATATTTAATTAACATTCGTTAATACTTAACTATTAATTAATTAACGATCGTTAAAGTAATATATTTACTTGCTCAGTTAAATTAATAAATACATAAATATATTTATTAAATAAATTAATAAATACAATAAATATATTTATTAATTAAATTAACTCTTTATGTATTGTGTGCAATCCCGTAATTTCGAGTTCGATCCTATCACACGACTATTAAATATAAGTCCATAAACTTTCAGCTCCCACTTGGACATATTTCGAATATCGTTATTACATTGACTAGCGTCTAGTTACACTTAGCAATGTCTCTAATACAACTCGAGTAAGGTCTCCTGGACAAAACCTTTCAACGATTCTGCATCGTTATTATTATCCTTTTATTTCTAATACAACGTTAATAAGGATATGGATCTCAGTCATTCCTTTCATTAACCATTCCGTTTCTCGTTCACAGATTCAGCAAGATTACCAAAACAAATTTGGGTGTGGTCACACAAACATCTTACTAATCCCACGAGGGGCCCAGCTGTATTAAACTCCAAAGCGAAATTGGAGGAAATAAATTCCATATTGACTACGAGCCAAACTTATGAATTTTGAAACACTTCCGAAGATAATCCTTATAGCTACCAGTTACGTTTAGCGTTAGATTATTCCACAGAGATGCACTAGATTCATAACAGTTTTCTGGTATCTCAAGTCTAAGGATAACTATTTATGTTTTACTTAATGACAAAGATCCATAAAGTAAAAACATATAGTTGGGATAAGTCCTATATTCAATTCATCGAATATCATCTAAAATCTATCAATATACTTTCAAGTATACTCTATCGCATTTTGATTTTTCTTAGTTTAATAATATTCCCATATTATTAATCGACAACGGACATTTAGCATAGCTTTTATTCATGGATTAAAACATGTAAAATAGGATACACTTATTAAATAATAAAAATTAACGAAACCAATCTTTATTTCATTATATAATAATGTCATAACATCCTTTATCCAAATACTAATCACAGATTTATTGCATGTGTTCGCTAGCTAGTTGCAGCCCAATCGCTTTGGCATGCTTAACTACCTTTGGTCTAGGCAAAGCCTTAGTTAAAGGATCGGCTACGTTATCATCTGTGTGAACTTTTATCAATTTGATTTTCCGAACTTCAACTTGTTCTCGGACGTAGTGATGTCTACACATAAAGTGTCTGGCGCCTTTCATGACTCCAGGGTCATTTGGCAAATATTATTGCGGCATAATTGTCACAATACATATCTATAAGGTTCTTTTATTGCAAGAATCATCCCAAGATCTCCAATAAGATTCCTAATCTAAACCACATTTAGTTATGTATACGGCTACCTTTTGAATACCAAAACATTTCTTTTTGTATTCCTCAAATACTACAGAAAATGTTTAACATCAGTCCAGTGAAGCTTCTTTGGATTCTGTTGGTATCTACTGACCAAGATTTGAGAAAATGCCACATCAGGCCGTCTGCATCTAACAACATACATTATAGATCCTACAGCCGAAGCATAAGGCACCTTCTGCATGTATGCCTCATCTTCAGGAGTTGATGCATCCATCTCATGACTTAGATTATGCTTTAACTTCCATAGGTTGAAAACCTTTCTTGGAATTATGCATATTATACTTCTTCAAAATCTTATCTATATAAGCATCTTGACATAGACCAATTAACCGTCTTTTCCTATCCTGATAGATCTTAATTCCCAGAATGTATGCAACTTCTCTAAAATCCTTCATAGAAAGACATTTACCTAGATAATCCTTAACAGCTTTAAGTCTTGAAATGTTACTTCCCATGATTAATATGTCATCAACATATAGGACTAGGAATACTAAATCACTCCCACTAGCTTTGCGATATACACATGGCTCATCACGATTCTGAATAAATCCAAAAAATTTTATTTCTTCGTCAAATCTTTTATTCCATTGGCGTGATGCTTGCTTTAAACCATAAATGGATCTTTGAAGTTTGCACACATGTCCTGGATTCTTAGGATCAACATACCTTCTGGTTGCTGCATATAGATGTCTTCATCTAAGCGACCGTTCAAGAAGGCAGTTTTAACATCCATTTGCCATATGTCATAGTCATAGTATGCTGCTATAGCTATGAGAATCCTAATAGCTCTTAAGTCTGCTACTGGAGAAAATGTCTCCTCGTAGTCTACGCCAAAAGTTTGAGTAAAACCTTTATCTACTAAACGAGCTTTTATAGGATTGTACTTTTCCGTCCATGTCGGTTTTCTTCTTATATATCCACTTATGTCTCACTATTTTAGCATTCGGTGGTGGTTCTACAAGGATCTAAACATCATTTAGTTTCATGGATTTCATTTCCTCATCCATAGCAACCATCCACTTATCCTTCTCAGGATCAAGTATGGCGGATTTATAATTAGCGGGTTCACCAAGAACCCCTAACTCATCATCATCTTCTATGTTAAGACACATATTGCTATCGCGTTTTTAATCCTTGCAAATCTACGCAGAGGAACTAATTCCGGTGGAACCGCCAGACTTTTTGGTTTTACAGGAATCACATCGCTAGTGTTTTCAAAAGGTAATGTATCTATATGACTCTCCTCAAGATCATAATTTCTCCCACTGAATTCTTGATTTACAAGATCAGATTCAAGGAAGTCTCCATGCCTAGCAATAATAACTTTGTTCTCAGGTGGATAATAAAGTAGTAACCCATAGTTTCCTTAGGGTATCCTACAAAGATACATTTAATAGATCGTTGTTGGAGTTTGTCTCCTGAGTCACGTTTCACTTACGACTCGCAACCCCAGACCTTTAAATAAGACAAATATGGCTTCTTGCCATGCCATAGTTCATATGGTGTCTTATAGACCTTCTTTATGGGAACCATATTTAAAATGCGAACAACAGATTCTAAAGCATAGTCCCAAAAGGATAAAGGTAAAGTTGTAAGATTAAACATAGATCGTACCATATCTAATAATGTACAATTTCTCCTTTCGGATACACTATTTTTTTGTGGAGTATAGGGAGAAGTAAGATGCTGAACAATTCCATTCTCAATTAGATAATCTATAAACTCTTGACTTAAATATTCACCACCTCTATCAGAACGAAGAGCTTTAATCTTCTTCCTTAATTACAGCTCTACTTCTGCTTTAAACACTTTGAATATTTCAAATACCTCATGTTTATGCTTAAGTAAATAAACATAACCATAACGGCTATAATCATCCGTAAATGTTAAGAAGTAGCTAGCACCTTTCCTTGACGTATGTCTAAGTGGTCCACACACATCAGTATGTATAAGTCCTAGTAGATCAGTAGCCCTTACAATATTGCTATTAAAAGGTTTCTTGGTCATCTTTCCAGAGATACAAGACTCACATTTATCAAATGATTCATCATTGATATTTTCCAAAAGACCTTCACGTTGAAGCTTTTGTATACGAGTCTTCCCAATATGGGCAAGTCTACAATGCCAAAGATAAGAAGAGTTCTTGTCAAACTTTCTCTTCTTACTCATGCTAAATACAGATTTATCGTTCTTGGATTCATTATCATGCATGTCTATTTCAAATACACCATTCACAGAAATTGCATTAAAATAGAAAATACCATTTTTCCAAACAGAAATACCATTATTATCAATCGTGTGAACGAATCCATTATTTAACAAACAAGAAAAGGAAATGACACCCCTAACAATTGTAGGTGCATAATGGCAATCATTTAATCCCAGTACTAAACCCGAAGGTAAAACTAGATCAAAAGTTCCTATAGCTTCAACCGCTGCGTGTGCGCCATTGCCCACTTGCAGGTATTGTTTCCCATAGAGAAGCTTCCTTTCCAGATTAAATCCCTCCAGCGTATTACAAATGTTAATACCGCATCCCGTATCATATACCCAAGAATTTAATTTATATGTTAAATTGAACAATTCAATCATAAATAAAGTACGTGAAGCTGCAGCACTCTGCTCAGACTTCTTCTTTATTTCTCGCAATTTTTCGAGGTAAAGAGGGCAATTACTCTTCCAGTGACCACTTGCCTTGCAATGGTGACAAGTCTCATCCTTTTGAGATTGACTCTTCTTGACAAAGTTTTGCTTGGGTTTCGAATAAGTCGCAACTTGTTTGCCCTTATTACCCTTGCCTTTTCCTTTCTTCTTATTCGCTTGTGGTTTTTGGCTTACTCACTCTAACCTTTTGTATGGTTAGTACAGAAGTCGTAGCGGTAGATGCCTTGTCTTTCAACCCCTTTTCATAGTCAATGAGCATTGTATGCAAATCATTAACTGTCTTCCCCGTGCAATGCATATTATAGTTTCTGACAAAATCATTGAAGTCCTTGTTAAGGGACCTATTGATCAAGTTGATAGCCATATTATGATCGTAGGATCGTCCTAGTGGAATGAACTGTTCCATATAACCCCGCATCTCCAAATAATGGGCACTTACAAACTTTCTTGGAGCTTTCTTGCAGCTATGCAAAGCATCTACTAAGTCGTAGATCTCCACAGCTTGCGGCTTTTCGAACATAGCCTTGAGATCATCAAGCATTCGCTTAGGTGAAAATAGCTCATACTTCTGTTGAAGTGTAGGAGCCATTTTTTCCTAGCATTAAGCAAGCCACCTCAGAGTGCTTCTTAACATTAGTAGCGTGTTTAAGCCTTTGTGCATCAGATGCTCCTTCAGCAAGATCCTCCGGATATGGAGTAGTCAAGATATCGATAGTACCCGCTGCTCTCAAGACAATTATTAGCGAGCGGTACCAATTATTGAAGTTTGGGCCAGTAAGTTCAGGTCGTTCAAAGAAAGCTTTGAACGCAGAACTTATCGTGTTATTGGTGGGTTGAGCCATTTCTACATAAATAAGTTCAAATATTAGTATTTTCGATAACGAAATACTTTCAAGAAAATAAATTACCCCGGTATAAAAACCATATTATTTTCCTGGAATTCTAGAACTATATTGACATAGATCCATTATATCAGTTGATCTGCTAGTAATGAATGTACTCAACCTAGCGACTTGTCGAACAATTCAATTGACAAACAATTTTCAATTTCTAGATATTTAAGGGATTTACATTGCCAAAAAAATGTTTTGCATTGTAAACATGTTTCATCCCTTCTGAATGGATTAAGTTTCCAGATCTCACTGATTAACTTAATTAAGTCGTCTAATCGGAGTAACGTAAAACCATCATACGAATTCTCATTCTACAAATGGTTTTCTTTCCATCACAACATCATCCAAAAATCTCATTTGATGACGAAGTAATTTCAAGTATTCGTCAATTAAGAGCATTCGACTTAAATTTTAAGGGTATAAATTTTGATGTCAAAATCGATGTATGGAGAAGCATGCATACAATCTCCATAGCATAAGTTTAATAAAACATTTTGTAAACTTTTTCACGAGATTAAATTTCTTCATAAATTATGTTGCGGTATTGGTTAAACCAATTAAAGAATTTACCCACAACTCACACAACGTACTTTGCTAGAACTCGGCTACGCACAAAGCAATACCCTTATTCATTGTGGTTCGGATGTGAATTTGTGGTAAATCACCCTTAAGGTATAATTTAATTGATAACGTAGGTAATTTCAATTTGACGCACAGACGAGCCGGGAATTTGGTCAGCAACTAATGGTATAACACCTCCTTCCTTAACCGGGTACATGACCAGCGGTCGGTGCGTTAACCCACTTTATAGTTTGTCAAATAGAGTAGGCCGTTAGATTATTATTGCAATTCACCAATTAACGTAATCTTATGTAATTTAAATCTCTTACAAATCAATATTTTCATATGATTTAGTCCATATTATTTCTTTTCATAAAAAAACCCCTTGTTTACAACAATTCAACAAATTTATATATAAACAAGTAAAAAAAACTAAATTATAAACACATAATAACAATTTATATGTGCAACAAATAAATCAAATAGCCACATGCATACGACTTATTAAATAATCATCAAATCTAGGTCTTTACATCTCTATATAAAAGTCTTCCCTAATTCTAGATTTATTGAATCAAATAATGATATAGCACATAAAATCATATAAACATATAATTATACGATCCATGAAAACATGTACGTGATCATGGATTACCCATAAATCTTAACAATTAAATCTCTATGGATCGTAACCATACATGACATAACAATTAATCATGCAATTTAATCTAAAAGTATCCCACATGTAATTTAGGGTTTCAAAACAATTCCATTTTTTTAATTAAAAATAGAGCCAAAACCCTAATTTTTAAAAAACAAAACCCCAATTTTATGAAAAACCTAAAAACATGTAGTTTTAACTCAAAACAATTATAGTTAAAAAAATTAAGATTTTCGATAATTATAACATGTTAAAACGGCTCTCGATGCCACTTAAGGTTTATTAGTATCATAACAATTATATAAAACCCTAAACGAGATCAAAGCACATATAGCGGAAGCGATTTAACAGGATCATAATTAATAACACAATTATAACTAATCGAATTAGGGTTACATACTTTTACGCTAAATCAATTCCACAAGACGAAGAACGAATCATCAATTCGGGTTTATACCGTATATACCAAGATGTAGTCTAAAGTAAGACAATATTACGATCTTGTACACACGTAATACAACGAGCTAACCGTGATTCTAGCACGTGAAAACCGAACTACAACGCTTGTAATTAATCTGCCCAACAACCTTAGAGATGGGCTAAGACTAGATTATGTAAACAATCGATCAACCAAGAAAAACCAACCAAACACCCTTTGTGGTGTAGCCTTGCGATCGAACCAAAAGAAAAAGAAGGGAAAATATTTATGTTGTGTTGATTATGAGGGATTAGAAGGTGTATTTATAGGCCTAAACTCTTGTAGCCCAAGATAAATAAAAGGCTACTTTTGCCCCCCCCCCCCCCCTCTTTGAGCCCATAACCGACTGACTAGAACACCCCTTAGGGGTGTTCCGGAATCTTCCAAACTTCTTTCTTAATGTATACATACTATATATTTAATTAACATTCGTTTTTACTTGCTCGGTTAAATTAATAAATACATAAATATATTTATTAAATAAATTAATAAATACAATAAATATATTTATTAATTAAAATAACTCTTTACGTTTTGTATGCAATCCTGTAATCTCGAGTTCGATCCTATCACACGACTATTAAATATAAGTCCATAAACTTTCATATATTTCCCTGACTTAACATCTCCATTTTCCTTTTTTGATAATGTGGATAACGATAAGGTCGAAAATTCACAAGTTTGGTATTTTGGTATGAATTAATACGATGGTCAATGCTACGATGTGGTGGAAGATTAGTAGGTACCTAGAAAAGTGTTTTAAACCGTGCAAGTAGTTGGGAGATATTACGATGCGTCTCCACCTCCGCAGTTGAAGTCTCTGACGTGTGTGTCGTAGTAGATAAATGATAAAACTCAAACACCCCGTAAACATCATTCGTTCCTAGCAAGGCTCGCATGTATCAGAAAGGTAGGAAATTCTTGCTTTTTGGTGTCAAGTATTTTGGTGGTAAGATCTAGCAATCAATGATGATTGATTGAGGTGTTCTGTGAATACATTTACAGAGATCATAACTATGATCTCGGATTTTGGAATTTTCGGGAATTCGTAGGGTTTACCAAGAAGGGAGGGTTATTGATTTGGTGTTCTTGCTTTTCACCATTGTGGATCAAGAAATGTATGTTTTGTACTTATCATCATGTTAATTACGTGTGCATATATGACTCTTTATTTTAGCGTTGTTATACTCTTGATGTCTATGATATATGTGATATAGTATGTGCTAAACTCTAATAGTGGCATCACGGCATATTCATATGCTTTGTAATTACATAAAATGCTAACAAATGGTATAAAAATCAATTTTTTCTTCATGTATGATTATGATTTAATTAGTGTTCGTATATTGCTAACTAGAGATGATTTGATCCGTAATAATGTAGAAAAAATGAGTTTACATGTTTTTAGATGATAGCAAAACATTAATTGCAACTACATGTCAGGATTTTTTGAGATGGTATGCATGTTTAAATTGTTTAAATTATCAAACCGTGTTTGCTCATTGTTATGAATCATGGATTTAATGCTTAACATGTTGGTCATTGATATTTGAACTAGAAATCACCAATTGGATTGGTATTTTCATTATTAGATTCTTTTTATAAAAGTGTATTAGGGTTGATTCAAGACAGCTAGTCACTAAAGAATTTTTATAAAATAATCTACACGCTTTCAACCTCTGATTCTTTGTAGTTTTAGCGAAAAGATAGGGAAAACTTTTTCCTACCGATTTTTTGGTTATAAAACAGGAACAACTAATATCTTAAAATTTGATTTACAAGTTATGTTACTTTTTAGTGTTTAGTTTGTTGTTTATTTTGAATAAATGACTTGCATGTATAGAATGCATCTTCTATTTAGTTAGTCATGTACGTGTGTTTATTTTTGATTTATTTATTTCTTAAAATGTTTAGTGTTAAATAACGAAATAAGTACAAAATCATTTTCCAACTTAAAAATGACTAACTAGGTTAAGTAAATTTTTTTGTCTTTTGATTTGAAATATACTTAACTTATAACTATATAAAAAATGAGGTCTTTACTTGATTGCTAAAAATATTTTAATTAAACTACACTAAAAGAAATAGGCGTATCGCTCTACTTTCTAAAAAAAGAATGTGATTAACTAGCTTCGCGCTAACCCGCTTCTCTGCTTCTTATGTGTCTTTCAAGACAAACTTAGAATCAAATGTGATTATACCAAAGTTCCATTTGAGTTTACCAATGTTCCTACAAAGAGGTGTGAGGAAACCCGATGGAACAAGCATATGGCACAGTAAAAGACTCGGACGACGTTTTAACAATGGGTAAACTCAGTTTTTTTAATCACCGTTAGATTCAAGTACCGAGGCACACATTTTCTTAAGATAAAAATATTAAACCTCGTTGTTTTAGAAACTTGATATAAAATGATTTTTACATGCTTCCTTTTAAAAATAATTTCATTTAATTTATAAAAGTTAAATACCCACTAAAGTAAGTTATGTACTATCCAATGTACTACGCTCATTTGAGCTTGATCAATTCAACAAAGAAAGTCTTAAGTCTTGATCAAGACAAGGCAATA
Source organism: Glebionis coronaria (assembly GCA_025667525.1). Taxonomy (NCBI): domain Eukaryota; kingdom Viridiplantae; phylum Streptophyta; class Magnoliopsida; order Asterales; family Asteraceae; genus Glebionis; species Glebionis coronaria. Next base: position 675,431,571 of record CM046875.1, read on the forward strand.
CAATAGTCAAAGGGTCTGACCCGAAATTATATAATTGCTGATTAGTAATTGGACGACTTTTATCGTGTATTTTTGGCCAGACCATTTGCACGTAATACTAGATATGGCAAAACATGACGTGACTATGATACCTCTAGATAATGTAGTCATGACCTCATAATGGTTAAGAGTGGCACTGGCAAAAATTATCATTCGATGATTCCTTTTTGAGTTACTTTCATTTCTAGTAGATCAACTTCACTAATGAAGTAAGTTCCAATTGGGTCTTAAGCTCTTGATAAAATTTATTTTTTTATTTATAACATGGGTTGTTAGTTTTATAAGAGATTTAATTGTTGGAAATATTTATGAAATTTCTTTTGTAGATAGTTGCTACCTAAAACAAGGAACCAACTCTCATGTCAGTTTTCACTAATGAGAAATTAACTGGATCGAACTTTAGTAATTGGTATCAAAACTTGAGATTTTTTCGCAAGTGTGAAGATAAGATGAAATTCATTGAATAGTCTTTGGAGAGGTCCCTGATCCTGATAACGTTTCGAAGACTTAAGTTAATGAGAACTATGATGACGTTAGCAAAGAAAAATATGTTTCATGTCTTATGGCGATGACATCCGAGTTACAAATTCCACCTGAGAACTATGATGACGTTAGCAAAGAAAAATATGTTTCATGTCTTATGGCAATGACATCCGAGTTACAAATTCCATCTGAGAACTTTGGAGCATATGACCTGATGCAAGAACCAAAAACTTTGTTTCAGGAACAAGGCAAGATTAAAATGTTTGACACTACGAAAGCATTTCACGCTTGCAGACATGAAAAGAGACACTCTATTAGCACTCATTTTCTGAAAATTAATGGCTACTTAGACACACTAGAGCGCCTTAGCTACCCCATGACACAAGAACTTGTCGTGGGTTTCATTTTGAACTCTCTAAATACGTATTTTAAATCTTTTGTGCAAACTCAAAATATGCATATCACGGGGAAGACGTTAGTAGAGCTACATGATATACTAAAGTATCATTAGAAAAGGCTTCCTCAGAAGGTTGAGACTCATGTTGTAATGGCTATTAGATCAGAGAGCATCTAGAAAGATAAGGGTAAGAAACCGTAAGGGGAGAAAGGAAAGATGTTGGGAAGAATAAGCTTGCTTATGCTCCAAAGCAAAAGTTTCCACCGCCACCTAAGAAATATAATCTGGCAAAGGACTTTGAATGTCACCATTGCAAAGAGGTAGGACACTGGAAAAGATATTGCCCTAAGAATCTAGTTGAGGTAGAAACGCAAGAACACTAGCTGAGTAGTGGTTCAAGTATCTTCATGATAGAACTATATGTTGTTTCTAAAAATAAGTCAATGGTGTATGATACGGGTTGTGAAACTCCTATTTTTAATACATCGAATGGACTTAGAGATAACAGGGAATTGAAGCAAGGTGCTTTGAGCTTGTACACATGAAATGGGATACGTGCAAACGTCGAAGCAACTGGATGTTTTGATTTGTTACTTCCAAATTAACTATTTTTTTTTTGAATAATTGTCACTTTGCACCCATTATTACTAGGGGTGTTGGTTCTTTTTCCCGTTTGATTGATGATGGTTTTACACACATTATTATTATGAATAATGTTATATCCGTTTGTAAAGACAATGTATTTTATTTTGATACAATACCACGCGATGGCATTTATAAAATAGATATGCTTGGTCTTTATTCAAACTATGGTTCTTGTTGAATGTTAGCAGGAGAAGAGTCAAACATGCGTTGGACTCGACTTATGTTTGGCATTGTCGTCTTGCTCATGCAAACAAGAAACGTATCGAGAAACTTCAATGAGATGGGATTTTGAATCCTACTAACGTTGAATCTTTCAATGACAAATGCAAGTCTTATGTGTATGGGAAGATGGCACATAAGCCTTTCACACATTTGGCTGAAAGAGCTAAAGATCTACTGGAACTTGTACATACTGATGTGTGTTGTCCCTTTAGAGTTGTGTCAAGAGAACGTGTACTTTCACTGATGATTTCAACCATTATGGTTATGTTTACTTATTGAAACATAAATAGTGTTCGAAACATTAAAGTAATTTCAAAGTGAAGTGAACCACCAACTTGGCAAGAAAGTTAAGGCTTTTCAATCCGATGGATGCGAATATATGAGTTTTGAGTTTGTGGAACATTCGCTTGAAGAAATGCGGCATTGTATCACATCTATACACCACAAAACAATGGTATATTATTCGAAAATTTTAAGTAATTGCCAAAAAAAAGTCGTTGATGTTAATTTAACCCAGCCACGCACTACGCTAATTTCTATATTAAAAATGATGTTTGCAACTTTACACGTTTAAAAATATACTAGACGTTTAAAAATATACTAATTAGGTTCTACCATTTTAATGAATTGGTCACATTAACTAAACTGCATACCACACGTTGTGAATAATACTTGATATATAACTCTGATTGTAGATCGGAACCAATAAACATTCGAAGCTTGAGAACCATCGCAAAAATTTTAGGGACAGTTATGTGCGTGACTAGTGCTGCAGCAATGACACTTGTCAAGGGCCCTTGCAAGCTTCTAAACGCACAGTTGCCTTCAGCAAATTCCTTGTTGACGGATTTAACTAAAAGTGATAATCGTTGGCTACTGGGTTGTTTATGTCTCTCTGCTGGCTGTTGTTGCTGGTCATTTTGGCTAATCATACAGGTACGTAACTTTATGAATTTTATTCTGCCTTAATCTTTACACATCGAGTATTTTCGGTCATTTTGGCTAATCATACAGGAGTAATACTTAGTTAGGTTTGCTTAAGGCCCGCAAGAAGTTGTGTTTGTATATTGTAGCGAAATATATCTAATCTGTTCAAATATTACAGGTACCAATCACCAGAAACCATCCAGACCACTTATCTTTATCGGGCTGGATGTGTTTTTTTGGAACGGTGCAATGTGGGATGGTTGCATTGTTTATGAATCCATACATGGAAGCCCGGAAAACTAACTCAGTTTTTCAACTTGGAACTTTTGGTTTTTTACAACCTTTTTGTTCATGATCAGGGGATACCCGAATATCCATATTGGCACAAGCATGGGTCATCGAAAGAAGAGGACCTGTATTCTCAGCAATGTTCAATCCTTTCAACACAGTCTTTGTCACGATATTTGCTTCTATATTAATTCAAGAACAGATATACTTCCAAAGGCAAGTAAACTTAATGAGTCTCTAAACTTAATGGATACACAAATTATATAACATTTATCTATGACCAAAATTTTCATAAGGTTTTAAGCGTCACACTACTGTTTTCATAGTTCTCCCTAGCATTCAGCAAGTTGATATTTTTTTCATCTTTTTGTATAAAAAGGGTGAATATATTCCCGTACAATAACGCTGAACTTTTTTCTTGAACTACAGTGTTGTACTATGGCGTAAAGCTAAAGATGTGAAAGAGCTGAAAGAAGAACAAGTTAAGCAATCACTGATATCACAAAATGATCAAATTAAGACAGTTCAAGTCGTGGTCGATGGATATAACTTAAGCGAACCCTTTTTACCTCAAGGAAACAACACATTGTGATTCAGGTCATCTGAATCGGGTGCTGTTAGGATTTTGTAGTGTGTTTTAAACCATATATCTCTGTACATACCAACCCATTCAATGATCAAATGTATAACCGTATACCCAACAGCACAGAGATATATGAATAAAAACGGGTCAAAACTACTGATTAATTACAGGAAGTTGAAATTCTTTGGGCATAAAATATGTCTTAAAGAAGACGAGAACTAAAAAGCAAATACAGTGTGGCATTTGTACCTTACAGCTGCTTCACAACCCGGTTCTGAAACATCGTAAAAAATGCAAATAGAAATTCTTCTTTTTTCTTCAGCTGTTTTTACTAGAGTTCCCAAGACTTCACCAACCTGTAACAACGAAAGGCGAGTAAGAAAAGAAAATTTATATGATTCAACGAAATAATGGCTTTACTAGTACTGCAAAATGGGAAATTCGAACCCTGAGTTATGAATGGACCAATTTGAGTTACATTAGATCTCTGATTGACCAAATGTTTAAAATTAAAAAACTAATATCTGCTGAGAAAATGACTTAAAATGGTAGGTTGGAGGGTTTCAACCCAACCCGTGCCATAATCACCCAATTTGACCCGTAACACAATTACCCATCATGACCCATTACCCAACCAACCAATATTGCAAGCTGTAGTCTTTATCCATATTCTTTTATCACCAAGTGTGATAGTCTCAATACTGCATAAAGTTTCAGAATGCACAGCTTCGATAGCCAAGAAAAAAATAGTGCGTGAAAAGTCTGAGCTAGAATTATCAGATAAGATATTTTCCATAACCACACCAAAAGTCATTAAGGAATGGACGAAAGTACTTTCTGAAAAATATGCATACAGCCTGATGGCCGGTACCGTTGTGAATGTAATATGAACAATAAATTCAATAAACACTCTTTTAATATCATAAAACCTAAACCTATTACATTTACTTGTAGTCTAAAAGTGTTTTGGAGAGAAAGCCAAAAATCACTAATAAACTTGAAATAAGGAAACAGACCGTAAAACATAGTTCTTAATCTAAACAAATTCATAGTCTAAAGCGGAACTGGAGCTCGAACATGCCCTGCACCACAGAATCTGGAATAGCTTTCAGTCAGCTTCGCTAAAGGGACAACCCTCAAATTTTAGCTTTCTTAATTTTGTGCACCCTTTTGATAACTTCAAACGTCGACATCAGGAGAACCTAATGTCCGACGTGTGGAGTTGTCAAAAGGGTGCCCAAAATTAAGAAAGCTTAAATTATGACCATACTTCTGTATTTGCATAGAGAGTTATCTCAAATTATGACCATACTTCCTGATGTATCCTAAACCCAGGTCTGTCAATCCCCACGCCTGAGATCTAGCTTTTCGAGTTTGATGCAACCCGTTAGCATAGCTCGAACCCCAACGTCTAGCAAACCGTTATACTGTCTTCAATACGTAAATCATGCATATTCTTCAAATGAGTTCCTACACACTTGAGAGCTTCATTTAAACTCTAACGCCTCCATAACCATGTTACACACAGCCACATGGGCACCAAAACTTCAAATAACACTACTCCAAAAGAGTAGACCTTATGCTTGGTTACACGGGTTTGTGTTTCTGATGAGCGAAAATGATAGCTCTACGATTGGGTTTTCTCACAGAGTGTGATATTCGCGCTTTTAATGTCGCGGTGAATAATGCTTTATGTTTATTGATGGAATTATGAAATTAGTTTAGTTCATGAACGATATGCAATGTAGCATCAGGCACCAAGGTAGCCATGACCATAGGTGCCATGAAGAAGACACTCGTATTTTGTGATTGCAAATCATGTAAGACATGAAAGCTAGGTTGAATTCTAAAGGAGCACTTGATGTGCTTTTTATAAATGAATAAGATGCCTTCGAATATACTATCTAGTGGGGAGTCATGTGTGACCATGTGCATGCATGAGTCATCACCCGTGATATATGTATTTCTGTCTGTTACATTAATAACAAAATCAAGTCGGTGCTAATTAAGAGCATCCAATGCATTAGAATACTTTAGATATTTACTTTAAAAAACTTGAGCATGCTTCATTCATCGGTAAAAGAAAAGCCATGTCATGTATAGGTGGAAAAACGCGCATGGTGAGCAAAACAGAGGACGGGTTAAATGGGCGGTGGGTTAAACGAGCGTGAGCTAAACGGATGCAAGCTAAATGAACGGGTCAAACGGACAGACTAAACGGACGCAAAATAAAATGGGAAAAAAACATGTAAAAACATAGAAATAAAAAATAATAATATCTGAACAGCAGGGATAAAAGGAAGAAAAATGGCCGACAAACATAAAAAAGATACAACACTCCAACAAGAGTTGTTTATGTTGTGTATTTTCTTTAAAGATGATTCAGTATGATGTACAAACATTAAGATTTAAGACTAAACTTCAAAGGAGACAGTTATAAATCGTAAAAATTATTTTGAGATTGCTTTTGGAATACTTCTTGGAGACATCACCATGGACACAAAATTGTAGATATATAAAAATTAACCATTTCTATTACGTCGCAATCATAATATAAAATAAGGATAGTTATATGCAGTGGCGGAGCTTGAAGAATTTTGCCGGGAGGGTCAAGATTTTAGAAAATTAAGTTTTGAGAATCAGTAATCTCAATTGAGTATCAAGTCTATAGAAAAATGCAAAAACAGTATGGATGAAAACCTGTTAACTAATACTAATATGGCAGTTCTTACTAATTTTGAAGGACTTTTGGGCCATTTAACAAATGGGCTGACAATTTAAGGAGGGCTATTTGATAAAACTATAAAATTAACTTTGGTACATCAAAGAAATTATATTACAAGCCCAGATATTAGGAGGGTCACGACCCTTCTTGGTCCCTGAAGAGCTTTGCATAATTCTTATGTAGGGATGAGCTCGGTACCGGTCCCGTCCCGAACCCGTCCCGAATTAGTGGTACCGATTATTTCCCGAGCATAAATTTATGGTACCGGTACCGTACCGAACGGGATTCGGGTATCGGTACCGGTACGGGAATCGGTACCGGTACCGGGAAATCGGGATTTTCCCGTTCTTTTTCGGGAATTTCCCGATTTGGTACCGGTCCCGTCCCGAATTAGTGGTCCCGAATTTTTTTTCACCTTATTTCGTAGTCCCGGTACCGTACCGAACGGGATTCGGGTATCGGGAATCGGTACGGTTCCGGGAACGGTTCGGGTTCAATTCGGGATTCGGGTCCAAATGCTCATCCCTATTCTTATGTCATACGGATTTGAATGTAACCCTCTTGGGCATATCTTCTTAGGTCACACCATCTCAGACGTACCATTCTTCTTGCCTTGAAAAGATCACCTTGTCTTCAGGCAAACTTTCGCTCCATTGAACTGATACTTGACGCGTTTCCTGCAAAACAACTCGGGTATCACAAATTCCCAACGGCTATTGCAGGGCTGCCCTCGTGCTTTTCCTCTAGTAAATCTGCAACCAGTTCCTAACCGAGGCCTGAAATGGTCTTAGTAAAGAGACATGAAAAACCAGGTGAATCAATCTTACTTGAATTTGAATCTTACAGAGTAAATCGATAAGCCACATTGCCCACACGCTCCAGTGCCTTAAATGGACCATAATACCTTTTAGCTAATTTGTTAGAATAACATTTCGCCAAAATAACTAAACTGTATTTTAACAAACACCGTATCCTAAGTATTGAAATCGACATTTTCGATTAGCTTACAGCTCCATACGATTCTTATCAATCAATAAATTTTGCGTAAGCAGACGTAGCAAGGCATCACGCCCAATCAATGAATCCTCTAAAGCCGCAACCTTCGATGATGTGGATAAAGAAGAATTGTAGGTGGCAAATGCCCATAACCCGCTTAATAAGGCGTCATTGATGCTACTATGGTAGCTGGTAATGGAAGCCTGGAAAATTAACTCGTTTTTCAACTTGGAACTTGTTTATATGCGGTAATTACACTGGTTAAATATTTAACAGGTCTGTTATTGTTACGTCTAAAAACTTTAGACGCGCTTGGTTTTTTACCACCTTTTTGTTCTTGATCAGAAATGTCCATATATTTGCTCAAGCATGGGTCATCGAAAGAAGAGGTCCAGTATTCTCAGCAATCTTCAATCCTTTAAACAGTCTTCGTCTTTATTCAAGAACAGATGTACTTGGGAAGGCAAGTAAACTTAATACATACCCAAATATATACTACTAGTAACATTTATCTATGACCAAAATTTTCATAAGGTTTTAAGCGTGACAAAGCTGTTTTCATAAGTTACTCCCTAGCATTCAGCAAGTTGATATTTTCTTCATCTTTTTGGACAAAAACGGTGAACTTTTTGTCTTGAAATACAGTGTGATAAGTGCATTAGGCATCATAGCCGGCTTTATGTTGTACTATGCGGTACAGCTAAAGATGTGAAAGATGTGAAAGAAGAACAAGCTAAGCGAGCAATCACTGATATCCCAAAATGATCGAATCAAGGCAGTTCAAGTCGTGGTCGACGGATCTAACTTAACCGAACCCTTTTTACTTAAAGGAAACAACACATTGTGATTCAGTTAATCTGAATTGAGGGCTGCTGGGTTGGACGATGAAGAAAATGATGAACATGGTGGAACATTATGCGATGTGGGAAAAAATATGTGTCTGAAGAGTTCTGGATATGCTGCGACTTTTGTGAGAGGTGGTTTCATGGTGAGTGTGTGAAGATAACTCCAGCTAGAGCCGAACACATCAAGCAGTACAAGTGCCCAACATGCAGTAATCTTTAACTGCATACTTAGGGGGTGGTTGGGATTGCTTATTAAAAACTTTTAACAGATTATTTATTTTGAAAATAAATAATCATATTCATAATTTCAAAACTTCATTTTGAAAAATAGTGTTTGGATTTGATTATTCAGTTTGAAATGGCAATAATCAAATAATCAGTTTTTTTTAGTGTTTGGCAAATTTGATTATTTGATTAATTGAGAGGTAATACAGACATTATTTTTATTTATTAAACTATTTAATTTTGACATATAAAATAATGTTTTGTAAAATTGACCAACATTTTTTTTCTAAGTTTTTCTCGAAGATAAAAGAAAATTACATACTTTCAACAATTATGCGATCTTAGCAAAGTGTAAACACGTCCCAACTGGCCTAAACATGAGAATTCAAGGTTAATCAAGCTCACAGAGTCACAGCAGTATGGTCCATTTGGCAAATGCCTTTTGGTCAACAACATATGAGTGGTTGCAACAATGACTATACAATACATTTTTGGGGAAATTCTTTTGTACAATTTGACCTAATCACTATTCCAAAGTTCAAGTCCAGTTCGCGACACAAAATCAGTATGTATTTAGCCGGTATGTGCCCGTTTCTAACCTGTACTATACACACTGTTTCTTAACATCACACTAAACTGATATTCGATATAATGAAGTCAACTAGTTCAAATAATGAGGTCACACTAAACTGATATTCTAACATGTACCATACACACTGTTTCTTAACTTATGATTGGCCCGTATTTGAGTATTATTATGTGGTCACTTGTATGTGAAAACTTACGATGGTCTATGGCCTAAGATTTTCTGAATTATTCTAGACATGTACATAGTGGTGCTGGATGACAAAAAGTTAACCTAAATACGCACAATCTATAACTATCTTACTTTGTACACCTCTACATCTGTTGCACATAATGATAGCCTTGTAGTCGCTGTTGGATTGAAGATGGTGTTTACTTTAATCCGGTCTACCTAAAGCTGAACATGACTTGAGTATAACATGTGCTTGTTTTGTGACATAATTGATCAGACATGTGAAAACATGAAATTGGCAAAGGTAATATTTTTCTTGAAAAAACATGTGTATCATAGTTGAATACCTAAACTTTACTTTACGGCTTTTTTAGGTGCTTTACGATTGTTGTAAGCAAACTGCACTTTTTGGTTCACCACTGATTCTTTAGGTGAAATATCACTATTAAATCTTAGTAATTCTTTCCTAGCCTCCTAGGATGACTAACTCATGTTATTTATGCCAAAACAACGGATATCAAGGAACACATTTGTGATCATAAGTTCATAACATCAACGGACATGCCTTCAACATAGACAATTCATTTGCCACCCTCTGGAATGCCAAAACGACCCAGTCAACGTTTTTCGACACTCATACAAATTAACTAACTTCCATTATGTTTCGGGCAGAGCAATTAGGAGGATTAGCATATGTTTGACAGCAAGCGTTAACGAGCATTTGAAGCAACTAGCAACTAGTGGTTAATTCACCAATGTTTTAAAACCCGGTTTTTTAGTTGACCCGGTCTAATGACCGGTTACCGGGTCAACCGGTTCAACCGGTTGAACCGCCAAATTAAACCGGTTTCATGTCAAAACAAAGAACTACCTTACATTTTTTTAACACAAAAGCTACCCTACATAAAGCAACAAGTACTAACTTATTCAACATGTACTGTATTTGTTTGTATATTCATTTTCAAGCACATTTTACACAAACCACACACATTACCTCAAAACCTGATTCACACTTTGACTTGCTCGTCGTCCCAAAAAAAAATCTGGCTATAAACAATCCTTATTTTCATTCATGAGTCATCTCCTTAGCTTAACAAAATACCAAAAATAAAGATTTAACAACAGATCTTTATAATCATCCACTAGAACTACCACTATCATCCCACTAAGACGGATCTCCTCATCACGACAAGGTTCAAGAAACTGAAAGTTAAATAGATCGATCTATACTGCTGACGGATCTAATTCAATTACACAATCTGATGATTTTTTATTATTATTTTTGTTGAACCGGCCGGTTTCCGGTCACCGGTTTGACCCGGGTCGACCAAAACCCGGCGGTTCAATCCGGTTCGAGTTTCATTCGAAACCCGGCTCACAACGGACCGGTCATCACTCCGGTTCCCGGTTCAACCGGTTGAACCGGCCGGGTCAAACCGGTTTTTAAAACATTGTAATTCACAATAATCACTCAAACCTATATTCTAATCATAAAAAGGGCTTCTACGGAATAAGAAATCAAATAACAAAGATTCACACGTAAGAATCATAAACAATAAAAAAATAAAAACAATGAACGAAAAAAACAATAAAAAAAAATAAATGAATGAAAAAAAAAGATGAGATTCATACCTTGTTTATGAAAAAAAGATTGAGATCTGGATTTTTTAAGGTTTATCAAAAAAATCGGATCTAGATTTTTGGTAAAAACTCCATCTTCAGTTTGCAACTCGACCTCCTGAGCTACTTTTACAAAACAACGTTTTGACCCCTTGAAAACGCAAATAATATCGTTTGGCCTTTTTATACACAAACACTCATTTTCAACTTATTTCAGTTTAAAACTGAAATTCAGAGATAATTTATGGGGAAACGCAAAGACAAACACCCCCTTAGTTGTTAGCCTTTTTCTTGCATGCACATTTTTCTTAGCTGACTCTAGTTGCTGTATAATGGTATAATGCATCACTAATGTAGGCAAAAATATTTCATGTTGACATTATGTATCCTCTCGTTAGGCCTTGAATTTAACCCTTAATAAAGTTCTTATGGGATGTTACCGTTTTGGTCAACGACTTTAGCTAAGCCTATTTTTGCCATTTCTTTTAGCAAGCAGTTTAAGGTGTTTATCGTCAGGGTCTCTTTTCTCCAAAGGTTGCACCAACTCATGATCATTTGGAAGCTCATAGACTTCATTTTGTGCACTCATTGGTAACTTTGGCTTTGGTTGCAGAACGTTCCATAGGAAGACAAAGATCTTTAATATCTTCGAACAAATGTGCCCAAACGTTCCACAGGAAGATAAAGTTCCATTGTTTAGCTGGAAATAAGTTCCATCAAGTGGAAATGATCCTCTGGTTGTTGTACAAGAAGCAAGTAAGGTTTTTATCATCAGGGTCTCATTTGTCCAAAGGTTGCACCAACTCATGATCATCTGGAAGCTCATAGACTTAGTGTTGTGTCTTCAGTGTTACTTCTTTGTAATTTTGTCTTTGGTTGGACGTTCCTTAGGATGCCAAAGATCTTTAATATCTCGAACAAATGTGCTAGGAGTTAGACCTTTCATTTCATTAGTTGGAGAGGTATGGTTGTTGATTCCGTTGGGGCTTTCTTAACACAAAACACATCCGACAAAAATTCAAGTTTGACCTATACGCATCTATCTTCATTGTACCCCAACAAAACTCCCCAAAACAACAATCACACTGAACATGCTATAGACTGAAATGCAATAAGACTTGCTGGTGCTAAGGACATAACCTATATCCAAAAAACCAACAAGTCTTATTGTGTTCCAATCTAGAGCATGTCGATGTGACTGTTGTTTTGGGAGGTTTGTTGAGGTACAATGAAGATAGGTATAGGTCAAACTTGAATTTTTGTTGGATGTGTTTTGTGTTAAGAAAGCCCCAACGGAATCAACAAGCATATCTCTCCAACTCATGAAAGGTCTAACTCCTAGCACATTTGTTCGAGATATTAAAGATCTTTGGCATCCTAAGGAACGTAACCAAAGACAAAATTACAAAGAAGTAACACTGAAGACACAACACCAAGTCTATGAGCTTCCACATGATCATGAGTTGGTGCAACCTTTGGACAAAAGAGACCCTGATGATAAACACCTTACCTGCTTCTTGTACAACAACAAGAGGAACATTTCCACTTGATGGAACTTATTTCCAACTAAACAATAAAAGACGAAGAAAAATAGATACACGTATAAAAATGTATATTTAAACCAATTACCATATTCACTGAATTTCTCTCATTTGCTTATGGATACACTTTTCATGTCTATATGAAATTTTTGTTTATATCTTGTACGTGATAAGATGCAAACTAAGATTACTTGAAGAATGCTAGAACTAGTTAGGACATATCTTAGGATATATGTAACACGTCATCCTGTTGGCCTATTTGCATGCTTTGTTATTATTTCATGGTATTTGGTTATCTAGGCAAACGAAAATCTGGAAGATACAAAATTTCAACGCCTTTTTCTTGTAAAGGGACAGTTCATGTCACACAAATTAGTTGTTAAAAGAATACAACAATAACAAGAAAAATGGGTTAAATGGGTCAAAACTACTGATTAATTACAGGAATTTGAAATTCTTTGGGCATAAAATATGTCTTGAACAGGACCTGAACTAAAGAGTAAATACAGAGTTGTGTTTGTACCTTAGAGCTGCTTCACGACACTGTTCTGCAACATCGACAAAGATGCAAATAGCAATTCTACTTTTTTCTTCAGCTGTTTTTACTAGAGTTCCCAAGACTTCACCAAACTATAACAACGAAAGGCGAGTCAGAAAAGAGTATGTATATGAATAAACCAAATAAAGCTTTTACTAGTACGGCATAATGGTCTTGAAAATGAGAAATGAGAAATTCGATCTGTTAGTTATGAATGGACCAATTTGAGCTACGTTAGATCCCTGATGACCAAGTGTTTAAAATCAAAAAATTATCTAATGTCTTAAAATGGTAGGTTGGAGGGTTTCAACCCAACCCAACCCAACCCGTGCCATTATCACCCAATTTGACCCGTAACACAGTTACCCATCACGACCGATTACCCAACCAGCAATAAGGCAAGCTGTAGTAGTCTTTATCCGTATTCTTTTAACACCAAGTGTGATGCTTCATAGTCCACACTGCATAAAGTTACAGAATATACAGCTACCTTAACCAATAAAAAACAGCACGTGAAAAGTCTGAGGTAGAATTATCAGATAAGATATGTTCCAAAACCACATTCATCTAAATGAAGATAATACCTTTCCTCGGTCAGATTAAATTTCATTATCGGAATCGGCAGATGCGATGATCACAGCAGGTTTAAGCTGAGCAGATTGAAGCAAAGGAGGCATAACAACTGCCATATACAGAAGGAATTCCTTCCCTAGACACTTCCATAGCCTGGCCCATGCCTGCAACAACAAAGACGCACACAGAATTAGGAAGAGGGCAAACATAATATTTCGAATGTGCTTTCTGTTGAAACAAGAACTTCCATCACCTAACAGAAACAGCAGGTCAGCACCAACCACTTTTCAAGATTACTAAAAACATTAGAATTACTAACTTTTGATATTTTGAGCAACAATGAAATTTGCATTACAAAGTGGAAGCATCAGATAGTGGTTTAGAACTTTAGATGCACACACACAATCACATTTACAAGCATGTCAAGTAGATATTGAGACTGATTACCTGCTTAGGCACCATCTCTAAATGTCTCCTTTCCGACAGCCATTCCAACTAGACTAATGCCTTTAATGGCCACCAATATTGCAATAAATTGTTTTTGTAATCATAGGTAGCGCTTTACCTTCTGTAAGGAATTGATAAAAGAAATGGAAAAGTTTTTACAAAAAAGATGATACAACCTCATGGCGGGTACCGTTGTGAATGCAAAAAACCACGCAAACACAATGAACAAGAATTCAACAAACACTCAAAGGATGCCCGACTACAAATTCAAGAGAGACACTCTTTTAATTCAATTCATCATAAACGTTTCAATTCATCCTGGAGAGAAAGCCAAGAATCCCTAATGAACTTGAAATACGGAAACAAACAGTAAACATAACCCTTAATAATCTAAACAAACTCATAACGAAATTACACAAATACAAATACTAAAAAAGATAGATCACGTCAATTACAAAATTGTTGTTTCTACTCTTCAATCTCTTCAAACCAATTAAACACTGACTATCAGCAGCAGAAACACAAGCGGCAGAGGCAGCGGAGTTGGAGCTCGATAGTTTAGGGCAGATTAAAACTCAAGCTTTCAGTCAGGAGAAACCATTGGTCCTGAGCTTGCTCGCTAAAGGGACAACCCTCTAATTTAAGCTTTCTTAATTTTGTGCACCCTTTTGATAACTCCAAAGGTCTGACATCAAGAGGTTACCTAATGTCGGACGTTTGGAGTTATCAAAAGGGTGCCCAAAATAAGAAAGCTTAAATTATGACCATACTTCTTTATTGCATAGAGAGAGTTATCTCAAATTATGACCATACTTCTTTATTGCATAGAGAGAGTTATCTCAAATTATGACCATACTTCTCGGCGTATCCTAAACCAACGTCTGTCAATCCACCACGCCTGAGATCTAGCCTTTCTAGTTTGCCGCAACCCGTTAGCATACCTTGAACCCCCAAACGCCCTTTGCCTAGCAACTCGTTATAAGTCTTCAATAACTAACCATATACGTAAATCATGCAAATTCGTCAAACAAGTTCCTACACACTCGAGAGCTTCGCTTAAAATCTAACAACCCCATACGGCCATACCTATGCGATTACAATCTAAACGAAAACTTGTCAAATCTTTACAATACCTAGAGATATACACTAAACAATCTCTAAAAACGCTTTACAACCATGAATCTATAAACTCCTTAAATGACCACCTAGAGTTTTCGCCAAACGTACGAGATCAGAGAAGGACACGACCATATATCATTAGTCTCTAAGAAATACCCAACTTGATAAATAAACGTTTGTGATTACATGGGAATAATACTTGAGTGTTAAGGACTCGAGATTAGAGGAATCTACGGCTTAAAATAAAATGGAAGAAGGAGATAATGCATGGGAACAGTTACGTGTTTACTCGTTAAAGAATTGGTATCAAAATATTTCATTAGTCTCTAAGAAAATGTTGATATCGATTCATTAACGCGTAAACACGTAACTGTCCACGTTCATTGTCTCCTTCTTCCCCTTTCTTTTAAGCTGTAGATTCCCTAATCTCGAGTCTTTAACACTAAAGTATTATTCCCATGGATCTAAACAATTTATTTTTCAAGTTGGGGTATGTGCGTGAGATTTCTTTTTTTTCGGCTGCTAGGGTTATGTTCTTTGATTTTTTTAATTATTTTTTTTTGGCTGCTAGGGTTTTGTCGAAGACAAAGTTTGTGTTGCAGCTAGGTTATGTAGAAGACAAAGTTAATGTGTGTGTGTGTGTTTTTTATTGGGCTTAGTTTGTATGATTTTGGTTAAGGCCCACTATTTTAATTTTCTAACTTTGAAAAGTTTTAATTTAAACTAAATGATATTAATTTGTTTAAGCAAATGGAAAATAAATATTGGATAGTGGTAGGCCTAGAAGCTAGTTGTCTTCTCAAGATTTTTTTATAATAGAAAAAAAATAAAAAAGGAAGATACAAGCTATTTTGGCTATAAAATCTTCTTCCCACTTTTGGGATGATTATTTTTCTTTTCTTTTCTCTTCTTTTCTTTTGTCTTAAATTCTTTTCTTTTCATCCTAATAATAACTCGAGAACATAGCGTAAATGAAGAGGATGGATTTGTTATGATATGATGAGTTTTTTTTGAAATAGAATGTTAGATAGCGTGGTATCTTGTGAGATTTAAATGAAAAGAACTTCTTGTGTCATTATACCTTGTGATCTTATGGGAGTCTAATAGATAATGTTTTTCATATAAAAAAATATTTAAATATATAGTAATTATTATCGTTTTTTTAATTAAAATATGTATTGCCACGGTTAGATGATGAGGCTTATCTAAATACTTTTGTCGTAACTGAGAGAAGGTTGGCCAAGTGAAATTTAAAATAATTAAACAATAGCTCTTTAGTGTTAACACTATGCAATTTATAAAATTTGCTAACTAAATTAAATGTGAAGAAAAAGTAAGTAATGAGAAAAATACTAAAAGTCTATTTTTATCAATCTCAACTAAAAAAGTATCTAAAGTTATTTTTATCGACCACTATTAAAAGGAAAAAATATAAGTAATAGAATAGATCACTAAAATTTATATTATTCAATATTTAGTAAGTAAAAGAGTAAGACTTTTATTGAATCATTTTTAGTAGGTAAATGATATGAGTTTCTTTTGCTTACTTTTTATTCATATTCTTTTAGTAAAAAAATATATAAGTGATTACATAATTGTTTATCACATTAGTAAGCATAAATTTTAATAAGTAAATGACTTTTGTTTTGTAGTATAAGTTTATCACAACTTCGACAACAAGAAGAAGACGACTATACTAGCTCGCTGAAAGCCTTGAACAATTTTTTTTTGAAAAGGCTGAAAGCTTTGAATATTATCCTTTTTTGGGTTCCTAGTTGGTTCTAGGGTTCGAGAAAGAAATTCCCACTATAAAAGGAAAAAGGTAATTGAATTAGTAGAAAGTTGCTTTCTATCGGTTGTTCATATACAAGCATTGTTCATCATAGAAAGGGTTATTTAGTCAGCAATCATGACCTTCAGAATATATGTTCTTTGTAGGTACCCTTAAACTACTAGTTATTGCATTTGAGTTGGGAAAAATATTTACCTTGAGTTGGTTATTCCTTCTTCGACAAAAAAATGTCTTAATACCAAGACTATATGCGTCTTTTTCGACTAGTGAGTTGTTGTCACTGAACTCGGATATTGAAAGACCTTTCGAACTATAATAGATCATATAACTGTTTATTCTTTGGTAAGGAAGGCTATTCACCAGATAAGGCCTTGGACAGCTTGTGCGTAAGTCAATAGAGAAAAAAAATAATAAGATACAACTTTTAAGTTCGTTGATCAAGTAAATATACAATCCTAGCCACATAAAAACCAATTTATTATTATAGCGGCATTTTGTACATTGTGAAAAGTGGATAAGTTAAAAAAAACAAACTCTTCTATATTTTTGGTAGTGTATATGTTAGCCTTTTATGTCTATATTCATTATACAACTTCCATGAGAATAAATAAGAATACGAATTTATACCCTCTTTTCTCACCTAATTTGAAGCCTCCTAGGTTAACTAATGTAGTACACACACAAAACAAATACTTTATTAGCTTATATTTTACGATAATAAATGCTTCTACATGCATCACTCAGTATAGGAATAAAATGACATGTCATATATCAATGCATTGTGAAAGAAGGTACATCGAAATAAGTTTTTTCTCTTAACATACAAGTGTTATGCGATGTTGGTGGGATCGTTCATTCTAAATTCATTATGGGTATGTTTGGAGACAAGTAGTAGTAAGCAGTGAGCAGGACTAGTAAGTAGTGGCAGTTAGCAAGAGTAGTAATGTAAAACCCACACAAAAATGCCATGAACAGTACGTACATGAAACACGAGCAATGAAGAAACCTTAAGATTTATTAACATACAACATGTAATTACGAAAATTTAATATAGATATTACATATATTAATTAATTTCCACGAGTATTACGCATATTATTATACGACACGTGTTTACGTATGGTACTTACAAAACGTAACAAGGAATATAAACACAACAAGAAAGGAACACGACAATTTATAACACGAATCACGTAACTTTATCGAGTCGTGAAATAAATAATGTATAAGGGCTGAGTTTGTTGTTAGGCGTTTATAATGGGGCAAGAGATATGGGCTAAGGCCCATGTATTACCCAAACCGACTAGAGAAAGGGAAAAACGGAGGAAGCAGTATATGTGTTAAAGAAAAACAAACGTAAACAGAAAAAACAACAAAACCCTAAAACTATACACTCAGCCGTCGGTTTTTTTTTGTTTCTTCTTCATAGTCATCCTCTTTGTTCATGCTAATGTCGTCGACCCCTCACCAAGAACAAGAAAAAAAAACGTGGGTTTCGTATAGGGATCAAGTTTGAGATTCGTTTGAATATTTCTTAAACCCTAAAACGCAAACAAGGTTAGTATAATCACGTTTTTAATTTGTTTTTGTTGTTTAATAGATCACGAATCCATGATTTGGTTTAAAACATGTTAAAGACGAGATGTGTTAGGGGAAAGGGTTTCGTTTTGGCTAGTTTTCCCACAAACCGAGACCACTCTTGGTCTCGGTGGTAGTTTCTTCCACCAGCCGCTAGAGCTGGGTTGTTTTTGTGCAGTCAGGGGTAACCCAAACAACCCCACGAGGGGGATTTGGTTTAAAACATTGGGAACCGAGACACTTATGTGTCGCGGTGGGAATATTATATATGGCAGGGGTAGCGAGTCACATGTAGCGGTAAACAGCCACTGCCGGTGGGAACCCAGGCCAGGCAGTTGCAGCAGCAGCAGCAACACAAAGGAGTGTTTGGCTCGGGGTTTTAGTCAGGGTGTTTGGTTCGCAGTTTAAGGTATTAAAGGGTGTGTTTGGGTCATAGCTTAAAAACAAGTAATGGGGCTGTGTGGTTCGGCTTATACTTTCGGCTTATATTAAAACACGGAAACGGGAACGAGATTATTTTGTTACAAGTCCTATTTTTTTACAAGAATAATTAAATTAATTAAACATGATTAATAATTAATTTAATTTAAACATGGATTTAGGTTATATTATTTTTACAAGGAAAATTAAATTAATTAAGCATGACTAATAATTAATTTAATTTAATCATGACTTGTGTTGATCAAACAATGTTAAATGTTGTTGGAGCTCACTCATATTTTTAATATAATTTGATGGTATGCCATCACGATTTCCTTGTCTAGTAAAACCACAACTACATCACCAACCAATTTGCTACATTCAAGTATGGTTAAAACATAGCCAAACCCAACCAAAACATGCTAAAGACGACCACAACATGATCAATACAATCAAACTACAGTAGAAATCCTATTTCCACGGATTTGGCATGGTTTTCCCGGTTTATTCAGACTTTCTCCGGTTTTCCCCGGTTAACGTCCGATCTCGTCCAATTTCGTCCGTTTTGATATGTTTTGAACGGTTTAGCCCGTTTCAGCCGGGTTTGGATGTGTATGACCATGTTTGAAAGTTGTACAGTTAGTATATGCCAATGAAATTATATATTGATGGAGGCAAAAGTATTGAAGAACAGACTGACTTGGTTCTCGAAGCCCAAGATCGTGTGACGAAGAAGGCTTTCTTAAAATGGTCATAACTTCAGAACCGTAAGTTCATTTTCAGCCCGTGACCTATCAAAACGACCGAAAAACAAGAGGAACATCGCTGTAACCAACTTTAAGCTGGTTAAGGAATTTTGGAGGCCCAAAAAGCCATTTTACTATGCTTTTTTCATTAGTTTTGTATATTATCCACCTTTGTAGGTTTCCGAAGGAAAATCAATATCATTGTTGTGTTGATCAAACAATGTTAAATGTTGTTGGAGCTCACTCGTATTTTAATATCAATTGATGGTATGCCATCACGATTTCCTTGTCTAGTAAAACCACAACTACATCACCAACCAATTTGCTACATTCAAGTCTGGTTAAAACATTGCCAAACCCAACCAAAACATGCTAAAGACGACCACAACATGATCAATACAATCAAAACATAGTAGAAATCCTATTCCCACGGATTCGGCATGATTTTCCTGGTTTATTCAGACTTTCTCCAGTTTTCCCCGGTTAACGTCCGATTTCGTCCGATCTCGTCCGATTTCTTCCGTTTTGATATGTTTCGAACGGTTTAGCCCGATTCAGCCGGATTTGGATGTGTATGACCATGTTTTAAAATTGTACAGTTAGTATATACCAATGAAATTATATATTGATGGAGGCAAAAGTATTAAAGAACAGACTGACTTGGTTCTCGAAGCCCAAGATCGTGTGACGAAGAAGGCTTTCTTAAAATGGCCATAACTTCAGCACAGTAAGTTCGTTTTAAGCCTGTGACCTATCAAAACGACCGAAAAAACAAGAGGAACATCGCTGTAACCATCTTTTAGCTGGTTAAGGGATTTTGAAGGCCCAAAAATCCATTTTACTATGCTTTTTTCATTAGTTTTGTAAATTATCCACCTTTGTAAGTTTCCGAAGGAAAATTAATATCATTGTTGTGTTCATCAAACAATGTTAAATGTTGTTGGAGCTCACTCGTATTTTTAATATCAATTGATGGTATGCCATCACGATTTCCTTGTCTAGTAAAACCATATCAACATCACCAACTAATTTGCTATATTCAAGTCTGGTTAAAACATAGCCAAACCCAACCAAAAATGCTAATGACGACCACAACATGATCAATACAATCAAACCATAGTAGAAATCCTATTTCCACGGATTTGGCATGGTTTACCCGCTTTATTCAGACTTTCATCGGTTATCCCGGGTTAATGTCCGATTTCGTCCGATCTCGTCGGATTTCGTCCGTTTTGATATGTTTCGAACGGTTTATCCCGTTTCAGCCGGGTTTGGATGTGTATGACCATGTTTGAAAGTTGTACAATTAGCATATGCCAATGAAATTATATATTGATTGAGGCAAAAGTATTGAAGAACGGACTGACTTGGTTCTCGAAGCCCAAGATCGTGTGACGAAGAAGGCTTTCTTAAAATGGTCATAACTTCAGAACCGTAAGTTCGTTTTCAGCCCGTGACCTATCAAAACAACCGAAAAAACAAGAGGAACATCGCTGTAACCAACTTTAAGCTGGTTAAGGAATTTTGGAGGCCTAAAAAGCCATTTTACTATGCTTTTTTCATTAGTTTTGTATATTATCCACCTTTGTAGGTTTCCGAAGGAAAATCAATATCATTGTTGTGTTGATCAAACAATGTTAAATGTTGTTGGAGCTCACTCGTATTTTAATATCAATTGATGGTATGCCATCACGATTTCCTTGTCTAGTAAAACCACAACTACATCACCAACCAATTTGCTACATTCAAGTCTGGTTAAAACATTACTAAACCCAACCAAAACATGCTAAAGACGACCACAACATGATCAATACAATCAAACCACAGTAGAAATCCTATTTCCACGGATTTGGCATGATTTTCCTGGTTTATTCAGACTTTCTCCAGTTTTCCCCGGTTAACGTCCGATTTCGTCCGATCTCGTCCGATTTCTTCCGTTTTGATACGTTTCGAACGGTTTAGCCCGATTCAGCCGGATTTGGATGTGTATGACCATGTTTTAAAGTTGTACAGTTAGTATATGCCAATGAAATTATATATTGATGGAGGCAAAAGTATTAAAGAACAGACTGACTTGGTTCTCGAAGCCCAAGATCGTGTGACGAAGAAGGCTTTCTTAAAATGGCCATAACTTCAGCACAGTAAGTTCGTTTTCAGCCTGTGACCTATCAAAATGACCGAAAAAACAAGAGGAACATCGCTGTAACCATCTTTTAGCTGGTTAAGGGATTTTGAAGGCCCAAAAAGCCATTTTACTATGCTTTTTTCATTAGTTTTGTAAATTATCCACCTTTGTAAGTTTCCGAAGGAAAATCAATATCATTGTTGTGTTCATCAAACAATGTTAAATGTTGTTGGAGCTCACTCGTATTTTTAATATCAATTGATGGTATGCCATCACGATTTCCTTGTCTAGTAAAACCATATCAACATCACCAACTAATTTGCTATATTCAAGTCTGGTTAAAACATAGCCAAACCCAACCAAAAATGCTAATGACGACCACAACATGATCAATACAATCAAACCATAGTAGAAATCCTATTTCCACGGATTTGGCATGGTTTGCCCGCTTTATTCAGACTTTCACCGGTTATCCCGGATTAATGTCCGATTTCGTCCGATCTCGTCAGATTTCGTCCGTTTTGATATGTTTCGAACGGTTTATCCCGTTTCAGCCGGGTTTGGATGTGTATGACCATGTTTGAAAGTTGTACAGTTAGCATATGCCAATGAAATTATATATTGATTGAGGCAAAAGTATTGAAGAACGGACTGACTTGGTTCTCGAAGCCCAAGATCGTGTGACGAAGAAGGCTTTCTTAAAATGGTCATAACTTCAGAATCGTAAGTTCGTTTTCAGCACGTGACCTGTCAAAACGACCGAAAAACAAGAGGAACATCGCTGTAACCACCTTTAAGCTGGTTAAGGAATTTTGAAGGCCCAAAAAGCCATTTTACTATGCTTTTTTCATTAGGTTTTTTATATTATCCACCTTTGTAGGTTTCCAAAGGAAAATCAGTATCATTGTTGTGTTGATCAAACAATGTTAAATGTTGTTGGAGCTCACTCGTATTTTTAATATAATTTGATGGTATGCCATCACGATTTCCTCGTCTAGTAAAACCACAACTACATCACCAACCAATTTGCTACATTCAAGTCTGGTTAAAACATAGCCAAACCCAACCAAAACATGCTAAAGACGACCACAACATGATCAATACAATCAAACCACAGTAGAAATCCTATTTCCACGGATTTGGCATGGTTTTCCCGGTTTATTCACACTTTCTCCGGTTTTCCCCGGTTAACGTCCGATCTCGTCCAATTTCGTCCGTTTTGATATGTTTCGAACGGTTTAGCCCGTTTCAGCCGGGTTTGGATGTGTATGACCATGTTTGATAGTTGTACAGTTAGTATATGCCAATGAAATTATATATTGATGGAGGCAAAAGTATTGAAGAACGGACTGACTTGGTTCTCGAAGCCCAAGATCATGTGACGAAGAAGGCTTTCTTAAAATGGTCATAACTTCAGAACCGTAAGTTCATTTTCAGCCCGTGACCTGTCAAAACGACCGAAAAAGCAAGAGGAACATCGTTGTAACCAACTTTAAGCTGGTTAAGGATTTTTGAAGGCCCAAAAAGCCATTTTACTATGCTTTTTTCATTATTTTGTATATTATCCACCTTTGTAGGTTTCCGAAGGAAAATCAATATCATTGTTGTGTTGATCAAAAAATGTTAAATGTTGTTGGAGCTCACTCGTATTTTAATATCAATTGATGGTATGCCATCACGATTTCCTTGTCTAGTAAAACCACAACTACATCACCAACCAATTTGCTACATTCAAGTCTGGTTAAAACATAGCCAAACCCAACCAGAACATGCTAAAGACGACCACAACATGATCAATACAATCAAACCACAGTAGAAATCCTATTTCCACGGATTTGGCATGATTTTCCTGGTTTATTCAGACTTTCTCTGGTTTTCCCCGGTTAACGTCCGATTTCGTCCGATTTCGTCCGTTTTGATATGTTTCGAACGGTTTAGCCCGATTCAGCCGGATTTGGATGTGTATGACCATGTTTTAAAGTTGTACAGTTAGTATATGCCAATGAAATTATATATTGATGGAGGCAAAAGTATTAAAGAACAGACTGACTTTGTTCTCGAAGCCCAAGATCGTGTGACGAAGAAGGCTTTCTTAAAATGGCCATAACTTCAGCACAGTAAGTTCGTTTTCAGCCTGTGACCTATTAAAACGACCGAAAAAACAAGAGGAACATCGATGTAACCATCTTTTAGCTGGTTAAGGGATTTTGAAGGCCCAAAAAGCCATTTTACTATGCTTTTTTCATTAGTTTTGTAAATTAACCACCTTTGTAAGTTTCCGAAGGAAAATCAATATCATTGTTGTGTTCATCAAACAATGTTAAATGTTGTTGGAGCTCACTCGTATTTTTAATATCAATTGATGGTATGCCATCACGATTTCCTTGTCTAGTAAAACCATATCAACATCACCAACTAATTTGCTATATTCAAGTCTGGTTAAAACATAGTCAAACCCAACCAAAAATGCTAATTACGACCACAACATGATCAATACAATCAAACCATAGTAGAAATCCTATTTCCACGGATTTGGCATGGTTTGCCCGCTTTATTCAGACTTTCACCGGTTATCCCGGGTTAATGTCCGATTTCGTCCGATCTCGTCGGATTTCGTCCGTTTTGATATGTTTAGAACGGTTTAGCCCGTTTCAACCGGGTTTGGATGTGTATGACCATGTTTGAAAGTTGTACAGTTAGTATATACCAATGAAATTATATATTGATTGAGACAAAAGTATTGAAGAACGGACTGACTTGGTTCTCGAAGCCTAAGATCGTGTGACGAAGAAGGCTTTCTTAAAATGGTCATAACTTCAGAACCGTAAGTTCGTTTTCAGCCCGTGACCTGTCAAAACGACCGAAAAAACAAGAGGAACATCGCTGTAACCACCTTTAAGCTGTTTAAGGAATTTTGAAGGCCCCAAAAGCCATTTTACTATGCTTTTTTTCATTAGTTTTGTATATTATCCACCTTTGTAGGTTTTCAAAGGAAAATCAGTATCATTGTTGTGTTGATCAAACAATGTTAAATGTTGTTGAAGCTCACTCGTATTTTTAATATAATTTGATGGTATGCCATCACGATTTCCTTGTCTAGTAAAACCACAACTACATCACCAACCAATTTGATACATTCAAGTCTGGTTAAAACATAGCCAAACCCAACCAAAACATGCTAAAGACGACCACAACATGATCAATACACTCAAACCACAGTAGAAATCCTATTTCCACGGATTTGGCATGGTTTTCCCGGGTTATTCACACTTTCTCCGGTTTTCCCCGGTTAACGTCCGATCTCGTCCAATTTCGTCCGTTTTGATATGTTTCGAACGGTTTAGCCCGTTTCAGCCGGGTTTGGATGTGTATGACCATGTTTGAAAGTTGTACAGTTAGTATATGCCAATGAAATTATATATTGATGGAGGCAAAAGTATTGAAGAACGGACTGACTTGGTTCTCGAAGCCCAAGATCGTGTGACGAAGAAGGCTTTCTTAAAATGGTCATAACTTCAGAACCGTAAGTTTAATTTCAGCCCGTGACCTGTCAAAATGACCGAAAAAACAAGAGGAACATCGTTGTAACCAACTTTAAGCTGGTTAAGGATTTTTGAAGGCCCAAAAAGCCATTTTACTATGCTTTTTTCATTATGTTGTATATTATCCACCTTTGTAGGTTTCCGAAGGAAAATCAATATCATTGTTGTGTTGATCAAACAATGTTAAATGTTGTTGGAGCTCACTCGTATTTTAATATCAATTGATGGTATGCCATCACGATTTCCTTGTCTAGTAAAACCACAACTACATCACCAACCAATTTGCTACATTCAAGTCTTGTTAAAACATAGCCAAACCCAACCAAAACATGCTAAAGACGACCACAACATGATCAATACAATCAAACCACAGTAGAAATCCTATTTCCACGGATTTGTCATGATTTTCCTAGTTTATTCAGACTTTCTCCGGTTTTCCCCGGTTAACGTCTGATTTCGTCCGATCTCGTCCGATTTCGTTCGTTTTGATATGTTTCGAACGGTTTAGCCCGATTCAGCCGGATTTGGATGTGTATGACCATGTTTTAAAGTTGTACAGTTAGTGTATGCCAATGAAATTATATATTGATGGAGGCAAAAGTATTAAAGAACGGACTGACTTGGTTCTCGAAGCCCAAGATCGTGTGACGAAGAAGGTGTTGGAGCATAATTTGGTTAGGCCGGTCTGACGACTCTCCTGGGCCGTTCGTCGTCTTCTCGGGTCCTGAGTAATGATGCAAATAAAGAAGAACCGGTTAGACGTGGACCCGAGGCCGGAGCCCCAGGGTCCACCTCCGACGGTCAAGTTAGTATTTGATCGATATGTTGTATATGAAGTGTGGTTGAGAGAGAGAACCTGTTTATAATGAGACCTCTACCCCTGTTTATATAGGCTTAGGGTTTCTTGAAGGATAAGTTAGGTATGTGTGGGCCGCGGGCCTGTTGGGCCGGGCCGAATACCAACTGTACGTCGACATGTCCCCCAGTCTAGTATGATATGGTCCACGATCATGTTATGCTAGACTCATTCGTGTATCATGCTCACTAAACAACCGCGTGCGGCTTGCTGCTAGGACATCCTCGTGGGTCGTCCGTAACATATGGCTCCACTCGTAATGGGCTTCCTTTAGTAAAAAGACGATGGGCTGGGATTGCGAATAGTGAGCATAGCCACTATACGCCATCATGTCCCCCCTAGTCTAGTATGTGAGGTTGTCACCGAGGTTACTAGAATTTACACCATATCCGTTACCTGTAAGCATATCGACGTCGAAAGAAATGGGAAAACATGTATACGTAAGACGGGTGGTTGTGCTCGAATGCTTGGTTTCCCGTGTTTAGATGGTAAGGACCCCGTAAGAAGAAAACATGTTTCTATAGCCGGGGTAACACTGGCATTGGCAAGGTATCATTTTTATTCATCTCTACCGTGAGGATGATAAGAAGGTTTTGTGAAGGTGGAGGTGGAACCCGTATGCTGCATCGTGAACATTTGAAGGCGTACTTCTTATACCCACTAATGATGCAACATAATGCGAATGTGTCATTCGTCTTAAAGCCAACAGAAGACGTACCTCTGTGGAAAGGTGATGCGGATATTACATCCGTCTTACAGCCCCGACATCCGATAATGACTTCCAAAATTTGTCACATTTTTTCCTAGATTAAACATAGTTGATCAAGCTCCATCTAATTAAGTATAAACGATGTAAATTTTGGAAACATCACTCCATGGTCGGGCAAACTAATTCGTCACGGAAGACGTACTTCCGTAACAAAGATATGTACCAACAGAAGACGTACTTCTGTGGCAGAATGAGCCAGTGGAAGGCGTACTTCCACGGCAAAAGATAACGATGCGCCGTGGAAAAATACTTCCACGGCTAAAATAACGATGCGCCGTGGAAGAATACTTCCACGGCTAAAATAACGATGCGCCGTGGAAGAATACTTCAACGGCTAAAATAACGATGCGCCGTGGAAGAATACTTCCACGGCTACAATAATGAGCACGTGGAAGGGATAATTCCACGGCGAAGATAAGAAGCACGTGGAAGAGATACTTCCACGACGAAAAGAATGAGCACGTGGAAGGGATACTTCCACGGCAAAGATAAGAAGCACGTGGAAGAATACTTCCACGGCGAAGATAAGAAGCACGTGGAAGAGATACTTCCACGACGAAAAGAATGAGCACGTGGAAGGGATACTTCCACGGCAAAGATAAGAAGTACGTGGAAGAATACTTCCACGGCGAAAGATAACGAGCACGTGGAAGAATACTTCCACGGCGAAAGATAAGAAGCACGTGGAAGAGATACTTCCACGGTGAAAATAATGAGCACGTGGAAGAGATACTTCCACGGCGAAGATATTAAGCACGTGGAAGAGATACTTCCACGACGAATGAATAAGCACGTGGAAGAGATACTTCCACGGCGAAAAGATTGAGCACGTGGAAGGGATACTTCCACGGCGAAGATAAGAAGCACGTGGAAGAGATACTTCCACGGCGAAAAGAATGAGCACGTGGAAGGGATACTTCCACGGCAAAGATAAGAAGCACGTGGAAGAATACTTCCATGGCGAAGAGACTGAGCACGTGGAAGGGATACTTCCACGGCGAAGATAAGAAGCACGTGGAAGACGTACTTCCATGGCGAAAAGAATGAGCACGTGGAAGGGATACTTCCACGGCGAAGATAAGAAGCACGTGGAAGACATACTTCCATGGCGAAGATAAGAAGCACGTGGAAGAGTACTTCCACGGCAAAAATAATGAGCACGTGGAAGAGATACTTCCACGGCGAAGATAATAAGCACGTGGAAGAGATACTTCCACGACGAATGAATAAGCACGTGAAAGAGATACTTCCACGGCGAAAAGAATGAGCACGTGGAAGGGATACTTCCACGGCGAAGATAAGAAGCACGTGGAAGAGATTATTCCACGGCGAAAAGAATGAGCACGTGGAAGGGATACTTCCACGGCAAAGATAAGAAGCACGTGGAAGAATACTTCCACGACGAAGAGACTGAGCACGTGGAAGGGATACTTCCACGGCGAAGATAAGAAGCACGTGGAAGAGATACTTCCATGACGAATGAATAAGCACGTGGAAGAGATACTTCCACGGCGAAAAGAATGAGCACGTGGAAGGGATACTTCCACGGCGAAGATAAGAAGCACGTGGAAGAGATTCTTCCACGGCGAAAAGAATGAGCACGTGGAAGGGATAATTCCACGGCGAAGATAAGAAGCACGTGGAAGAGTACTTCCACGGCAAAAATAATGAGCACGTGGAAGAGATACTTCCACGGCGAAGATAATAAGCACGTGGAAGAGATACTTCCACGGCGAAAAAACAAGCACGCGAAAGGAGTACTTCCGCGGCGAAGAAATAAGCCAATGGAAGTGATACTTCCACGGCAAAGAAAGAAGCGCGCGGAAGGAGTACTTCCGCGGCGAAGGAATAAGCCAATGGAAGAGATACTTCCATGTCACAGAAACAAGCACGCGGATGGAGTACTTCCGCGGCGAAGGAGTAAGCCAATGGAAGTGATACTTCCATGGCAAAGGAATAACCCGGCAGAAGGCGGACTTCTGCGGCAAAGAAATATATCCAAAGATATTTGTGTGACGTGCACATAAATAGTGGTATTATTATACCGTAGTATCCCCCAAGTTTAATGGTGCTACACTCAATTAGTAGTATTAAACTTAATCAAGTATTCAAAAAATTACGATCATGTAGACCAACGCGAATGGACGTACCATAGTTGCGTACAAAAGATAAAAATTGGGTTCGAACGTACGAACCAACGCGGATGGATCGTGCCATAACCGCGAATTGTCACATAGTATAAGACGTATCTTAACTAACTTATGGGATGAGCTATGCCATTACGTGCGGCGTACAGCTACCACCATAAGGACGGTCAATGTTTTGACAAGATTTTGTTAGACGTGCACAGTGTGTCTTTTGCAAGTCCATCATGAGTCATGTGGTTTGCGTAACTTACTACAACGTCTTGATAGTAAGGTGTCTAACAAGGATACATGATCCATGGTCGTTGGGGTTGCATCCCTCTTACACGACAAGTTGAATTATTAGGTTCACTCAATCCTCTTATTCCGCCTGGGAACGATATGTACATGTACGCCCGTAGGCAGAAGATGTTCGAACGTGCGAACTAGCGCGGAAGGATAGACCCTAACCGCGGATAAAAGATAAAATCGGTAAATATACTGAAAGATATATATAATATCTCTTTATTGATTTAAAAGATATATGTAATATTTTTTATAAATATAAAAAATATATCCAAACGTGCGGATTAATACAGAAGACGCGGCTCATGACCGTGATAAAAAATAAAATATGACCGAACATATAGATAAGCACGGCTGGACATGCCATGGCCGCGGATAAAAAATAAAAATAATTGCTGAATGTACAGACGTGTGCGGATGGACAAGCCATGACCACAAATTAAAAGATCGACCCGTAACACGATATTAGTAGGTCGGGCCGCGATATATATTAAAAAGTATAATAATCAAATTAAAAGATATATGTAATATCTTGTTTCTGATTAAAAGATATAATAAGTATCTTTTATTAAAAATAAGAAATATATACCAAATCGATAGAAAAAACGAACATCGCTGTAACCATCTTTTAGCTGGTTAAGGGATTTTGAAGGCCCAAAAAGCCATTTGACTATGCTTTTTTCATTAGTTTTGTAATTTATCCACCTTTGTAAGTTTCCAAAGGAAAATCAATATCATTGTTGTGTTCATCGAACAATGTTAAATGTTGTTGGAGCTCACTCGTATTTTTAATATCAGTTAATGGTATGCCATCACGATTTCCTTGTCTAGTAAAACCATATCAACATCACCAACTAATTTGCTATATTCAAGTCTGGTTAAAACATAGCCAAACCCAACCAAAAATGCTAATGACGACCACAACATGATCAATACAATCACACCATAGTAGAAATCCTATTTCCACGGATTTGGCATGGTTTGCTCGCTTTATTCAGACTTTCACCGGTTATCCCGGGTTAATGTCCGATTTCGTCCGATCTCGTCGGATTTCGTCCGTTTTGATATGTTTCTAACGGTTTAGCCCGTTTCAGTCGGGTTTGGATGTGTATGACCATGTTTGAAAGTTGTACAGTTAGTATATGCCAATGAAATTATATATTGATTGAGGCAAAAGTATTGAAGAACGGGCTGACTTGGTTCTCGAAGCCCAAGATCGTGTAACGAAGAAGGCTTTCTTAAAATGGTCATAACTTCAGAACCGTAAGTTCGTTTTCAGCCCGTGACCTGTCAAAACGACCGAAAAAACAGGAGGAACATCGCTGTAACCACCTTTAAGCTGGTTAAGGAATTTTGAAGGCCCAAAAAGCCATTTTACTATGCTTTTTTCGTTAGTTTTGTATATTATCCACCTTTGTAGGTTTCCAAAGGAAAATCAGTATCATTGTTGTGTTGATCAAACAATGTTAAATGTTGTTGGAGCTCACTCGTATTTTTAATATAATTTGATGGTATGCCATCACGATTTCCTTGTCTAGTAAAACCACAACTACATCACCAACCAATTTGCTACATTCAAGTCTGGTTAAAACATAGCCAAACCCAACCAAAACATGCTAAAGACGACCACAACAAGATCAATACCATCAAACCACAGTAGAAATCCTATTTCCACGGATTTGGCATGGTTTTCCCGGTTTATTCAGACTTTATCCGGTTTTCCCCGGTTAACGTCCGATCTCGTCCAATTTCGTCCGTTTTAATATGTTTCGAACGGTTTAGCCCGTTTCAGCCGGGTTTGGATGTGTATGACCATGTTTGAAAGTTGTACAGTTAGTATATGCCAATGAAATTATATATTGATGGAGGCAAAAGTATTGAAGAACGGACTGACTTGGTTCTCGAAGCCCAAGATCGTGTGACGAAGAAGGCTTTCTTAAAATGGTCATAATTTCAGAACCGTAAGTTCATTTTCAGCCCGTGACCTGTCAAAAAGACCGAAAAACAAGAGGAACATCGTTGTAACCAACTTTAAGCTGGTTAAGGATTTTTGAAGGCCCAAAAAGCCATTTTACTATGCTTTTTCATTATTTTGTATATTATCCACCTTTGTAAGTTTTCGAAGGAAAATCAATATCATTGTTTTGTTGATCAAACAATGTTAAATGTTGTTGGAGCTCGCTCGTATTTTTTATATCGATTGATGGTATGCCATCACGATTTCCTTGTCTAATAAAACCACAACTACATCACCAACTAATTTGCTACATTCAAGTCTGGTTAAAACATAGCCAAACCAAACCAAAACATGCTAAAGACGACCACAACATGATCAATACAATCAAAACATAGTAGAAATCCTATTTCCACGGATTTGGCATGGTTTGCCCGGTTTATTCATACTTTCTCCGGCTTTCCCCGGTTAACGTCCGATTTCGTCCGATCTCGTCCGATTTCGTCCGATCTCGTCCGATTTCGTCCGTTTCGATATGTTTCGAACGGTTTAGCCCGTTTCAGCCGGATTTGGATGTGTATGACCATGTTTGAAAGTTGTACAGTTAGTATATGCCTATGAAATTATATATTGATGGAGGCAAAAGTATTGAAGAACAGACTGACTTGGTTCTCGAAGCCCAAGATCGTGTGACGAATAAGGCTTTCTTAAAATGGTCATAACTTCAGCACCGTAAGTTCGTTTTCAGCCCGTGACCTGTCAAAACGACCAAAAAAACAAGAGGAACATCGTTGTAACCAACTTTAAGCTGGTTAAGGATTTTTGAAGGCGCAAAAGCCATTTTACTATGCTTTTTTCATTATTTTGTATATTATCCACCTTTGTAGGTTTCCGAAGGAAAATCAATATCATTGTTTTGTTGATCAAACAATGTTAAATGTTGTTGGAGCTCACTCGTATTTTTTATATCGATTGATGGTATGCCATCACGATTTCCTTGTCTAGTAAAACCACAACTACATCACCAACTAATTTGCTACATTCAAGTCTGGTTAAAACATAGCCAAACCCAACCAAAACATGCTAAAGACGATCACAACATGATCAATACAATCAAAACATAGTAGAAATCCTATTTCCACGGATTTGGCATGGTTTGCCCGGTTTATTCATACTTTCTCCGGCTTTCCCCGGTTAACGTCCGATTTCGTCCGATCTCGTCCGATTTCGTCCGATCTCGTCCGATTTCGTCCGTTTCGATATGTTTCGAACGGTTTAGCCCGTTTCAGCCGGATTTGGATGTGTATGACCATGTTTTAAAGTTGTACAGTTAGTATATGCCTATGAAATTATATATTGATGGAGGCAAAAGTATTGAAGAACAGACTAACTTGGTTCTCGAAGCCCAAGATCGTGTGACGAAGAAGGCTTTCTTAAAATGGTCATAACTTCAGCACTGTAAGTTCGTTTTCAGCCCGTGACCTGTCAAAACGACCGAAAAAACAAGAGGAACATCGTTGTAACCAACTTTAAGCTGGTAAAGATTTTTGAAGGCCCAAAAGCCATTTTACTATGCTTTTTCATTATTTTGTATATTATCCACCTTTGTAGGTTTCCGAAGGAAAATCAATATCATTGTTTTGTTGATCAAACAATGTTAAATGTTGTTGGAGCTCACTCATATTTTTATATCGATTGATGGTATGCCATCACAATTTCCTTGTCTAGTAAAACCACAACTACATCACCAACTAATTCGCTACATTCAAGTCTAGTTAAAACATAGCCAAACCCGACCAAAACATGCTAAGGACGACCACAACATGATCAATACAATCAAACCATAGTAGAAATCCTATTGCTACGGATTTGGCATGGTTTGCCCGTTTAATTCATACTTTCTCCAGCTTCCCCCGGTTAACGTCCGATTTCGTCCGTTTTGATATGTTTCGAACGGTTTAGCCCGTTTAAGCCGGATTTGGATGTGTATGACCATGTTTGAAAGTTGTACAGTTAGTATATGCCTATGAAATTATATATTGATGGAGGCAAAAGTATTGAAGAACAGACTGACTTGGTTCTCGAAGCCCAAGATCGTGTGACGAAGAAGGCTTTCTTAAAATGGTCATAACTTCAGCACCGTAAGTTCGTTTTCAGCCCGTGACCAGTCAAAACGACCGAAAAAACAAGAGGAACATCGTTGTAACCAACTTTAAGCTGGTTAAGGATTTTTGAAGGCCCAAAAAGCCATTTTACTATGTTTTTTTCATTATTTTGTATATTATCCACCTTTGTAGGTTTTCAAAGGAAAATCAATATCATTGTTTTGTTAATCAAACAATGTTAAATGTTGTTGGAGCTCACTCGTATTTTTAATATCAATTGATGGTATGCCATCACGATTTCCTTGTCTAGTAAAACCACAACTACATCACCAATTAATTTGCTACATTCAAGTCTGGTTAAAACATAGCCAAACCCTACCAAAACATGCTAAAGACGACCACAACATGATCAGTACAATCAAAACATAGTAGAAATCCTATTTCCACTGATTTGGCATGGTTTGCCCGGTTTATTCATACTTTCTCGGGCTTTCCCCGGTTAACGTCCGATTTCGTCTGATCTCGTCCGATTTCGTCTGATCTCGTCCGATTTCGTCCGTTTCGATATGTTTCGAACGGTTTAGCCCGTTTCAGCCGGATTTGGATGTGTATGACCATGTTTGAAAGTTGTACAGTTAGTATATGCCTATGAAATTATATATTGATGGAGGCAAAAGTATTGAAGAACAGACTGACTTGGTTCTAGAAGCCCAAGATCGTGTGACGAAGAAGGCTTTCTTAAAATGGTCATAACTTCAGCACCGTAAGTTCGTTTTCAGCCCGTGACCTGTCAATACAACCGAAAAAACAAGAGGAACATCGTTGTAACCAACTTTAAGCTGATTAAGGATTTTTGAAGGCCCAAAAGCCATTTTACTATGCTTTTTTCATTATTTTGTATATTATCCACCTTTGTAGGTTTCCGAAGGAAAATCAATATCATTGTTTTGTTGATCAAACAATGTTAAATGTTGTTGGAGCTCACTCATATTTTTATATCGATTGATGGTATGCCATCACGATTTCCTTGTCTAGTAAAACCACAACTACATCACCAACTAATTTGCTACATTCAAGTCTGGTTAAAACATAGCCAAACCCAACCAAAACATGCTAAAGACGACCACAACATGATCAGTACAATCCAAACATAGTAGAAATCCTATTTCCACTGATTTGGCATGGTTTGCCCGGTTTATTCATACTTTCTCCGGCTTTCCCCGGTTAACGTCCGATTTCGTCTGATCTCGTCCGATTTCGTCCGATCTCGTCCGATTTCGTCCGTTTCGATATGTTTCGAACGGTTTAGCCCGTTTCAGCCGGATTTGGATGTGTATGACCATGTTTGAAAGTTGTACAGTTAGTATATGCCTATGAAATTATATATTGATGGAGGCAAAAGTATTGAAGAACAGACTGACTTAGTTCTAGAAGCCCAAGATCGTGTGACGAAGAAGGCTTTCTTAAAATGGTCATAACTTCAGCACCGTAAGTTCGTTTTCAGCCCGTGACCTGTCAAAACAACCGAAAAACAAGAGGAACATCGTTGTAACCAACTTTAAGCTGGTTAAGGATTTTTGAAAGCCCAAAAGCCATTTTACTATGCTTTTTTCATTATTTTGTATATTATCCACCTTTGTAGGTTTCCGAAGGAAAATCAATATCATTGTTTTGTTGATCAAACAATGTTAAATGTTGTTGGAGCTCACTCATATTTTTATATCGATTGATGGTATGCCATCACGATTTCCTTGTCTAGTAAAACCACAACTACATCACCAACTAATTTGCTACATTCAAGTCTGGTTAAAACATAGCCAAACCCAACCAAAACATGCTAAGGACGACCACAACATGATCAATACAATCAAACCATAGTAGAAATCCTATTGCTACGGATTTGGCATGGTTTGCCCGTTTAATTCATACTTTCTCCGGCTTTCCCCGGTTAACGTCCGATTTCGTCCGATCTCGTCCGATTTCGTCCGTTTTGATATGTTTCGAACGGTTTAGCCCGTTTAAGCCGGATTTGGATGTGTATGACCATGTTTGAAAGTTGTACAGTTAGTATATGCCTATGAAATTATATATCGATGGAGGCAAAAGTATTGAAGAACTGACTGACTTGGTTCTCGAAGCCCAAGATCGTGTGACGAAGAAGGCTTTCTTAAAATGGTCATAACTTCAGCACCGTAAGTTCGTTTTCAGCCCGTGACCTGTCAAAACGACCGAAAAAACAAGAGGAACATCGTTGTAACCAACTTTAAGCTGGTTAAGGATTTTTGAAGGCCCAAAAAGCCATTTTACTATGTTTTTTTCATTATTTTGTATATTATCCACCTTTGTAGGTTTCCAAAGGAAAATCAATATCATTGTTTTGTTGATCAAACAATGTTAAATTTTGTTGGAGCTCACTCGTATTTTTAATATCATTTGATGGTATGCCATCACGATTTCCTTGTCTAGTAAAACCACAACTACATCACCAATTAATTTGCTACATTCAAGTCTGGTTAAAACATAGCCAAACCCTACCAAAACATGCTAAAGACGACCACAACATGATCAGTACAATCAAAACATAGTAGAAATCCTATTTCCACTGATTTGGCATGGTTTGCCCGGTTTATTCATACTTTCTCCGGCTTTCCCTGGTTAACGTCCGATTTCGTCTGATCTCGTCCGATTTCGTCTGATCTCGTCCGATTTCGTCCGTTTCGATATGTTTCGAACGGTTTAGCCCGTTTCAGCCGGATTTGGATGTGTATGACCATGTTTGAAAGTTGTACAGTTAGTATATGCCTATGAAATTATATATTGATGGAGGCAAAAGTATTGAAGAACAGACTGACTTGGTTCTAGAAGCCCAAGATCGTGTGACGAAGAAGGCTTTCTTAAAATGGTCATAACTTCAGCACCGTAAGTTCGTTTTCAGCCCGTGACCTGTCAATACAACCGAAAAAACAAGAGGAACATCGTTGTAACCAACTTTAAGCTGATTAAGGATTTTTGAAGGCCCAAAAGCCATTTTACTATGCTTTTTTCATTATTTTGTATATTATCCACCTTTGTAGGTTTCCGAAGGAAAATCAATATCATTGTTTTGTTGATCAAACAATGTTAAATGTTGTTGGAGCTCACTCATATTTTTATATCGATTGATGGTATGCCATCACGATTTCCTTGTCTAGTAAAACCACAACTACATCACCAACTAATTTGCTACATTCAAGTCTGGTTAAAACATAGCCAAACCCAACCAAAACATGCTAAAGACGACCACAACATGATCAGTACAATCAAAACATAGTAGAAATCCTATTTCCACTGATTTGGCATGGTTTGCCCGGTTTATTCATACTTTCTCCGGCTTTCCCCGGTTAACGTCCGATTTCGTCTGATCTCGTCCGATTTCGTCCGATCTCGTCCGATTTCGTCCGTTTCGATATGTTTCGAACGGTTTAGCCCGTTTCAGCCGGATTTGGATGTGTATGACCATGTTTGAAAGTTGTACAGTTAGTATATGCCTATGAAATTATATATTGATGGAGGCAAAAGTATTTAAGAACAGACTGACTTAGTTCTAGAAGCCCAAGATCGTGTGACGAAGAAGGCTTTCTTAAAATGGTCATAACTTCAGCACCGTAAGTTCGTTTTCAGCCCGTGACCTGTCAAAACAACCGAAAAACAAGAGGAACATCGTTGTAACCAACTTTAAGCTGGTTAAGTATTTTTGAAGGCCCAAAAGCCATTTTACTATGCTTTTTTCATTATTTTGTATATTATCCACCTTTGTAGGTTTCCGAAGGAAAATCAATATCATTGTTTTGTTGATCAAACAATGTTAAATGTTGTTGGAGCTCACTCATATTTTTATATCGATTGATGGTATGCCATCACGATTTCCTTGTCTAGTAAAACCACAACTACATCACCAACTAATTTGCTACATTCAAGTCTGGTTAAAACATAGCCAAACCTAACCAAAACATGCTAAGGACGACCACAACATGATCAATACAATCAAACCATAGTAGAAATCCTATTGCTACGGATTTGGCATGGTTTGCCCGTTTAATTCATACTTTCTCCGGCTTTCCCCGGTTAACGTCCGATTTCGTCCGATCTCGTCCGATTTCGTCCGTTTTGATATGTTTCGAACGGTTTAGCCCGTTTAAGCTGGATTTGGATGTGTATGACCATGTTTGAAAGTTGTACAGTTAGTATATGCCTATGAAATTATATATTGATGGAGGCAAAAGTATTGAAGAACTGACTGACTTGGTTCTCGAAGCCCAAGATCGTGTGACGAAGAAGGCTTTCTTAAAATGGTTATAACTTCAGCACCGTAAGTTCGTTTTCAGCCCGTGACCTGTCAAAACGACCGAAAAAACAAGAGGAACATCGTTGTAACCAACTTTAAGCTGGTTAAGGATTTTTGAAGGCCCAAAAAGCCATTTTACTATGTTTTTTTCATTATTTTGTATATTATCCACCTTTGTAGGTTTCCAAAGGAAAATCAATATCATTGTTTTGTTGATCAAACAATGTTAAATTTTGTTGGAGCTCACTCGTATTTTTAATATCAATTGATGGTATGCCATCACGATTTCCTTGTCTAGTAAAACCACAACTAAATCACCAACTAATTTCCTACATTCAAGTCTGGTTAAAACATAGCCAAACCCTACCAAAACATGCTAAAGACGACCACAACATGATCAGTACAATCAAAACATAGTAGAAATCCTATTTCCACGGATTTGGCATGGTTTGCCCGGTTTATTCATACTTTCTCCGGCTTTCCCCGATTAACGTCCGATTTCGTCTGATCTCGTCCGATTTCGTCCGATCTCGCCCGATTTCGTCCGTTTCGATATGTTTCGAACGGTTTAGCCCGTTTCAGCCGGATTTGGATGTGTATGACCATGTTTGAAAGTTGTACAGTTAGTATATGCCTATGAAATTATATATTGATGGAGGCAAAAGTATTGAAGAACAGACTGACTTGGTTCTCGAAGCCCAAGATCGTGTGACGAAGAAGGCTTTCTTAAAATGGTCATAACTTCAGCACCGTAAGTTCGTTTTCAGCCCGTGACCTGTAAAAACAACCGAAAAAACAAGAGGAACATCGTTGTAACCAACTTTAAGCTGGTTAAGGATTTTTGAAGGTCCAAAAGCCATTTTACTATGCTTTTTTCATTATTTTGTATATTATCCACCTTTGTAGGTTTCCGAAGGAAAATCAATATCATTGTTTTGTTGATCAAACAATGTTAAATGTTGTTGGAGCTCACTCATATTTTTATATCGATTGATGGTATGCCATCACGAATTCCTTGTCTAGTAAAACCACAACTACATCACCAACTAATTTGCTACATTCAAGTCTGGTTAAAACATAGCCAAACCCAACCAAAACATGCTAAGGACGACCACAACATGATCAATACAATCAAACCATAGTAGAAATCCTATTGCTACGGATTTGGCATGGTTTGCCCGTTTAATTCATACTTTCTCCGGCTTTCCCTGTGTAACGTCCGATTTCGTCCGATCTCGTCCGATTTCGTCCGTTTTGATATGTTTCGAACGGTTTAGCCCGTTTAAGCCGGATTTGGATGTGTATGACCATGTTTGAAAGTTGTACAGTTAGTATATGCCTATGAAATTATATATTGATGGAGGCAAAAGTATTGAAGAACAGACTGACTTGGTTCTCGAAGCCCAAGATCGTGTGACGAAGAAGGCTTTCTTAAAATGGTCATAACTTCAGCACCGTAAGTTCTTCTTCAGCCCGTGACCTGTCAAACGACCGAAAAACAAGAGGAACATCGTTGTAACCAACTTTAAGCTGTTAAAGATTTTTGAAGGCCCAAAAAGCCATTTTACTATGTTTTTTTCATTATTTTGTATATTATCCACCTTTGTAGGTTTTCAAAGGAAAATCAATATCATTGTTTTGTTGCTCAAACAATGTTAAATGTTGTTGGAGCTCACTCGTATTTTTAATATCAATTGATGGTATGCCATCACGATTTCCTTGTCTAGTAAAACCACAACTACATCACCAACTAATTTGCTACATTCAAGTCTGGTTAAAACATAGCCAAACCCTACCAAAACATGCTAAAGACGACCACAACATGATTAGTACAATCAAAACATAGTAGAAATCCTATTTCCACGGATTTGGCATGGTTTGCCCGGTTTATTCATACTTTCTCCGGCTTTCCCCGGTTAACGTCCGATTTCGTCTGATCTCGTCCGATTTCGTCCGATCTCGTCCGATTTCGTCCGTTTCGATATGTTTCGAACGGTTTAGCCCGTTTCAGCCGGATTTGGATGTGTATGACCATGTTTGAAAGTTGTACAGTTAGTATATGCCTATGAAAATATATATTGATGGAGGCAAAAGTATTGAAGAACAGACTGACTTGGTTCTCGAAGCCCAAGATCGTGTGACGAAGAAGGCTTTCTTAAAATGGTCATAACTTTAGCACCGTAAGTTCGTTTTCAGCCCGTGACCTGTCAAAACAACCGAAAAAACAAGAGGAATATCGTTGTAACCAACTTTAAGCTGGTTAAGGATTTTTGAAGGCCCAAAAGCCATTTTACTATGCTTTTTTCATTATTTTGTATATTATCCACCTTTGTAGGTTTCCGAAGGAAAATCAATATCATTGTTTTGTTGATCAAACAATGTTAAATGTTGTTGGAGCTCACTCGTATTTTTTATATCGATTGATGGTATGCCATCACGATTTCCTTGTCTAGTAAAACCACAACTACATCACCAACTAATTTACTACATTCAAGTCTGGTTAAAACATAGCCAAACCCAACCAAAACATGCTAAAGACGACCACAACATGATCAATACAATCAAACCATAGTAGAAATCCTATTGCTATGGATTTGGCATGGTTTGCCCGTTTTATTCATACTTTCTCCGGCTTTCCCCGGTTAACGTCCGATTTCGTCCGATCTCGTCCGATTTCGTCCGTTTTGATATGTTTCGAACGGTTTAGCCCGTTTCAGCCGGATTTCGATGTGTATGACCATGTTTGAAAGTTGTACAGTTAGTATATGCCTATGACATTATATATTGATGGAGGCAAAAGTATTGAAGAACAGACTGACTTGGTTCTCGAAGCCCAAGATCGTGTGACGAAGAAGGCTTTCTTAAAATGGTCATAACTTCAGCACCGTAAGTTCGTTTTCAGCCCGTGACCTGTCAAAACGACCGAAAAAACAAGGGGAACATCGTTGTAAGCAACTTTAAGCTGGTTAAGGATTTTTGAAGGCCCAAAAGCCATTTACTATGCTTTTTTCATTATTTTGTATATTATCCACCTTTGTAGGTTTCCGAAGGAAAATCAATATCATTGTTTTGTTGATCAAACAATGTTAAATGTTGTTGGAGCTCAATCGTATTTTTATATCGATTGATGGTATTCCATCACGATTTCCTTGTCTAGTAAAACCACAACTACATCACCAACTAATTTACTACATTCAAGTCTGCCAAACCCAACCAAAACATGCTAAAGACGACCACAACATGATCAATACAATCAAACCATAGTAGAAATCATATTGCTATGGATTTGGCATGGTTTGCCCGTTTTATTCATACTTTCTCCGGCTTTCCCGGTTAACGTCCGATTTCGTCCGATCTCGTCCGATTTCGTCCGTTTTGATATGTTTCGAACGGTTTAGCCCGTTTCAGCCGGATTTCGATGTGCATGACCATGTTTGAAAGTTGTACAGTTAGTATATGCCTATGACATTATATATTGATGGAGGCAAAAGTATTGAAGAACAGACTGACTTGGTTCTCGAAGCCCAAGATCGTGTGACGAAGAAGGCTTTCTTAAAATGGTCATAACTTCAGCACCGTAAGTTCGTTTTCAGCCCGTGACCTGTCAAAACGACAGAAAAAACAAGAGGAACATCGTTGTAACCAACTTTAAGATGGTTAAGGATTTTTGAAGGCCTAAAAGCCATTTACTATGCTTTTTTCATTATTTTGTATATTATCCACCTTTGTAGGTTTCCGAAGGAAAATCAATATCATTGTTTTGTTGATCAAACAATGTTAAATGTTGTTGGAGCTCAATCGTATTTTTATATCGATTGATGGTATGCCATCACGATTTCCTTGTCTAGTAAAACCACAACTACATCACCAACTAATTTGCTACATTCAAGTCTGGTTAAAACATAGCCAAACCCAACCAAAACATGCTAAAGACGACCACAACATGATCAGTACAATCAAAACATAGTACAAATCCTATTGCTACGGATTTGGCATGGTTTGTCCGTTTTATTCATGCTTTCTCCGGCTTTCCCCGGTTAACGTCCGATTTCGTCCGATCTCGTCCGATTTCGTCCGATCTCGTCCGATTTCGTCCGATTTCGTCCGTTTTGATATGTTTCGAACGGTTTAGCCCGTTTCAGCCGGATTTGGATGTGTATGACCATGTTTGAAAGTTGTACAGTTAGTATATGCCTATGAAATTATATATTGATGGAGGCAAAAGTATTGAAGAACAAACTGACTTGGTTCTCGAAGCCCAAGATCGTGTGACGAAGAAGGCTTACTTAAAATGGTCATAACTTCAGCACCGTAAGTTCGTTTTCAGCCCGTGACCTGTCAAAACGACAGAAAAAACAAGAGGAACATCGTTGTAACCAACTTTAAGATGGTTAAGGATTTTTGAAGGCCCAAAAGCCATTTACTATGCTTTTTTCATTATTTTGTATATTATCCACCTTTGTAGGTTTCCGAAGGAAAATCAATATCATTGTTTTGTTGATCAAACAATGTTAAATGTTGTTGGAGCTCAATCGTATTTTTATATCGATTGATGGTATGCCATCACGATTTCCTTGTCTAGTAAAACAACAACTACATCACCAACTAATTTGCTACATTCAAGTCTGGTTAAAACATAGCCAAACCCAACCAAAACATGCTAAAGACGACCACAACATGATCAGTACAATCAAAACATAGTACAAATCCTATTGCTACGGATTTGGCATGGTTTGTCCGTTTTATTCATGCTTTCTCCGGCTTTCCCCAGTTAACGTCCGATTTCGTCCGATCTCGTCCGATTTCGTCCGATCTCGTCCGATTTCGTCCGATTTCGTCCGTTTTGATATGTTTCGAACGGTTTAGCCGTTTCAGCCGGATTTGGATGTGTATGACCATATTTGAAAGTTGTACAGTTAGTATATGCCTATGAAATTATATATTGATGGAGGCAAAAGTATTGAAGAACAGACTGACTTGGTTCTCGAAGCCCAAGATCGTGTGACGAAGAAGGCTTACTTAAAATGGTCATAACTTCAGCACCGTAAGTTCGTTTTCAGCCCGTGACCTGTCAAAACAACCGAAAAAACAAGAGGAACATCGTTGTAACCAACTTTAAGCTGGTTAAGGATTTTTGAAGGCCCAAAAGCCATTTTACTATGCTTTTTTCATTATTTTGTATATTATCCACCTTTGTAGGTTTCTTAAGGAAAATCAATATCATTGTTTTGTTGATCAAACAATGTTAAATGTTGTTGGAGCTCACTCGTATTTTTTATATCGATTGATGGTATGCCATCACGATTTCCTCGTCTAGTAAAACCACAACTAAATCACCAACTAATTTACTACATTCAAGTCTGGTTAAAACATAGCCAAACCCAACCAAAACATGCTAAAGACGACCACAACATGATCAATACAATCAAACCATAGTAGAAATCCTATTGCTACGGATTTGGCATGGTTTGCCTGTTTTATTCATACTTTCTCCTGCTTTCCCCGGTTAACGTCCGATTTCGTCCGATCTCGTCCGATTTCGTCCGATCTCGTCTGATTTCGTCCGTTTTGATATGTTTCGAACGGTTTAGCCCGTTTCAGCCGGATTTGGATGTGTATGACAATGTTTGAAAGTTGTACAATTAGTATATGCCTATGAAATTATATATTGATGGAGGCAAAAGTATTGAAGAACAAACTGACTTGGTTCTCGAAGCCCAAGATCGTGTGACGAAGAAGGCTTTCTTAAAATGGTCATAACTTCAGCACCGTAAGTTCGTTTTCAGCCCGTGACCTGTCAAAACGACCGA
Organism: Glebionis coronaria; assembly: GCA_025667525.1. Taxonomy (NCBI): domain Eukaryota; kingdom Viridiplantae; phylum Streptophyta; class Magnoliopsida; order Asterales; family Asteraceae; genus Glebionis; species Glebionis coronaria. The sequence continues at coordinate 675,474,991 of CM046875.1, forward strand.
AAAAACAAGAGGAACATCGTTGTAACCAACTTTAAGCTGGTTAAGGATTTTTGAAGGCTCAAAAGCCATTTTACTATGCTTTTTTCATTATTTTGTATATTATCCACCTTTGTAGGTTTCCGAAGGAAAATCAATATCATTGTTTTGTTGATCAAACAATGTTAAATGTTGTTGGAGCTCACTCGTATTTTTTATATCGATTGATGGTATGCCATCACGATTTCCTCGTCTAGTAAAACCACAACTACATCACCAACTAATTTGATACATTCAAGTCTGGTTAAAACATAGCCAAACCCAACCAAAACATGCTAAAGACGACCACAACATGATCAATACAATCAAACCATAGTAGAAATCCTATTGCTACGGATTTGGCATGGTTTGCTTATTTTATTCATACTTTCTCCGGCTTTCCCCGGTTAACGTCCGATTTCGTCCGATCTCGTCCGATTTCGTCCGATCTCGTCCGATTTCGTCCGTTTTGATATGTTTCGAACGGTTTAACCCGTTTCAGCCGGATTTGGATGTGTATGACCATGTTTGAAAGTTGTACAGATAGTATATGCCTATGAAATTATATATTGATGGAGGCAAAAGTATTGAAGAACAAACTGACTTGGTTCTCGAAGCCCAAGATCGTGTAACGAAAAGGCTTTCTTAAAATGGTCATAACTTCAGCACCGTAAGTTCGTTTTCAGCCCGTGACCTGTCCAAACAACCGAAAAACAAGAGGAACATCGTTGTAACCAACTTTAAGCTGGTTAAGGATTTTTGAAGGCCCAAAAAGCCATTTTACTATGCTTTTTTCATTATTTTGTATATTATCCACCTTTGTAGGTTTCCGAAGGAAAATCAATATCATTGTTTTGTTGATCAAACAATGTTAAATGTTGTTGGAGCTCACTCGTATTTTTAATATCAATTGATGGTATGCCATCACGATTTCCTTGTCTAATAAAACCACAACTACATCACCAACTAATTTGCTACATTCAAGTCTGGTTAAAACATAGCCAAACCCAACGAAAACATGCTAAAGACGACCACAACATGATCAATACAATCAAAACATAGTAGAAATCCTATTTCCACGGATTTGGCATGGTTTGCCCGGTTTATTCATACTTTCTCCGGCTTTCCCCGGTTAACGTCCGATTTCGTCCGATCTCGTCCGATTTCGTCCGATCTCGTCCGATTTCGTCCGTTTCGATATGTTTCGAACGGTTTAGCCCGTTTCAGCCGGATTTGGATGTGTATGACCATGTTTGAAAGTTGTACAGTTAGTATATGCCTATGAAATTATATATTGATGGAGGCAAAAGTATTGAAGAACAGACTGACTTGGTTCTCGAAGCCCAAGATCGTGTGACGAATAAGGCTTTCTTAAAATGGTCATAACTTTAGCACCGTAAGTTCGTTTTCAGCCCGTGACCTGTCAAAACGACCAAAAAAACAAGAGGAACATCGTTGTAACCAACTTTAAGCTGGTTAAGGATTTTTGAAGGCCCAAAAGCCATTTTCCTATGCTTTTTTCATTATTTTGTATATTATCCACCTTTGTAGGTTTCCGAAGGAAAATCAATATCATTGTTTTGTTGATCAAACAATGTTAAATGTTGTTGGAGCTCACTCGTATTTTTAATATCAATTGATGGTATGCCATCACGATTTCCTTGTCTAGTAAAACCACAACTACATCACCAACTAATTTGCTACATTCAAGTCTTGTTAAAACATAACCAAACCCAACCAAAACATGCTAAAGACGACCACAACATGATCAATACAATCAAAACATAGTAGAAATCCTATTTCCACGGATTTGGCATGGTTTGCCTGGTTTATTCATACTTTCTCCGGCTTTCCCCTGTTAACGTCCGATTTCGTCCGATCTCGTCCGATCTCGTCCGATTTCGTCCGTTTCGATATGTTTCGAACGGTTTAGCCCGTTTCAGCCGGATTTGGATGTGTATGACCATGTTTGAAAGTTGTACAGTTAGTATATGCCTATGAAATTATATATTGATGGAGGCAAAAGTATTGAAGAACAGACTGATTTGGTTCTCGAAGCCCAAGATCGTGTGACGAAGAAGGCTTTCTTAAAATGGTCATAACTTCAGCACCGTAAGTTCGTTTTCAGCCCGTGACCTGTCAAAACGACCGAAAAAACAAGAGGAACATCGTTGTAACCACCTTTAAGCTGGTTAAGGATTTTTGAAGGCCCAAAAGCCATTTTACTATGCTTTTTTCATTATTTTGTATATTATCCACCTTTGTAGGTTTCCGAAGGAAAATCAATATCATTGTTTTGTTGATCAAACAATGTTAAATGTTGTTGGAGCTCACTCGTATTTTTTATATCGATTGATGGTATGCCATCACGATTTCCTTGTCTAGTAAAACCACAACTACATCACCAACTAATTTGCTACATTCAAGTCTGGTTAAAACATAGCCAAACCCAAACAAAACATGCTAAAGACGACCACAACATGATCAATACAATTAAACCATAGTAGAAATCTTATTGCTACGGATTTGGCATGGTTTGCCCGTTCTATTCATACTTTCTCCGGCTTTCCCCGGTTAACGTCCGATTTCGTCCGATCTCGTCCGATTTCGTCTGATCTCGTCCGATTTCGTCCATTTTGATATGTTTCGAACGGTTTAGCCCGTTTCAGCCGGATTTGGATGTGTATGACCATGTTTGAAAGTTGTATAGTTAGTATATGCCTATGAAATTATATATTGATGGAGGCAAAAGTATTGAAGAACAGACTGACTTGGTTCTCGAAGCCAAGATCGTGTAACGAAGAAGGCATTCTTAAAATGGTCATAACTTCAGCACCGTAAGTTCGTTTTCAGCCCGTGACCTGTCAAAACGACCGAAAAAACAAGAGGAACATCGTTGTAACCAACTTTAAGCTGGTTAAGTATTTTTGAAGGCCCAAAAGCCATTTTACTATGCTTTTTTCATTATTTTGTATATTATCCACCTTTGTAGGTTTCCGAAGGAAAATCAATATCATTGTTTTGTTGATCAAACAATGTTAAATGTTGTTGGAGCTCACTCGTATTTTTTATATCGATTGATGGTATGCCATCACGATTTCCTTGTCTAGTAAAACCACAACTACATCACCAACTAATTTGCTACATTCAAGTCTGGTTAAAACATAGCCAAACCCAACCAAAACATGCTAAAGACGACCACAACATGATCAATACAATCAAACCATAGTAGAAATCCTATTGCTACGGATTTGGCATGGTTTGCCTGTTTTATTCATCCTTTCTCCGGCTTTCCCCGGTTAACGTCCGATTTCGTCCGATCTCGTCCGATTTCGTCCGATCTCGTCCGTTTTGATATGTTTCGAACGGTTTAGCCCGTTTAAGCCGGATTTTGATGTGTATGACCATGTTTGAAAGTTGTACAGTTAGTATATGCCTATGAAATTATATATTGATGGAGGCAAAAGTATTGAAGAACAGACTGACTTGGTTCTCGAAGCCCAAGATCGTGTGACGAAGAAGGCTTTCTTAAAATGGTCATAACTTCAGCACCGTAAGTTCGTTTTCAGCCCGTGACCTGTCAAAACGACCGAAAAAACAAGAGGAACATCGTTGTAACCAACTTTAAGCTGGTTAAGGATTTTTGAAGGCCTAAAAGCCATTTTACTATGCTTTTTTCATTATTTTATATATTATCCACCTTTGTAGGTTTCCGAAGGAAAATCAATATCATTGTTTTGTTGATCAAACAATGTTAAATGTTGTTGGAGCTCACTCATATTTTTTATATCGATTGATGGTATGCCATCACGATTTCCTTGTCTAGTAAAACCACAACTACATCACCAACTAATTTGCTACATTCAAGTCTGGTTAAAACATAGCCAAACTCAACCAAAACATGCTAAAAACGACCACAACATGATCAATACAATCAAACCATAGTAGAAATCCTATTGCTACGGATTTGGCATGGTTTGCCCGTTTTATTCATACTTTCTCCGGCTTTCCCCGGTTAACGTCCGATTTTGTCCGATCTCGTCCGATTTCGTCCGTTTTGATATGTTTCGAACGGTTTAGCCCGTTTAAGTCGGATTTTAATGTGTATGACCATGTTTGAAAGTTGTACAGTTAGTATATGCCTATGAAATTATATATTGATGGAGGCAAAAGTATTGAAGAACAGACTGACTTGGTTCTCGAAGCCCAAGATCGTGTGACGAAGAAGGCTTTCTTAAAATGGTCATAACTTCAGCACCGTAAGTTGGTTTTCAGCCCGTGACCTGTCAAAACGACCGAAAAACAAGAGGAACATCGTTGTAACCAACTTTAAGCTGTTTAAGGATTTTTGAAGGCCCAAAAGCCATTTTACTATGCTTTTTTTCATTATTTTGTATATTATCCACCTTTGTAGGTTTCCGAAGGAAAATCAGTATCATTGTTTTTTTGATCAAACAATGTTAAATGTTGTTGGAGCTCACTCGTATTTTTTATATCGATTGATGGTATGCCATCACGGTTTCCTTGTCTAGTAAAACCACAACTACATCACCAACTAATTTGCTACATTCAAGTCTGGTTAAAACATAGCCAAACCCAACCAAAACATGCTAAAGACGACCACAACATGATCAATACAATCAAACCATAGTAGAAATCCTATTGCTACGGATTTGGCATGGTTTGCCCGTTTTATTCATACTTTCTCTGGCTTTCCCCGGTTAACGTCCGATTTCGTCCGATCTCGTCCGATTTCGTCCGATCTCGTCCGATTTCGTCCGTTTTGATATGTTTCGAACGGTTTAGCCCGTTTAAGCCAGATTTGGATGTGTATAACCATGTTTGAAAGTTGTACAGTTAGTATATGCCTATGAAATTATATATTGATGGAGGCAAAAGTATTGAAGAACAGACTGACTTGGTTCTCGAAGCCCAAGATCGTGTGACGAAGAAGGCTTTCTTAAAATGGTCATAACTTCAGCACCGTAAGTTCGTTTTCAGCCCGTGACCTGTCAAAACGACCGAAAAAACAAGAGGAACATCGTTGTAACCAACTTTAAGCTGGTTAAGGATTTTTGAAGGCCCAAAAGCCATTTTACTATGCTTTTTTCATTATTTTATATATTATCCACCTTTGTAGGTTTCCGAAGGAAAATCAATATCATTGTTTTGTTGATCAAACAATGTTAAATGTTGTTGGAGCTCACTCATATTTTTTATATCGATTGATGGTATGCCATCACGATTTCCTTGTCTAGTAAAACCACAACTACATCACCAACTAATTTGCTACATTCAAGTCTGGTTAAAACATAGCCAAACTCAACCAAAACATGCTAAAAACGACCACAACATAATCAATACAATCAAACCATAGTAGAAATCCTATTGCTACGGATTTGGCATGGTTTGCCCGTTTTATTCATACTTTCTCCGGCTTTCCCCGGTTAACGTCCGATTTTGTCCGATCTCGTCCGATTTCGTCCGATCTCGTCCGATTTCGTCCGTTTTGATATGTTTCGAACGGTTTAGCCCGTTTAAGCCGGATTTTGATGTGTATGACCATGTTTGAAAGTTGTACAGTTAGTATATGCCTATGAAATTATATATTGATGGAGGCAAAAGTATTGAAGAACAGACTGACTTGGTTCTCGAAGCCCAAGATCGTGTGACGAAGAAGGCTTTCTTAAAATGGTCATAACTTCAGCACCGTAAGTTGGTTTTAAGCCCGTGACCTGTCAAAACGACCGAAAAACAAGAGGAACATCGTTGTAACCAACTTTAAGCTGTTTAAGGATTTTTGAAGGCCCAAAAGCCATTTTACTATGCTTGTTTTCATTATTTTGTATATTATCCACCTTTGTAGGTTTCCGAAGGAAAATCAGTATCATTGTTTTGTTGATCAAACAATGTTAAATGTTGTTGGAGCTCACTCGTATTTTTTATATCGATTGATGGTATGCCATCACGGTTTCCTTGTCTAGTAAAACCACAACTACATCACCAACTAATTTGCTACATTCAAGTCTGGTTAAAACATAGCCAAACCCAACCAAAACATGCTAAAGACGACCACAACATGATCAATACAATCAAACCATAGTAGAAATCCTATTGCTACGGATTTGGCATGGTTTGCCCGTTTTATTCATACTTTCTCTGGCTTTCCCCGGTTAACGTCCGATTTCATCCGATCTCGTCCGATTTCGTCCGATCTCGTCCGATTTCGTCCGTTTTGATATGTTTCGAACGTTTAGCCCGTTTCAGCCGGATTTGGATGTGTATGACCATGTTTGAAAGTTGTACAGTTAGTATATGCCTATGAATTTATATATTGATGGAGGCAAAAGTATTGAAGAACAGACTGACTTGGTTCTCGAAGCCCAAGATCGTGTAACGAAGAAGGCTTTCTTAAAATGGTCATAACTTCAGCACCGTAAGTTCGTTTTCAGCCCGTGACCTGTCAAAACGACCGAAAAAACAAGAGGAACATCGTTGTAACCAACTTTAAGCTGGTTAAGGATTTTTGAAGGCCCAAAAGCCATTTTACTATGCTTTTTTCATTATTTTGTATATTATCCACCTTTGTAGGTTTCCGAAGGAAAATCAATATCATTGTTTTGTTGATCAAACAAGGTTAAATGTTGTTGGAGCTCACTCGTATTTTTTATATCGCTTGATGGTATGCCATCACGATTTCCTTGTCTCGTAAAACCACAACTACATCACCAACTAATTTGCTACATTCAAGTCTGGTTAAAACATAGCCAAACCCAACCAAAACATGCTAAAGACGACCACAACATGAACAATACAATCAAACCATAGTAGAAATCCTATTGCTACGGATTTGGCATGGTTTGCCTGTTTTATTCATACTTTCTCCGACTTTCCCCGGTTAACGTCCGATTTCGTCCGATCTCGTTCAATTTCGTCCGATCTCGTCCGATTTCGTCCGTTTTGATATGTTTCTAACGGTTTAGCCCGTTTCAGCCGGATTTGGATGTGTATGACCATGTTTGAAAGTTGTACAGTTAGTATATGCCTATGAAATTATATATTGATGGAGGCAAAAGTATGGAAGAACAGACTGACTTGGTTCTCGAAGCCCAAGATCGTGTAACGAAGAAGGCTTTCTTAAAATGGTCATAACTTCAGCACCGTAAGTTCGTTTTCAGCCCGTGGCCTGTCAAAACGACCGAAAAAACAAGAGGAACATCGTTGTAACCACCTTTAAGCTGGTTACGGATTTTTGAAGGCCCAAAAAGCCATTTTACTATGCTTTTTTCATTATTTTGTATATTATCCACCTTTGTAGGTTTCCGAAGGAAAATCAATATCATTGTTTTGTTGATCAAACAATGTTAAATGTTGTTGGAGCTCACTCATATTTTTAATATCAATTGATGGTATGCCATCACGATTTCCTTGTCTAGTAAAACCACAACTACATCACCAACTAATTTGCTACATTCAAGTCTGGTTAAAACATAGCCAAACCCAACCAAAACATGCTAAAGACGACCAAAACATGATCAATACAATCAAAACATAGTAGAAATCCTATTTCCACGGATTTGGCATGGTTTGCCCGGTTTATTCATACTTTCTCTGGCTTTCCCCGGTTAACGTCCGATTTCGTCCGATCTCGTCCGATTTCGTCCGTTTCGATATGTTTCGAACGGTTTAGCCCGTTTCAGCCGGATTTGGATGTGTATGACCATGTTTGAAAGTTGTACAGTTAGTATATGCCTATGAAATTATATATTGATGGAGGCAAAAGTATTGAAGAACAGACTGACTTGGTTCTCGAAGCCCAAGATCGTGTGACGAAGAAGGCTTTCTTAAAATGGTCATAACTTCAGCACCGTAAGTTCGTTTTCAGCCCGTGACCTGTCAAAACGACCGAAAAAACAAGAGGAACATCGTTGTAACCACCTTTAAGCTGGTTAAGGATATTTGAAGGACCAAAAGCCATTTTACTATGCTTTTTTCATTATTTTGTATATTATCCACCTTTGTAGGTTTCCGAAGGAAAATCAATATCATTGTTTTGTTGATCAAACAATGTTAAATGTTGTTGGAGCTCACTCGTATTTTTTATATCGATTGATGGTATGCCATCACGATTTCCTTGTCTTGTAAAACCACAACTACATCACCAACTAATTTGCTACATTCAAGTCTGGTTAAAACATAGCCAAACCCAACCAAAACATGCTAAAGACGACCACAACATGATCAATACAATCAAACCATAGTAGAAATCCTATTGCTACGGATTTGGCATGGTTTGCCCGTTTTATTCATACTTTCTCCGGCTTTCCCCGGTTAACGTCCGATTTCGTCCGATCTCGTCCGATTTCGTCCGATCTCGTCCGATTTCGTCCGATCTCGTCCGATTTCTTCCGTTTTGATATGTTTCGAACGGTTTAGCCCGTTTCAGCCGGATTTGGATGTGTATGACCATGTTTGAAAGTTGTACAGTTAGTATATGCCTATGAAATTATATATTGATGGAGGAAAAAGTATTGAAGAACAGACTGACTTGGTTCTCGAAGCCCAAGATCGTGTAACGAAGAAGGCTTTCTTAAAATGGTCATAACTTCAGCACCGTAAGTTCGTTTTCAGCCCGTGACCTGTCAAAACGACCGAAAAAACAAGAGGAACATCGTTGTAACCAATTTTAAGCTGGTTATGGATTTTTGAAGGCCCAAAAAGCCATTTTACTATGCTTTTTTCATTATTTTGTATATTATCCACCTTTGTAGGTTTCCGAAGGAAAATCAATATCATTGTTTTGTTGATCAAACAATGTTAAATGTTGTTGGAGCTCACTCGTATTTTTAATATCAATTGATGGTATGCCATCACGATTTCCTTGTCTAGTAAAACCACAACTACATCACCAACTAATTTGCTACATTCAAGTCTGGTTAAAACATAGCCAAACCCAACCAAAACATGCTAAAGACGACCACAACATGATCAATACAATCAAAACATAGTAGAAATCCTATTTCCACGGATTTGGCATGGTTTGCCCGGTTTATTCATACTTTCTACGGCTTTCCCCGGTTAACGTCCGATTTCGTCCGATCTCGTCCGATTTCGTCCGATCTCGTCCGATTTCGTCCGTTTCGATATGTTTCGAACGGTTTAGCCCGTTTCAGCCGGATTTGGATGTGTATGACCATGTTTGAATGTTGTACAGTTAGTATATGCCTATTAAATTATATATTGATGGAGGCAAAAGTATTGAAGAACAGACTGACTTGGTTCTCGAAGCCCAAGATCGTGTGACGAAGAAGGCTTTCTTAAAATGGTCATAACTTTAGCACCGTAAGTTCGTTTTTAGCCCGTGACCTGTCAAAACGACCGAAAAACAAGAGGAACATCGTTGTAACCAACTTTAAGCTGGTTAAGGATTTTTGAAGGCCCAAAAAGCCATTTTACTATGCTTTTTTCATTATTTTGTATATATCCACCTTTGTAGGTTTCCGAAGGAAAATCAATATCATTGTTTTGTTGATCAAACAATGTTAAATGTTGTTGGAGCTCACTCGTATTTTAATATCAATTGATGGTATGCCATCACGATTTCCTTGTCTAGTAAAACCACAACTACATCACCAACTAATTTGCTACATTCAAGTCTGGTTAAAACATAGCCAAACCCAACCAAAACATGCTAAAGACGACCACAACATGATCAATACAATCAAAACATAGTAGAAATCCTATTTCCACGGATTTGGCATGGTTTGCCCGGTTTATTCATACTTTCTACGGCTTTCCCCGGTTAACGTCCAATTTCGTCCGATCTCGTCCGATTTCGTCCGTTTCGATATGTGTCGAACGGTTTAGCCCGTTTCAGCCGGATTTGGATGTGTATGACCATGTTTGAAAGTTGTACAGTTAGTATATGCCTATGAAATTATATATTGATGGAGGCAAAAGTATTGAAGAACAGACTGACTTGGTTCTCGAAGCCCAAGATCGTGTGACGAAGAAGAATTTCTTAAAATGGTCATAACTTCAGCACCGTAAGTTCGTTTTCAGCCCGTGACCTGTCAAAACGACCGAAAAAACAAGAGGAACATCGTTGTAACCAACTTTAAGCTGGTTAAGGATTTTTGAAGGCCCAAAAGCCATTTTACTATGCTTTTTTCATTATTTTGTATATTATCCACCTTTGTAGGTTTCCGAAGGAAAATCAATATCATTGTTTTGTTGATCAAACAATGTTAAATGTTGTTAGAGCTCACTCGTATTTTTTATATCGATTGATGGTATGCCATCACGATTTCCTTGTCTAGTAAAACCACAACTACATCACTGATAGGTGTGAAAACACCCATCCTTTTTACCACTTAATTACAATAATAACCGAGCCAAAACGTGTATTTTATGTCTTTTATGTCGGAATTATGCGTGGTTTGTGTTTTTGTTGTGATTTAGGACGAAAAGGTGAGAAGTGGAGAAAACACGGATATTCACGGGCATTGACGGACTTTTATTGAAGAAAAAGATGAAAGACGAAGTCAAGAAGTCAAGAGTGCAAAAAGAACGGAAGTCCAAGACCAATTCTGAAGATTTATCGAAGAAAAAGTCAAAAGACGGAAGTTTATCAAAAGCCGAAGAATTCAAGTCTATTTTATTGAAGAATTTAAAGACGAGTTCAAAGAAATCCCGAAGCCAAAAGTCCCTTAAGTCCAAGTTTAAAGAAGATTAGAAGAAAAGGACTAATGACGCAATTAATGAAGATTAATAAAAGGAGGGACTTAAGCTTGCAATTAAGAGAAAAGGAAAGAGGGGAGGAAGCTTCCTTAATCCTCCCCTATAAATAGTCATTAGGATAGTCATTTCTTTCTTGTTAGCTAATTTTAACAAAAATTAGTCTTTCCACCATTTTCATTACTTGTACCTTTTAATTTCTTGTCACTTTAATTTCATGTCTTAAATTTCGTACCGTTTAATTCCAAGTAAGTTAATTTAATTGTTGGATCTTAATTTCCCTTTTATCTAGCTTTTATTTATCTTTCTCATCCTACTTTTCTTGTTTTTGATTTGATTTTGGTTCGGATTAAGTTTTGGTTTTGCTTAATCATATTGCTTATTTGAGTAAAAAGTTCACCTTTTTACTTCTATATAAGTTTTCGTATGAAATAAGCTATAAGTTTGACAATCTTATTGGCTTATTTTGTACTTAGCTTATTTGCTTTTTAGTTTTCTTAAAAAGTTAGTCTCTTTAAAGTTTGCTTATTTTGTTTTCTTATTTTGTGTTTTTATAAAGTTTATGAATTTCGTCTTTTAAAAGCTTTCAAATTTATGCTTATTAAGTTGTTCAAGTTTTGGTTTAGTGTGCTTATTGAAAGTGCTTATTGAGATTTTTGCTTATCTCCATTTCGGATTTGTTGGTGTTCATCGCAATATTGAGGGTAATACACATTCCGACGGACTTCTTGGTTTTTATCGCAATAACCCAAAGAGGGTTCTACTTTGCGATAGGTTGGTAAATCCCCCTTATTCCGATCGGGATTGCGATCGCTCATTGCGATCGCATATTCCGACGGAGTTTAAGGTTTATTGCGACGAAGTGCTGCCCAAATTTTGACAACCACATTCGGATAGAATTTGGCAATTTAACTATTCCAACAATTTTTATTTTTAGACATTCCGATAGTTTAAAATATAAACTAAAAAAAAAAAATTAAAAAAAAGAAAAAGAAAAATAATAATAATAATATTCCGACACTATATACACATTGCGATAGATCATATATATTACGATGAACTTTTTTAGCACCATATTGCGATGGAGTTTTTTTTAGCTTATATTGCGATGCATGCATGCATGCATAAAGTGGCGCCAAATTGAGCTAGCAGGTTGCTAGCTTGAGCTAGCTGCCTGCTAGCTTGTTTATTTATTATTTTTGTTCCGTAATCGTTTAGTTTAATCTGAAAGTTGTTCCGATTTAATTTCTGAAAGTTACATATTTTTAGTTAATTTTTTCGTCTAATTTTAAAATTAATATTTTTTTCATAAAGTTCAAGTTTTATCTCTAATTTAGTACCCGCTTTAGGTTTTGTCTCGTTTAGCTTTAAAGTACCATTTTAGTTTTATTCTCTCTTTTTTTCATTTAGTAAACTTTATTTTCGAGTCGATAGTTAATTTCGTCCTTTAGTTTTATTTTTATTAATTGTTTCGCTTTAAATTTCGTTTTATTATTTGTTTTAATATTCGTTTTAATATCATTTTAACTTTTAGTTTTTAATATTCACTTTGTTTTACTTTTATTATTTGTACTTGTCTTTAGTTTGTTTTTAAACACCTTTCGCATTTACTTTTTAATTAGTTTTAGATAATCAACTTCCCTTTTTCTTAACCAAAAACAATTGAGTCACACATTTAACCGGAAATCAATTCGATTAGACACCGAGAAAACGAACTCTTTTTCAACTAGCAAAATCTTAATTTCAAATGGCGCCGCTGCCGGCTCTTTTCGTGAAGATTAACGGTTTTTTGTGAGAGACGCGTTGGCTTTTGGGATCCGTTCACTTGTGAACGTTATTTTTCGTGTCCTAAATTTTCAAAAATCCAAAAACATTTGAAAATCATAAAAAGCATTTCTTTTTCAAAGTTTGCACCAAAACTATTCTTCTTGCTTGTCTATTTTTCTTCATGGATTCGTCTTGTGTACGGTGTGGGAGACCATGGCATGGTTTTCAAACATGTCAATGGTGTACTTGTGAGCGGTGTGGTTCTGATATCGACGATACACAATTTGGATTTTGTCCATTTTGCAATTCAACAAATTCGTACTTCTCCTTTTACAATACTTTCTCACCCTCTCCCGTCTATGACGATCCTTATCCTCAAAATGCACCGGATTTTTCTCCATCCCCGTGGTGTTATAAGTGTGGGGGTCCTCACGAAAGTTTTCACTGTCCAACGGGGGATCAAAATTACTATAATTATACCCCTTCCAGTTTTGACCAACCCCTGCAATACCCAATTGATCATTAGCCTCGTCACGGGATGAGTTACCAAGAACCAATTGATGATCTTTCTACAGCCTTGCAAGAACAAAGAAACGATCTTGATGCAGCTTTTCAAGAACAAAGCAAAGAGCTTTTACACACGCTGCAAACTTATATGGAGTCATTATTACAGCAGCGAGATCGGACGAGTACTCATATCCCTGAGCTTATTATTGGCCCTTTAGGTAATGAGGAGAGCGATGACGATATTGAGGTTATTTTCGACGAGGAGGAATTTCTAAAGCAAAGTAAGACTTCTTCCCTTCCTCCTTCGTCTATTGCTATCACACCCGAGGAGCCCGTTGGCTCTCTCATCATGGAGGATGAGCATATTGACGTTATCTCGGCAACTGAATCGGACAAATTCCTAAAGTCTCGTGTCGAGGAACTTGTCTTCATCCCAAGTGAGCCCGCAGGTGTTCCGGAAAATTTGTGTGATGTGCCGACTTTTGTGGAGCTTACGGACAAGTTTGCTTCGCTAGTCAATGATCACATACTCACAACTCCACATCCGATATTTGATCCTCCCAACGAGAGTTCAACATGTGGTGAGTATGATAATTTCGTCTTCGAGCCAGAGATTGCGGAAATTATCGACCGAGAGCTAGTTCTTTTGCCTCCGCTTCCACCTACAAGCGAGGTCGACTTTTCCAACATCGATGCCGAACTTGATGAGTTGGAACGTCTTATTTTTCATAATAATGACGAACCAACTCACATGCCCAAACATCCTATTCTCGAGGAGTTACCTAATCAACACTCCTCTTATGAGAATTACGTTTACCACATTCGTGAGGATTTAACTTATCAACAATCCCCACAAATGAATGATGGTTTCGTACTTGATCGTGGTCTTCTCAAACGAGTTTCTACACTCCTTCTCTACGATCATGAGGATAAATGCTTTGACCCGGGAGGTGACATGGACCATTCTATGATTGATACTTCTACGGCTTTGCCAATTGGTCTGCCTCCATTGTCTTTGGAGGATGACAATGTGATTCCCTTACCCACCCCACCTCCCGTCAATCTGGACTTCACTTGCTTTTCTGGTATTGAGAGGACCTTTTTACCATTCAAGACTTATCCTCCTGCCTCTCCTTTATTGATGTCCTCCGGGAACGAGGACAAGGTCTTTGATCCCGGTATTACATACGAGGCTTCCCCATGGACCATTTAATTCGGGGACGAGTCAGGCTTGTGACTCGGTTAACAAAAACAAGCGCTTTTTGGGAGGCAACCCAATTATCTATCTATCTTTCCTGTTTTCACCATAAGTGTAGGGGGAGCCCCGTTGGTGTTTCTTGTTCTCTTTCTTATCATGTGCAGGGATTAGAGCTTCAAAGACACACTCTTGATGACTTTTGATGAACCGTGATTCCGTGTTCCCTTCTTCCCGGTTCTATCCTAAACTCTTTTCGATTCACTATTTTATATTTCTCAATATTAACATAGGAATCTCTTTAGTTGTCTTTTCCTTAACGAGATTTAAACAAAGTGCACAATGTCCTAAGTGTAGGGGAGTTTACTCCCACATGCTTAAACATTGAGGACAATGTTTATATTAAGTGTAGGGGGGACTTCTATCGAAGTTAAGTGGTCTTTTCCTTGTATTTGCCCTCATTTTAACCGGAAAATCAATTTTTCGCCATTTTTCAAAATTTTTAATCTATTTTGGCCTAGTTGTAGTCTCCTTTATTTTTGTTACTTTCTAGCATTTTAATAAAATGGTTTTAGCAAGTTTAGATATCTTAGATATATTAGGCCCGTTGTGAATATTTTGACTCAACCCGAGTGTAGAAATTGATAACCTATGAATCTATGAAGTGGGTTGATGTTTTCTAGTGAGAGAAACTAGAGAGAGAAAGTGAGAGAAAATGTGTGTGATTTTATTAATATGAAAGTGCAAATGGAACAACAACCAACCCCTTTCCATGGTGGAAAGGGGTATTTATAGTACCAAGCAAACATGGGCTTGGGCCGGTCCATGACAAGCCCATGGACCGGTTCTTACTTAAGTTAATAAGTAACTAATGACTATTTTCTAACTACGAGCTATTACAACATAAATATTATTGTGGAGTGACCGATACTTCTAATATACGTTAAAAGGTATTTCTAACAATCTCCCCCTAAGGGAGGTCACTCCACGTTACAAAGTTCTAAACCTAGCATACTATACTAAGTCTTCGTTCTTTAGCTCGTAGTCTTTTCTTCTTTTCTTTCTTTTGTTGTGAATATGTTGGTTTGATCTTTTTGGCTTTGACTTGAGAGCATTGTTCTTTGGCCTTTCACGTGCGATCTTTGCCTTTCTTGTGAGTTTTGCCTCCTCGTGACTTCATGTTCCACACACTTACGTCTTTTTGTTGAATTCTCGAAAGCTTCAGAGTTTGGTACAGCGGAAGACTTCATCTTGTACTTTCTTGAATTTTTGCTGAACTTTGTTGCAAAAGACATAAGCATGTGGAAACGACTTTTACAGGTACACCGCAACACCACCGTCTTCACTGGTACACAGCAACGCCACCGTCTTCAACAGGTACACAGCAACGCCACCGTCTTTAACAGGTACACAGCAACGACACGAATAAAATGGCTTTGGACATTTTATTCTAATTCGGTAGCATTTTACCTCCGGTCGGTGAAGACCGTTGGACGATATTAGATATCGTACCCGTGACGGATAGTTTCAATTAAGTAACTTCCTGACAGGATTTCGCGGGTAAACCTGTTCTCTTTATTCGACCGTCCAAAGCTGGCTGCGAACATAAAGAGTGAATCACTTGGATAAATTATCCTTGTGATTTGAAGCCGTCAATTCATGAAACCTGGAACAAGTGAATTTCAATTAAGATTTTCACCATCGTTGCTATCCAGTTGTCACGAGCTCAATTCATAAAGAATCTTGCACGTCACCTACCAAGTGCTGTTTGATGTTAACACTAGAAGGATTTCCACTCGTCACTGTGGTCAATAAAGAGTCACTCTGAGTGTTCTGGCAAGATCATATGATAATGCGAAGAGGCCTGGAACGAGTTTAAGTTCAATTAAGAATTAAACCACTGTTACCTTCCAGTTTTTCACAAGATTGGTTCTAAAAGAACCACACGTGTAACCTACCATGAGCTTGTTTGATGTTGGCTCAAGCAGGATTTCCATCTTCATTGTAATACTTGCGTATTACTCGGATGTTCTGGCAATATTACAGGAATATTGCGTAGGACTCATGAAAATCTCTTACTTTTCACAGTGTGTGAGAAAGCAAGGAATAAATGGAAAGTGTCCTAATGAGACTTTTGATGATCTCTTGGCTCTAGACTCGATTGTGCGTTTTGATTTAGTGAGCGATGGCTGGAGAGGAGTGCCACCTTTTCAATACCAGTCTATTCGGAGTGAATAAACCAATAGATAACGTGTTGATCTCCGTGTGATTAAAACAAATACCTTTTGAGAGATATTTGAGTTAGCTGGGGAAGGGTTGTGCATTGCATCACTGGGTCCATGATGTCTTTCTTCAATACCGAGAATCATTAGCAAAAATGACCTCAATAGCATATGTATTGACCCGGTTTCTGCCTAAAGTTGTAAGGAGGGATTCTTTCTTTACACCCTTTATCTTTACATTTCTTTTTCATTCTTCAACCCCTTCAATGCTTACCAATACGTCATCACTAGCACCTTGTTGTGATTGTTCCAGTGCTAGCTTAAGTACTTGGTCGGCATTAAGCTACGTTCACATTCTTTCTCCATCTTTCCTAGGACTTCTAATTCTATCTAGGGAATTGTCCTTGGGAAGATTCCATCGGCTCTGATGAATCATTGGTCTAAACCTATTCCTACCACCCTTTTGTCACCACATTCGTCGTGAATTAAGCGTGTTTTGGGAAGGAATTGCCACCATGAAAAATCATTGAAAATCACATAAGGTACTTGTGATATTAAAATCAAAAGTTTTGTACCTTAGGTGTTTTGTTCATCAAAAACGCTCCCCCTTAACACGTGCTTAGCACATATTAAGTTGGAATATCGTTAAGTCTTTTTTCATCTTTTAGCCAAGTATCACTTAGGTCTCCTTAATCCCATTTTCTCCCCTTATCCAAAATGTTAACCATTAATATTTGGGATATTGAATGGATTAACCGGTCTTTGGGTAAAAATGAAATCGATTTTGGCCATAGAACAAGTTATTGCTCCCCCTTAAATTAATAAGGGATAGTTGTAGTGCTTTAGTATGATATATTTTGAAAGATTTAGAATCTCGTGAGAAATTCTTGAAAAATTATCATACCTTAACACTACAACAAGCTATTAAAGCACATTATTCACAAAATATACATATTCACAAATAATACCAATATAGAGTGACCTGAAATGTACGACCCATTAGATGGATCGTTGCAGTGTCCTGTAGTGCACTCCATATGGTCTACCACCCACAAATCTTTCCAAGCTCCTCATCAATCTACGTTCACAGAGCTTCTTATCGATCTTCTTGATGACATACTTCGCCATCTGCCGGTAACCTGGATGCCAATCCTCCGTCATTTCTGGCAACGTCCCACCCGAGTTCAGATGCTCCAACTTTCCTCTGACTTGTAGAAGAGTCCCATCACTGTACTTATGGAGCTCACCCACCCTCATAAACTTCATTAAACCTCGACTGTTCAAGTAGAAGATGCCGTAATTCGGGACAGAAATACCGGTATAGGGACATCTTTCTACATGTTGAGGTAGCACTTTATTCACTGGACGGGTTAGGTTGAGCTTCCTTTGATAGCTTTCGACTCCCAACTGAAGATCTTCAACTCGTGTCTTGATGACAACGCTTCGTGTGAACATACGAAGTGTTGTATTCAAAGCAATGAGGTCTTCACGAGGAATATGTGTGAGTTGATCTCTGGTCATCAGAAGCAGCATATCTTCGATATCCTCAAGGCGAATGATGGAAAAATCTCCCTGCTGGATTTTGTATTCCCTGTCATCCTCCCTTTTCAAACGAATTTCCGTCACATGATAATAGCCATTCTTGGCTTCAGTTTTCATTCCTAAGATGCTGGAGATGCGGATGTCGGATCTAACATTGCTTCCAGAATTGACCAAGCAGCAACCCCTGTACGCCCTTCGGACTCGTTCGTCCCAATGAGATGCACCTATGACAGCATACATATCATAATTACGATTTATCTTAGGGACCCAGAGTCGGTTTACCTTTTCCTTGATAAAGGGTATTGTCCCCCAGTTGGCAGCTTTCAGCAAGGTCAGGGAGGTTGCGTACTTTGATGACCCCTTCAGTAGATACACAAGATCATTGGTGACGAAGAAGTCAAGAGCAATCTGATTATCTTGAGTAGGATCCATTGGAGGTGGATCTCTTTCTGATTCATGAAGACCTGGCCGTTGAACGGTATTCAGAGCCTTCAGGATCTCATCGGCATAATATTCGAACTCCATTTGGGTCAACCGGGTTTTGGCGCGAAGTCTTTTATCCTTCAGTACCTTCTTCACCAAAGATGGAGTAACCGAAGTCTTATACTCATGAGCAAGAAATGCACATAAGTCAATCGGACTGCGGATACGAAGATACAAGATATCTTTGTCAGCGTCGGTGATCGGATCATACTGCGCCGCTGCCGTGATCCAAGCCTGTGGTGGTGCAGTCTCGTCGATCTCCAACGTGTCCTCCCAGTCCCTTGTGCTTGGAATAGTAGATTGTGGGTTTTGTTGCAGAGGAGTGGAGACGTGAACATCTGCTTGTTCTGTTTCAGGCATGTCGGCAGTGTCATGAACTGGTGAGTGTTGTGCAGCTTCAGGTTCGGTTACCGATTCTGCAATCACAGGGGCAACAACAATAGAACTAACGGGGTTAGTGGTAACAGGTATGGATGCAGCAAAAAATGTACCAGGAATAGATGACCCTGTTGTGGCATTCACATCGTGGCGCCACTTCGATCGTCTGGATTCCGTGGATGTAGATTTTTCCTTTGGTGCTGCATCTTTCTTTGACTTGGTGCCAGACTTAACCACTTTCTTTGAGCTGGCAGCCTTATCCCCTTTCTCAGGCTGTTTACCCCCTTCAGCATCCTCATTATCATCCCCGTTGCTCCCTCGAACACTCTCCTCATTACCATCACCACCATCATCGCCATCATCATCATCGTCATCATCATCCTCATCATCATTATCATCATCCTTATCATTATCATCATCCTCATCATTCTGATCCTCATCATCCTCATCATCATCGTCATTTTTATCTTCTTCTTCTTCTTCTTCTTCTTCCTCTTCTCCACCGGTACCCTCTTCTTCTTCACTCTCTTCCCGTTCTTCCTCAGGGAGAATGTGGTAGGGTACCACACTTCCAAATGTCTTGAACAACTTATCATCCTCCATGATCGCGTCGTTCAGGGATTTGAAGAGAGCCCGTTGAATCCTCGATTTATCAAACGATCCAAGTTCCCTCATTCGAGCTTTGAGGATCTTCTTAAGTTCAAAATCCGTCAAGTCATAAGCAATCTTGTAGGCGGCTTCTGACGGATTGGATGATTTGATCATTAAGTTGTCAGCAGCAAGTGTCTTCAAATCATCACGCAGTTTAGGCATTAGGGATTCAACGGAGTCTTTCACTCTTTGCTCAATAGTAGCTTCAAGAGCTGCTTTTTGCTCTTTAAGGTCATCCTTAATAGCTTTAAGTCTCGCAATTCGT
The DNA here is from genome assembly GCA_025667525.1 of Glebionis coronaria. Taxonomy (NCBI): domain Eukaryota; kingdom Viridiplantae; phylum Streptophyta; class Magnoliopsida; order Asterales; family Asteraceae; genus Glebionis; species Glebionis coronaria. Next base: position 675,494,753 of record CM046875.1, read on the forward strand.
GCTTGATGCCTATCAGCTTCAGCCTTTTTAACCCTAGCAAGTTCTTCTGCATGAGCTTTACGTGTAAATTCCATGTCTGCAGCGAACTTGGCAATCAACTCTTCTTGCGCTTTCCTTGATGCTTCTTCACTTTGAGCTCTTCTATTCAGCTCTTGGCGAAGTTCATCCATTTCTCTCTTGTGAGTATCCACATGCTTATCCAACATTTCGGCCATCACTAATGCGGCCATTGCAGATGTTGCAGAGCTGCTTTGGGTTGATGGAATAGGCTCGGTTGTGACTGCGGTACTAAGGATGGGCTTTATTGGTGGTGGAGGAAATGGTGTTGAAACCGGTTTGGTTGGTAAGGGTTGAGTTGGTTGAAGTTGAGTTACCAAAGGTTGAGTAGATTCTTTGTCAATACCAGCTGAAATAGGGATTGATGGCTCCTTCGAAGTGGAATAATGTTCAGGTGACCCAAACTCATCAACATCATCTGGTTCCACGTACTCATCCTCAACATCTACCCTTGCACCTGAACCACTACCGCCAGTATCTTTCCTACTCCTTTGAATGGCTATCTTCATCATTTGTTTCTCAGTTTTATCAAGAGTAGGATCAACAATGTTTTCTTCGTCACGTAGACGCATCTCATCAGCCTTACCCTTTCCTTTCTTACCCTCTGTCTTCTTCTTCTTGGTTTTGGGTTCAGGTAAATCTGTTTGCTTCCTTTTACCTTTGCTCTTAACCGTGGTTGATGAGTCTTCACCTGCTAGAATACTTGCTCGTTGATTCTCAATTTCTGTTAGCAAGTTCTTGTAATCCGCAGATGCAATAATCTCATCGGTCAGAAGATGACTGGGAATGGGACCAGGAATAACCGTATTCGAATGAGTCTCCTGCCTTAAGTCTACCAAATCATCATCATCCATCGTGTGGTGACGACTACCTGCACGCTTGTTAATGGATGCATCGTTTTCCATAAAGTAATGTATTATCAACTTAATAAACCTAGGGTACTGGTAGCTTTTAACCTTACCCTTTGTGTTTGTGAAGAGTTGAAAAGTAAACTCCTCCCACAGCAGTGATGCATAATCAATACCCATACCTTTGAACATACCATAAAACATCTTGATGATTGGTGGACGAACAGCATCAAACCCAGTTGTTTTGGGTGTTAAACATCGGCTTAGAATCCCAAAAATAGCCTTCCATGGTTGACCAACTTTGGCAGTAGTAAACTCAGACGGGGTTCATATGTCAAGACATCCAATGGCGGTGAACATCTCCATGATCTGGTCCTTAGTTGGGTTGGCTGAGTATGATGGTAGACCTTTGAGTATCGGTCGAAAGCCAAAGATCTTCCTGAAATCTGACACAGTAAGCGTCTGCTGCTTGTTGTCCAAGTAAAAAGTGATTTTGTTCGACGTCCTCTCTTTGGTAGCCCAAAACTCGTAAAGATATTCATAGGGCACTGAGGCACTTCTCCTTAGCGCATGCTTGAAATGAGATTTATCAAGCATGGCTGTACCTACCTTAAATCCATTATGAGTAGAGTGAGATACCTCCTTCAAACGGAAGTTGTTTGGAATAAACTTTAGAGTCTTGGCTTCAGCAATGGCGGCGGCTCTGTTGTCTTGTAGTTGTTGTACGGTAGGGTTAGTCATCGTCTCTGCTTAAGATAAAACACAAAGGTTGATACATACAAGTATGAATATCATTATGACTTTAAACCTAAGCATTGTACATATGACATAATCCCTTAAGCTTTGAAACCATTCAAACATCTTCTATTCGGAATAATCACTCAATTCGGAATAATAGGTCTATACTGAATATAAATCCTATGCGGAGCATAAGTCTATTCGGAACATATAGCCTATGCGGAAAAAACATCCCTATTCTGAATAAAAAGGCTATTCGGAACATTTATCCTATGCGGAAAGAAATTCCTATTCTGAATAAAATGTCTATTCGGAACATTGGGCCTATGCGGAATAAATACCCTAATCGGAACATTGGGCCTATGCGGAATAGAATCCTATTCGGAACATTTGGTCCTATGCGGAATAAATTCCCTATCCGGAACATTTGGCCTATGCGGAATAAAGTCCTTATTCGGAACATTTGGTCCTATGCGGAATAAAGTCCTTATTCGGAACATTTGGTCCTATGCGGAAAAAAATCCCCTATTCGGAACATTTAGCCTATGCGGAATAAAGTCCTTATTCGGAACATTTGGTCCTATGCGGAATAAAATCCTTATTCGGAACATTTTTGCCTATGCGGAAAAAGTTTCTCTATGCGGAAAGATTTGGCCTATGCGGAAAACTTTTGTCTATGCGGAAAAAACTTTTCTATTCGGAAAAACAGCTTCTATGCGGAAAGTTCTTTCTATTCGGAAAAACTTTTCTATGCGGAAAAATTTCACCATGCGGAAAGCCTTTCTTACTCGGAAAGTCTTCTTACTCGGAAAGTTGCCAACACTTATATATATTCTAATTAGGCATGAAATCGATTAATTCAAGTGTTCAAAAGGCCAAATTAGTGCAATTAGAGTCATTCCGAATACAACCCAGGCAAAACCCCCAATTTAATTAACCCTAATTAACCAGAAATTGCAATCGATTGATTTTAATTAAAAGAGTTAATTAACTTGATATGCTTGAATGATTTAAACCGATTATATACCTTTTGAAGATCTTGAACAAGAAAATGATGGATTGAATTCGTGTTTGTTTGATTTCCGTAAGTGTTTGTGTGATTGTTTGTCAATGGCGGCAAAGGATAAGTTAAACAGTGAAAGAAGAAAGGGAACGGGGGTGGGTGATTTTGACTAAGTCAAAAATTTTACAAGTTTTGACCTATTGTCAACTTTACCCCCTCAATTTTTCTACTTTCAACAAACAAAGTTCTTTTGTTTTTCCAAGTTTTAAATCTTGTCATTTTGACCTATCTTATGTTAATTACCCTAGCCTTTGTGATTATCCTATCTTAACACAAGCACAAAACTATTCATGACAAGCTTATAAGCAACAACAAGACAAGTGCCAAAGCAATCCAACCATTAACCATTAAGCTTTGTGAGTTTCCTTGAAAACTTTTGAAGATCTTTTGATGTGAAAGATGATGAAACATTTTCTCCCCCTTAAACGATGACTCGTTTTCTATTGAAAGAGCTGTAGTCATTGTTTAACGAGGCACATGATGATGAAAAACATTTCCCAATTGATATCTTGAAAGAGTTTGATTCGTGGTGTCAATAAGATTTCTCTTATTTTAACAAATTAATGCACTGAGACGTACACTAATTCGTGTTAGACCAAGTTGTAAAGTAAACTTGATCCCTTTGCATGATTTGGCTTGTAAATCACGCCCGAGAAAATTAATTCCCGTTCTGAGCCAACGTTTTCCAAGGAAATACGTGACTTTAATATGAAAACCGGGTTGCAGTCAGAAATAACTACAAGCCATCATGGGCATGTTTTAAAAATGTACAACTTTTATACGGACTCTATTTATGGCACCGTGTCAATATTAATCGACATTTCTAAGGCCGTAAATATTACCGTACTAAAAGACATGCCCGTTTTAAACGAAAAATCTTTTTGGTTTTTCTTGATTTTATAATTTTTATGGTTTTTCTAGGTTTTATATTTTTTATGGTTTTTCTTGGTTTTATATTTTTGTATTTTCTTTTTGTGGTTTATATATTTACTATAATATACATGATCACGAACAAAGGATACTCTGAATAGTTTACCACGACTATTCAGCTGATTCTTCTGCCAACTCTTTGAGAGTCGCTGGAGTGAATGATTTCATGCCAAGCTTGTCGATCAAAAACTCGATTCGTCCTCGATCTAAGGCTTTGGTGAACATATCCGCCAGCTGGTACTCAGTAGTGACAAAATACAGCTCGATCACTCCGTTCTCCACCTGCTCCTTAATGAAATGGTAGCGAATGTCTATGTGCTTGGCCCGGGAGTGTTGAACATAGTTGCAGCAAAGGGCAATGGCGCTCTTGTTGTCAGAATACATCGGGATTTTGTTAAATCCAAGACCGTAGTCAGTTAATTGTGATCTCATCCAAAGGACTTGAGCACAGCAACCGGACATGGCGATGTATTCAGCCTCCGTGCTTGATATTGCAGCGCTTTTCTGCCTTTTTGAAGACCAACTAATCAATCTATCTCCAAGGAGTTGCACAGATCCAGAAGTGCTACGCCTCGTGTCTTGACATCCAGCATGATCGGCATCTGCGTATGATATTAAAGCAATCGAGGAATCTTTCGGATACCATAGACCACGATGAAGTGTTCCTTTTAGATACCGAAAGATCCTTTTAACTACATGTAGGTGCTTTTCGGTAGGCCGAGCCTGATACCGGGCACACATGCATACAGCAAATTGCAAATCAGGCCTGCTAGCAGTCAGATATAGAAGGGTGCCGATCATCCCACGGTAAAGTTTTGGATCAACAATGATCCCATTCCTATCTTCATCTAACTTGGATTTCTCCACCATTGGAGTGTCCACGGGGTCACAATTTTCAAAGTTATATTTCTTAAGAGATTCTAGAGCATATTTGGATTGATTAATAAAGATGCCTCTGGGATTCTGAGAAATTTGTAATCCTAAGAAAAATGAAATTTTTCCCATCATCGACATCTGAAAGCGTGTGGACATTATCTTCTCAAATCGGTTTGACAATTCTATGTTAGTGGCAGCAAAAATTATATCATCAACATAAATTTGTACCAGAATCATGTCGTTGCCTTCTTTGAGAGTGAATAGAGTGGGGTCCACTTTGCCTTTGGAGAAGCCTTCCGAAATGAGATATGTTGACAGGAGATCATACCACGCGCGTGGAGCTTGTTTCAACCCATAGAGAGCCTTCTTAAGCTTGTACACATGATTAGGAGACTCCGTACTGACGAACCCATCCGGTTGACTAACATAAACTTCTTCCCTTAGTTCACCGTTCAAAAATGCCGTCTTCACATCCATTTGATAGACGATCATGTTCATATGAGCAGCAAACGCAAGGAATAGTCTAATCGCCTCCAATCTAGCCACATGAGCAAAAGATTCCTCAAAGTCTATACCCAAGGCTTGTTTATATCCTCTAGCGACCAATCTAGCTTTATTCTTCAATACCGCACCCATCTCATCAAGTTTAACCTTATAAACCCATAACAAAGTAAGGATGTTAACCTTGTCAGGGCGAGGAACCAATTCCCATACTTCAAGTCGTTGGAATTCGTTTAGTTCCTCCTGCATAGCTTCAATCCAAGATGATTGGGTCATAGCCTGCTGCCAATTTTTGGGTTCAACTTCAGAGAGAAATGCATCAAAGTAACAATATAGTGCACTCTCTTGTAATTGATGGCGTGTAGAGACTGGTCGATCTAGATCTCCAATAACATTCCTAATTGGGTGATCTTTTGTCCATTTAGTGCTATGGTTTTCAATCCTAGGTGGTCTGGAGTGAACAATAGAAGGAGCTTCTTCTGAGGTAGACGCGGCTGAAGGGTTTTCAGGGATCGCTACACCAAAGAAAGGAAGCTCTTGCAAGTGAGCATATTCCAAGTCGTGATCAGTAGAATCCTCTTCCACATCATTAGGCACAAGTAGGGGTGATGATTCAGGTGTAGTTTGAGAATCACTTGGTGAAGGTGCATCCGGTTCAATGTGAATTGTAGATGCATTAGATAAAGGTTCATTAACTTGAGCAACCACTTCAGGGATTGGAGCAATTACTACAGGTGCTGGAACTTCATCAGTCGGGGGATCGAAGAATTCATCAAACAATGGTTGAAACAGTTTATCCCACTCGGGCCTTGAGGGTGGTAAAAATGATGTAGAAGTAGGATTATTGGGAACTAATCCGGAACTAATAGCACCGGTTCCCATCTCATGAAGCGCGGGTTCAGAGCTGTGTTGCTCAGAAGCCATCGCTGTCAGCTCATCGAAATCTGCGTCCATAGTTTCTACAATCTTGCCAAGACGACGGTTATAGATTCGGTATGCTCTTTTGGACGGTGAGTAACCAATGAAAATACCTATATCGGCTTTCGGTTGAAGCTTACCCAAGTTCTCACTATTGATGTTTGGATAACAAAGAGCACCAAACACATGGAAAAATGAAACATCGGGTTTACGGTCATGTAAAAGCTCATAAGGTGTTTTTCCATGGCGTTTCCGAAGGATAGAACGGTTTTGGGTGAAACATGCAGTAGAAATAGCCTCTGCCCACAAGAACAATGGAGCGTTCGCATAAATAAGCATGGTCCTAGCAGCTTCCATAAGTGTACGATTCCGTCTTTCAACGACACCGTTTTGTTGTGGAGTGCGTGCAGCGGATGTTTCATGTGATATACCAACTCCTTCATAATAATCACGAAGAGTCTGGTTGACGAACTCTGTACCATTGTCTGTACGAATACGGCGGACAGTGGTATTCAAACGTACCTGAATGAATTTCAGAAAAGTGATGATAGCCTTCGGTGCTTCATCCTTTGTACGTAGAAATCTAACCCATGTAAACCTTGAGAAATCATCCACAATGACGAGAATGAATTTCTTACCGCTCACACTTTCAGTTCTCATCGGCCCACAAAGATCCATATGCAAAAGATGAAGTTTTTCTTGATTGGTGTCTTCAGCTTTGGGTTTGTAAGATTTCTTGGTGCTTTTCCCCCTTGAACACGCGGAACATAAATGGTCCTTGTGAAATTTAAGCTTTGGAAGACCACGAACTAATTCGTTTTTAGCCAGATGATTAATAGCATCAAAATTAAGATGAGATAATCTGCGATGCCATAACCATGACTTGGTCTTAGATGCTTTAGAGAGAAGACATACTGGAGAGGCGGCCATCATGTCTTGTAAGGACAAAGTATAAAGATTTGCACCACGAGATCCCTTCAACAAATCTTTTCCTTCCAAGTTGCGAATGAAACAAGTGTGTTGTCGAAAAGCAACCTCAAGGTTGGAATCATAAAACTGTCCTACTGAGAATAAGTTATGACCAAGACCTTCTACATAGTATACCCTAGAAATCGTCACGTTTCCAATCTGATATTCACCATACCCCATAATCTTTGCAATATGATCATTCCCAAATTTAACCGTACCAAGAAACTTGTTGACGAAATTTCGGAGCATCGAGCGATTTCCGGTCATATCTTTTGAACAACCAGAGTCCAAATACCACAGGATGATTTGGACCACCTGAAAATATCACCACACAAAGACAATGTAGAGGTATCGGAATCTGAGTGTTCCTTGTTATTAGCAGGTACAGATTTAATAATCTTAGATTTGCTAACTCTAGGTTTCTTAGATTTCCTAGCCTTCTTCTTCTTAATTGGTGGTGTAGATTCTAGTTGGCTTAGATCCTGAGGTATTTCTTCACTGATAGGCACTATAGTGGGGGCTGACCTAATTAAAGGGCGCTGTTTCCATACTTGAGTGCGAGTGTTCCTAACTAAAGGACGCTCAGACCTAACCTCAGTGGATGCATTCCTAGTTAAAGGGCACATTTTTCCATCTAATGTAAAGGTCCTACCAGTGGGACGCCATTGCCAGCCAACTTGGGCACGAGTTCTACCCGTTGGCTTCCATTCAAGACCATTCTTAATAGCATTCATTTCATTAACGTGATCAATCAGACACAAATCATGACGTTGGGAAAACATACATTCATTACAATTCCAACAATTTAAATCAGAATTCACGAATGGTTTAGGCTGCTGCACAGGCGCAGAGCTTTTAGTCTTAACATGATTCTTTTTATTTAAAACTGAACTAGCATTCCTATTGTGAACTTCTACTTTCTTCTTTGTGGCACTACTAGTGGAGGGCTTGATCTTAGCTTTCTTGAGTGGCGATCCTTTAGCCTTAGTAGTCTCTTTTAATCCTGTAGAAGGCAAAGTGGGAACATTAGCAACAGATTTTAAAGGTGCCTTACTTGATTGTGCCAATGATGGTTTTGCTCCTGGAGTCTTATTAAATGGAGTGACAGCAATGGGCCTATTATTAAGTAGTGCAGAACCTGGTGTACCTATATATTGCAAATATGCCAAGCAATATTGAACTCTCTTGATATATTCATGAGCCGAATAATAGTCGCTACTTGAGGGATCTAAGGCATAAAGATCGTCTAAAATATCCCTAAGAAGATCGACATGCTTAATGGCATTCCTCATATAATCATCATAGGTAACTGGGTTTCTCTTATGAAGCGGGTTCTTATAAAGCACTACTGACTTGGTTGTTGGAGCACTAGTGGACGGTGCAGAGTCGGTAGCTAAGTTATCAACAACTTGATGTCGGGTGAGAAGAAGTGTCTCCTTTAACTCAGCCAAAACCATATTTTTGTCTATGAGGAGGATGTTCAAATCAGAGATTTCCTCGCACTTTTGGTTCAGTTGTTCAACATAAGATTGTTGCTGTGCCGCATTAAAAGCGAAGCGTTCTTCTAGTGAACCATAAAGAGCGGATAGTCCCTGTCTTGTTCGATCCATCTCCCCTAGAACAGACGAAAGTCTAATTTCTAATACTTGGTTTTTATACTCTGCAGCCTCTAGTTCCATTTTGAGTGTTTCATTTGATGACACATCTCTCTTCAATCTCATTATCTCTTCCTCTAATGTCTTAACAATTGCAATCATCTTGTCACTTGTCTCAACACCGTTTTCATAAACATTTGATATCAAAAGATTCTCATTTTGAGTTTGTTGTTTCAATTCTAAAGATATACAATGTTGTTCTAGTTGATTAAAACGTTTTGAAAGTACATTGTAAGAATCTTGTAGCTTTAAAAACTCAGCGTTAGATTCGTGACAAGACTGATTATCTACCTCATTTACAGTATCAGCAACATTTACAGAGATATCACAAACATCATCACAAATATCAGTACAAATATTCACAGCATCACAATTAATCATAGTGGATGTAAGCTCATTCGAATAATTAACATTTATAGTAGTAAGCACATCACACGAGATTACTGCAGACAAGAATCGGTCATATTCGGTTAAAATCTTTTCTTTTTCAACTAGTTGTAGTTCGTAAGCGGTGTCCATTTCATAAAACACTTTTTGAACTTCACCAATTTCAAAAACAAGATTTTCTTTAAGAGAAGCAAAAATTCCTTTTAGACTTTCGACAAACGGATTGATCTCAGTTTTAAACACCTCGTTCATATGTTCGAAAGCCCATTCTCCGGCGTTTAGGCCATTTGAAGTCGTACGTTCCAAAATGACCTTGTCAAAATTAGTAAAGTATTGATTAATCTCTTGCAAGTTTAACCATACAGTGCTAACAGGTGGAAGATCCTTTGGAATTTCCTTAGGACCTTCCATATTGACAAGTGTAGGAAAAGTACTAGGGTTTTCTTCAGCTAATATGTAGGTTGGTGCTGTTATGAGATCTTTGTCCATATGGAAGCGAATTCTAAAATCCGTTTTTGCAAGCTCCTTATTCAATTTAAAATAATCACACTCGGGATATTTTGCAGAATTGTATGACCGATCCTCATCAACTAGATCCTTACTTGTTTGATCATTGGGAAAAACAATCGGGTCTAAAGCCAAACCTAATTGAGTTGCATTATAAAGTCTAGGACTATGTCTTAAAGCTTGTTTTGCATACCGTGGATTAGGGGGAAGGCCTTTTTGACGTGATAAGTTAAATTCTCTAAATGAAGCATCAAATAAGTGAACTAGTTGAGAAGCAGCATATTGTCTTAACAGCAAGTAATCTAGACTTCTAATCTTATTAGTGGCATTAATCTCCATTTCATTCTTCTTAGACTCTAGTGATTCAAAATCCGTTTGAAGTTTTTGAAAATTAGTGACCACTAACTCTTTTTCTTGAAGTTCATTAGACAGATTTGCTCTTAAGTTTTCTATTTCTTGCAAGTGACCCATTTGTTTGTTTCTAAAGTGATCATACTCGGGATTAGTTAGAACACTAGACGAAGGCACTAGTTCCAAGGTTTGAACTTTCTCATTGCTTAAGGCAAGCTCATCAGACAAATTCTTATTCTTAGCTAAGGTGTCTAAGAGTGCAGCATTCATTTGGCTAAGTAATGTAGCAGGAACCATGACCAAATCTTGTTGAGCAGGAGTAGGCGTATGCGAACTGGGTCCCGGTTGTGATTCACTCAAAGTCTGAGGACTCACATTGATATTGCTATCATTGTTTGTCTCCTCGTTTGAAGGACTCACCACCGAAGATTTATTCGAATCAGCACTCTCTTGCACAACTTGATGTGGTTGAATACTAGCATCAGTGGTATTATCGGTGGTATTAATAAGTACCTCAGATCTCTTTTCTGGCCCTAAGCTGGAGATAGTTTCCATGAGAGCAGCCTTTGCAGATTGAAAGTCATCACAGTCGGAGTCATACGCATCAAGATCATCGGCTTGGTAAGCTGCATTCTGCGTAGTGACAACGTCTTGTTCAGCAATCCCTGGGTCAGCAAGAAATGCAAGCTCCTCTTCATCAAGTTCCCTTCCTTGCGCCTGAGCATTTACCAGATTAGATCTTTTCTGCAAACCACTGTCCATCCCTTCTCCTCTTGGGTTTCTTACAATCCCTGGACATATGACCCTCTTCCTTGCAGTTGTAGCATGTAATCATTCTCAACTTGCCTGTATTAGCCCGTGGAGGATTGTTGACCATTGGAGCAGGAGCAGGATTAATCGTGCGAGCATTGGTTGAAGTGGAAGGTCTCCCCTGATATTGTTGAATTGGCTGAACCATGACCCTGCCATTCTCAATAGTAGCTTGTTGACGAGAATTGGATTAATTCCTCAACTGATTGTTGGTAGGAGCTGATCCTCTGTATCCTCGTTTGCTTAAAGTTCTTGTGAGATACGCAGACATAGTAGTTAGCACTTCAACTGGGTCAGCTCCTTGTTGGAATACAGGAACGGGGACTTCCTCATCATCACAATACAGTGCTTGATCTGGATGAGCTGCATAATCAGTAGAAGGAATACTCATTTGATCAGGGTAGCTTGTTGGATATGCTGCATTCTCTTGATAAGAAGAATATGAAGGCTGAGCATAAGGTGCAACATTTGCTGGATGAAGTTGTGAAGCATACTGTGGTGAAGGTGCATTGAACCGATATTGTTGCTGATGTGAGGTGGGTGGTTGCGGTAGAATCGAGTATTGTGGGAAGGTTGGTGTCATGTAAGGTGATGGATGATAGGCTTGATGTCCCAAGATATAAGGTGTGTTGTTGTGTGACAAGCTTGGTTGATTCGCCATCAAAGCTAAGGAATTTGGGTACATACCGCGAGGAGAACGGTGCATAATCACATGCTTCTCATGCTGCTGAAGAAAAGCATAGATTTGATCTAAGTTGCACTTATGCAAATCCCGGGTTAACTTCACATCGGTAATATACTCACCCCATTCAGCTTGAGGTAAAGTATTCAAGAACTTGGTGTTAACCTGGAATGGATCAATCACGAGATTGTATACATTCAGATCATTCATTAGAGTAGTGAATCTGAAGTAATAATCGTGTAGTGTTTCCCCTGGGCTGTACGTGAATCTATCAAACAAATCATACAGCTGACACTCCCTTTCCTGTTTGGTGAGAGACGTTCCTTGTAACAACACCTTTAGACGTTCCCACAAATCTTTGGCAACAGTATATTGACTAACCATACGATAAATATCATGCGGAAGAGCTTGGAGAAGTGTCTGTAGAGCCTTTTCATCAGCATCAGCAATGAGTTGTTGTGCCGGTGTGAGTTCTTCATATTCTCTTGGTCGAGACACGTTATTTGCCACAATGGTACCATAGTCGAGTGGACCATTCAAAATCGATTTGACCATAAGCCTTCCGTATGTTGGTTTGCCCTTCAAGTATTGCATCATACGGCCCTGCCATGCCTCAAACACCTCTTTAATAAGCATCGGTGGACGACTATCAGTCCCCGTTATGATCGAGATATCCATAAGAGATGTCATCTGAGGCATTAATGAACTTGGATTCATTGTGATCACTTAACAGACTCAAAGATTATCGGTTGATCGAGCAGTGAAGAAAGGTTGAGAATTTGTGTTGTGTTGGTTGAACTCAAGATTAAATCCACTAAAGATCGTCGAAAAAACTCAAATACCCCTTGAACTTGCTTATACGGAATAACCCAAACTCAGAATAAACCCTATTCGGAATAATACCTATTCGGAATAATCCTATGCTGAAAATACCCTATTCGGAATAAACTCTATGCTGAATAACCTTTATGCGGAAAAACCTCCTATTCGGAATATTTCTTCAATTCGGAATATCTGGCAATTTGGCTTATTCGGAAAAAACCTCCTATTCGGAATGATGGGCAATTCGGAAAGATATTCGGAATATTTCTCCTATGCGGAAAATTTTTGGCTATTCGGAAAAATCTGGCTATTCGGAAAATTATAGGCTATTCGGAAAGTTTTTTGCTATTCGGAAAGATTTCTGCTATTCGGAAAAATTGCTGCTATTCGGAAAAATACTTCTATTCGGAAAGTCTATGCGGAAACTTCTTCTATTCTGAATATTTCTCCTATTCGGAATCCCTATTCGAAATAAACCTTCTATACTGAAAAATTTCCCTATTCGGAATCCCTATTCGGAAAGTTCTGGAAAAAATGTTTCCGAGACTTAAAAAGCAGCTTTTAACTCCGATTTTTGATCCAAAACCACAAAAAGTTTTATGATTTTTACCAAAATAAGCTAAACCCAATCCTTATCAATCAATCCCAATAACAAAAACACCAAAAACAACAAGATTCAAGATTGATTTTTTCTAAAGATCACTAATTGATTCAAAAACTAAAAAAGCAACACCATCCTTACCTTAAATCACCCCATAGCTCTTGATACCAAATGTAGAAATTGATAACCTATGAATCTATGAAGTGGGTTGATGTTTTCTTGTGAGAGAAACTAGAGAGAGAAAGTGAGAGAAAATGTGTGTGATTTTATTAATATGAAAGTGCAAATGGAACAACAACCAACCCCTTTCCATGGTGGAAAGGGGTATTTATAGTACCAAGCAAACATGGGCTTGGGCCGGTCCATGACAAGCCCATGGACCGGTTCTTACTTAAGTTAATAAGTAACTAATGACTATTTTCTAACTACGAGCTATTACAACATAAATATTATTGTGGAGTGACCGATACTTCTAATATACGTTAAAACGTATTTCTAACACCGAGTTTACTTATCCAAGTTCACTCTAGCTAGTATCCTTAACCATGTAGACCTTAATTGGTTTATTAGGCTAAGCATCCACGAGTCTCATTCCTTGAGATTTTAAATTGTGGAGAACGAGAAATGATAGAGTTGGTTACAAGTTTGGTATTCTCTCATTAACTTATGTGAGTTAATTATGATCTTTTTCTCCCATCACTTGCTAATAAATTATCTGCAATAAGTAAGGTCGTACGATTTGAAAAGTTACTTAGCTTCTAGCCCAAGATCGTTTAAAAGTTGCTCGGTAATGATAAGAGTTCATAGCCAAGGCATAACTTATGAAGCAGGGCGCGAAGATTGGCGAGTCCGAAAAGGCCCTAACAAGGCATGAGGATTCCATTTTATTGCTGAAGATCCAAAGTGATGTGAAAAGCATTATTCCCAAAATCAATATGAAGGATCAAGACTCACGACAAAAAGCAATCAACTCCCATAAAGATCATGGAGAAGTCTATCCGAAAAGACCCTAACAAGGTATGAGGATAAATAGATCCAAGTCCGAAAAGGAGGCGGATCGTTGTATCTCAAAATCCCAATTAGAGATTGAAGAATAATCATGAAGTCGTGGTCAACAAAGCTGGAGTACTCCTCAAAAGTCTCCAAGTGAAGAAACTCTATAACGAAGAGAAGACCATTATCTCAAAAACGTCTCTCGAAGATATGAAGTATGAAGTACATGCCAAATATCGGCCCGAGAAAGGTCTCAAATCGTGAACCAAGTTATGCCAAGATATGAACTTTTTGATATCCCGAGAAGCAGTTTTAAGAGATTTTGTCCTTTAGCTAACTATTGATCAAATCGTCCTACTTTGCTTTCAGCCTAAATAACTTATCGAAATGAGTCAACAATGCATCCTCGTGATCATTCAAGACATCAATAAAATATAAGAGATACTCGTAGGAATAAGGGAGTTTAAGTGATTAATTGAACCACATGAGTAAATGTTTGTTATGCTAACTTGTACTAACAATGATCTTGTTTTTAAGCTTGGCATGGGGAACGTGAAACTTGAGGGTGATGAACATTCATGACACACAAGCCCTAATGTAAGTCTTAGATTTCTTTACAAGTTTCTTCCTTGTTGCATCTTGTTATTTTCTATCTTTTGTGATTTTCCTTAGTTGTTTAATAAAGGTCAAGGTAGGTTGATTATGATGGAAAGTGTAAAACGTGCTTTGTAACTAATGCATTGCATGAGGACATTGCAATGGTTAAGTGTAGGGGATTTGATAGGTGTGAAAACACCCATCCTTTTTACCACTTAATTACAATAATAACCGAGCCAAAACGTGTATTTTATGTCTTTTATGTCGGAATTATGCGTGGTTTGTGTTTTTGTTGTGATTTAGGACTAAAAGGTGAGAAGTGGAGAAAACACGGATATTCACGGGCATTTACGGACTTTTATTGAAGAAAAAGATGAAAGACGAAGTCAAGAAGTCAAGAGTGCAAAAAGAACGGAAGTCCAAGACCAATTCTGAAGATTTATCGAAGAAAAAGTCAAAAGACGGAAGTTTATCAATAGCCGAAGAATTCAAGTCTATTTTATTGAAGAATTTAAAGACGAGTTCAAAGAAATCTCGAAGCCAAAAGTCCCTTAAGTCCAAGTTTAAAGAAGATTAGAAGAAAAGGACTAATGACGCAATTAATGAAGATTAATAAAAGGAGGGACTTAAGCTTGCAATTAAGAGAAGAGGAAAGAGGGGAGGAAGCTTCCTTAATCCTCCCCTATAAATAGTCATTAGGATAGTCATTTCTTTCTTGTTAGCTAATTTTGACAAAAATTAGTCTTTCCACCATTTTCATTACTTGTACCTTTTAATTTCTTGTCACTTTAATTTCATGTCTTAAATTTCGTACCGTTTAATTCCAAGTAAGTTAATTTAATTGTTGGATCTTAATTTCCCTTTTATCAAGCTTTTATTTATCTTTCTCATCCTACTTTTCTTGTTTTTGATTTGATTTTGGTTCGGATTAAGTTTTGGTTTTGCTTAATCATATTGCTTAT
Source organism: Glebionis coronaria (assembly GCA_025667525.1). NCBI lineage: Eukaryota > Viridiplantae > Streptophyta > Magnoliopsida > Asterales > Asteraceae > Glebionis > Glebionis coronaria. The sequence goes on from CM046875.1 coordinate 675,510,020, forward strand.
TTGAGTAAAAAGTTCACCTTTTTACTTCTATATAAGTTTTCGTATGAAATAAGCTATAAGTTTGACAATCTTATTGGCTTATTTTGTACTTAGCTTATTTGCTTTTTAGTTTTCTTAAAAAGTTAGTCTCTTTAAAGTTTGCTTATTTTGTTTTCTTATTTTGTGTTTTTATAAAGTTTATGAATTTCGTCTTTTAAAAGCTTTCAAATTTATGCTTATTAAGTTGTTCAAGTTTTGGTTTAGTGTGCTTATTGAAAGTGCTTATTGAGATTTTTGCTTATCTCCATTTTCGGATTTGTTGGTGTTCATCGCAATATTGAGGGTAATACACATTCCGACGGACTTCTTGGTTTTTATCGCAATAACCCAAAGAGGGTTCTACTTTGCGATAGGTTGGTAAATCCCCCTTATTCCGATCGGGATTGCGATCGCTCATTGCGATCGCATATTCCGACGGAGTTTAAGGTTTATTGCGACGAAGTGCTGCCCAAATTTTGACAACCACATTCGGATAGAATTTGGCAATTTAACTATTCCAACAATTTTTATTTTTAGACATTCCGATAGTTTAAAATATAAACTAAAAAAAAAATTAAAAAAAAAAAAGAAAAATAATAATAATAATATTCCGACACTATATACACATTGCGATAGATCATATATATTACGATGAACTTTTTTAGCACCATATTGCGATGGAGTTTTTTTTAGCTTATATTGCGATGCATGCATGCATGCATAAAGTGGCGCCAAATTGAGCTAGCAGGTTGCTAGCTTGAGCTAGCTGCCTGCTAGCTTGTTTATTTATTATTTTTGTTCCGTAATCGTTTAGTTTAATCTGAAAGTTGTTCCGATTTAATTTCTGAAAGTTACATATTTTTAGTTAATTTTTTCGTCTAATTTTAAAATTAATATTTTTTTCATAAAGTTCAAGTTTTATCTCTAATTTAGTACCCGCTTTAGGTTTTGCCTCGTTTAGCTTTAAAGTACCATTTTAGTTTTATTCTCTCTTTTTTTCATTTAGTAAACTTTATTTTCGAGTCGATAATTAATTTCGTCCTTTAGTTTTATTTTTATTAATTGTTTCGCTTTAAATTTCGTTTTATTATTTGTTTTAATATTCGTTTTAATATCATTTTAACTTTTAGTTTTTAATATTCACTTTGTTTTACTTTTATTATTTGTACTTGTCTTTAGTTTGTTTTTAAACACCTTTCGCATTTACTTTTTAATTAGTTTTAGATAATCAACTTCCCTTTTTCTTAACCAAAAACAATTGAGTCACACATTTAACCGGAAATCAATTCGATTAGACACCGAGAAAACGAACTCTTTTTCAACTAGCAAAATCTTAATTTCAATCACCAACTAATTTGCTACATTCAAGTCTGGTTAAAACATAGCCAAACCCAACCAAAACATGCTAAAGACAACCACAACATGATCAATACAATCAAAACATAGTAGAAATCCTATTTCCACGGATTTGGCATGGTTTGCCCGGTTTATTCATACTTTCTACGGCTTTCCCCGGTTAACGTCCGATTTCGTCCGATCTCGTCCGATTTCGTCCGATCTCGTCCGATTTCGTCCGTTTCGATATGTTTCGAACGGTTTAGCCCGTTTCAGCCGGATTTGGATGTGTATGACCATGTTTGAATGTTGTACAGTTAGTATATGCCTATGAAATTATATATTGATGGAGGCAAAAGTATTGAAGAACAGACTGACTTGGTTCTCGAAGCCCAAGATCGTGTGACGAAGAAGGCTTTCTTAAAATGGTCATAACTTCAGCACCGTAAGTTCGTTTTTAGCCCGCGACCTGTCAAAACGACCGAAAAAACAAGAGGAACATCGTTGTAACCAACTTTAAGCTGGTTAAGGATTTTTGAAGGCCCAAAAAGCCATTTTACTATGCTTTTTTCATTATTTTGTATATATCCACCTTTGTAGGTTTCCGAAGGAAAATAAATATCATTGTTTTGTTGATCAAACAATGTTAAATGTTGTTGGAGCTCACTCGTATTTTAATATCAATTGATGGTATGCCATCACGATTTCCTTGTCTAGTAAAACCACAACTACATCACCAACTAATTTGCTACATTCAAGTCTGGTTAAAACATAGCCAAACCCAACCAAAACATGCTAAAGACGACCACAACATGATCAATACAATCAAAACATAGTAGAAATCCTATTTCCACGGATTTGGCATGGTTTGCCCGGTTTATTCATACTTTCTACGGCTTTCCCCGGTTAACGTCCAATTTCGTCCGATCTCGTCCGATTTCGTCCGATCTCGTCCGATTTCGTCCGTTTCGATATGTGTCGAACGGTTTAGCCCGTTTCAGCCGGATTTGGATGTGTATCACCATGTTTGAAAGTTGTACAGTTAGTATATGCCTATGAAATTATATATTGATGGAGGCAAAAGTATTGAAGAACAGACTGACTTGGTTCTCGAAGCCCAAGATCGTGTGACGAAGAAGGATTTCTTAAAATGGTCATAACTTCAGCACCGTACGTTCGTTTTCAGCCCGTGACCTGTCAAAACGACCGAAAAAACAAGAGGAACATCGTTGTAACCAACTTTAAGCTGGTTAAGGATTTTTGAAGGCCCAAAAGCCATTTTACTATGCTTTTTTCATTATTTTGTATATTATCCACCTTTGTAGGTTTCCAAAGGAAAATCAATATCATTGTTTTGTTGATCAAACAATGTTAAATGTTGTTGGAGCTCACTCGTATTTTTTATATCGACTGATGGTATGCCATCACGATTTCCTTGTCTAGTAAAACCACAACTACATCACCAACTAATTTGCTACATTCAAGTCTGGTTAAAACATAGCCAAACCCAACCAAAACATGCTAAAGACGACCACAACATGATCAATACAATCAAACCATAGTAGAAATCCTATTGCTACGGATTTGGCATGGTTTGCCCGTTTTATTCATACTTTCTCCGACTTTCCCCGGTTAACGTCCGATTTCGTCCGATCTCGTCTGATTTCGTCCGATCTCGTCCGATTTCGTCCGTTTTGATATGTTTCGAACGGTTTAGCCCGTTTCAGCCGGATTTGGATGTGTATGACCATGTTTGAAAGTTGTACAGTTAGTATATGCCTATGAAATTATATATTGATGGAGGCAAAAGTATTGAAGAACAGACTGACTTGGTTCTCGAAGCCCAAGATCGTGTAACGAAGAAGGCTTTCTTAAAATGGTCATAACTTCAGCACCGTAAGTTCGTTTTCAGCCCGTGACCTGTTAAAACGACCAAAAAAACAAGAGGAACATCGTTGTAACCAACTTTAAGCTGGTTAAGGATTTTTTAAGGCCCAAAAGCCATTTTACTATGCTTTTTTCATTATTTTGTATATTATCCACCTTTGTAGGTTTCCGAAGGAAAATCAATATCATTGTTTTGTTGATCAAACAATGTTAAATGTTGTTGGAGCTCACTCGTATTTTAATATCAATTGATGGTATGCCATCACGATTTCCTTGTCTAGTAAAACCACAACTACATCACCAACTAATTTGCTACATTCAAGTCTGGTTAAAACATAGCCAAACCCAACCAAAACATGCTAAAGACGACCACAACATGATCAATACAATCAAAACATAGTAGAAATCCTATTTCCACGGATTTGGCATGGTTTGCCCGGTTTATTCATACTTTCTACGGCTTTCCCCGGTTAACGTCCAATTTCGTCCGATCTCGTCCGATTTCGTCCGATCTCGTCCGTTTCGATATGTGTCGAACGGTTTAGCCCGTTTCAGCCGGATTTAGATGTGTATGACCATGTTTGAAAGTTGTACAGTTAGTATATGCCTATGAAATTATATATTGATGGAGGCAAAAGTACTGAAGAACAGACTGACTTGGTTCTCGAAGCCCAAGATCGTGTGACGAAGAAGGATTTCTTAAAATGGTCATAACTTCAGCACCGTAAGTTCGTTTTCAGCCCGTGACCTGTCAAAACGACCGAAAAAACAAGAGGAACATCGTTGTAACCACCTTTAAGCTGGTTAAGGATTTTTGAAGGCCCAAAAGCCATTTTACTATGCTTTTTTCATTATTTTGTATATTATCCACCTTTCTAGGTTTCCGAAGGAAAATCAATATCATTGTTTTGTTGATCAAACAATGTTAAATGTTGTTGGAGCTCACTCGTATTTTTTATATCGATTGATGGTATGCCATCACGATTTCCTTGTCTAGTAAAACCACGACTACATCACCAACTAATTTGCTACATTCAAGTCTGGTTAAAACATAGCCAAACCCAACCAAAACATGCTAAAGACGACCACAACATGATCAATACAATCAAACCATAGTAGAAATCCTATTGCTACGGATTTGGCATGGTTTGCCCGTTTTATTCATACTTTCTCCGGCTTTCCTCGGTTAACGTCCGATTTCGTCCGATCTCGTCCGATTTCGTCCGATCTCGTCCGATTTCGTCCGTTTTGATATGTTTCGAACGGTTTAGCCCGTTTCAGCCGGATTTGGATGTGTATGACCATGTTTGAAAGTTGTACAGTTAGTATATGCCTATGAAATTATATATTGATGGAGGCAAAAGTATTGAAGAACAGACTGACTTGGTTCTCGAAGCCCAAGATCGTGTAACGAAGAAGGCTTTCTTAAAATGGTCATAACTTCAGCACCGTAAGTTCGTTTTCAGCCCGTGACCTGTCAAAACGACCAAAAAAACAAGAGGAACATCGTTGTAACCAACTTTAAGCTGGTTAAGGATTTTTTAAGGCCCAAAAGCCATTTTACTATGCTTTTTTCATTATTTTATATATTATCCACCTTTGTAGGTTTCCGAAGGAAAATCAATATCATTGTTTTGTTGATCAAACAATGTTAAATGTTGTTGGAGCTCACTCGTATTTTTTATATCGATTGATGGTATGCCATCACGATTTCCTTGTCTAGTAAAACCACAACTACATCACCAACTAGTTTGCTACATTCAAGTCTGGTTAAAACATAGCCAAACCCAACCAAAACATGCTAAAGACGACCACAACATGATCAATACAATCAAACCATAGTAGAAATCCTATTGCTACGGATTTGGCATGGTTTGCCTGTTTTATTCATACTTTCTCCGGCTTTCCCCGGTTAACGTCCGATTTCGTCCGATCTCTCGTCCGATTTCGTCCGATCTCGTCCGATTTCGTCCGTTTTGATATGTTTCGAACGGTTTAGCCCGTTTCAGCCGGATTTGGATGTGTATGACCATGTTTGAAAGTTGTACAGTTAGTATATGCCTATGAAATTATATATTGATGGAGGCAAAAGTATTGAAGAACAGACTGACTTGGTTCTCGAAGAGCAAGATCGTGTAACGAAGAAGGCTTTCTTAAAATGGTCATAACTTCAGCACCGTAAGTTCGTTTTCAGCCCGTGACCTGTCAAAACGACCGAAAAAACAAGAGGAACATCGTTGTAACCAACTTTAATCTGGTTAAGAATTTTTGAAGGCCCAAAAGCCATTTTACTATGCTTTTTTCATTATTTTATATATTATCCACCTTTGTAGGTTTCCGAAGGAAAATCAATATCATTTTTTTGTTGATCAAACAATGTTAAATGTTGTTGGAGCTCACTCGTATTTTTTATATCGATTAATGGTATGCCATCACGATTTCCTTGTCTAGTAAAACCATAACTACATCACCAACTAATTTGCTACATTCAAGTCTGGTTAAAACATAGCCAAACCCAACCAAAACATGCTAAAGACGACCACAACACGATCAATACAATCAAACCATAGTAGAAATCCTATTGCTACGGATTTGGCATGGTTTGCCCGTTTTATTCATACTTTCTCCGGCTTTCCCCGGTTAACGTCCGATTTCGTCCGATCTCGTCCGATTTCGTCCGATCTCGTCCGATTTCGTCCGTTTTGATATGTTTCGAACGGTTTAGCCCGTTTCAGCCAGATTTGGATGTGCATGACCATGTTTGAAAGTTGTACAGTTAGTATATGCCTATGAAATTATATATTGATGGAGGCAAAAGTATTGAAAAACAGACTGACTTGGTTCTCGAAGCCCAAGATCGTGTAACGAAGAAGGCTTTCTTAAAATGGTCATAACTTCAGCACCGTAAGTTCGTTTTCAGCCCGTGACCTGTCAAAACGACCGAAAAAACAAGAGGAACATCGTTGTAACCAACTTTAAGCTGGTTAAGGATTTTTGAAGGCCCAAAAGCCATTTTACTATGCTTTTTAATTATTTTGTATATTATCTACCTTTGTAGGTTTCCGAAGGAAAATCAGTATCATTGTTTTGTTGATCAAACAATGTTAAATGTTGTTGGAGCTCACTCGTATTTTTTATATCGATTGATGGTATGCCATCACGATTTCCTTGTCTAGTAAAACCACAACTACATCACCAACTAATTTGCTACATTCAAGCCTGGTTAAAACATAGCCAAACCCAACCAAAACATTCTAAAGACGACCACAACATGATCAATACAATCAAACCATAGTAGAAATCCTATTGCTACGGATTTGGCATGGTTTGCCCGTTTTATTCATACTTTCTCCGGCTTTCCCCGGTTAAAGTCCGATTTCGTCCGATCTCGTCCGAGTTCGTCCGATCTCGTCCGATTTCGTCCGATCTCGTCCGATTTCGTCCGTTTTGATATGTTTCGAACGGTTTAGCCCGTTTCAGCCGGATTTGGATGTGTATGACCATGTTTGAAAGTTGTACAGTTAGTATATGCCTATGAAATTATATATTGATGGAGGCAAAAGTATTGAAGAACAGACTGACTTGGTTCTCGAAGCCCAAGATCGTGTAACGAAGAAGGCTTTCTTAAAATGGTCATAACTTCAGCACCGTAAGTTCGTTTTAAGCCAGTGACCTGTCAAAACGACCGAAAAAACAAGAGGAACATCGTTGTAACCAACTTTAAGCTGGTTAAGGATTTTTGAAGGCCCAAAAGCCATTTTACTATGCTTTTTCATTATTTTGTATATTACCCACCTTTGTAGGTTTCCGAAGGAAAATCAATATCATTGTTTTTTTGATCAAACAATGTTAAATTTTGTTGGAGCTCACTCGTATTTTTTATATCGATTGATGGTATGCCATCACGATTTCCTTGTCTAGTAAAACCACAACTACATCACCAACTAATTTGCTATATTCAAGTCTGGTTAAAACATAGCCAAACCCAACCAAAACATGCTAAAGACGACCACAACATGATCAATACAATCAAACCATAGTAGAAATCCTATTGCTACGGATTTGGCATGGTTTGCCTGTTTTATTCATACTTTCTCCGGCTTTCCCCGGTTAACGTCCGATTTCGTCCGATCTCGTCCGATTTCGTCCGATCTCGTCCGATTTCGTCCGTTTTGATATGTTTCGAACGGTTTAGCCCGTTTCAGCCGGATTTGGATGTGTATGACCATGTTTGAAAGTTGTACAGTTAGTATATGCATATGAAATTATATATTGATGGAGGCAAAAGTATTGAAGAACAGACTGACTTGGTTCTCGAAGCCCAAGATCGTGTAACGAAGAAGGCTTTCTTAAAATCGTCATAACTTCAGCACCGTAAGTTCGTTTTCATCCCGTGACCTGTCAAAACGACCGAAAAACAAGAGGAACATCGTTGTAACCAACTTTAAGCTGGTTAAGGATTTTTGAAGGCCCAAAAAGCCATTTTACTATGCTTTTTTCATTATTTTGTATATAATCCACCTTTGTAGGTTTCCGAAGGAAAATCAATATCATTGTTTTGTTGATCAAACAATGTTAAATGTTGTTGGAGCTCACTCGTATTTTTAATATCAATTGATGGTATGCCATCACGATGTCCTTGTCTAGTAAAACCACAACTACATCACCAACTAATTTGCTACATTCAAGTCTGGTTAAAACATAGCCAAACCCAACCAAAACATGCTAAAGACGACCACAACATGATCAATACAATCAAAACATAGTAGAAATCCTATTTCCACGGATTTGGCATGGTTTGCCCGTTTTATTCATGCTTTCTCCGGCTTTCCCCGGTTAACGTCCGATTTCGTCCGATCTCGTCTGATTTCGTCCGATCTCGTCCGTTTTGATATGTTTCGAACGGTTTAGCCCGTTTCAGCCGGATTTGGATGTGTATGACCATGTTTGAAAGTTGTACAGTTAGTATATGCCTATGAAATTATATATTGATGGAGGCAAAAGTATTGAAGAACAGACTGACTTGGTTCTCGAAGCCCAAGATCGTGTAACGAAGAAGGCTTTCTTAAAATGGTCATAACTTCAGCATCGTAAGTTCGTTTTCAGCCCGTGACCTGTCAAAACGACCGAAAAAACAAGAGGAACATCGTTGTAACCAACTTTAAGCTGGTTAAGGATTTTTGAAGGCCCAAAAGCCATTTTACTATGCTTTTTTCATTATTTTGTATATTATCCACCTTTGTAGGTTTCCGAAGGAAAATCAATATCATTGTTTTGTTGATCAAACAATGTTAAATGTTGTTGGAGCTCACTCGTATTTTTTATATCGATTGATGGTATGCCATCACGATTTCCTTGTCTAGTAAAACCACAACTACATCACCAACTAATTTGCTACATTCAAATCTGGTTAAAACATAGCCAAACCCAACCAAAACATGCTAAAGACGACCACAACATGATCAATACAATCAAACCATAGTAGAAATCCTATTGCTACGGATTTGGCATGGTTTGCCCGTTTTATTCATACTTTCTCCGGCTTTCCCCGGTTAACGTCCGATTTCGTCCGATCTCGTCCGATTTCGTCCGATCTCGTCCGTTTTGATATGTTTCGAACGGTTTAGCCCGTTTCAGCCGGATTTGGATGTGTATGACCATGTTTGAAAGTTGTACAGTTAGTATATGCCTATGAAATTATATATTGATGGAGGCAAAAGTATTGAAGAACAGACTGATTGTGGTAAAATACGACTCTTGTTTAGGAAAACAAAAGAACGTATATGAGCGGTAAGTATCGAGTGATGATTTTAGGAAAAATCAACACTAATGACCCAATCACTTAAAAAGAGAGAAAGTTCGTTTCCCAAGGAGGTATATGTGTGTGAATTAACTTGTAGTTATTTGAGATTAATATTTGGAAGAATGGGGATGAAAGGATGAAAAGACGGTTACGTTAAAATTACACTACGACGTAAACGTAAAACCGTGAAAAACTACCCAAATTAAAAATTTATACTAAGACCAAAAATAAAATCAATAATTAAAAAGACTAAAAAGAAGTCTAAAATAATATAAATAAACATGAAAATCCAACAAAGATATTTTAAAACCTTTTATTAATTAAATATTTAATTTTAAATGCTAATTAAAGCCCTAAAATTAAATATAACTAATTCAAATGTCTAAAATATGATTTTATTGAATAATTACTTAACTTATATTATTAGAAGACTAAAAAGTAATTTTCTAAAAATTAAAAGCTATTAAAACTATTTTTAGAACTCTAAAAATGATTTAAAATGATTAAAAACTAATTAAACTTAAAATAATTATAAAAATAAATCTAAAAGCTATAAAAATATTCTAAAAATGGAAAAGGTCTTAATTAATGCTAAAGAACTTAAGAAAAATGAAAAAGAAATAAAAATAAAATTTTGATTTTTTAATAATAAAATAATATTAAAATAATACTAAAAATAAAAAGTTTCTAAAATTAATTCTAAAAAATTTCTCAAAAATCCTAAATATTCTAACTAAGAGAAAAACACAAATTAGAGCCCCTAAAACCTTTTAATTAATTTTATATTAATTATTAAAGTTGCTAAAAAATCCTAAAATCTTATAAAATTAAAAATAAGCCAAAATGAAAACCTAATAAGCTGTAAACCTCAAAATATTATTTTAAAATCTAAAAATTATTTTTCCTAAAAATTAAAAATCTTTTTCCTATTTTTTAATGATTTTATAAAAAACGTCTAGTAAATAAATTCTAGAAAATAAATAAATAAAAGGAAAATTATAAAACTAAGCCAGAAAAATCAACAATCCAATAATGGTCCTAGGAAAAATAAGCTAAACAAAATAACTTAATAAATAAGCTAGAAAAGCTCAAAATAAGCTACGGCTTTTATATAAGCTAACAAAGTAAAAACGTGTTAAATAGGTTTTGAAAACAAACCTAAACGTAAAAAGCTTATCTAGATTAGCGGTAGGACACTTAACCCTCCAGCGAGAGGTCTGGTGTTCGAGTCCTGCTACGGGTAAGTTTTTGCTCTTTTTTTTTTTTTTTTTCTTTGCCAAATCAATCTGCGACCTTAGAAACCTGTAATCCAAACCACTTTTCACTTTTTACACAAGATTATGCTCAAATGATGATCAAAAACGTGACAGACTTGAGTTGAACACTTAGCAGATTTGCTTGTTTTCTGAGTTTCCTTTACAAGTGACAAAAGCACCAAGAGGAGCTTGGGTGTCTTGTTTTGGTGGATGTTTTGGACAAAGGGGGCACCCTTGTGCTTATTGAAGCACAAGGAGTCAGTACAAGCAAGGATCAAACACTAAGCACACATAAATCTTACAAATGAAGCACACACTAGCTAAATAGAGTTGCTGTGATAATTTTGAGCAGGTTTGTGGACTAATGAGCTTAATCCTAGCACCCTAGTGAGATTCAAAGGACCAAATTAAACACACAAACTCACAAACAGATGCACAAACAATAACAACAACTCAATTAGCCTAACACTAACAAGCATTCAAGCTTCAATCACCAAATTCTCACAAAAATGAGCAGCATAGAATATATGCAGATTTGAGCTACTCTTTTCCTTTTTTAATACACCAACTAGCTTAACACTTGATCCAATTTAAACCACAAATAATCCTATCTTAACCTTGTATGACCTATCTAACACCTTTTAAAAACTCAATCAAAGATTATTGCCCTGCTAAAACATAGATCCAAACACCCCTTAAAAACTTTTGAAAACGTTTTAAACAAACCAATACACATTCAAAAGCAACCAAACTGATTCCAAACCTTCAAAATATACATAACATCACTTAAGAACTCAATTCAATCAGCTTAAACAACAAATATCACAAAATCATGCAAATCACATAAGCTTTCACTTTTCTGAAATTCAAAAAGGGAAAATAGTGATTACCTCAGGTCCTTACATCCAAGGACCTAGTGGATGAATATCCACCTCCTTATGCACCCGGGTGCATGCAGACTCAATCAACAACAATTTCCACCTGTTTAAGACAAATCAAAGAAACAAGCACAAATACAAGCAATATTATATAATACTGATTTCTTCTTTCTTAAACCATTCCAAAACCTTTTAAACCTTATCAAACACGTTTTGATAACACTATTTCACTGATTACTTATCCTCTTAACACCAAAACCTGGGAATCAAATCCTTACCAAGAAACTCAAATTTTCAGAAAACCTTAAATAATTTTGAACCACAAAATTACTTAACCAGATTAAAATTGGAACTCATAATCAAGCTTTGACACAATACACAACTTTTAAAAACAATAAAAAGGAATTACTCTTGATTAAATCAAATACCAAACTTTTATTTTCTTAAAAAGGAATTACAAGTGAAAGCTTGAAAACTGGAACAAGGGGTTACCACAATACTGGACCTCCTTTTATACTACTCTTAAGAACATACTAGAATCATAAAATACAAAACCCTAATCAGTAGAAATTCTCCAAAATGCCCTTGACGTTTTTGAGTGATGAGTTGTCATATTGGATCCTGGATGTTTATTTGTGCGTTGTGAGTAAGCAAATAACCTCCACTGTTGATTTGGGACACGTCACAGTACTTGGGGATCAAGGTGTTCTCTGATTGGTGGAGAGGAGAATTGGGGGTAGGGTCCACAGTGGTGGGATTGGGGTTTTTAGGTGTGGGTTTTGTTCCTGCGTGTGTGAATCACACGTGGGCAAGGTTAATTGGTTTTTAACCCATGTTTAAGTGAGATAGAACCTGGGGGTGAAAAGTGAATAGTAAAAGCTTTTGATCCGTATTTGGGGGAAAAAAGGTGTTAGGCGCCAATTTTTGGTTTGAATGTTTGGTTTGCACATATTCAGTCCTTGTGTTTTGAAGTTTTTGGCATTTAAAGGTTTTCAGCCCTAAAACCCGTTTTGCTTTGTAAATAACTTTCCACCTTTTACATTTTTGGCACCAAACTTCACACAAAGGTTATCAAGGATTGTTTTTGGCATTTTTGAATATTGTAAGGGCTGATTTTGAACTTTCTTGATCTTCAAAGGTCTTCATTGCATATTTGACTTCATGAGGGACCATAATTGACAAATTGATTTTGTTGAGGGACCAATCTTGTCATTTCTTCAAAGTTGAAGGACCTTTTTGCAATTTTGACAAACTTAAGGGACCAAACTTGTAATTATTAATATACAAGGGTTTTAAGTGTCATTTCTTCATTCTTGGAGGATCAATCTTGTTTGTCTTCAAGTCTTCAAGGGTATTTGTTGAACATTCCATGATTAGGGCCCGGTTCATTGTACGGCTTCGTTTCTCGTGTTCGTTTTTCCTTGTATCTTGTGATCTTTTGTCTTTGTCACGATATCCATACCTAAAATACACAAGTAAACAAACACAAGCATATATATGGTATTTTATGACATTTTTATGCATTTAAAGCCCGAAAAGAACGATGAGATCATGTATAAATGCCATCTCATCACTCCCCCATACTAAGCCACTGCCGTGCCCTCACGCAATGCTAGAATAAAGTATCTAAGCATCACCAAAGTTCAATTTTTATTAACCTTTATTGAAGAGTAAAAGACTTGCAACATAATACGAGAATGTGTAAAGACATAATGTATGATTTTCATCACCGATAGGTGACTTTTAGGGTCAAAGAATAGAAACAAGTTAATGTCCCGTAGAGTAAACTTCGTCATCCTTGATTGTCATACATTCCATGCTAAGTGCAAAAACAAGATCATTGTTGGTACAAGTCACAATGCTAACACTACTCATACGTCCAAATTGTGTAATACTTTTTCTCCCCGCAATCCTAGTTATTATAAAAGGAAATGGGTTACTAGCATTTTTTATCTATTTGTCATGGATCACAAGTGATTCATATTGACTTATTTGAGTAGTTATTAGTCCGAAAGCAAAGTAGCACGATTTTATCAATAGTTAGCCGAAGGACAAAATCTTTTAAAACGGCTTCTCGTGTATCTCCTTAAGTTCATATCTTGGCATAACTCGTTTCACGATTTGAGACCTTTCTCGGACCGATATTTGGCATGTACTTCATACTTCAAATCTTGGGAAGACGTTCTTGAAATTATGGTCTTCTCTTCATATTTTGGAATTTCTTCACTTGACGTTTTTGAGAGATTCTTCATATTGGACCACGACTTCGTCATTTTTCTTCAATCTTTACTTTGGATTTTGATATACAACGATCCGCCTCCTTTTCGGACTTGGATATATTTATCCTCATACCTTGTTAGGGTCTTTTTGGATAGACTTTCTCCATTCTTTAGGGGAGTAATTGCTTCTCGTCGTGTGTCTCGATCCTTCATATTGATTTAGGAATAATGATATCTTTGGATCTTTAGCAAAAATAGAGCTCCTCATGCCTTGTTAGGGCCTTTTTGGATGATCGCCAATCTTCGCGTCCCGCTTCAATAAGTTATGCCTTGGCTATGAACTCTATTCAACCCCGAGCAACTTTTAAACGATCTTGCGCTAGAGGCTAAGTAACCTTTCAAATCGTACGACCTTACTTATTGCAATTATGATTTATTCCTAATGCATTGATCTTATGGGAAGAAAAAGCCACAATTAAAAACATATGAGTTTTTGAAAGAACACTTTCATGTTCTACGTTTAGCATGATCACTTGTCTAACTCTATCATTTCTCGTTCTTCACTATATAAAGACCTCTAATTAAAGAGACTCGTGAATACTTAGCCATGCAAGTCAAAATTAAGCCAAATTTGGATTAGCTTTCATTAAGACTATATCAAATCAAAGTTTTGGGTTTTCAAGCCACCTATAGGATCTTGCACTTTCTTGGACTTTTTCAAGTTTAGAGAATGCGTTTTAAAGTTCCCTTGATAAGTGACTTTCTAGAATCAATTATAGGAACTTGCGAAAAGTTCTTGTTCTTAACCCGAATGAATTAAGACTTTCGCGTTTTAAAGCTCCCTATATAAAACTCTAGCAAAACTTGAATTGAGCGGGTTAAGGAATGTAAATGGCTCCAAATGCCCATCAAGTCGAAAATTAACTCTTATTCTACCCATCGGAAAATATACATTCGTGTCTTAAAAACACTTATGAAAACTAAGAAAATTTTTAAAATTTGGCCATTTTTAGCCTTATTAGCAAAACAAAACATTGAAAGTTGGAAAGCGTGAGGGCGTAGCAAAGCAAGTATCTATTCACCCCCCCATACTAAAAGTAAACATTGTCCTCAATGTTTCGAGTCTAAAGGTGGAGCACCCCCATACTAGAGACGAAGAGTCGAATGCTTAGGATCTAGCATGGAAAGGGTGATCAACAATATATCTAAAGCCGTTTATTAATTATGCTAAAAGATAATTGTTAGAACAATAACGGATATGTCATGGAATCGTGAAAAACTTCTTCAAACGAACGATGGAGGCTCACGTAAACGAACACGAGAGTCTTCAATCGTAGACGATGATGATGATCTAGATAACACAATCACAAACAACCACGAGACAACGAGTTGGAAGGGTACAAGTCCCCTTATTAGTGAATATAAAAGATAAGCATGGGATCTCCCCCACGAGGCACCTCGTTTTTGATTACCGAGTCATGAGCTCGACTCGATCCCCTTAAAATGTGAACATTTAGGGAAAATCAATGGTGTGGTCAATTTTTGATGGGGCTTACATGATAAACAAGGCCCAAAAAGCAACCGGTATAAAGGACTAAGTCCTTAAACGATGTAAAATACCGGGGTCGAAAATGGCGTTCTCATTTCCATTGGAAAAACAAATTGACGCCACTTCAACATGAGTCATAAACTCAAAGAGTTTGAAGAAAATAGATGAGAAATAGAAGGGTGAGACAATTGGTAAGACAAACGTTTGAGCTACTCGAGGTAGACTCGCACCAAGCAAATAGAAAGATTTTCCATTTATTGCATCGGTGGAAGACCGAGATTTCCCTTTATATGAAATTCCGGGATCGAATATCTCGTCCTCGGTGGACAAGGATGAGGGAACATAAGGGGCTTCCCCCATACTAAAACCACACAAAACATCGTCAAAAGGAGTAGACGAGTTTGTAGTACTCAAAACACGTGGTGATGACGGAGTTAGATTTGTAGAAAAATCAATTAAATCACATTTAAGATCTTTTCCTTTGTTATCTTTTAAACTCTCCTTATGAAAACCCTTTTTGATCATGTCGAAAATATTCGGTGTTTCTAAGACGATGTTAGTCACACTAAAAATTCTCACATTTTGAAACCGTATTGGTTTTGGTGGTGGCAAGTTCTCAAAACGTTTATCGACGAAGAAAACCTCCCCATTGGGGTCAACATATTCATCATCCGAAAGATCTTCCGTAGAAACAGGCAACTTATCAACACTTTTGAGGTGAGGCGAAGGATTTTTTGATTCAAGTATTGACGGTTTCTTCTTTGTAGGTTTTGCACTCATAACCTCCACCGGCGGAGGAAATGGTAAATTGTTTTTGGCGACATTCCCTAAAACTCTTGGTGAAAATTCTTTGCAAACGACATTGGTCGAGTCACCATGGTTTAAAGTTGCAATAGAATAGACATGAGAAAGATTGGAGTTTTGTGTTGCATTGATGACAAGTTCTTCCTCATTGAAACGAAGGGTGATTTTTCGAGCATGAACATCGATTAGTGCTCTTGATGTATCCAAAAATGAACGACACAAAATGAGAGGAACTTTTCGATCGATGGGAATGTCTACAACGATAAAGTCAACGGGATAGTAAAACTTTCCGACTTTAACGAAAACGTCCTCGGCTACTCCACATGCCATGATCGTAGAATGATCGGCCATCTCGATAGACATGTTCGAAGGAGTAAGAGCCGGAAGCGAAAGTGATTTGAAAATCTCGAGAGGCATTAAATTAATACTAGCACCAAGATCGGCCAAGGCGTAGCATTCCTCCATATCTTGAATAGCACACGGAATCAAAAATTTCCCGGGATCACCGACTTTTTGTGGTATGCGGCTTAGAAAAACCGATGAACAACTAGACGATTGTTGTAACTTCTCTTTGTTGTTTAGCATACTTTTGAAGTTTGCGGCGAATCGAGGCATCATGATTAAAGCATCGGCAAAACTTATGTTAAAATGCAAATCACGAAACATTTTCATAAATAGCTCAAATTGATAATTGTTCCGTTCTTGTGCTTTCTCTTTGTTACGTCTCGAAGGATAGGGTAAAGGTGGTGTGGGTTGGTCATTAGGCAACGGCCTTGGAAACTCGGGTTCCACAATTGGTGTTGGTTCAACCGTAGGTGTGGTATGAGCGGTACTTCGTGGGATTGCAATGTGCTCCTTTTCGACCATCACCTCGGGTTCTTTCTCGATTTCCTTCTCCTTAGAAGTACTTGTACGAGAGATTGGTTCCTTGAAAGTTTTACCACTTCGTGTAGCAACAACCTTCAATTCTCCCCTCGGGTTGTTAATGGTATCACTAGGAAGACCACCCGAAGAAGAGGGCTTACACATGATTGCTTCAAACATCTTAGCCATTCGGTCCTCAAATTTTGATTGCCTAGCATCCGCTTTCAATAACTCTTGCTTAATCTCATGTTCTCCTAATTCCATCTTTTGTTGGTTTTGTTGAAGACGTTGGACATTTCCTTCCATTTTGTTTGCATGAGTTTTAAGTTCATTAGCAAGTTCATTCTTAAGCTCGTTTTTCAACTCGGACCTTAAGCTAATCATCTCACGTTGCATATTATCAAATTTAGCATCATTTGCTTTTGCATAATCCAAAAATTCTCCTTGCAAATTTTTCGTGTGAGCATTTTGAAAACCTTGTGTAGTGTTTTGAAAATCACGGTTTTGGTTTTGATTAGAGATTTGTCCATTCCCACTTTGATAATTCCCTTTGTTGTAATTGCGTGTGTTGCCTTGGTAATTACCTTGGTTGTTGTTTCGATAATTGTTAGCATTTTGGTTTGGTGGAGCTTGATTTGGACGAGAACCTTGGCCGTTTTGGTTGTAAGTTCCCGTTGCTACATAAGCACTCGAAGTGTTACCATCCGCGGTAATGCACTCGGAAAGATCATGAGCTCCCCCACAAGATAAACAACTCTTAGCAACCGCTTTAACCGAAGCGGAATTGGAAGCTTCTTGAGCCTTCCAATGGGACATTAGATTAGCAAATCTATCAAAAAACCTATTTTCCTCATTAGCTTCATCATGTAAGGCGTTAATGCTACGAGACGATTGTGACGAAGATGACGAACCCATATTGGCAACACTCGGTGTGTTACGAGGGCTATAAACCTTAGATCGATTTTCAATGATTTGTAAAGCCTCATTTGTCGTCTTGCACAAAAAATTACCACCCGCGGCGGCATTCAAATAATCTCGTTCATGATCATTAAGCCCATTATAAAAGGTATCAATTTGATGCAATTCCGAAAAATCATGGTGTGGACATTCATGTAACATCTCTTTAAAGCGTTCCCATGCCATTGAAAAACTTTCATTGTTACGTTGCACAAATTGTGAAATCTCATTTTTTAAGTGTGTTGTTTTAGATGGTGGAAAAAACTTGTTCACAAACTTAGAAACGAGATCGGCCCATGTCAAAATCGAATTTGGCGTTTCTTTCTCGAGCCAAATTTTTGCGGGTCCATCCAACGAATATGGAAACAACATCATCTTAATGGCGTCATGTGGAACATCTTTGAATTTGCTAGTGGCGGTGAGACGGTTGAAATTCCTAATGTGGTAATGCGGGTTGTCTTTCTCGTGACCTCTAAACTTATTTGCTTGCAACATAGACATTAAACCCGTCTTAATCTCAAAATTCTCCGCAAGGATGGCGGGAATAACAATAGCCTCTCCAAAACCCTCGGTGGGTGCTTGTAGCAACTCCATCATAGTACGATTAGCCATGACGACTTCTTGTTCTACAATAGGTTCAACAATTGGAGGTTCTTCAACAATCAACGATCCTTGATTTGCTTGCTTTTGAAAACGTTTACGAGCTCGTTTCGCTTGATTACGAGTGATCATAAACTTCACGAAGAATGGGAGGTGAGCAAAGAAGATTCTTTTTGGTTGTTTTGTGAATTTTCAAATTTTTTTTTTTTTGTGTTTTTGATGATATTTAATTTTTTGGATTTTGGTGTATCTTCGTAGACAACAATCTACAAAATCTCTCCTCGAATCAAACTCTTGATTAAAGAAGCCTCAAAGGAATGAAAACGATCACGTGGAGTGAACGTCTTCTAATGACTTTAGAACTTTGGTGAAAACCAAATTGTTCACGAGGGTTTAATCACAAAGAAAACCAAGCAAATATAGTATACGTATTAATACTTTGGGCGGCAAAACCCTCGATTAGCCTTCAATGTCAAAATACTCACAAGCAAGCGGGGAAACGAGGCGGCGCGAAGCACTTAAGAGCCTTTTTCCTTAGGGTATATTTTATAATACCCGCCTTATACCCACCTTATAGTTTGTATTTTTCAAAATCGAGCTTCACGAAAGTATTTATCTATTTTTGCCTTTTCTTTTTGTTTGAGATTCGAATACAATAATTAGGAGATCAAATCCCAATTAAGGTTGTGTTTTCACACTTTTGGAGATATTGTATATTGATTGTGATACTTAATACAATATATTAATAATATTTGTACAAGAAAAACCGAGAAAACCGATAATACGTGTTAAGGGAGTTCCACTTAACACAAATACTTATTATGGATAATATCAAAAACAAAAGCTTCCAAATTAAAGCACAACACACCTCCCCGGCAGCGGCGCCAAAATGATTGTGGTAAAATACGACTCTTGTTTAGGAAAACAAAAGAACGTATATGAGCGGTAAGTATCGAGTGATGATTTTAGGAAAAATCAACACTAATGACCCAATCACTTAAAAAGAGAGAAAGTTCGTTTCCCAAGGAGGTATATGTGTGTGAATTAACTTGTAGTTATTTGAGATTAATATTTGGAAGAATGGGGATGAAAGGATGAAAAGACGGTTACGTTAAAATTACACTACGACGTAAACGTAAAACCGTGAAAAACTACCCAAATTAAAAATTTATACTAAGACCAAAAATAAAATCAATAATTAAAAAGACTAAAAAGAAGTCTAAAATAATATAAATAAAGATGAAAATCCAACAAAGATATTTTAAAACCTTTTATTAATTAAATATTTAATTTTAAATGCTAATTAAAGCCCTAAAATTAAATATAACTAATTCAAATGTCTAAAATATGATTTTATTTAATAATTACTTAACTTATATTATTAGAAGACTAAAAAGTAATTTTCTAAAAATTAAAAGCTATTAAAACTATTTTTAGAACTCTAAAAATGATTTAAAATGATTAAAAACTAATTAAACTTAAAATAATTATAAAAATAAATCTAAAAGCTATAAAAATATTCTAAAAATGGAAAAGGTCTTAATTAATGCTAAAGAACTTAAGAAAAATGAAAAAGAAATAAAAATAAAATTTTGATTTTTTAATAATAAAATAATATTAAAATAATACTAAAAATAAAAAGTTTCTAAAATTAATTCTAAAAAATTTCTCAAAAATCCTAAATATTCTAACTAAGAGAAAAACACAAATTAGAGCCCCTAAAACCTTTTAATTAATTTTATATTAATTATTAAAGTTGCTAAAAAATCCTAAAATCTTATAAAATTAAAAATAAGCCAAAATGAAAACCTAATAAGCTGTAAACCTCAAAATATTATTTTAAAATCTAAAAATTATTTTTCCTAAAAATTAAAAATCTTTTTTCTATTTTTTAATGATTTTATAAAAAACGTCTAGTAAATAAATTCTAGAAAATAAATAAATAAAAGGAAAATTATAAAACTAAGCCAGAAAAATCAACAATCCAATAATGGTCCTAGGAAAAATAAGCTAAACAAAATAACTTAATAAATAAGCTAGAAAAGCTCAAAATAAGCTACGGCTTTTATATAAGCTAACAAAGTAAAAACGTGTTAAATAGGTTTTGAAAACAAACCTAAACGTAAAAAGCTTATCTAGATTAGCGGTAGGACACTTAACCCTCCAGCGAGAGGTCTGGTGTTCGAGTCCTGCTACGGGTAAGTTTTTGCTCTTTTTTTTTTTTCTTTGCCAAATCAATCTGCGACCTTAGAAACTTGTAATCCAAACCACTTTTCACTTTTTACACAAGATTATGCTCAAATGATGATCAAAAACGTGACAGACTTGAGTTGAACACTTAGCAAATTTGCTTGTTTTCTGAGTTTCCTTTACAAGTGACAAAAGCACCAAGAGGAGCTTGGGTGCCTTGTTTTGGTGGATGTTTTGGACAAAGGGGGCACCCTTGTGCTTATTGAAGCACAAGGAGTCAGTACAAGCAAGGATCAAACACTAAGCACACATAAATCTTACAAATGAAGCACACACTAGCTAAATAGAGTTGCTGTGATAATTTTGAGCAGGTTTGTGGACTAATGAGCTTAATCCTAGCACCCTAGTGAGATTCAAAGGACCAAATTAAACACACAAACTCACAAACAGATGCACAAACAATAACAACAACTCAATTAGCCTAACACTAACAAGCATTCAAGCTTCAATCACCAAATTCTCACAAAAATGAGCAGAATAGAATATATGCAGATTTGAGCTACTCTTTTCCTTTTTTAATACACCAACTAGCTTAACACTTGATCCAATTTAAACCACAAATAATCCTATCTTAACCTTGTATGACCTATCTAACACCTTTTAAAAACTCAATCAAAGATTATTGCCCTGCTAAAACATAGATCCAAACACCCCTTAAAAACTTTTGAAAACGTTTTAAACAAACCAATACACATTCAAAAGCAACCAAACTGATTCCAAACCTTCAAAATATACATAACATCACTTAAGAACTCAATTCAATCAGCTTAAACAACAAATATCACAAAATCATGCAAATCACATAAGCTTTCACTTTTCTGAAATTCAAAAAGGGAAAATAGTGATTACCTCAGGTCCTTACATCCAAGGACCTAGTGGATGAATATCCACCTCCTTATGCACCCGGGTGCATGCAGACTCAATCAACAACAATTTCCACCTGTTTAAGACAAATCAAAGAAACAAGCACAAATACAAGCAATATTATATAATACTGATTTCTTCTTTCTTAAACCATTCCAAAACCTTTTAAACCTTATCAAACACGTTTTGATAACACTATTTCACTGATTACTTATCCTCTTAACACCAAAACCTGGGAATCAAATCCTTACCAAGAAACTCAAATTTTTAGAAAACCTTAAATAATTTTGAACCACAAAATTACTTAACCAGATTAAAATTGGAACTCAGAATCAAGCTTTGACACAATACACAACTTTTAAAAACAATAAAAAGGAATTACTCTTGATTAAATCAAATACCAAACTTTTATTTTCTTAAAAAGGAATTACAAGTGAAAGCTTGAAAACTGGAACAAGGGGTTACCACAATACTGGACCTCCTTTTATACTACTCTTAAGAACATACTAGAATCATAAAATACAAAACCCTAATCAGTAGAAATTCTCCAAAATGCCCTTGACGTTTTTGAGTGATGAGTTGTCATATTGGATCCTGGACGTTTATTTGTGCGTTGTGAGTAAGCAAATAACCTCCACTGTTGATTTGGGACACGTCACAATACTTGGGGATCAAGGTGTTCTCTGATTGGTGGAGAGGAGAATTGGGGGTAGGGTCCACAGTGGTGGGATTGGGGTTTTTAGGTGTGGGTTTTGTTCCTGCGTGTGTGAATCACACGTGGGCAAGGTTAATTGGTTTTTAACCCATGTTTAAGTGAGATAGAACCTGGGGGTGAAAAGTGAATAGTAAAAGCTTTTGATCCGTATTTGGGGGAAAAAAGGTGTTAGGCGCCAGTTTTTGGTTTGAATGTTTGGTTTGCACATATTCAGTCCTTGTGTTTTGAAGTTTTTGGCATTTAAAGGTTTTCAGCCCTAAAACCCGTTTTGCTTTGTAAATAACTTTCCACCTTTTACATTTTTGGCACCAAACTTCACATAAAGGTTATCAAGGATTGTTTTTGGCATTTTTGAATACTGTAAGGGCTGATTTTGAACTTTCTTGATCTTCAAAGGTCTTCATTGCATATTTGACTTCATGAGGGACCATAATTGACAAATTGATTTTGTTGAGGGACCAATCTT
This sequence comes from Glebionis coronaria, assembly GCA_025667525.1. Taxonomy (NCBI): domain Eukaryota; kingdom Viridiplantae; phylum Streptophyta; class Magnoliopsida; order Asterales; family Asteraceae; genus Glebionis; species Glebionis coronaria. The sequence continues at coordinate 675,532,485 of CM046875.1, forward strand.
GTCATTTCTTCAAAGTTGAAGGACCTTTTTGCAATTTTGACAAACTTAAGGGACCAAACTTGTAATTATTAATATACAAGGGTTTTAAGTGTCATTTCTTCATTCTTGGAGGATCAATCTTGTTTGTCTTCAAGTCTTCAAGGGTATTTGTTGAACATTCCATGATTAGGGCCCGGTTCATTGTACGGCTTCGTTTCTCGTGTTCGTTTTTCCTTGTATCTTGTGATCTTTTGTCTTTTTCACGATATCCATACCTAAAATACACAAGTAAACAAACACAAGCATATATATGGTATTTTATGACATTTTTATGCATTTAAAGCCCGAAAAGAACGATGAGATCATGTATAAATGTCATCTCATCACAGACTGACTTGGTTCTAGAAGGCCAAGATCGTGTAACGAAGAAGGCTTTCTTAAAATGGTCATAACTTCAGCATCGTAAGTTCGTTTTCAGCCCGTGACCTGTCAAAACGACCGAAAAAACAAGAGGAACATCGTTGTAACCAACTTTAAGCTGGTTAAGGATTTTTGAAGGCCCAAAAGCCATTTTACTATGCTTTTTTCATTATTTTGTATATTATCCACCTTTGTAGGTTTCCGAAGGAAAATCAATATCACTGTTTTGTTGATCAAACAATGTTAAATGTTGTTGGAGCTCACTCGTATTTTTTATATCGATTGATGGTATGCCATCACGATTTCCTTGTCTAGTAAAACCACAACTACATCACCAACTAATTTGCTACATTCAAGTCTGGTTAAAACATAGCCAAACCCAACCAAAACATGCTAAAGACGACCATAACATGATCAATACAATCAAACCATAGTAGAAATCCTATTGCTACGGATTTGGCATGGTTTGCCCGTTTTATTCGTACTTTCTCCGGCTTTCCCCGGTTAACGTCCGATTTCGTCCGATCTCGTCCGATTTCGTCCGATCTCGTCCGATTTCGTCCGTTTTGATATGTTTCGAACGGTTTAGCCCGTTTCAGCCGGATTTGGATGTGTATGACCATGTTTGAAAGTTGTACAGTTAGTATATGCCTATGAAATTATATATTGATGGAGGCAAAAGTATTGAAGAACAGACTGACTTGGTTCTCGAAGCCCAAGATCGTGTAACGAAGAAGGCTTTCTTAAAATGGTCATAACTTCAGCACCGTAAGTTCGTTTTCAGCCCGTGACCTGTCAAAACGACCGAAAAACAAGAGGAACATCGTTGTAACCAACTTTAAGCTGGTTAAGGATTTTTGAAGGCCCAAAAGCCATTTTACTATGCTTTTTTCATTATTTTGTATATTATCCACCTTTGTAGGTTTCCGAAGGAAAATCAATATCATTGTTTTGTTGATCAAACAATGTTAAATGTTGTTGGAGCTCACTCGTATTTTTTATATCGATTGATGGTATGCCATCACGATTTCCTTGTCTAGTAAAACCACAACTACATCACCAACTAATTTGCTACATTCAAGTCTGGTTAAAACATAGCCAAACCCAACCAAAACATGCTAAAGACGACCACAACATGATCAATACAATCAAACCATAGTAGAAATCCTATTGCTACGGATTTGGCATGGTTTGCCCGTTTTATTCGTACTTTCTCCGGCTTTCCCCGGTTAACGTCCGATTTCGTCCGATCTCGTCCGATTTCGTCCGTTTTGATATGTTTCGAACGGTTTAGCCCGTTTCAGCCGGATTTGGATGTGTATGACCATGTTTGAAAGTTGTACAGTTAGTATATGCCTATGAAATTATATATTGATGGAGGCAAAAGTATTGAAGAATAGACTGACTTGGTTCTCGAAGCCCAAGATCGTGTAACGAAGAAGGCTTTCTTAAAATGGTCATAACTTCAGCACCGTAAATTCGTTTTCAGCCCGTGACCTGTCAAAACGACCGAAAAAACAAGAGGAACATCGTTGTAACCACCTTTAAGCTGGTTAAGGATTTTTGAAGGCCCAAAAAGCCATTTTACTATGCTTTTTTCATTATTTTGTATATTATCCACCTTTGTAGGTTTCCGAAGGAAAATCAATATCATTGTTTTGTTGATCAAACAATGTTAAATGTTGTTGGAGCTCACTCGTATTTTTAATATCAATTGATGGTATACCATCACGATTTCCTTGTAGAGTAAAACCACAACTACATCACCAACTAATTTGCTACATTCAAGTCTGGTTAAAACATAGCCAAACCCAACCAAAACATGCTAAAGACGACCACAACATGATCAATACAATCAAAACATAGTAGAAATCCTATTTCCACGGATTTGGCATGGTTTGCCCGGTTTATTCATACTTTCTCCGGCTTTCCCCGGTTAACGCCCGATTTCGTCCGATCTCGTCCGATTTCGTCCGATCTCGTCCGATTTTGTCCGTTTCGATATGTTTCGAACGGTTTAGCCCGTTTCAGCCGGATTTGGATGTGTATGACCATGTTTGAAAGTTGTACAGTTAGTATATGCCTATGAAATTATATATTGATGGAGGCAAAAGTATTGAAGAACAGACTGACTTGGTTCTCGAAGCCCAAGATCGTGTGACGAAGAAGGCTTCCTTAAAATGGTCATAACTTCAGCACCGTAAGTTCGTTTTCAGCCCGTGACCTGTCAAAACGACCGAAAAAACAAGAGGAACATCGTTGTAACCACCTTTAAGCTGGTTAAGGATTTTTGAAGGCCCAAAAGCCATTTTACTATGCTTTTTTCATTATTTTGTATATTATCCACCTTTGTAGGTTTCCTAAGGAAAATCAATATCATTGTTTTGTTGATCAAACAATGTTAAATGTTGTTGGAGCTCACTCGTATTTTTTATATCGATTGATGGTATGCCATCACGATTTCCTTGTCTAGTAAAACCACAACTACATCACCAACTAATTTGCTACATTCAAGTCTGTTTAAAACATAGCCAAACCCAACCAAAACATGCTAAAGACGACCACAACATGATCAATACAATCAAACCATAGTAGAAATCCTATTGCTACGGATTTGGCATGGTTTGCCCGCTTTATTCATACTTTCTCCGGCTTTCCCCGGTTAACGTCCGATTTCGTCCGATCTCGTCCGATTTCGTCCGATCTCGTCCGATTTCGTCCGTTTTGATATGTTTCGAACGGTTTAGCCCGTTTCCGCCGGATTTGGATGTGTATGACCATGTTTGAAAGTTGTACAGTTAGTATATGCCTATGAAATTATATATTGATGGAGGCAAAAGTATTGAAGAACAGACTGACTAGGTTCTCGAAGCCCAAGATCGTGTAACGAAGAAGGCTTTCTTAAAATGGTCATAACTTCAGCACCGTAAGTTCGTTTTCAGCCCGTGACCTGTCAAAACGACCGAAAAACAAGAGGAACATCGTTGTAACCAACTTTAAGCTGGTTAAGGATTTTTGAAGGCCCAAAAGCCATTTTACTATGCTTTTTTCATTATTTTGTATATTATCCACCTTTGTAGGTTTCCGAAGGAAAATCAATATCATTGTTTTGTTGATCAAACAATGTTAAATGTTGTTGGAGCTCACTCGTATTTTTAATATCAATTGATGGTATGCCATCACGATTTCCTTGTCTAGTAAAACCACAACTACATCACCAACTAATTTGCTACATTCAAGTCTGGTTAAAACATAGCCAAACCCAACCAAAACATGCTAAAGACGACCACAACATGATCAATACAATCAAAACATAGTAGAAATCCTATTTCCACGGATTTGGCATGGTTTGCCCGGTTTATTCATACTTTCTCCGGCTTTCCCCGGTTAACGCCCGATTTCGTCCGATCTCGTCCGATTTCGTCCGATCTCGTCCGATTTCGTCCGTTTCGATATGTTTCGAACGGTTTAGCCCGTTTCAGCCGGATTTGGATGTGTATGACCATGTTTGAAAGTTGTACAGTTAGTATATGCCTATGAAATTATATATTGATGGAGGCAAAAGTATTGAAGAACAGACTGACTTGGTTCTCGAAGCCCAAGATCGTGTGACGAAGAAGGCTTCCTTAAAATGGTCATAACTTCAGCACCGTAAGTTCGTTTTCAGCCCGTGACCTGTCAAAACGACCGAAAAAACAAGAGGAACATCGTTGTAACCACCTTTAAGCTGGTTAAGGATTTTTGAAGGCCCAAAAGCCATTTTACTATGCTTTTTTCATTATTTTGTATATTATCCACCTTTGTAGGTTTCCGAAGGAAAATCAATATCATTGTTTTGTTGATCAAACAATGTTAAATGTTGTTGGAGCTCACTCGTATTTTTTATATCGATTGATGGTATGCCATCACGATTTCCTTGTCTAGTAAAACCACAACTACATCACCAACTAATTTGCTACATTCAAGTCTGTTTAAAACATAGCCAAACCCAACCAAAACATGCTAAAGACGACCACAACATGATCAATACAATCAAACCATAGTAGAAATCCTATTGCTACGGATTTGGCATGGTTTGCCCGCTTTATTCATACTTTCTCCGGCTTTCCCCGGTTAACGTCCGATTTCGTCCGATCTCGTCCGATTTCGTCCGATCTCGTCCGATTTCGTCCGTTTTGATATGTTTCGAACGGTTTAGCCCGTTTCAGCCGGATTTGGATGTGTATGACCATGTTTGAAAGTTGTACAGTTAGTATATGCCTATGAAATTATATATTGATGGAGGCAAAAGTATTGAAGAACAGACTGACTTGGTTCTCGAAGCCCAAGATCGTGTAACGAAGAAGGCTTTCTTAAAATGGTCATAACTTCAGCACCGTAAGTTCGTTTTCAGCCCGTGACCTGTCAAAACGACCGAAAAACAATAGGAACATCGTTGTAACCAACTTTAAGCTGGTTAAGGATTTTTGAAGGCCCAAAAAGCCATTTTACTATGCTTTTTTCATTATTTTGTATATTATCCACCTTTGTAGGTTTCTGAAGGAAAATCAATATCATTGTTTTGTTGATCAAACAATGTTAAATGTTGTTGGAGCTCACTCGTATTTTTAATATCAATTGATGGTATGCCATCACGATTTCCTTGTCTAGTAAAACCACAACTACATCACCAACTAATTTGCTACATTCAAGTCTGGTTAAAACATAGCCAAACCCAACCAAAACATGCTAAAGACGACCACAACATGATCAATACAATCAAAACATAGTAGAAATCCTATTTCCACGGATTTGGCATGGTTTGCCCAGTTTATTCATACTTTCTACGGCTTTCCCCGGTTAACGTCCGATTTCGTCCGATCTCGTCCGATTTCGTCCGTTTCGATATGTTTCGAACGGTTTAGCCCGTTTCAGCCGGATTTGGATGTGTATGACCATGTTTGAAAGTTGTACAGTTAGTATATGCCTATGAAATTATATATTGATGGAGGCAAAAGTATTGAAGAACAGGCTGACTTGGTTCTCGAAGCCCAAGATCGTGTGACGAAGAAGGCTTTCTTAAAATGGTCATAACTTCAGCACCGTAAGTTTGTTTTCAGCCCGTGACCTGTCAAAACGACCGAAAAAACAAGAGGAACATCGTTGTAACCACCTTTAAGCTGGTTAAGGATTTTTGAAGGCCCAAAAGCCATTTTACTATGCTTTTTTCATTATTTTGTATATTATCCACCTTTGTAGGTTTCCGAAGGAAAATCAATATCATTGTTTTCTTGATCAAACAATGTTAAATGTTGTTGGAGCTCACTCGTATTTTTTATATCGATTGATGGTATACCATCACGATTTCCTTGTCTAGTAAAACCACAACTACATCACCAACTAATTTGCTACATTCAAGTCTGGTTAAAACATAGCCAAACCCAACCAAAACATGCTAAAGACGACCACAACATGATCAATACAATCAAACCATAGTAGAAATCCTATTGCTACGGATTTGGCATCGTTTGCCCGTTTTATTCATACTTTCTTCGGTTTCCCCCGGTTAACGTCCGATTTCGTCCGATCTCGTCCGATTTCGTCCGATCTCGTCCGATTTCGTGCGTTTCGATATGTTTCGAACGGTTTAGCCCGTTTCAGCCGGATTTGGATGTGTATGACCATGTTTGAAAGTTGTACAGTTAGTATATGCCTATGAAATTATATATTGTTGGAGGCAAAAGTATTGAAGAACAGACTGACTTGGTTCTCGAAGCCCAAGATCGTGTGACGAAGAAGGCTTTCTTAAAATGGTCATAACTTCAGCACCGTAAGTTCGTTTTCAGCCCGTGACCTGTCAAAACGACCGAAAAACAAGAGGAACATCGTTGTAACCACCTTTAAGCTGGTTAAGGATTTTTGAAGGCCCAAAAGCCATTTTACTATGCTTTTTTCATTATTTTGTATATTATCCACCTTTGTAGGTTTCCGAAGGAAAATCAATATCATTGTTTTGTTGATCAAACAATGTTAAATGTTGTTGGAGCTCACTCGTATTTTTTATATCGATTGATGGTATGCCATCACGATTTCCTTGTCTAGTAAAACCACAACTACATCACCAACTAATTTGCTACATTCAAGTCTGTTTAAAACATAGCCAAACCCAACCAAAACATGCTAAAGACGACCACAACATGATCAATACAATCAAACCATAGTAGAAATCCTATTGCTACGGATTTGGCATGGTTTGCCCGTTTTATTCATACTTTCTCCGGCTTTCCCCGGTTAACGTCCGATTTCGTCCGATTTCGTCCGATCTCGTCCGATTTCGTCCGTTTTGATATGTTTCGAACGGTTTAGCCCGTTTCAGCCGGATTTGGATGTGTATGACCATGTTTGAAAGTTGTACAGTTAGTATATGCCTATGAAATTATATATTGATGGAGGCAAAAGTATTGAAGAACAGACTGACTTGGTTCTCGAAGCCCAAGATCGTGTAACGAAGAAGGCTTTCTTAAAATGGTCATAACTTCAGCACCGTAAGTTCGTTTTCAGCCCGTGACCTGTCAAAACGACCGAAAAACAAGAGGAACATCGTTGTAACCAACTTTAAGCTGGTTAAGGATTTTTGAAGGCCCAAAAAGCCATTTTACTATGTTTTTTCATTATTTTGTATATTATCCACCTTTGTAGGTTTCTGAAGGAAAATCAATATCATTGTTTTGTTGATCAAACAATGTTAAATGTTGTTGGAGCTCACTCGTATTTTTAATATCAATTGATGGTATGCCATCACGATTTCCTTGTCTAGTAAAACCACAACTACATCACCAACTAATTTGCTACATTCAAGTCTGGTTAAAACATAGCCAAACCCAACCAAAACATGCTAAAGACGACCACAACATGATCAATACAATCAAAACATAGTAGAAATCCTATTTCCACGGATTTGGCATGGTTTGCCCGGTTTATTCATACTTTCTACGGCTTTCCCCGGTTAACGTCCGATTTCGTCCGATCTCGTCCGATTTCGTCCGTTTCGATATGTTTCGAACGGTTTAGCCCGTTTCAGCCGGATTTGGATGTGTATGACCATGTTTGAAAGTTGTACAGTTAGTATATGCCTATGAAATTATATATTGATGGAGGCAAAAGTATTGAAGAACAGGCTGACTTGGTTCTCGAAGCCCAAGATCGTGTGACGAAGAAGGCTTTCTTAAAATGGTCATAACTTCAGCACCGTAAGTTTGTTTTCAGCCCGTGACCTGTCAAAACGACCGAAAAAACAAGAGGAACATCGTTGTAACCACCTTTAAGCTGGTTAAGGATTTTTGAAGGCCCAAAAGCCATTTTACTATGCTTTTTTCATTATTTTGTATATTATCCACCTTTGTAGGTTTCCGAAGGAAAATCAATATCATTGTTTTCTTGATCAAACAATGTTAAATGTTGTTGGAGCTCACTCGTATTTTTTATATCGATTGATGGTATACCATCACGATTTCCTTGTCTAGTAAAACCACAACTACATCACCAACTAATTTGCTACATTCAAGTCTGGTTAAAACATAGCCAAACCCAACCAAAACATGCTAAAGACGACCACAACATGATCAATACAATCAAACCATAGTAGAAATCCTATTGCTACGGATTTGGCATCGTTTGCCCGTTTTATTCATACTTTCTCCGGTTTCCCCCGGTTAACGTCCGATTTCGTCCGATCTCGTCCGATTTCGTCCGATCTCGTCCGATTTCGTGCGTTTCGATATGTTTCGAACGGTTTAGCCCGTTTCAGCCGGATTTGGATGTGTATGACCATGTTTGAAAGTTGTACAGTTAGTATATGCCTATGAAATTATATATTGTTGGAGGCAAAAGTATTGAAGAACAGACTGACTTGGTTCTCGAAGCCCAAGATCGTGTGACGAAGAAGGCTTTCTTAAAATGGTCATAACTTCAGCACCGTAAGTTCGTTTTCAGCCCGTGACCTGTCAAAACGACCGAAAAACAAGAGGAACATCGTTGTAACCACCTTTAAGCTGGTTAAGGATTTTTGAAGACCCAAAAGCCATTTTACTATGCTTTTTTCATTATTTTGTATATTATCCACCTTTGTAGGTTTCCGAAGGAAAATCAATATCATTGTTTTGTTGATCAAACAATGTTAAATGTTGTTGGAGCTCACTCGTATTTTTTATATCGATTGATGGTATGCCATCACGATTTCCTTGTCTAGTAAAACCACAACTACATCACCAACTAATTTGCTACATTCAAGTCTGTTTAAAACATAGCCAAACCCAACCAAAACATGCTAAAGACGACCACAACATGATCAATACAATCAAACCATAGTAGAAATCCTATTGCTACGGATTTGGCATGGTTTGCCCGGTTTATTCATACTTTCTCCGGCTTTCCCCGGTTAACGTCCGATTTCGTCCGATCTCGTCCGATTTCGTCCGATCTCGTCCGATTCGTCCGATCTCGTCCGATTTCGTCCGTTTCGATATGTTTCGAACGGTTTAGCCCGTTTCAGCCGGATTTGGATGTGTATGACCATGTTTGAAAGTTGTACAGTTAGTATATGCCTATGAAATTATATATTGATGGAGGCAAAAGTATTGAAGAACAGACTGACTTGGTTCTCGAAGCCCAAGATCGTGTGACGAAGAAGGCTTTCTTAAAATGGTCATAACTTCAGCACCGTAAGTTTGTTTTCAGCCCGTGACCTGTCAAAACGACCGAAAAAACAAGAGGAACATCGTTGTAACCACCTTTAAGCTGGTTAAGGATTTTTGAAGGCCCAAAAGCCATTTTACTATGCTTTTTTCATTATTTTGTATATTATCCACCTTTGTAGGTTTCCGAAGGAAAATCAATATCATTGTTTTCTTGATCAAACAATGTTAAATGTTGTTGGAGCTCACTCGTATTTTTTATATCGATTGATGGTATACCATCACGATTTCCTTGTCTAGTAAAACCACAACTACATCACCAACTAATTTGCTACATTCAAGTCTGGTTAAAACATAGCCAAACCCAACCAAAACATGCTAAAGACGACCACAACATGATCAATACAATCAAACCATAGTAGAAATCCTATTGCTACGGATTTGGCATCGTTTGCCCGTTTTATTCATACTTTCTCCGGTTTCCCCCGGTTAACGTCCGATTTCGTCCGATCTCGTCCGATTTCGTCCGATCTCGTCCGATTTCGTGCGTTTCGATATGTTTCGAACGGTTTAGCCCGTTTCAGCCGGATTTGGATGTGTATGACCATGTTTGAAAGTTGTACAGTTAGTATATGCCTATGAAATTATATATTGTTGGAGGCAAAAGTATTGAAGAACAGACTGACTTGGTTCTCGAAGCCCAAGATCGTGTGACGAAGAAGGCTTTCTTAAAATGGTCATAACTTCAGCACCGTAAGTTCGTTTTCAGCCCGTGACCTGTCAAAACGACCGAAAAACAAGAGGAACATCGTTGTAACCACCTTTAAGCTGGTTAAGGATTTTTGAAGGCCCAAAATCCATTTTACTATGCTTTTTTCATTATTTTGTATATTATCCACCTTTGTAGGTTTCCGAAGGAAAATCAATATCATTGTTTTGTTGATCAAACAATGTTAAATGTTGTTGGAGCTCACTCGTATTTTTTATATCGATTGATGGTATGCCATCACGATTTCCTTGTCTAGTAAAACCACAACTACATCACCAACTAATTTGCTACATTCAAGTCTGTTTAAAACATAGCCAAACCCAACCAAAACATGCTAAAGACGACCACAACATGATCAATACAATCAAACCATAGTAGAAATCCTATTGCTACGGATTTGGCATGGTTTGCCCGTTTTATTCATACTTTCTCCGGCTTTCCCCGGTTAACGTCCGATTTCGTCCGATTTCGTCCGATCTCGTCCGATTTCGTCCGTTTTGATATGTTTCGAACGGTTTAGCCCGTTTCAGCCGGATTTGGATGTGTATGACCATGTTTGAAAGTTGTACAGTTAGTATATGCCTATGAAATTATATATTGATGGAGGCAAAAGTATTGAAGAACAGACTGACTTGGTTCTCGAAGCCCAAGATCGTGTAACGAAGAAGGCTTTCTTAAAATGGTCATAACTTCAGCACCGTAAGTTCGTTTTCAGCCCGTGACCTGTCAAAACGACCGAAAAACAAGAGGAACATCGTTGTAACCAACTTTAAGCTGGTTAAGGATTTTTGAAGGCCCAAAAAGCCATTTTACTATGCTTTTTTCATTATTTTGTATATTATCCACCTTTGTAGGTTTCTGAAGGAAAATCAATATCATTGTTTTGTTGATCAAACAATGTTAAATGTTGTTGGAGCTCACTCGTATTTTTAATATCAATTGATGGTATGCCATCACGATTTCCTTGTCTAGTAAAACCACAACTACATCACCAACTAATTTGCTACATTCAAGTCTGGTTAAAACATAGCCAAACCCAACCAAAACATGCTAAAGACGACCACAACATGATCAATACAATCAAAACATAGTAGAAATCCTATTTCCACGGATTTGGCATGGTTTGCCCGGTTTATTCATACTTTCTACGGCTTTCCCCGGTTAACGTCCGATTTCGTCCGATCTCGTCCGATTTCGTCCGTTTCGATATGTTTCGAACGGTTTAGCCCGTTTCAGCCGGATTTGGATGTGTATGACCATGTTTGAAAGTTGTACAGTTAGTATATGCCTATGAAATTATATATTGATGGAGGCAAAAGTATTGAAGAACAGGCTGACTTGGTTCTCGAAGCCCAAGATCGTGTGACGAAGAAGGCTTTCTTAAAATGGTCATAACTTCAGCACCGTAAGTTTGTTTTCAGCCCGTGACCTGTCAAAACGACCGAAAAAACAAGAGGAACATCGTTGTAACCACCTTTAAGCTGGTTAAGGATTTTTGAAGGCCCAAAAGCCATTTTACTATGCTTTTTTCATTATTTTGTATATTATCCACCTTTGTAGGTTTCCGAAGGAAAATCAATATCATTGTTTTCTTGATCAAACAATGTTAAATGTTGTTGGAGCTCACTCGTATTTTTTATATCGATTGATGGTATACCATCACGATTTCCTTGTCTAGTAAAACCACAACTACATCACCAACTAATTTGCTACATTCAAGTCTGGTTAAAACATAGCCAAACCCAACCAAAACATGCTAAAGACGACCACAACATGATCAATACAATCAAACCATAGTAGAAATCCTATTGCTACGGATTTGGCATCGTTTGCCCGTTTTATTCATACTTTCTCCGGTTTCCCCCGGTTAACGTCCGATTTCGTCCGATCTCGTCCGATTTCGTCCGATCTCGTCCGATTTCGTGCGTTTCGATATGTTTCGAACGGTTTAGCCCGTTTCAGCCGGATTTGGATGTGTATGACCATGTTTGAAAGTTGTACAGTTAGTATATGCCTATGAAATTATATATTGTTGGAGGCAAAAGTATTGAAGAACAGACTGACTTGGTTCTCGAAGCCCAAGATCGTGTGACGAAGAAGGCTTTCTTAAAATGGTCATAACTTCAGCACCGTAAGTTCGTTTTCAGCCCGTGACCTGTCAAAACGACCGAAAAACAAGAGGAACATCGTTGTAACCACCTTTAAGCTGGTTAAGGATTTTTGAAGGCCCAAAAGCCATTTTACTATGCTTTTTTCATTATTTTGTATATTATCCACCTTTGTAGGTTTTCGAAGGAAAATCAATATCATTGTTTTGTTGATCAAACAATGTTAAATATTGTTGGAGCTCACTCGTATTTTTTATATCGATTGATGGTATGCCATCACGATTTCCTTGTCTAGTAAAACCACAACTACATCACCAACTAATTTGCTACATTCAAGTCTGTTTAAAACATAGCCAAACCCAACCAAAACATGCTAAAGACGACCACAACATGATCAATACAATCAAACCATAGTAGAAATCCTATTGCTATGGATTTGGCATGGTTTGCCCGTTTTATTCATACTTTCTCCGGCTTTCCCCGGTTAACGTCCGATTTCGTCCGATTTCGTCCGATCTCGTCCGATTTCGTCCGTTTTGATATGTTTCGAACGGTTTAGCCCGTTTCATCCGGATTTGGATGTGTATGACCATGTTTGAAAGTTGTACAGTTAGTATATGCCTATGAAATTATATATTGATGGAGGCAAAAGTATTGAAGAACAAACTGACTTGGTTCTCGAAGCCCAAGATCGTGTAACGAAGAAGGCTTTCTTAAAATGGTCATAACTTCAGCACCGTAAGTTCGTTTTCAGCCCGTGACCTGTCAAAACGACCGAAAAACAAGAGGAACATCGTTGTAACCAACTTTAAGCTGGTTAAGGATTTTTGAAGGCCCCAAAAGCCATTTTACTATGCTTTTTTCATTATTTTGTATATTATCCACCTTTGTAGGTTTCTGAAGGAAAATCAATATCATTGTTTTGTTGATCAAACAATGTTAAATGTTGTTGGAGCTCACTCATATTTTTAATATCAATTGATGGTATGCCATCACGATTTCCTTGTCTAGTAAAACCACAATTACATCACCAACTAATTTGCTACATTCAAGTCTGGTTAAAACATAGCCAAACCCAACCAAAACATGCTAAAGACGACCACAACATGATCAATACAATCAAACCATAGTAGAAATCCTATTGCTACGGATTTGGCATGGTTTGCCCGCTTTATTCATACTTTCTCCGGCTTTCCCCGGTTAACGTCCGATTTCGTCCGATCTCGTCCGATTTCGTCCGATCTCGTCCGATTTCGTCCGTTTTGATATGTTTCGAACGGTTTAGCCCGTTTCAGCCGGATTTGGATGTGTATGACCATGTTTGAAAGTTGTACAGTTAGTATATGCCTATGAAATTATATATTGATGGAGGCAAAAGTATTGAAGAACAGACTGACTTGGTTCTCGAAGCCCAAGATCGTGTAACGAAGAAGGCTTTCTTAAAATGGTCATAACTTCAGCACCGTAAGTTCGTTTTCAGCCCGTGACCTGTCAAAACGACCGAAAAACAAGAGGAACATCGTTGTAACCAACTTTAAGCTGGTTAAGGATTTTTGAAGGCCCAAAAAGCCATTTTACTATGCTTTTTTCATTATTTTGTATATTATCCACCTTTGTAGGTTTCTGAAGGAAAATCAATATCATTGTTTTGTTGATCAAACAATGTTAAATGTTGTTGGAGCTCACTCGTATTTTTAATATCAATTGATGGTATGCCATCACGATTTCCTTGTCTAGTAAAACCACAACTACATCACCAACTAATTTGCTACATTCAAGTCTGGTTAAAACATAGCCAAACCCAACCAAAACATGCTAAAGACGACCACAACATGATCAATACAATCAAAACATAGTAGAAATCCTATTTCCACGGATTTGGCATGGTTTGCCCAGTTTATTCATACTTTCTACGGCTTTCCCCGGTTAACGTCCGATTTCGTCCGATCTCGTCCGATTTCGTCCGTTTCGATATGTTTCGAACGGTTTAGCCCGTTTCAGCCGGATTTGGATGTGTATGACCATGTTTGAAAGTTGTACAGTTAGTATATGCCTATGAAATTATATATTGATGGAGGCAAAAGTATTGAAGAACAGGCTGACTTGATTCTCGAAGCCCAAGATCGTGTGACGAAGAAGGCTTTCTTAAAATGGTCATAACTTCAGCACCGTAAGTTTGTTTTCAGCCCGTGACCTGTCAAAACGACCGAAAAAACAAGAGGAACATCGTTGTAACCACCTTTAAGCTGGTTAAGGATTTTTGAAGGCCCAAAAGCCATTTTACTATGCTTTTTTCATTATTTTGTATATTATCCACCTTTGTAGGTTTCCGAAGGAAAATCAATATCATTGTTTTCTTGATCAAACAATGTTAAATGTTGTTGGAGCTCACTCGTATTTTTTATATCGATTGATGGTATACCATCACGATTTCCTTGTCTAGTAAAACCACAACTACATCACCAACTAATTTGCTACATTCAAGTCTGGTTAAAACATAGCCAAACCCAACCAAAATATGCTAAAGACGACCACAACATGATCAATACAATCAAACCATAGTAGAAATCCTATTGCTACGGATTTGGCATCGTTTGCCCGTTTTATTCATACTTTCTCCGGTTTCCCCCGGTTAACGTCCGATTTCGTCCGATCTCGTCCGATTTCGTGCGTTTCGATATGTTTCGAACGGTTTAGCCCGTTTCAGCCGGATTTGGATGTGTATGACCATGTTTGAAAGTTGTACAGTTAGTATATGCCTATGAAATTATATATTGTTGGAGGCAAAAGTATTGAAGAACAGACTGACTTGGTTCTCGAAGCCCAAGATCGTGTGACGAAGAAGGCTTTCTTAAAATGGTCATAACTTCAGCACCGTAAGTTCGTTTTCAGCCCGTGACCTGTCAAAACGACCGAAAAACAAGAGGAACATCGTTGTAACCACCTTTAAGCTGGTTAAGGATTTTTGAAGGCCCAAAAGCCATTTTACTATGCTTTTTTCATTATTTTGTATATTATCCACCTTTGTAGGTTTCCGAAGGAAAATCAATATCATTGTTTTGTTGATCAAACAATGTTAAATGTTGTTGGAGCTCACTCGTATTTTTTATATCGATTGATGGTATGCCATCACGATTTCCTTGTCTAGTAAAACCACAACTACATCACCAACTAATTTGCTACATTCAAGTCTGTTTAAAACATAGCCAAACCCAACCAAAACATGCTAAAGACGACCACAACATGATCAATACAATCAAACCATAGTAGAAATCCTATTGCTACGGATTTGGCATGGTTTGCCCGTTTTATTCATACTTTCTCCGGCTTTCCCCGGTTAACGTCCGATTTCGTCCGATTTCGTCCGATCTCGTCCGATTTCGTCCGTTTTGATATGTTTCGAACGGTTTAGCCCGTTTCAGCCGGATTTGGATGTGTATGACCATGTTTGAAAGTTGTACAGTTAGTATATGCCTATGAAATTATATATTGATGGAGGCAAAAGTATTGAAGAACAGACTGACTTGGTTCTCGAAGCCCAAGATCGTGTAACGAAGAAGGCTTTCTTAAAATGGTCATAACTTCAGCACCGTAAGTTCGTTTTCAGCCCGTGACCTGTCAAAACGACCGAAAAACAAGAGGAACATCGTTGTAACCAACTTTAAGCTGGTTAAGGATTTTTGAAGGCCCAAAAAGCCATTTTACTATGCTTTTTTCATTATTTTGTATATTATCCACCTTTGTAGGTTTCTGAAGGAAAATCAATATCATTGTTTTGTTGATCAAACAATGTTAAATGTTGTTGGAGCTCACTCGTATTTTTAATATCAATTGATGGTATGCCATCACGATTTCCTTGTCTAGTAAAACCACAACTACATCACCAACTAATTTGCTACATTCAAGTCTGGTTAAAACATAGCCAAACCCAACCAAAACATGCTAAAGACGACCACAACATGATCAATACAATCAAACCATGGTAGAAATCCTATTGCTACGGATTTGGCATCGTTTGCCCGTTTTATTCATACTTTCTCCGGTTTCCCCCGGTTAACGTCCGATTTCGTCCGATCTCGTCCGATTTCGTCCGATCTCGTCCGATTTCGTGCGTTTCGATATGTTTCGAACGGTTTAGCCCGTTTCAGCCGGATTTGGATGTGTATGACCATGTTTGAAAGTTGTACAGTTAGTATATGCCTATGAAATTATATATTGTTGGAGGCAAAAGTATTGAAGAACAGACTGACTTGGTTCTCGAAGCCCAAGATCGTGTGACGAAGAAGGCTTTCTTAAAATGGTCATAACTTCAGCACCGTAAGTTCGTTTTCAGCCCGTGACCTGTCAAAACGACCGAAAAACAAGAGGAACATCGTTGTAACCACCTTTAAGCTGGTTAAGGATTTTTGAAGGCCCAAAAGCCATTTTACTATGCTTTTTTCATTATTTTGTATATTATCCACCTTTGTAGGTTTCCGAAGGAAAATCAATATCATTGTTTTGTTGATCAAACAATGTTAAATGTTGTTGGAGCTCACTCGTATTTTTTATATCGATTGATGGTATGCCATCACGATTTCCTTGTCTAGTAAAACCACAACTACATCACCAACTAATTTGCTACATTCAAGTCTGTTTAAAACATAGCCAAACCCAACCAAAACATGCTAAAGACGACCACAACATGATCAATACAATCAAACCATAGTAGAAATCCTATTGCTACGGATTTGACATGGTTTGCCCGTTTTATTCATACTTTCTCCGGCTTTCCCCGGTTAACGTCCGATTTCGTCCGATTTCGTCCGATTTCGTCCGATCTCGTCCGATTTCGTCCGTTTTGATATGTTTCGAACGGTTTAGCCCGTTTCATCCGGATTTGGATGTGTATGACCATGTTTGAAAGTTGTACAGTTAGTATATGCCTATGAAATTATATATTGATGGAGGCAAAAGTATTGAAGAACAAACTGACTTGGTTCTCGAAGCCCAAGATCGTGTAACGAAGAAGGCTTTCTTAAAATGGTCATAACTTCAGCACCGTAAGTTCGTTTTCAGCCCGTGACCTGTCAAAACGACCGAAAAACAAGAGGAACATCGTTGTAACCAACTTTAAGCTGGTTAAGGATTTTTGAAGGCCCCAAAAGCCATTTTACTATGCTTTTTTCATTATTTTGTATATTATCCACCTTTGTAGGTTTCTGAAGGAAAATCAATATCATTGTTTTGTTGATCAAACAATGTTAAATGTTGTTGGAACTCACTCGTATTTTTAATATCAATTGATGGTATGCCATCACGATTTCCTTGTCTAGTAAAACCACAACTACATCACCAACTAATTTGCTACATTCAAGTCTGGTTAAAACATAGCCAAACCCAACCAAAACATGCTAAAGACGACCACAACATGATCAATACAATCAAAACATAGTAGAAATCCTATTTCCACGGATTTGGCATGGTTTGCCCGGTTTATTCATACTTTCTACGGCTTTCCCCGGTTAACGTCCGATTTCGTCCGATCTCGTCCGATTTCGTCCGATCTCGTCCGATTTCGTCCGTTTCGATATGTTTCGAACGGTTTAGCCCGTTTCAGCCGGATTTGGATGTGTATGACCATGTTTGAAAGTTGTACAGTTAGTATATGCCTATGAAATTATATATTGATGGAGGCAAAAGTATTGAAGAACAGACTGACTTGGTTCTCGAAGCCCAAGATCGTGTAACGAAGAAGGCTTTCTTAAAATGGTCATAACTTCAGCACCGTAAGTTCGTTTTCAGCCCGTGACCTGTCAAAACGACCGAAAAAACAAGAGGAACACCGTTGTAACCAACTTTAAGCTGGTTAAGGATTTTTGAAGGCCCAAAAGCCATTTATTATACTTTTTTCATTATTTTGTATATTATCCACCTTTGTAGGTTTCCGAAGGAAAATCAATATCATTGTTTTGTTGATCAAACAATGTTAAATGTTGTTGGAGCTCACTCGTATTTTTTATATCGATTGATGGTATGCCATCACGATTTCCTTGTCTAGTAAAACCACAACTACATCACCAACTAATTTGCTACATTCAAGTCTGGTTAAAACATAGCCAAACCCAACCAAAACATGCTAAAGACGACCACAACATGATCAATACAATCAAAACATAGTAGAAATCCTATTTCCACGGATTTGGCATGGTTTGCCCGGTTTATTCATACTTTCTCCGGCTTTCCCCGGTTAACGTCCGATTTCGTCCGATCTCGTCCGATTTCGTCTAATCTCCTCCGATTTCGTCCGTTTCGATATGTTTCGAACGGTATAGCCCGTTTCAGCCGGATTTGGATGTGTATGACCATGTTTGAAAGTTGTACAGTTAGTATATGCCTATGAAATTATATATTGATGGAGGCAAAACTATTGAAGAACAGACTGACTTGGTTCTCGAAGCCCAAGATCGTGTGACGAAGAAGGCTTTCTTAAAATGGTCATAACTTCCGCACCGTAAGTTCGTTTTCAGCCCGTGACCTGTCAAAACGACCGAAAAAACAAGAGGAACATCGTTGTAACCACCTTTAAGCTGGTTTAGGATTTTTGAAGGCCCAAAAGCCATTTTACTATGCTTTTTTCATTATTTTGTATATTATCCACCTTTGTAGGTTTCCGAAGGAAAATCAATATCATTGTTTTGTTGATCAAACAATGTTAAATGTTGTTGGAGCTCACTCGTATTTTTTATATCGATTGATGGTATGCCATCACGATTTCCTGGTCTAGTAAAACCACAACTACATCACCAACTAATTTGCTACATTCAAGTCTGGTTAAAACATAGCCAAACCCAACCAAAACATGCTAAAGACGACCACAACATGATCAATACAATCAAACCATAGTAGAAATCCTATTGCTACGGATTTGGCATGGTTTGCCCGTTTTATTCATACTTTCTCCGGCTTTCCCCGGTTAACGTCTGATTTCGTCCGATCTCGTCCGATTTCGTCCGATCTCGTCCGATTTCGTCCGTTTTGATATGTTTCGAACGGTTTAGCCCGTTTCAGCCGGATTTGGATGTGTATGACCATGTTTGAAAGTTGTACAGTTAGTATATGCCTATGAAATTATATATTGATGGAGGCAAAAGTATTGAAGAACAGACTGACTTGGTTCTCGAAGCCCAAGATCGTGTGACGAAGAAGGCTTTCTTAAAATGGTCATAACTTCAGCACCGTAAGTTCGTTTTCAGCCCGTGACCTGTCAAAACGACCGAAAAAACAAGAGGAACATCGTTGTAACCATCTTTAAGCTGGTTAAGGATTTTTGAAGGCCCAAAAAGCCATTTTACTATGTTTTTTTCATTATTTTGTATATTATCCACCTTTGTAGGTTTCCGAAGGAAAATCAATATCATTGTTTTGTTGATCAAACAATGTTAAATGTTGTTGGAGCTCACTCGTATTTTTAATATCAATTGATGGTATGCCATCACCATTTCCTTGTCTAGTAAAACCACAACTACATCACCAACTAATTTGCTACATTCAAGTCTGGTTAAAACATAGCCAAACCCAACCAAAACATGCTAAAGACGACCACAACATGATCAATACAATCAAAACATAGTAGAAATCCTATTTCCACGGATTTGGCATGGTTTGCCCGGTTTATTCATACTTTCTACGGCTTTCCCCGGTTAACGTCCGATTTCGTCCGATCTCGTCCGATTTCGTCCGTTTCGATATGTTTCGAACGGTTTAGCCCGTTTCAGCCGGATTTGGATGTGTATGACCATGTTTGAAAGTTGTACAGTTAGTATATGCCTATGAAATTATATATTGATGGAGGCAAAAGTATTGAAGAACAGACTGACTTGGTTCTCGAAGCCCAAGATCGTGTAACGAAGAAGGCAATCTTAAAATGGTCATAACTTCAGCACCGTAAGTTCGTTTTCAGCCCGTGACCTGTCAAAACGACCGAAAAAACAAGAGGAACAACGTTGTAACCAACTTTAAGCTGGTTAAGGATTTTTGAAGGCCCAAAAGCCATTTTACTATGCTTTTTTCATTATTTTGTATATTATCCACCTTTGTAGGTTTCCGAAGGAAAATCAATATCATTGTTTTGTTGATCAAACAATGTTAAATGTTGTTGGAGCTCACTCGTATTTTTTATATCGATTGATGGTATGACATCACGATTTCCTTGTCTACTAAAACCACAACTACATCACCAACTAATTTGCTACATTCAAGTCTGGTTAAAACATAGCCAAACCCAACCAAAACATGCTAAAGACGACCACAACATGATCAATACAATCAAACCATAGTAGAAATCCTATTGCTACGGATTTGGCATGGTTTGCCTGTTTTATTCATACTTTCTCCGGCTTTCCCCGGTTAACGTCCGATTTCGTCCGATCTCGTCCGATTTCGTCCGTTTTGATATGTTTCGAACGGTTTAGCCCGTTTCAGCCGGATTTGGTTGTGTATGACCATGTTTGAAAGTTGTAAAGTTAGTATATGCCTATGAAATTATATATTGATGGAGGCAAAAGTATTGAAGAACAGACTGACTTGGTTCTCGAAGCCCAAGATCGTGTAACGAAGAAGGCTTTCTTAAAATGGTCATAACTTCAGCA
Source organism: Glebionis coronaria (assembly GCA_025667525.1). Lineage (NCBI taxonomy): Eukaryota > Viridiplantae > Streptophyta > Magnoliopsida > Asterales > Asteraceae > Glebionis > Glebionis coronaria. The sequence goes on from CM046875.1 coordinate 675,553,063, forward strand.
CCGTAAGTTCGTTTTCAGCCCGTGACCTGTCAAAACGACCGAAAAAACAAGAGGAACATCGTTGTAACCAACTTTAAGCTGGTTAAGGATTTTTGAAGGCCCAAAAAGCCATTTTACTATGCTTTTTTCATTATTTTGTATATTATCCACCTTTGTAGGTTTCCGAAGGAAAATCAATATCATTGTTTTGTTGATCAAACAATGTTAAATGTTGTTGGAGCTCACTCGTATTTTTAATATCAATTGATGGTATGCCATCACGATTTCCTTGTCTAGTAAAACCACAAATACATCACCAACTAATTTGCTACATTCAAGTCTGGTTAAAACATAGCCAAACCCAACCAAAACATGCTAAAGACGACCACAACATGATCAATACAATCAAAACATAGTAGAAATCCTATTTCCACGGATTTGGCATGGTTTGCCCGGTTTATTCATACTTTCTCCGGCTTTCCCCGGTTAACGTCCGATTTCGTCCGATCTCGTCCGATTTCGTCCGATCTCGTCTGATTTCGTCCGTTTCGATATGTTTCGAATGGTTTAGCCCGTTTCAGCCGGATTTGGATGTGTATGACCATGTTTGAAAGTTGTACAGTTAGTATATGCCTATGAAATTATATATTGATGGAGGCAAAAGTATTGAAGAACAGACTGACTTGGTTCTCGAAGCCCAAGATCGTGTGACGAAGAAGGCTTTCTTAAAATGGTCATAACTTCCGCACCGTAAGTTCGTTTTCAGCCCGTGACCTGTCAAAACGACCGAAAAAACATGAGGAACATCGTTATAACCACCTTTAAGCTGGTTAAGGATTTTTGAAGGCCCAAAAAGCCATTTTACTATGCTTTTTTCATTATTTTGTATATTATCCACCTTTGTAGGTTTCCGAAGGAAAATCAATATCATTGTTTTGTTGATCAAACAATGTTAAATGTTGTTGGAGCTCACTCGTATTTTTAATATCGATTGATGGTATGCCATCACGATTTTCTTGTCTAGTAAAACCACAACTACATCACCAACTAATTTGCTACATTCAAGTCTGGTTAAAACATAGCCAAACCCAACCAAAACATGCTAAAGACGACCACAACATGATCAATACAATCAAAACATAGTAGAAATCCTATTTCCACGGATTTGGCATGGTTTACCCGGTTTATTCATACTTTCTACGGCTTTGCCCGGTTAACGTCCGATTTCGTCCGATCTCGTCCTATTTCGTCCGATCTCGTCCGATTTCGTCCGATCTCGTCCGATTTCGTCCGTTTCGATATGTTTCGAACGGTTTATCCCGTTTCAGCCGGATTTGGATGTGTATGACCATGTTTGAAAGTTGTACAGTTAGTATATGCCTATGAAATTATATATTGATGGAGGCAAAAGTATTGAAGAACAGACTGACTTGGTTCTCGAAGCCCAAGATCGTGTGACGAAGAAGGCTTTCTTAAAATGGTCATAACTTCAGCACCGTAAGTTCGTTTTCAGCCCGTGACCTGTCAAAACGACCGAAAAAACAAGAGGAACATCGTTGTAACCAACTTTAAGCTGGTTAAGGATTTTTGAAGGCCCAAAAGCCATTTTACTATGCTTTTTTCATTATTTTGTATATTATCCACATTTGTAGGTTTCCGAAGGAAAATCAATATCATTGTTTTGTTGATCAAACAATGTTAAATGTTGTTGGAGCTCACTCGTATTTTTTATATCGATTGATGGTATGCCATCACGATTTCCTTGTCTAGTAAAACCACAACTACATCACCAACTAATTTGCTACATTCAAGTCTGGTTAAAACATAGCCAAACCCAACCAAAACATGCTAAAGACGACCACAACATGATCAATACAATCAAAACATAGTAGAAATCCTATTGCTACGGATTTGGCATGGTTTGCCCGTTTTATTCATACTTTCTCCGGCTTTCCCCGGTTAACGTCCGATTTCGTCCGATCTCGTCCGATTTCGTCCGTTTTGATATGTTTCGAACGGTTTAACCCGTTTCAGCCGGATTTGGATGTGTATGACCATGTTTGAAAGTTGTACAGTTAGTATATGCCTATGAAATTATATATTGATGGAGGCAAAAGTATTGAAGAACAGACTGACTTGGTTCTCGAAGCCCAAGATCGTGTGACGAAGAAGGCTTTCTTAAAATGGTCATAACTTCAGCACCGTAAGTTCGTTTTCAGCCCGTGACCTGTCAAAACGACCGAAAAAACAAGAGGAACATTCTTGTAACCAACTTTAAGCTGGTTAAGGATTTTTGAAGGCCCAAAAAGCAATTTTACTATGCTTTTTTCATTATTTTGTATATTATCCACCTTTGTAGGTTTCCGAAGGAAAATCAATATCATTGTTTTGTTGATCAAACAATGTTAAATGTTATTGGAGCTCACTCGTATTTTTAATATCAATTGATGGTATGCCATCACGATTTCCTTGTCTAGTAAAACCACAACTACATCACCAACTAATTTGCTACATTCAAGTCTGGTTAAAACATAGCCAAACCCAACCAAAACATGCTAAAGACGACCACAACATGATCAATACAATCAAAACATAGTAGAAATCCTATTTCCACGGATTTGGCATGGTTTGCCCGGTTTATTCATACTTTCTCCGGCTTTCCCCGGTTAACGTCCGATTTCGTCCGATCTCGTCCGATTTCGTCCGATCTCGTCCGATTTCGTCCGTTTCGATATGTTTCGAACGGTTTAGCCCGTTTCAGCCGGATTTGGATGTGTATGACCATGTTTGAAAGTTGTACAGTTAGTATATGCCTATGAAATTATATATTGATGGAGGCAAAACTATTGAAGAACAGACTGACTTGGTTCTCGAAGCCCAAGATCGTGTGACGAAGAAGGCTTTCTTAAAATGGTCATAACTTCCGCACCGTAAGTTCGTTTTCAGCCCGTGACCTGTCAAAACGACCGAAAAAACAAGAGGAACATCGTTGTAACCACCTTTAAGCTGGTTTAGGATTTTTGAAGGCCCAAAAGCCATTTTACTATGCTTTTTTCATTATTTTGTATATTATCCACCTTTGTAGGTTTCCGAAGGAAAATCAATATCATTGTTTTGTTGATCAAACAATGTTAAATGTTGTTGGAGCTCACTCATATTTTTTATATCGATTGATGGTATGCCATCACGATTTCCTGGTCTAGTAAAACCACAACTACATCACCAACTAATTTGCTACATTCAAGTCTGGTTAAAACATAGCCAAAACCAACCAAAACATGCTAAAGACGACCACAACATGATCAATACAATCAAACCATATTAGAAATCCTATTGCTACGGATTTGGCATGGTTTGCCCGTTTTATTCATACTTTCTCCGGCTTTCCCCGGTTAACGTCTGATTTCGTCCGATCTCGTCCGATTTCGTCCGATTTCGTCCGATCTCGTCCGATTTCGTCCGTTTTGATATGTTTCGAACGGTTTAGCCCGTTTCAGCCGGATTTGGATGTGTATGACCATGTTTGAAAGTTGTACAGTTAGTATATGCCTATGAAATTATATATTGATGGAGGCAAAAGTATTGAAGAACAGACTGACTTGGTTCTCGAAGCCCAAGATCGTGTAACGAAGAAGGCTTTCTTAAAATGGTCATAACTTCAGCACCGAAAGTTCGTTTTCAGCCCGTGACCTGTCAAAACGACCGAAAAAACAAGAGGAACATCGTTGTAACCAACTTTAAGCTGGTTAAGGATTTTTGAAGGCCCAAAAGCCATTTTACTATGCTTTTTTCATTATTTTGTATATTATCCACATTTGTAGGTTTCCGAAGGAAAATCAATATCATTGTTTTGTTGATCAAACAATGTTAAATGTTGTTGGAGCTCACTCGTATTTTTTATATCGATTGATGGTATGCCATCACGATTTCCTTGTCTAGTAAAACCACAACTACATCACCAACTAATTTGCTACATTCAAGTCTGGTTAAAACATAGCACAACCCAACCAAAACATGCTTAAGACGACCACAACATGATCAATACAATCAAAACATAGTAGAAATCCTATTGCTACGGATTTGGCATGGTTTGCCCGTTTTATTCATACTTTCTCCGGCTTTCCCCGGTTAACGTCCGATTTCGTCCGATCTCGTCCGATTTCGTTCGTTTTGATATGTTTCGAACGGTTTAACCCGTTTCAGCCGGATTTGGATGTGTATGACCATGTTTGAAAGTTGTACAGTTAGTATATGCCTATGAAATTATATATTGATGGAGGCAAAAGTATTGAAGAACAGACTGACTTGGTTCTCGAAGCCCAAGATCGTGTGACGAAGAAGGCTTTCTTAAAATGGTCATAACTTCAGCACCGTAAGTTCGTTTTCAGCCCGTGACCTGTCAAAACGACCGAAAAAACAAGAGGAACATTCTTGTAACCAACTTTAAGCTGGTTAAGGATTTTTGAAGGCCCAAAAAGCAATTTTACTATGCTTTTTTCATTATTTTGTATATTATCCACCTTTGTAGGTTTCCGAAGGAAAATCAATATCATTGTTTTGTTGATCAAACAATGTTAAATGTTATTGGAGCTCACTCGTATTTTTAATATCAATTGATGGTATGCCATCACGATTTCCTTGTCTAGTAAAACCACAACTACATCACCAACTAATTTGCTACATTCAAGTCTGGTTAAAACATAGCCAAACCCAACCAAAACATGCTAAAGACGACCACAACATGATCAATACAATCAAAACATAGTAGAAATCCTATTTCCACGGATTTGGCATGGTTTGCCCGGTTTATTCATACTTTCTCTGGCTTTCCCCGGTTAACGTCCGATTTCGTCCGATCTCGTCCGATCTCGTCCGATTTCGTCCGTTTCGATATGTTTCGAACGGTTTAGCCCGTTTCAGCCGGATTTGGATGTGTATGACCATGTTTGGAAGTTGTACAGTTAGTATATGCCTATGAAATTATATATTGATGGAGGCAAAACTATTGAAGAACAGACTGACTTGGTTCTCGAAGCCCAAGATCGTGTGACGAAGAAGGCTTTCTTAAAATGGTCATAACTTCCGCACCGTAAGTTCGTTTTCAGCCCGTGACCTGTCAAAACGACCGAAAAAACAAGAGGAACATCGTTGTAACCCCCTTTAAGCTGGTTTAGGATTTTTGAAGGCCCAAAAGCCATTTTACTATGCTTTTTTCATTATTTTGTATATTATCCACCTTTGTAGGTTTCCGAAGGAAAATCAATATCATTGTTTTGTTGATCAAACAATGTTAAATGTTGTTGGAGCTCACTCATATTTTTTATATCGATTGATGGTATGCCATCACGATTTCCTGGTCTAGTAAAACCACAACTACATCACCAACTAATTTGCTACATTCAAGTCTGGTTAAAACATAGCCAAAACCAACCAAAACATGCTAAAGACGACCACAACATGATCAATACAATCAAACCATATTAGAAATCCTATTGCTACGGATTTGGCATGGTTTGCCCGTTTTATTCATACTTTCTCCGGCTTTCCCCGGTTAACGTCTGATTTCGTCCGATCTCGTCCGATTTTGTCCGATCTCGTCCGATTTCGTCCGTTTTGATATGTTTCGAACGGTTTAGCCCGTTTCAGCCGGATTTGGATGTGTATGACCATGTTTGAAAGTTGTACAGTTAGTATATGCCTATGAAATTATATATTGATGGAGGCAAAAGTATTTAAGAACAGACTGACTTGGTTCTCGAAGCCCAAGATCGTGTAACGAAGAAGGCTTTCTTAAAATGGTCATAACTTCAGCACCGTAAGTTCGTTTTCAGCCCGTGACCTGTCAAAACGACCGAAAAAACAAGAGGAACATCGTTGTAACCAACTTTAAGCTGGTTAAGGATTTTTGAAGGCCCAAAAAGCCATTTTACTAAGTTTTTTCATTATTTTGTATATTATCCACCTTTGTAGGTTTCCGAAGGAAAATCAATATCATTGTTTTGTTGATCAAACAATGTTAAATGTTGTTGGAGCTCACTCGTATTTTTAATATCAATTGATGGTATGCCATCACGATTTCCTTGTCTAGTAAAACCACAACTACATCACCAACTAATTTGCTACATTCAAGTCTGGTTAAAACATAGCCAAACCCAACCAAAACATGCTAAAGACGACCACAACATGATCAATACAATCAAAACATTGTAGAAATCCTATTTCCACGGATTTGGCATGGTTTGCCCGGTTTATTCATACTTTCTCCGGCTTTCCTCGGTTAACGTCCGATTTCGTTCGATCTCGTCCGATTTCGTCCGATCTCGTCCGATTCGTCCGATCTCGTCCGATTTCGTCCGTTTCGATATGTTTCGAACGGTTTAGCCCGTTTCAGCCGGATTTGGATGTGTATGACCATGTTTGAAAGTTGTACAGTTAGTATATGCCTATGAAATTATATATTGATGGAGGCAAAAGTATTGAAGAACAGACTGACTTGGTTCTCGAAGCCCAAGATCGTGTGACGAAGAAGGCTTTCTTAAAATGGTCATAACTTCGGCACCGTAAGTTCGTTTTCAGCCCGTGACCTGTCAAAACGACCGAAAAAACAAGAGGAACATCGTTGTAACCAACTTTAAGCTGGTTAAGGATTTTTGAAGGCCCAAAAGCCATTTTACTATGCTTTTTTCATTATTTTGTATATTATCCACATTTGTAGGTTTCCGAAGGAAAATCAATATCATTGTTTTGTTGATCAAACAATGTTAAATGTTGTTGGAGCTCACTCGTATTTTTTATATCGATTGATGGTATGCCATCACGATTTCCATGTCTAGTAAAACCACAACTACATCACCAACTAATTTGCTACATTCAAGTCTGGTTAAAACATAGCCAAACCCAACCAAAACATGCTAAAGACGACCACAACATGATCAATACAATCAAAACATAGTAGAAATCCTATTGCTACGGATTTGGCATGGTTTGCCCGTTTTATTCATACTTTCTCCGGCTTTCCCCGGTTAACGTCCGATTTCGTCCGATCTCGTCCGATTTCGTCCGATTTCGTCCGTTTTGATATGTTTCGAACGGTTTAACCCGTTTCAGCCGGATTTGGATGTGTATGACCATGTTTGAAAGTTGTACAGTTAGTATATGCCTATGAAATTATATATTGATGGAGGCAAAAGTATTGAAGAACAGACTGACTTGGTTCTCGAAGCCCAAGATCGTGTGACGAAGAAGGCTTTCTTAAAATGGTCATAACTTCAGCACCGTAAGTTCGTTTTCAGCCCGTGACCTGTCAAAACGACCGAAAAAACAAGAGGAACATTCTTGTAACCAACTTTAAGCTGGATAAGGATTTTTGAAGGCCCAAAAAGCAATTTTACTATGCTTTTTTCATTATTTTGTATATTATCCACCTTTGTAGGTTTCCGAAGGAAAATCAATATCATTGTTTTGTTGATCAAACAATGTTAAATGTTATTGGAGCTCACTCGTATTTTTAATATCAATTGATGGTATGCCATCACGATTTTCTTGTCTAGTAAAACCACAACTACATCACCAACTAATTTGCTACATTCAAGTCTGGTTAAAACATAGCCAAACCCAACCAAAACATGCTAAAGACGACCACAACATGATCAATACAATCAAAACATAGTAGAAATCCTATTTCCACGGATTTGGCATGGTTTGCCCGGTTTATTCATACTTTCTCCGGCTTTCCCCGGTTAACGTCCGATTTCGTCCGATCTCGTCCGATTTCGTCCGTTTCGATATGTTTCGAACGGTTTAGCCCGTTTCAGCCGGATTTGGATGTGTATGACCATGTTTGAAAGTTGTACAGTTAGTATATGCCTATAAAATTATATATTGATGGAGGCAAAAGTATTGAAGAACAGATTGACTTGGTTCTCGAAGCCCAAGATCGTGTGACGAAGAAGGCTTTCTTAAAATGGTCATAACTTCCGCACCGTAAGTTCGTTTTCAGCCCGTGACCTGTCAAAACGACCGAAAAAACAAGAGGAATATCGTTGTAACCACCTTTAAGCTGGTTTAGGATTTTTGAAGGCCCAAAAGCCATTTTACTATGCTTTTTTCATTATTTTGTATATTATCCACCTTTGTAGGTTTCCGAAGGAAAATCAATATCATTGTTTTGTTGATCAAACAATGTTAAATGTTGTTGGAGCTCACTCATATTTTTTATATCGATTGATGGTATGCCATCACGATTTCCTGGTCTAGTAAAACCACAACTACATCACCAACTAATTTGCTACATTCAAGTCTGGTTAAAACATAGCCAAAACCAACCAAAACATGCTAAAGACGACCACAACATGATCAATACAATCAAACCATATTAGAAATCCTATTGCTACGGATTTGGCATGGTTTGCCCGTTTTATTCATACTTTCTCCAGCTTTCCCCGGTTAATGTCTGATTTCGTCCGATCTCGTCCGATTTTGTCCGATCTCGTCCGATTTCGTCCGTTTTGATATGTTTCGAACGGTTTAGCCCGTTTCAGCCGGATTTGGATGTGTATGACCATGTTTGAAAGTTGTACAGTTAGTATATGCCTATGAAATTATATATTGATGGAGGCAAAAGTATTGAAGAACAGACTGACTTGGTTCTCGAAGCCCAAGATCGTGTAACGAAGAAGGCTTTCTTAAAATGGTCATAACTTCAGCACCGTAAGTTCGTTTTCAGCCCGTGACCTGTCAAAACGACCGAAAAAACAAGAGGAACATCGTTGTAACCAACTTTAAGCTGGTTAAGGATTTTTGAAGGCCCAAAAAGCCATTTTACTAAGTTTTTTCATTATTTTGTATATTATCCACCTTTGTAGGTTTCCGAAGGAAAATCAATATCATTGTTTTGTTGACCAAACAATGTTAAATGTTGTTGGAGCTCACTCGTATTTTTAATATCAATTGATGGTATGCCATCACGATTTCCTTGTCTAGTAAAACCACAACTACATCACCAACTAATTTGCTACATTCAAGTCTGGTTAAAACATAGCCAAACCCAACCAAAACATGCTAAAGACGACCACAACATGATCAATACAATCAAAACATTGTAGAAATCCTATTTCCACGGATTTGGCATGGTTTGCCCGGTTTATTCATACTTTCTCCGGCTTTCCTCGGTTAACGTCCGATTTCGTTCGATCTCGTCCGATTTCGTCCGATTCGTCCGATCTCGTCCGATTTCGTCCGTTTCGATATGTTTCGAACGGTTTAGCCCGTTTCAGCCGGATTTGGATGTGTATGACCATGTTTGAAAGTTGTACAGTTAGTATATGCCTATGAAATTATATATTGATGGAGGCAAAAGTATTGAAGAACAGACTGACTTGGTTCTCGAAGCCCAAGATCGTGTGACGAAGAAGGCTTTCTTAAAATGGTCATAACTTCGGCACCGTAAGTTCGTTTTCAGCCCGTGACCTGTCAAAACGACCGAAAAAACAAGAGGAACATCGTTGTAACCAACTTTAAGTTGGTTAAGGATTTTTGAAGGCCCAAAAGCCATTTTACTATGCTTTTTTCATTATTTTGTATATTATCCACATTTGTAGGTTTCCGAAGGAAAATCAATATCATTGTTTTGTTGATCAAACAATGTTAAATGTTGTTGGAGCTCACTCGTATTTTTTATATCGATTGATGGTATGCCATCACGATTTCCTTGTCTAGTAAAACCACAACTACATCACCAACTAATTTGCTACATTCAAGTCTGGTTAAAACATAGCCAAACCCAACCAAAACATGCTAAAGACGACCACAACATGATCAATACAATCAAAACATAGTAGAAATCCTATTGCTACGGATTTGGCATGGTTTGCCCGTTTTATTCATACTTTCTCCGGCTTTCCCCGGTTAACGTCCGATTTCGTCCGATCTCGTCCGATTTCGTCCGATTTCGTCCGTTTTGATATGTTTCGAACGGTTTAACCCGTTTCAGCCGGATTTGGATGTGTATGACCATGTTTGAAAGTTGTACAGTTAGTATATGCCTATGAAATTATATATTGATGGAGGCAAAAGTATTGAAGAACAGACTGACTTGGTTCTCGAAGCCCAAGATCGTGTGACGAAGAAGGCTTTCTTAAAATGGTCATAACTTCAGCACCGTAAGTTCGTTTTCAGCCCGTGACCTGTCAAAACGACCGAAAAAACAAGAGGAACATTCTTGTAACCAACTTTAAGCTGGTTAAGGATTTTTGAAGGCCCAAAAAGCAATTTTACTATGCTTTTTTCATTATTTTGTATATTATCCACCTTTGTAGGTTTCCGAAGGAAAATCAATATCATTGTTTTGTTGATCAAACAATGTTAAATGTTATTGGAGCTCACTCGTATTTTTAATATCAATTGATGGTATGCCATCACGATTTCCTTGTCTAGTAAAACCACAACTACATCACCAACTAATTTGCTACATTCAAGTCTGGTTAAAACATAGCCAAACCCAACCAAAACATGCTAAAGACGACCACAACATGATCAATACAATCAAAACATAGTAGAAATCCTATTTCCACGGATTTGGCATGGTTTGCCCGGTTTATTCATACTTTCTCCGGCTTTCCCCGGTTAACGTCCGATTTCGTCCGATCTCGTCCGATTTCGTCCGTTTCGATATGTTTCGAACGGTTTAGCCCGTTTCAGTCGGATTTGGATGTGTATGACCATGTTTGAAAGTTGTACAGTTAGTATATGCCTATGAAATTATATATTGATGGAGGCAAAAGTATTGAAGAACAGACTGACTTAGTTCTCGAAGCCCAAGATCGTGTGACGAAGAAGGCTTTCTTAAAATGGTCATAACTTCCGCACCGTAAGTTCGTTTTCAGCCCGTGACCTGTCAAAACGACCGAAAAAACAAGAGGAATATCGTTGTAACCACCTTTAAGCTGGTTTAGGATTTTTGAAGGCCCAAAAGCCATTTTACTATGCTTTTTTCATTATTTTGTATATTATCCACCTTTGTAGGTTTCCGAAGGAAAATCAATATCATTGTTTTGTTGATCAAACAATGTTAAATGTTGTTGGAGCTCACTCGTATTTTTTATATCGATTGATGGTATGCCATCACGATTTCCTGGTCTAGTAAAACCACAACTACATCACCAACTAATTTGCTACATTCAAGTCTGGTTAAAACATAGCCAAACCCAACCAAAACATGCTAAAGACGACCACAACATGATCAATACAATCAAACCATAGTAGAAATCCTATTGCTACGGATTTGGCATGGTTTGCCCGTTTTATTCATACTTTCTCCGGCTTTCCCCGGTTAACGTCTGATTTCGTCCGATCACGTCCGATTTCGTCCGATCTCGTCCGATTTCGTCCGTTTTGATATGTTTCGAACGGTTTAGCCCGTTTCAGCCGGATTTGGATGTGTATGACCATGTTTGAAAGTTGTACAGTTAGTATATGCCTATGAAATTATATATTGATGGAGGCAAAAGTATTGAAGAACAGACTGACTTGGTTCTCGAAGCCCAAGATCGTGTAACGAAGAAGGCTTTCTTAAAATGGTCATAACTTCAGCACCGTAAGTTCGTTTTCAGCCCGTGACCTGTCAAAACGACCGAAAAACAAGAGGAACATCGTTGTAACCAACTTTAAGCTGGTTAAGGATTTTTGAAGGCCCAAAAAGCCATTTTACTATGCTTTTTTCATTATTTTGTATATTATCCACCTTTGTAGGTTTCTGAAGGAAAATCAATATCATTGTTTTTTTGATCAAACAATGTTAAATGTTGTTGGAGCTCACTCGTATTTTTAATATCAATTGATGGTATGCCATCACGATTTCCTTGTCTAGTAAAACCACAACTACATCACCAACTAATTTGCTACATTCAAGTCTGGTTAAAACATAGCCAAACCCAACCAAAACATGCTAAAGACGACCACAACATGATCAATACAATCAAAACATAGTAGAAATCCTATTTCCACGGATTTGGCATGGTTTGCCCGGTTTATTCATACTTTCTACGGCTTTCCCCAGTTAACGTCCGATTTCGTCCGATCTCGTCCGATTTCGTCCGATCTCGTCCGATTTCGTCCGATCTCGTCCGATTTCGTCCGTTTCGATATGTTTCGAACGGTTTAGCCCATTTCAGCCGGATTTGGATGTGTATGACCATGTTTGAAAGTTGTACAGTTAGTATATGCCTATGAAATTATATATTGATGGAGGCAAAAGTATTGAAAAACAGGCTGACTTGGTTCTCGAAGCCCAAGATCGTGTGACGAAGAAGGCTTTCTTAAAATGGTCATAACTTCAGCACCGTAAGTTCGTTTTCAGCCCGTGACCTGTCAAAACGACCGAAAAAGCAAGAGGAACATCGTTGTAACCACCTTTAAGCTGGTTAAGGATTTTTGAAGGCCCAAAAGCCATTTTACTATGCTTTTTTCATTATTTTGTATATTATCCACCTTTGTAGGTTTCCGAAGGAAAATCAATATCATTGTTTTCTTGATCAAACAATGTTAAATGTTGTTGGAGCTCACTCGTATTTTTTATATCGATTGATGGTATACCATCACGATTTCCTTGTCTAGTAAAACCACAACTACATCACCAACTAATTTGCTACATTCAAGTCTGGTTAAAACATAGCCAAACCCAACCAAAACATGCTAAAGACGACCACAACAAGATCAATACAATCAAACCATAGTAGAAATCCTATTGCTACGGATTTGGCATGGTTTGCCCGTTTTATTCATACTTTCTCCGGTTTTCCCCGGTTAACGTCCGATTTCGTCCGATCTCGTCCGATTTCGTCCGATCTCGTCCGATTTCGTCCGATCTCGTCCGATTTCGTCCGTTTCGATATGTTTTGAACGGTTTAGCCCGTTTCAGTCGGATTTGGATGTGTATGACCATGTTTGAAAGTTGTACAGTTAGTATATGCCTATGAAATTATATATTGATGGAGGCAAAAGTATTGAAGAACAGACTGACTTGGTTCTCGAAGCCCAAGATCGTGTGACGAAGAAGGCTTTCTTAAAATGGTCATAACTTCAGCACCGTAAGTTCGTTTTCAGCTCGTGACCTGTCAAAACGACCGAAAAACAAGAGGAACATCGTTGTAACCACCTTTAAGCTGGTTAAGGATTTTTGAAGGCCCAAAAGCCATTTTACTATGCTTTTTTCATTATTTTGTATATTATCCACCTTTGTAGGTTTCCGAAGGAAAATCAATATCATTGTTTTGTTGATCAAACAATGTTAAATGTTGTTGGAGCTCACTCGTATTTTTTATATCGATTGATGGTATGCCATCACGATTTCCTTGTCTAGTAAAACCACAACTACATCACCAACTAATTTGCTACATTCAAGTCTGTTTAAAACATAGCCAAACCCAACCAAAACATGCTAAAGACGACCACAACATGATCAATACAATCAAACCATAGTAGAAATCCTATTGCTACGGATTTGGCATGGTTTGCCCGTTTTATTCATACTTTCTCCGGCTTTCCCCGGTTAACGTCCGATTTCGTCCGATTTCGTCCGATCTCGTCCGATTTCGTCCGTTTTGATATGTTTCGAACGGTTTAGCCCGTTTCAGCCGGATTTGGATGTGTATGACCATGTTTGAAAGTTGTACAGTTAGTATATGCCTATGAAATTATATATTGATGGAGGCAAAAGTATTGAAGAACAGACTGACTTGGTTCTCGAAGCCCAAGATCGTGTAACGAAGAAGGCTTTCTTAAAATGGTCATAACTTCAGCACCGTAAGTTCGTTTTCAGCCCGTGACCTGTCAAAACGACCGAAAAACAAGAGGAACATCGTTGTAACCAACTTTAAGCTGGTTAAGGATTTTTGAAGGCCCAAAAAGCCATTTTACTATGCTTTTTTCATTATTTTGTATATTATCCACCTTTGTAGGTTTCTGAAGGAAAATCAATATCATTGTTTTGTTGATCAAACAATGTTAAATGTTGTTGGAGCTCACTCGTATTTTTAATATCAATTGATGGTATGCCATCACGATTTCCTTGTCTAGTAAAACCACAACTACATCACCAACTAATTTGCTACATTCAAGTCTGGTTAAAACATAGCCAAACCCAACTAAAACATGCTAAAGACGACCAAAACATGATCAATACAATCAAAACATAGTAGAAATCCTATTTCCACGGATTTGGCATGGTTTGCCCGGTTTATTCATACTTTCTACGGCTTTCCCCGGTTAACGTCCGATTTCGTCCGATCTCGTCCGATTTTGTCCGATCTCGTCCGATTTCGTCCGTTTCGATATGTTTCGAACGGTTTAGCCCGTTTCAGCCGGATTTGGATGTGTATGACCATGTTTGAAAGTTGTACAGTTAGTATATGCCTATGAAATTATATATTGATGGAGGCAAAAGTATTGAAGAACAGACTGACTTGGTTCTCGAAGCCCAAGATCGTGTAACGAAGAAGGCTTTCTTAAAATGGTCATAACTTCAGCACCGTAAGTTCGTTTTCAGCCCTTGACCTGTCAAAACGACCGAAAAAACAAGAGGAACATCGTTGTAACCAACTTTAAGCTGGTTAAGGATTTTTGAAGGCCCAAAAGCCATTTTACTATGCTTTTTTCATTATTTTGTATATTATCCACCTTTGTAGGTTTCCGAAGGAAAATCAATATCATTGTTTTGTTGAACAAACAATGTTAAATGTTGTTGGAGCTCACTCGTATTTTTTATATCGATTGATGGTATGCCATCACGATTTCCTTGTCTAGTAAAACCACAACTACATCACCAACTAATTTGCTACATTCAAGTCTGGTTAAAACATAGCCAAACCCAACCAAAACATGCTAAAGACGACCACAACATGATCAATACAATCAAACCATAGTAGAAATCCTATTGCTACGGATTTGGCATGGTTTGCCTGTTTTATTCATACTTTCTCCGGCTTTCCCTGGTTAACGTCCGATTTCGTCCGATCTCGTCCGATTTCGTCCGTTTTGATATGTTTCGAACGGTTTAGCCCGTTTCAGCCGGATTTGGATGTGTATGACCATGTTTGAAAGTTGTAAAGTTAGTATATGCCTATGAAATTATATATTGATGGAGGCAAAAGTATTGAAGAACAGACTGACTTGGTTCTCGAAGCCCAAGATCGTGTAACGAAGAAGGCTTTCTTAAAATGGTCATAACTTCAGCACCGTAAGTTCGTTTTCATCCCGTGACCTGTCAAAACGACCGAAAAAACAAGAGGAACATCGTTGTAACCAACTTTAAGCTGGTTAAGGATTTTTGAAGGCCCAAAAAGCCATTTTACTATGCTTTTTTCATTATTTTGTATATTATCCACCTTTGTAGGTTTCCGAAGGAAAATCAATATCATTGTTTTGTTGATCAAACAATGTTAAATGTTGTTGGAGCTCACTCGTATTTTTAATATCAATTGATGGTATGCCATCACGATTTCCTTGTCTAGTAAAACCACAAATACATCACCAACTAATTTGCTACATTCAAGTCTGGTTAAAACATAGCCAAACCCAACCAAAACATGCTAAAGACGACCACAACATGATCAATACAATCAAAACATAGTAGAAATCCTATTTCCACGGATTTGGCATGGTTTGCCCGGTTTATTCATACTTTCTCCGGCTTTCCCCGGTTAACGTCCGATTTCGTCCGATCTCGTCCGATTTCGTCCGATCTCGTCCGATTTCGTCCGATCTCGTCTGATTTCGTCCGTTTCGATATGTTTCGAACGGTTTAGCCCGTTTCAGCCGGATTTGGATGTGTATGACCATGTTTGAAAGTTGTACAGTTAGTATATGCCTATGAAATTATATATTGATGGAGGCAAAAGTATTGAAGAACAGACTGACTTGGTTCTCGAAGCCCAAGATCGTGTGACGAAGAAGGCTTTCTTAAAATGGTCATAACTTCCGCACCGTAAGTTCGTTTTCAGCCGGTGACCTGTCAAAACGACCGAAAAAACATGAGGAACATCGTTGTAACCACCTTTAAGCTGGTTAAGGATTTTTGAAGGCCCCAAAAGCCATTTTACTATGCTTTTTTCATTATTTTGTATATTATCCACCTTTGTAGGTTTCCGAAGGAAAATCAATATCATTGTTTTGTTGATCAAACAATGTTAAATGTTGTTTGAGCTCACTCGTATTTTTAATATCGATTGATGGTATGCCATCACGATTTCCTTGTCTAGTAAAACCACAACTACATCACCAACTAATTTGCTACATTCAAGTCTGGTTAAAACATAGCCAAACCCAACCAAAACATGCTAAAGACGACCACAACATGATCATTACAATCAAAACATAGTAGAAATCCTATTTCCACGGATTTGGCATGGTTTGCCCGGTTTATTCATACTTTCTACGGCTTTGCCCGTTTAACGTCCGATTTCGTCCGATCTCGTCCTATTTCGTCCGATCTCGTCCGATTTCGTCCGATCTCGTCCGATTTCGTCCGTTTCGATATGTTTCGAACGGTTTAGCCCGTTTCAACCGGATTTGGATGTGTATGACCATGTTTGAAAGTTGTACAGTTAGTATATGCCTATGAAATTATATATTGATGGAGGCAAAAGTATTGAAGAACAGACTGACTTGGTTCTCGAAGCCCAAGATCGTGTGACGAAGAAGGCTTTCTTAAAATGGTCATAACTTCAGCACCGTAAGTTCGTTTTCAGCCCGTGACCTGTCAAAACGACCGAAAAACAAGAGGAACATCGTTGTAACCAACTTTAAGCTGGTTAAGGATTTTTGAAGGCCCAAAAGCCATTTTACTATGCTTTTTTCATTATTTTGTATATTATCCACATTTGTAGGTTTCCGAAAGAAAATCAATATCATTGTTTTGTTGATCAAACAATGTTAAATGTTGTTGGAGCTCACTCGTATTTTTTATATCGATTGATGGTATGCCATCACGATTTCCTTGTCTAGTAAAACCACAACTACATCACCAACTAATTTGCTACATTCAAGTCTGGTTAAAACATAGCCAAACCCAAACAAAACATGCTAAAGACGACCACAACATGATCAATACAATCAAAACATAGTAGAAATCCTATTGCTACGGATTTGGCATGGTTTGCCCGTTTTATTCATACTTTCTCCGGCTTTCCCCGGTTAACGTCCGATTTCGTCCGATCTCGTCCGATTTCGTCCGTTTTGATATGTTTCGAACGGTTTAACCCGTTTCAGCCGGATTTGGATGTGTATGACCATGTTTGAAAGTTGTACAGTTAGTATATGCCTATGAAATTATATATTGATGGAGGCAAAACTATTGAAGAACAGACTGACTTGGTTCTCGAAGCCCAAGATCGTGTGACGAAGAAGGCTTTCTTAAAATGGTCATAACTTCCGCACCGTAAGTTCGTTTTGAGCCCTTGACCTGTCAAAACGACCGAAAAAACAAGAGGAACATCGTTGTAACCACCTTTAAGCTGGTTTAGGACTTTTGAAGGCCCAAAAGCCATTTTACTATGCTTTTTTCATTATTTTGTATATTATCCACCTTTGTAGGTTTCCGAAGGAAAATCAATATCATTGTTTTGTTGATCAAACAATGTTAAATGTTGTTGGAGCTCACTCGTATTTTTTATATCGATTGATGGTATGCCATCACGATTTCCTGGTCTAGTAAAACCACAACTACATCACCAACTAATTTGCTACATTCAAGTCTGGTTAAAACATAGCCAAACCCAACCAAAACATGCTAAAGACGACCACAACATGATCAATACAATCAAACCATAGTAGAAATCCTATTGCTACGGATTTGGCATGGTTTGCCCGTTTTATTCATACTTTCTCCGGCTTTCCCCGGTTAACGTCTGATTTCGTCCGATCTCGTCCGATCTCGTCCGATTTCGTCCGATTTCGTCCGATCTCGTCCGATTTCGTCCGTTTTGATATGTTTCGAACGGTTTAGCCCGTTTCAGCCGGATTTGGATGTGTATGACCATGTTTGAAAGTTGTACAGTTAGTATATGCCTATGAAATTATATATTGATGGAGGCAAAAGTATTGAAGAACAGACTGACTTGGTTCTCGAAGCCCAAGATCGTGTGACGAAGAAGGCTTTCTTAAAATGGTCATAACTTCAGCACCGTAAGTTCGTTTTCAGCCCGGGACCTGTCAAAACGACCGAAAAAACAAGAGGAACATCGTTGTAACCAACTTTAAGCTGGTTAAGGATTTTTGAAGGCCCAAAAGCCATTTTACTATGCTTTTTTCATTATTTTGTATATTATCCACATTTGTAGGTTTCCGAAGGAAAATCAATATCATTATTTTGTTGATCAAACAATGTTAAATGTTGTTGGAGCTCACTCGTATTTTTTATATCGATTGATGGTATGCCATCACGATTTTCTTCTCTAGTAAAACCACAACTACATCACCAACTAATTTGCTACATTCAAGTCTGGTTAAAACATAGCCAAACCCAACCAAAACATGCTAAAGACGACCACAACATGATCAATACAATCAAAACATAGTAGAAATCCTATTGCTACGGATTTGGCCTGGTTTGCCCGTTTTATTCATACTTTATCCGGCTTTCCCCGGTTAACGTCCGATTTCGTCCGATCTCGTCCGATTTCGTCCGTTTTGATATGTTTCGAACGGTTTAACCCGTTTCAGCCGGATTTGGATGTGTGTGACCATGTTTGAAAGTTGTACAGTTAGTATATGCCTATGAAATTATATATTGATGGAGGCAAAAGTATTGAAGAACAGACTGACTTGGTTCTCGAAGCCCAAGATCGTGTGACGAAGAAGGCTTTCTTAAAATGGTCATAACTTCAGCACCGTAAGTTCGTTTTCAGCCCGTGACCTGTCAAAACGACCGAAAAAACAAGAGGAACATTCTTGTAACCAACTTTAAGCTGGTTAAGGATTTTTGAAGGCCCAAAAAGCAATTTTACTATGCTTTTTTCATTATTTTGTATATTATCCACCTTTGTAGGTTTCCGAAGGAAAATCAATATCATTGTTTTGTTGATCAAACAATGTTAAATGTTATTGGAGCTCACTCGTATTTTTAATATCAATTGATGGTATGGCATGACGATTTCCTTGTCGAGTAAAACCACAACTACATCACCAACTAATTTGCTACATTCAAGTCTGGTTAAAACATAGCCAAACCCAACCAAAACATGCTAAAGACGACCACAACATGATCAATACAATCAAAACATAGTAGAAATCCTATTTCCACGGATTTGGCATGGTTTGCCCGGTTTATTCATACTTTCTCCGGCTTTCCCCGGTTAACGTCCGATTTCGTCCGATCTCGTCCGATTTCGTCCGTTTCGATATGTTTCGAACGGTTTAGCCCGTTTCAGCCGGATTTGGATGTGTATGACCATGTTTGAAAGTTGTACAGTTAGTATATGCCTATGAAATTATATATTGATGGAGGCAAAAGTATTGAAGAACAGACTGACTTGGTTCTCGAAGCCCAAGATCGTGTGACGAAGAAGGCTTTCTTAAAATGGTCATAACTTCCGCACCGTAAGTTCATTTTCAGCCCGTGACCTGTCAAAACGACCGAAAAAACAAGAGGAACATCGTTGTAACCACCTTTAAGCTGGTTTAGGATTTTTGAAGGCCCAAAAGCCATTTTACTATGCTTTTTTCATTATTTTGTATATTATCCACCTTTGTAGGTTTCCGAAGGAAAATCAATATCATTGTTTTGTTGATCAAACAATGTTAAATGTTGTTGGAGCTCACTCGTATTTTTTATATCGATTGATGGTATGCCATCACGATTTCCTGGTCTAGTAAAACCACAACTACATCACCAACTAATTTGCTACATTCAAGTCTGGTTAAAACATAGCCAAACCCAACCAAAACATGCTAAAGACGACCACAACATGATCAATACAATCAAACCATAGTAGAAATCCTATTGCTACGGATTTGGCATGGTTTGCCCGTTTTATTCATACTTTCTCCGGCTTTCCCCGGTTAACGTCTGATTTCGTCCGATCTCGTCCGATTTCGTCCGATTTCGTCCGATCTCGTCCGATTTCGTCCGATCTCGTCCGATTTCGTCCGTTTTGATATGTTTCGAACGGTTTAGCCCGTTTCAGCCGGATTTGGATGTGTATGACCATGTTTGAAAGTTGTACAGTTAGTATAGGCCTATGAAATTATATATTGATGGAGGCAAAAGTATTGAAGAACAGACTGACTTGGTTCTCGAAGCCCAAGATCGTGTAACGAAGAAGGCTTTCTTAAAATGGTCATAACTTCAGCACCGTAAGTTCGTTTTCAGCCCGTGACCTGTCAAACGACCGAAAAAACAAGAGGAACATCGTTGTAACCAACTTTAAGCTGGTTAAGGGTTTTTGAAGGCCCAAAAAGCCATTTTACTATGTTTTTTTCATTATTTTGTATATTATCCACCTTTGTAGGTTTCCGAAGGAAAATCAATATCATTGTTTTGTTGATCAAACAATGTTAAATGTTGTTGGAGCTCACTCGTATTTTTAATATCAATTGATGGTATGCCATCACGATTTCCTTGTCTAGTAAAACCACAACTACATCACCAACTAATTTGCTACATTCAAGTCTGGTTAAAACATAGCCAAACCCAACCAAAACATGCTAAAGACGACCACAACATGATCAATACAATCAAAACATTGTAGAAATCCTATTTCCACGGATTTGGCATGGTTTGCCCGGTTTATTCATACTTTCTCCGGCTTTCCCCGGTTAACGTCCGATTTCGTCCGATCTCGTCCGATTCGTCCGATCTCGTCCGATTTCGTCCGTTTCGATATGTTTCGAACGGTTTAGCCCGTTTCAGCCGGATTTGGATGTGTATGACCATGTTTGAAAGTTGTACAGTTAGTATATGCCTATGAAATTATATATTGATGGAGGCAAAAGTATTGAAGAACAGACTGACTTGGTTCTCGAAGCCCAAGATCGTGTGACGAAGAAGGCTTTCTTAAAATGGTCATAACTTCAGCACCGTAAGTTCGTTTTCAGCCCGTGACCTGTCAAAACGACCGAAAAAACAAGAGGAACATCGTTGTAACCACCTTTAAGCTGGTTAAGGATTTTTGAAGGCCCAAAAGCCATTTTACTATGGTTTTTTCATTATTTTTTATATTATCCACCTTTGTAGGTTTCCGAAGGAAAATCATATCATTGTTTTGTTGATCAAACAATGTTAAATGTTGTTGGAGCTCACTCGTATTTTTTATATCGATTGATGGTATGCCATCACGATCTCCTGGTCTAGTAAAACCACAACTACATCACCAACTAATTTGCTACATTCAAGTCTGGTTAAAACATAGCCAAACCCAACCAAAACATGCTAAAGACGACCACAACATGATCAATACAATCAAACCATAGTAGAAATCCTATTGCTACGGATTTGGCATGGTTTGCCCGTTTTATTCATACTTTCTCCGGCTTTCCCCGGTTAACGTCTGATTTCGTCCGATCTCGTCCGATTTCGTCCGATTTCGTCCGATCTCGTCCGATTTCGTCCGTTTTGATATGTTTCGAACGGTTTAGCCCGTTTCACCCGGATTTGGATGTGTATGACCATGTTTGAAAGTTGTACAGTTAGTATATGCCTATGAAATTATATATTGATGGAGGCAAAAGTTTTGAAGAACAGACTGACTTGGTTCTCGAAGCCCAAGATCGTGTAACGAAGAAGGCTTTCTTAAAATGGTCATAACTTCAGCACCGTAAGTTCGTTTTCAGCCCGTGACCTGTCAAAACGACCGAAAAAACAAGAGGAACATCGTTGTAACCACCTTTAAGCTGGTTAAGGATTTTTGAAGGCCCAAAAAGCCATTTTACTATGTTTTTTTCATTATTTTGTATATTATCCACCTTTGTAGGTTTCCGAAGGAAAATCAATATCATTGTTTTGTTGATCAAACAATGTTAAATGTTGTTGGAGCTCACTCGTATTTTTAATATCAATTGATGGTATGCCATCACGATTTCCTTGTCTAGTAAAACCACAACTACATCACCCACTAATTTGCTACATTCAAGTCTGGTTAAAACATAGCCAAACCCAACCAAAACATGCTAAAGACGACCACAACATGATCAATACAATCAAAACATTGTAGAAATCCTATTTCCACGGATTTGGCATGGTTTGCCCGGTTTATTCATACTTTCTCCGGCTTTCCCCGGTTAACGTCCGATTTCGTCCGATCTCTTCCGATTTCGTCCGATCTCGTCCGATTCGTCCGATCTCGTCCGATTTCGTCCGTTTCGATATGTTTCGAACGGTTTAGCCCGTTTCAGCCGGATTTGGATGTGTATGACCATGTTTGAAAGTTGTACAGTTAGTATATGCCTATGAAATTATATATTGATGGAGGCAAAAGTATTGAAGAACAGACTGACTTGGTTCTCGAAGCCCAAGATCGTGTGACGAAGAAGGCTTTCTTAAAATGGTCATAACTTCAGCACCGTAAGTTCGTTTTCAGCCCGTGACCTGTCAAAACGACCGAAAAAACAAGAGGAACATCGTTGTAACCACCTTTAAGCTGGTTAAGGATTTTTGAAGGCCCAAAAGCCATTTTACTATGCTTTTTTCATTATCTTGTATATTATCCACCTTTGTAGGTTTCCGAAGGAAAATCAATATCATTGTTTTGTTGATCAAACAATGTTAAATGTTGTTGGAGCTCACTCGTATTTATATATCGATTGATGGTATGCCATCACGATTTCCTGGTCTAGTAAAACCACAACTACATCACCAACTAATTTGCTACATTCAAGTCTGGTTAAAACATAGCCAAACCCAACCAAAACATGCTAAAGACGACCACAACATGATCAATACAATCAAACCATAGTAGAAATCCTATTGCTACGGATTTGGCATGGTTTGCCCGTTTTATTCATACTTTCTCCGGCTTTCCCCGGTTAACGTCTGATTTCGTCCGATCTCGTCCGATTTCGTCCGATTTCGTCCGATCTCGTCCGATTTCGTCCGTTTTGATATGTTTCGAACGGTTTAGCCCGTTTCAGCCGGATTTGGATGTGTATGACCATGTTTGAAAGTTGTACAGTTAGTATATGCCTATGAAATTATATATTGATGGAGGCAAAAGTATTGAAGAACAGACTGACTTGGTTCTCGAAGCCCAAGATCGTGTAACGAAGAAGGCTTTCTTAAAATGGTCATAACTTCAGCACCGTAAGTTCGTTTTCAGCCCGTGACCTGTCAAAACGACCGAAAAAACAAGAGGAACATCGTTGTAACCAACTTTAAGCTGGTTAAGGATTTTTGAAGGCCCAAAAAGCCATTTTACTATGTTTTTTTTCATTATTTTGTATATTATCCACCTTTGTAGGTTTCCGAAGGAAAATCAATATCATTGTTTTGTTAATCAAACAATGTTAAATGTTGTTGGAGCTCACTCGTATTTTTAATATCAATTGATGGTATGCCATCACGATTTCCTTGTCTAGTAAAACCACAACTACATCACCAACTAATTTGCTACATTCAAGTCTGGTTAAAACATAGCCAAACCCAACCAAAACATGCTAAAGACGACCACAACATGATCAATACAATCAAAACATTGTAGAAATCCTATTTCCACGGATTTGGCATGGTTTGCCCGGTTTATTCATACTTTCTCCGGCTTTCCCCGGTTAACGTCCGATTTCGTCCGATCTCGTCCGATTTCGTCCGATCTCGTCCGATTCGTCCGATCTCGTCTGATTTCGTCCGTTTCGATATGTTTCGAACGGTTTAGCCCGTTTCAGCCGGATTTGGATGTGTATGACCATGTTTGAAAGTTGTACAGTTAGTATATGCCTATGAAATTATATATTGATGGAGGCAAAAGTATTGAAGAACAGACTGACTTGGTTCTCGAAGCCCAAGATCGTGTGACGAAGAAGGCTTTCTTAAAATGGTCATAACTTCAGCACCGTAAGTTCGTTTTCAGCCCGTGACCTGTCAAAACGACCGAAAAAACAAGAGGAACATCGTTGTAACCACCTTTAAGCTGGTTAAGGATTTTTGAAGGCCCAAAAGCCATTTTACTTTGCTTTTTTCATTATTTTGTATATTATCCACCTTTGTAGGTTTCCGAAAGAAAATCAATATCATTGTTTTGTTGATCAAACAATGTTAAATGTTGTTGGAGCTCACTCGTATTTTTTATATCGATTGATGGTTTGCCATCATGATTTCCTTGTCTAGTAAAACCACAACTACATCACCAACTAATTTGCTACATTCAAGTATGGTTAAAACATAGCCAAACCCAACCAAAACATGCTAAAGACGACCACAACATGATCAATACAATCAAACCATAGTAGAAATCCTATTGCTACGGATTTGGCATGGTTTGCCCGTTTCATTCATACTTTCTCCGGCTTTCCCCGGTTAACGTCCGATTTCATCCGATCTCGTCCGATTTCGCCCGATCTCGTCCGATTTCGTCCGTTTTGATATGTTTCGAACGGTTTAGCCCGTTTCAGCCGGATTTGGATGTGTATGACCATGTTTGAAAGTTGTACAGTTAGTATATGCCTATGAAATTATATATTGATGGAGGCAAAAGTATTGAAGAACAGACTGACTTGGTTCTCGAAGCCCAAGATCGTGTGACGAAGAAGGCTTTCTTAAAATGGTCATAACTTCAGCACCGTAAGTTCGTTTTCAGCCCGTGACCTGTCAAAACGACCGAAAAAACAAGAGGAACATCGTTGTAACCACCTTTAAGCTGGTTAAGGATTTTTGAAGGCCCAAAAGCTATTTTACTATGCTTTTTTCATTATTTTGTATATTATCCACCTTTGTAGGTTTCCGAAAGAAAATCAATATCATTGTTTTGTTGATCAAACAATGTTAAATGTTGTTGGAGCTCACTCGTATTTTTTATATCGATTGATGGTTTGCCATCACGATTTCCTTGTCTAGTAAAACCACAACTACATCACCAACTAATTTGCTACATTCAAGTCTGGTTAAAACATAGCCAAACCCAACCAAAACATGCTAAAGACGACCACAACATGATCAATACAATCAAAACATAGTAGAAATCCTATTTCCACGGATTTGGCATGGTTTGCCCGATTTATTCATACTTTCTCCGGCTTTCCCCGGTTAACGTCCGATTTCGTCCGATCTCGTCCGATTCGTCCGATCTCGTCCGATTTCGTCCGTTTCGATATGTTTCGAACGGTTTAGCCCGTTTCAGCCGGATTTGGATGTGTATGACCATGTTTGAAAGTTGTACAGTTAGTATATGCCTATGAAATTATATATTGATGGAGGCAAAAGTATTGAAGAACAGACTGACTTGGTTCTCGAAGCCCAAGATCGTGTAACGAAGAAGGCTTTCTTAAAATGGTCATAACTTCAGCACCGTAAGTTCGTTTTCAGCACGTGACCTGTCAAAACGACCGAAAAAACAAGAGGAACATTGTTGTAACCAACTTTAAGCTGGTTAAGGATTTTTGAAGGCCCAAAAAGCCATTTTACTATGCTTTTTTCATTATTTTGTATATTATCCACCTTTGTAGGTCTCCGAAGGAAAATCAATATCATTGTTTTGTTGATCAAACAATGTTAAATGTTGTTGGAGCTCACTCGTATTTATATATCGATTGATGGTATGCCATCACGATTTCCTGGTCTAGTAAAACCACAACTACATCACCAACTAATTTGCTACATTCAAGTCTGGTTAAAACATAGCCAAACCCAACCAAAACATGCTAAAGACGACCACAACATGATCAATACAATCAAACCATAGTAGAAATCCTATTGCTACGGATTTGGCATGGTTTGCCCGTTTTATTCATACTTTCTCCGGCTTTCCCCGGTTAACGTCTGATTTCGTCCGATCTCGTCCGATTTCGTCCGATTTCGTCCGATCTCGTCCGATTTCGTCCGTTTTGATATGTTTCGAACGGTTTAGCCCGTTTCAGCCGGATTTGGATGTGTATGACCATGTTTGAAAGTTGTACAGTTAGTATATGCCTATGAAATTATATATTGATGGAGGCAAAAGTATTGAAGAACAGACTGACTTGGTTCTCGAAGCCCAAGATCGTGTAACGAAGAAGGCTTTCTTAAAATGGTCATAACTTCAGCACCGTAAGTTCGTTTTCAGCACGTGACCTGTCAAAACGACCGAAAAAACAAGAGGAACATTGTTGTAACCAACTTTAAGCTGGTTAAGGATTTTTGAAGGCCCAAAAAGCCATTTTACTATGCTTTTTTCATTATTTTGTATATTATCCACCTTTGTAGGTCTCCGAAGGAAAATCAATATCATTGTTTTGTTGATCAAACAATGTTAAATGTTGTTGGAGCTCACTCGTATTTTTAATATCAATTGATGGTATGCCATCACGATTTCCTTGTCTAGTAAAACCACAACTACATCACCCACTAATTTGCTACATTCAAGTCTGGTTAAAACATAGCCAAACCCAACCAAAACATGCTAAAGACGACCACAACATGATCAATACAATCAAAACATTGTAGAAATCCTATTTCCACGGATTTGGCATGGTTTGCCCGGTTTATTCATACTTTCTCCGGCTTTCCCCGGTTAACGTCCGATTTCGTCCGATCTCGTCCGATTTCGTCCGATCTCGTCCGATTCGTCCGATCTCGTCCGATTTCGTCCGTTTCGATATGTTTCGAACGGTTTAGCCCGTTTCAGCCGGATTTGGATGTGTATGACCATGTTTGAAAGTTGTACAGTTAGTATATGCCTATGAAATTATATATTGATGGAGGCAAAAGTATTGAAGAACAGACTGACTTGGTTCTCGAAGCCCAAGATCGTGTGACGAAGAAGGCTTTCTTAAAATGGTCATAACTTCAGCACCGTAAGTTCGTTTTCAGCCCGTGACCTGTCAAAACGACCGAAAAAACAAGAGGAACATCGTTGTAACCACCTTTAAGCTGGTTAAGGATTTTTGAAGGCCCAAAAGCCATTTTACTATGCTTTTTTCATTATCTTGTATATTATCCACCTTTGTAGGTTTCCGAAGGAAAATCAATATCATTGTTTTGTTGATCAAACAATGTTAAATGTTGTTGGAGCTCACTCGTATTTATATATCGATTGATGGTATGCCATCACGATTTCCTGGTCTAGTAAAACCACAACTACATCACCAACTAATTTGCTACATTCAAGTCTGGTTAAAACATAGCCAAACCCAACCAAAACATGCTAAAGACGACCACAACATGATCAATACAATCAAACCATAGTAGAAATCCTATTGCTACGGATTTGGCATGGTTTGCCCGTTTTATTCATACTTTCTCCGGCTTTCCCCGGTTAACGTCTGATTTCGTCCGATCTCGTCCGATTTCGTCCGATTTCGTCCGATCTCGTCCGATTTCGTCCGTTTTGATATGTTTCGAACGGTTTAGCCCGTTTCAGCCGGATTTGGATGTGTATGACCATGTTTGAAAGTTGTACAGTTAGTATATGCCTATGAAATTATATATTGATGGAGGCAAAAGTATTGAAGAACAGACTGACTTGGTTCTCGAAGCCCAAGATCGTGTAACGAAGAAGGCTTTCTTAAAATGGTCATAACTTCAGCACCGTAAGTTCGTTTTCAGCCCGTGACCTGTCAAAACGACCGAAAAACAAGAGGAACATCGTTGTAACCAACTTTAAGCTGGTTAAGGATTTTTGAAGGCCCAAAAAGCCATTTTACTATGTTTTTTTTCATTATTTTGTATATTATCCACCTTTGTAGGTTTCCGAAGGAAAATCAATATCATTGTTTTGTTAATCAAACAATGTTAAATGTTGTTGGAGCTCACTCGTATTTTTAATATCAATTGATGGTATGCCATCACGATTTCCTTGTCTAGTAAAACCACAACTACATCACCAACTAATTTGCTACATTCAAGTCTGGTTAAAACATAGCCAAACCCAACCAAAACATGCTAAAGACGACCACAACATGATCAATACAATCAAAACATTGTAGAAATCCTATTTCCACGGATTTGGCATGGTTTGCCCGGTTTATTCATACTTTCTCCGGCTTTCCCCGGTTAACGTCCGATTTCGTCCGATCTCGTCCGATTTCGTCCGATCTCGTCCGATTCGTCCGATCTCGTCTGATTTCGTCCGTTTCGATATGTTTCGAACGGTTTAGCCCGTTTCAGCCGGATTTGGATGTGTATGACCATGTTTGAAAGTTGTACAGTTAGTATATGCCTATGAAATTATATATTGATGGAGGCAAAAGTATTGAAGAACAGACTGACTTGGTTCTCGAAGCCCAAGATCGTGTGACGAAGAAGGCTTTCTTAAAATGGTCATAACTTCAGCACCGTAAGTTCGTTTTCAGCCCGTGACCTGTCAAAACGACCGAAAAAACAAGAGGAACATCGTTGTAACCACCTTTAAGCTGGTTAAGGATTTTTGAAGGCCCAAAAGCCATTTTACTTTGCTTTTTTCATTATTTTGTATATTATCCACCTTTGTAGGTTTCCGAAAGAAAATCAATATCATTGTTTTGTTGATCAAACAATGTTAAATGTTGTTGGAGCTCACTCGTATTTTTTATATCGATTGATGGTTTGTCATCATGATTTCCTTGTCTAGTAAAACCACAACTACATCACCAACTAATTTGCTACATTCAAGTCTGGTTAAAACATAGCCAAACCCAACCAAAACATGCTAAAGACGACCACAACATGATCAATACAATCAAAACATAGTAGAAATCCTATTTCCACGGATTTGGCATGGTTTGCCCGATTTATTCATACTTTCTCCGGCTTTCCCCGGTTAACGTCCGATTTCGTCCGATCTCGTCCGATTCGTCCGATCTCGTCCGATTTCGTCCGTTTCGATATGTTTCGAACGGTTTAGCCCGTTTCAGCCGGATTTGGATGTGTATGACCATGTTTGAAAGTTGTACAGTTAGTATATGCCTATGAAATTATATATTGATGGAGGCAAAAGTATTGAAGAACAGACTGACTTGGTTCTCGAAGCCCAAGATCGTGTAACGAAGAAGGCTTTCTTAAAATGGTCATAACTTCAGCACCGTAAGTTCGTTTTCAGCACGTGACCTGTCAAAACGACCGAAAAAACAAGAGGAACATTGTTGTAACCAACTTTAAGCTGGTTAAGGATTTTTGAAGGCCCAAAAAGCCATTTTACTATGCTTTTTTCATTATTTTGTATATTATCCACCTTTGTAGGTCTCCGAAGGAAAATCAATATCATTGTTTTGTTGATCAAACAATGTTAAATGTTGTTGGAGCTCACTCGTATTTTTAATATCAATTGATGGTATGCCATCACGATTTCCTTGTCTAGTAAAACCACAACTACATCACCCACTAATTTGCTACATTCAAGTCTGGTTAAAACATAGCCAAACCCAACCAAAACATGCTAAAGACGACCACAACATGATCAATACAATCAAAACATTGTAGAAATCCTATTTCCACGGATTTGGCATGGTTTGCCCGGTTTATTCATACTTTCTCCGGCTTTCCCCGGTTAACGTCCGATTTCGTCCGATCTCGTCCGATTTCGTCCGATCTCGTCCGATTCGTCCGATCTCGTCCGATTTCGTCCGTTTCGATATGTTTCGAACGGTTTAGCCCGTTTCAGCCGGATTTGGATGTGTATGACCATGTTTGAAAGTTGTACAGTTAGTATATGCCTATGAAATTATATATTGATGGAGGCAAAAGTATTGAAGAACAGACTGACTTGGTTCTCGAAGCCCAAGATCGTGTGACGAAGAAGGCTTTCTTAAAATGGTCATAACTTCAGCACCGTAAGTTCGTTTTCAGCCCGTGACCTGTCAAAACGACCGAAAAAACAAGAGGAACATCGTTGTAACCACCTTTAAGCTGGTTAAGGATTTTTGAAGGCCCAAAAGCCATTTTACTATGCTTTTTTCATTATCTTGTATATTATCCACCTTTGTAGGTTTCCGAAGGAAAATCAATATCATTGTTTTGTTGATCAAACAATGTTAAATGTTGTTGGAGCTCACTCGTATTTATATATCGATTGATGGTATGCCATCACGATTTCCTGGTCTAGTAAAACCACAACTACATCACCAACTAATTTGCTACATTCAAGTCTGGTTAAAACATAGCCAAACCCAACCAAAACATGCTAAAGACGACCACAACATGATCAATACAATCAAACCATAGTAGAAATCCTATTGCTACGGATTTGGCATGGTTTGCCCGTTTTATTCATACTTTCTCCGGCTTTCCCCGGTTAACGTCTGATTTCGTCCGATCTCGTCCGATTTCGTCCGATTTCGTCCGATCTCGTCCGATTTCGTCCGTTTTGATATGTTTCGAACGTTTCAGCCGGATTTGGATGTGTATGACCATGTTTGAAAGTTGTACAGTTAGTATATGCCTATGAAATTATATATTGATGGAGGCAAAAGTATTGAAGAACAGACTGACTTGGTTCTCGAAGCCCAAGATCGTGTAACAAAGAAGGCTTTCTTAAAATGGTCATAACTTCAGCACCGTAAGTTCGTTTTCAGCCCGTGACCTGTCAAAACGACCGAAAAAACAAGAGGAACATCGTTGTAACCAACTTTAAGCTGGTTAAGGATTTTTGAAGGCCCAAAAAGCCATTTTACTATGTTTTTTTTCATTATTTTGTATATTATCCACCTTTGTAGGTTTCCGAAGGAAAATCAATATCATTGTTTTGTTAATCAAACAATGTTAAATGTTGTTGGAGCTCACTCGTATTTTTAATATCAATTGATGGTATGCCATCACGATTTCCTTGTCTAGTAAAACCACAACTACATCACCAACTAATTTGCTACATTCAAGTCTGGTTAAAACATAGCCAAACCCAACCAAAACATGCTAAAGACGACCACAACATGATCAATACAATCAAAACATTGTAGAAATCCTATTTCCACGGATTTGGCATGGTTTGCCCGGTTTATTCATACTTTCTCCGGCTTTCCCCGGTTAACGTCCGATTTCGTCCGATCTCGTCCGATTTCGTCCGATCTCGTCCGATTCGTCCGATCTCGTCTGATTTCGTCCGTTTCGATATGTTTCGAACGGTTTAGCCCGTTTCAGCCGGATTTGGATGTGTATGACCATGTTTGAAAGTTGTACAGTTAGTATATGCCTATGAAATTATATATTGATGGAGGCAAAAGTATTGAAGAACAGACTGACTTGGTTCTCGAAGCCCAAGATCGTGTGACGAAGAAGGCTTTCTTAAAATGGTCATAACTTCAGCACCGTAAGTTCGTTTTCAGCCCGTGACCTGTCAAAACGACCGAAAAAACAAGAGGAACATCGTTGTAACCACCTTTAAGCTGGTTAAGGATTTTTGAAGGCCCAAAAGCCATTTTACTTTGCTTTTTTCATTATTTTGTATATTATCCACCTTTGTAGGTTTCCGAAAGAAAATCAATATCATTGTTTTGTTGATCAAACAATGTTAAATGTTATTGGAGCTCACTCGTATTTTTTATATCGATTGATGGTTTGCCATCATGATTTCCTTGTCTAGTAAAACCACAACTACATCACCAACTAATTTGCTACATTCAAGTATGGTTAAAACATAGCCAAACCCAACCAAAACATGCTAAAGACGACCACAACATGATCAATACAATAAAACCATAGTAGAAATCCTATTGCTACGGATTTGGCATGGTTTGCCCGTTTCATTCATACTTTCTCCGGCTTTCCCCGGTTAACGTCCGATTTCATCCGATCTCGTCCGATTTCGCCCGATCTCGTCCGATTTCGTCCGTTTTGATATGTTTCGAACGGTTTAGCCCGTTTCAGCCGGATTTGGATGTGTATGACCATGTTTGAAAGTTGTACAGTTAGTATATGCCTATGAAATTATATATTGATGGAGGCAAAAGTATTGAAGAACAGACTGACTTGGTTCTCGAAGCCCAAGATCGTGTGACGAAGAAGGCTTTCTTAAAATGGTCATAACTTCAGCACCGTAAGTTCGTTTTCAGCCCGTGACCTGTCAAAACGACCGAAAAAACAAGAGGAACATCGTTGTAACCACCTTTAAGCTGGTTAAGGATTTTTGAAGGCCCAAAAGCTATTTTACTATGCTTTTTTCATTATTTTGTATATTATCCACCTTTGTAGGTTTCCGAAAGAAAATCAATATCATTGTTTTGTTGATCAAACAATGTTAAATTTTGTTGGAGCTCACTCGTATTTTTTATATCGATTGATGGTTTGCCATCACGATTTCCTTGTCTAGTAAAACCACAACTACATCACCAACTAATTTGCTACATTCAAGTCTGGTTAAAACATAGCCAAACCCAACCAAAACATGCTAAAGACGACCACTACATGATCAATACAATCAAAACATAGTAGAAATCCTATTTCCACGGATTTGGCATGGTTTGCCCGATTTATTCATACTTTCTCCGGCTTTCCCCGGTTAACGTCCGATTTCGTCCGATCTCGTCCGATTCGTCCGATCTCGTCCGATTTCGTCCGTTTCGATATGTTTCGAACGGTTTAGCCCGTTTCAGCCGGATTTGGATGTGTATGACCATGTTTGAAAGTTGTACAGTTAGTATATGCCTATGAAATTATATATTGATGGAGGCAAAAGTATTGAAGAACAGACTGACTTGGTTCTCGAAGCCCAAGATCGTGTGACGAAGAAGGCTTTCTTAAAATGGTCATAACTTCAGCACCGTAAGTTCGTTTTCAGCCCGTGACCTGTCAAAACGACCGAAAAAACAAGAGGAACATCGTTGTAACCACCTTTAAGCTGGTTAAGGATTTTTGAAGGCCCAAAAGCCATTTTACTATGCTTTTTTCATTATCTTGTATATTATCCACCTTTGTAGGTTTCCGAAGGAAAATCAATATCATTGTTTTGTTGATCAAACAATGTTAAATGTTGTTGGAGCTCACTCGTATTTATATATCGATTGATGGTATGCCATCACGATTTCCTGGTCTAGTAAAACCACAACTACATCACCAACTAATTTGCTACATTCAAGTCTGGTTAAAACATAGCCAAACCCAACCAAAACATGCTAAAGACGACCACAACATGATCAATACAATCAAACCATAGTAGAAATCCTATTGCTACGGATTTGGCATGGTTTGCCCGTTTTATTCATTCTTTCTCCGGCTTTCCCCGGTTAACGTCTGATTTCGTCCGATCTCGTCCGATTTCGTCCGATTTCGTCCGATCTCGTCCGATTTCGTCCGTTTTGATATGTTTCGAACGGTTTAGCCCGTTTCAGCCGGATTTGGATGTGTATGACCATGTTTGAAAGTTGTACAGTTAGTATATGCCTATGAAATTATATATTGATGGAGGCAAAAGTATTGAAGAACAGACTGACTTGGTTCTCGAAGCCCAAGATCGTGTAACGAAGAAGGCTTTCTTAAAATGGTCATAACTTCAGCACCGTAAGTTCGTTTTCAGCCCGTGACCTGTCAAAACGACCGAAAAAACAAGAGGAACATCGTTGTAACCAACTTTAAGCTGGTTAAGGATTTTTGAAGGCCCAAAAAGCCATTTTACTATGTTTTTTTTTCATTATTTTGTATATTATCCACCTTTGTAGGTTTCCGAAGGAAAATCAATATCATTGTTTTGTTAATCAAACAATGTTAAATGTTGTTGGAGCTCACTCGTATTTTTAATATCAATTGATGGTATGCCATCACGATTTCCTTGTCTAGTAAAACCACAACTACATCACCAACTAATTTGCTACATTCAAGTCTGGTTAAAACATAGCCAAACCCAACCAAAACATGCTAAAGACGACCACAACATGATCAATACAATCAAAACATTGTAGAAATCCTATTTCCACGGATTTGGCATGGTTTGCCCGGTTTATTCATACTTTCTCCGGCTTTCCCCGGTTAACGTCCGATTTCGTCCGATCTCGTCCGATTTCGTCCGATCTCGTCCGATTCGTCCGATCTCGTCTGATTTCGTCCGTTTCGATATGTTTCGAACGGTTTAGCCCGTTTCAGCCGGATTTGGATGTGTATGACCATGTTTGAAAGTTGTACAGTTAGTATATGCCTATGAAATTATATATTGATGGAGGCAAAAGTATTGAAGAACAGACTGACTTGGTTCTCGAAGCCCAAGATCGTGTGACGAAGAAGGCTTTCTTAAAATGGTCATAACTTCAGCACCGTAAGTTCGTTTTCAGCCCGTGACCTGTCAAAACGACCGAAAAAACAAGAGGAACATCGTTGTAACCACCTTTAAGCTGGTTAAGGATTTTTGAAGGCCCAAAAGCCATTTTACTTTGCTTTTTTCATTATTTTGTATATTATCCACCTTTGTAGGTTTCCGAAAGAAAATCAATATCATTGTTTTGTTGATCAAACAATGTTAAATGTTGTTGGAGCTCACTCGTATTTTTTATATCGATTGATGGTTTGCCATCATGATTTCCTTGTCTAGTAAAACCACAACTACATCACCAACTAATTTGCTACATTCAAGTATGGTTAAAACATAGCCAAACCCAACCAAAACATGCTAAAGACGACCACAACATGATCAATACAATCAAACCATAGTAGAAATCCTATTGCTACGGATTTGGCATGGTTTGCCCGTTTCATTCATACTTTCTCCGGCTTTCCCCGGTTAACGTCCGATTTCATCCGATCTCGTCCGATTTCGCCCGATCTCGTCCGATTTCGTCCGTTTTGATATGTTTCGAACGGTTTAGCCCGTTTCAGCCGGATTTGGATGTGTATGACCATGTTTGAAAGTTGTACAGTTAGTATATGCCTATGAAATTATATATTGATGGAGGCAAAAGTATTGAAGAACAGACTGACTTGGTTCTCGAAGCCCAAGATCGTGTGACGAAGAAGGCTTTCTTAAAATGGTCATAACTTCAGCACCGTAAGTTCGTTTTCAGCCCGTGACCTGTCAAAACGACCGAAAAAACAAGAGGAACATCGTTGTAACCACCTTTAAGCTGGTTAAGGATTTTTGAAGGCCCAAAAGCTATTTTACTATGCTTTTTTCATTATTTTGTATATTATCCACCTTTGTAGGTTTCCGAAAGAAAATCAATATCATTGTTTTGTTGATCAAACAATGTTAAATTTTGTTGGAGCTCACTCGTATTTTTTATATCGATTGATGGTTTGCCATCACGATTTCCTTGTCTAGTAAAACCACAACTACATCACCAACTAATTTGCTACATTCAAGTCTGGTTAAAACATAGCCAAACCCAACCAAAACATGCTAAAGACGACCACAACATGATCAATACAATCAAAACATAGTAGAAATCCTATTTCCACGGATTTGGCATGGTTTGCCCGATTTATTCATACTTTCTCCGGCTTTCCCCGGTTAACGTCCGATTTCGTCCGATCTCGTCCGATTCGTCCGATCTCGTCCGATTTCGTCCGTTTCGATATGTTTCGAACGGTTTAGCCCGTTTCAGCCGGATTTGGATGTGTATGACCATGTTTGAAAGTTGTACAGTTAGTATATGCCTATGAAATTATATATTGATGGAGGCAAAAGTATTGAAGAACAGACTGACTTGGTTCTCGAAGCCCAAGATCGTGTAACGAAGAAGGCTTTCTTAAAATGGTCATAACTTCAGCACCGTAAGTTCGTTTTCAGCCCGTGACCTGTCAAAACGACCGAAAAAACAAGAGGAACATCGTTGTAACCAACTTTAAGCTGGTTAAGGATTTTTGAAGGCCCAAAAAGCCATTTTACTATGCTTTTTTCATTATTTTGTATATTATCCACCTTTGTAGGTCTCCGAAGGAAAATCAGTATCATTGTTTTGTTGATCAAACAATGTTAAATGTTGTTGGAGCTCACTCG